>CM032455.1:42219701-42530267 GCA_019049505.1 Pachyrhynchus sulphureomaculatus | reverse complement strand
TACTAATAGAGCAAGTGTGGGAATAGGAGATAATGCCAAAGGAATGGTCTAAGTCCCTTATAAGTCTACTACACAAAAGAGGTGATAAAATGCTATGCAAAAATTATAGAGGAATAGCTCTGCTAAATACATGCTATAAGATTCTGGCAAAGGTATTGCGGAAGAGATTGAACGGGTATGCAGAAGAAAGAATAGGAGAATACCAAGCGGGGTTCCGAAGTAACAAATCCATAACAGATCAGATATTCACTGTTAAAGAAATTCAAACTACGTGTTATGAGCATAAAAATAGCGTTACATATCCTGTTTATAGACTTCCGGCAGGCTTATGATAGAATTATAAGAGACAGAATGTATCAAGCATTTTTCCATTTAGAAATATCAACAAAACTAATCAGATTAGTTAAAATGACTCCACAAAAACCGACCAATAAATTAGTGTGGAATGGCTTGGAATCAATAGTGGAAAAGGGACTACGACAGGATGACCCACTATCTGCGACGTTATTTAACTTAATTTTGGAGAGGAGGATAATAAGAGAGAGCAGTCTAGAAGCTAACGGTGCAATTTTTAATAAAGAGCCCCAGTGTATAGCATATGCGGATGATTTGACTTTGATAGCAAAGTCTAGAGAACTGGTAAAGAGAACGAAAAGACTAATAAGAGAGGCAAGTAAGTATAGATTAGAAATCAACTCCGAGAAAACGAAATATATAATAGCAGGCAGCACAGAAACTAAGAAAGAAAAAGACCTTAATGTAGTGACCTATGATGGAGGGAATATAAATTTGAAAGAGTGAATAGATTTGTATATTTGGGGGTACTACTGGAAGAAAACGGGCATGAGGGGAGCGAATTGAAGGCGCGAATAGCAAAGGGCAACTAAAATGTGGGAGCCTGAATGCTTTAATGAAATCAAAATACATCTCTAAAAAGACAAAACTGAGGATTTATACATGGTCATAAGACTTACTGTCACCTATGGATGTGAAACATAGGTAATGAATAAATTAGAGGAAGAGACGCTAAAGAGGTGGGAAAGAAGGATGTTAAGAGTGATCTACGGAGGACACACCGGACACACCGGAAGGGTGGACTAGATGGACAAATCAGGAACTGGAAGATTTATATGACGGACCTAGAATCACATCTTTTATAAGAGCGCAGAGAATGAGATGATTAGGACACGTACAACGTTTGACAAGAGAGAGACTGCCGAAAATGGTGCTGGAGATGAAGCCTGTGGGTGCGAGAGAAGGAGGAGAAGGCCGAGGAAGAGATGGTTGCAACATGTTGAGGAGGATTTAAGAGCCATAGGTGTCAGAGACTGGCGGACGAAGACGCAGAACAGAATAGAGTAGAGACATGCGATCCAATAATACTTGGACGCCAGATGAGGGAAGAGAGAAATGGACATAAGTTTATTAAGCCCTAGGCCTTCATGTAGCGCATTTAATATATATATATATATATATATATATATATATATATATATATATATATATATATATATATATATATGTGTGTGTATATATATATATATATATATATATATATATATATATATATATATATATATATATATATATATATATATATATATATATATATATATATATATATATTTATATATATATATATATATATATATATATATATATATATATATATATATATATATATATATATTTATATATATACATATATATATATATATATATATATATATATATATATATATATATATATATTTAAACTCATCTTTTTACAAACTTTCATTTGACACCCTACTCGATGACTTGATAATTATTTTTTTCACTTCCGATTTCACCCCCCCCCCAAAAAAATTAACCCTTAAGTCAAGATTTAACTTTCAACACTACGCGGCTCTGATGAGGCCATCGATTCCTATATTAGTGCCAAATTTCAACTTTCTATGTCAAATAGTTTGGGAGAAAATAGGGTATGACAGACAGACAGGCGGACACCGAAGTCATCTTATAAGTGTTCTGTACGGAACACTAAAAAGGAACAAAGAGCTGTAATGAATTACACATATATTCAAAATGATGCATGACAATATATGCTTATTGAAAGCACAACTTGTAAATAGCATACATGTTTTTTGGAGTACAACTTAAATATGGCAGTTATATAAGAAGGTCAATCTCATTTTGAACACCAGGAATAATTGTGTTTCTAAGCATCAAAACAACATATAAAAACTTTATTTTTGTTTTCTTTCTTTATCTCAAATTTTAACAGAAGATGTTTTTTAATATCTTATAGCACCCATAATTTATTTTTTTTTGTTTTTTTTATGGGTCTAACACACGTGCTGCAGGGAAGTCCCTAAAGTGCTACAGGAGCGGCATGTGTGCGGAGAAAAAAAGCGATTCACGTTGTGCTTGAATCGCTGTAAATTGTACTCGGTGAGAAACACAGTCCTGGGCAAATTATTCCAAAGGGATGATGTTCTCCATATAAAAGACTGCTTGAAAAGCGTTGTACGCGGAGCAACAAGCTGAACCTCATACGGATGTGAAGTATTAGCGCGACGTGTATTTCTAACATGCACCTCTCTAGGAGGAATTAAGCGGACTACACCCTTCGAACACTTTCCATGAAAATACTTGTAGAACAGACTCAAGTCGCCAACCGTTCTTCGATGTTCGAGCGAATCAAGGCCGCAGGTCAGTTCCGAGTCTCCAATCAGACGAACAGCTCTTCTCTGAACAGAATCCAACAAATGCAATGTATGTTTAAGAGAGGAGCCCCAAACATAGGAGCAGTATTCCATAGTTGGTCTAATTTGAGCTTTGTAAAGAATTAACAGTTGTGGAGTGTAAAGCTTTCTGGTTCGAAATAATATCTCCAACTTTTGAGCTCTCCTTGCTATGCCTGCAACATGTTCATGCCAGGACATATTTGCTCACAAATTAACGCAAAACAAATTGAACGACGATGCTAGAGGAATGGGGTGCCCCGACATAACTATGTCGGGTTCAGCAACGTTAACTTTTTTAGAAAAACTTCCGCGTGGGTTTTTATAGCGTTAATTTCCACTTGGTTACTGTCACCCCAAGATAGAATTTCTTCCAGGTCTTTGTTAAGCTGAACGACCTCCTGCTGTCTGCGGATATTGGCCTGAGCAGAGTTCAAAGTGAATGAAGAGACAAGCGTACTGTCCTCTGCAAAGCTGTAGATTGGATTCCCGGTCTTTTCCAGCAGATCGTTAATGTAAATGAGAAAGAGAGTAGGAGACAGTATGGAGTCCTGGGGCACACCGGCGTTGATAGTGAAGGTGTTAGAAAGAAATCCGTCGACCGCCACTCGTAAAGAACCCTCTCTGAGGAAACATGAGAGCCACAAACAGAACTTTTCAGACATACAGCAAAAAGTTCAGCCAACAAGTTCGCTCTCTCAACAGGTGGGGTTGCGATGGAATTATCTGGCTGTGTGAGTGGTGGTATGGTGGATTTGGTGAAATTTTTAACTAACTGCCTTAGCAACTGCCCAAAAGGACCTGGAATTGTTGGGACAAGCAAGAAGTCTGTTTCTAATTTGTTGATTGTATGCCTCTTTGGGTTCGTCGATAATTCCTTTGCATCTGTTCCGGGCACCAACAAAGGTGTTACGATTTATGGTATTAGGATTTTCACATCATTGTCAATAGGCAATATGTTTAGAAGCAATAGCTTCTTTGCATTTTCGGTCAAACCAAGACTTGCCGTTGGAGGGGCATTTCTTCGAAAAATGGATGTAAGCTTCCATACCAGCCAAAATAACATGGGAGACCTCCCTGGCGCAGTCAGCTGGGTTGTCGGATCGAAAACAAACGTCCATCCAAGGAAAAGTTCAAAAATATTCCATGAGATCTTCACATTTAGCAGAGTTGTAGTGCCAAATCTTGCGCGGCCTAGGCGCCTCTCTGTCACTGATTAGCAGGATAAAATGATGTATTGAAATGTTTTTCTGTATTATGAGAAAGTTAAATTCGATATTTATTTTAGAGCTGGGTGTTTGGGATGATACAGATTTTTTCTCACGATAATCGGTAGATGGTGACGTCTTCCTAGGAAAAAAGCTTATTTATATTTGTTATGGTCATATGTTCAATTCCATATATTTAGTTTATGGAATAAGGTCCTATATTGAATATTTTTGTTATCATTGAGATTTTAAAACTAGGCAGAACTGTACTGACCGTTAGCATAATAAGGTATTGGGTTTTTATCATATAAGTTTTGTTAATACGCAAATAGTGCAGGTAAAATAAATGAACAAAAACTTATAATGTATATCTTATTATGTAAAAATATTTATGACGAAATGCCCACATTACATTAATTGTCCTAAAATATTTAGTCGTATATGTCTAAAACATTTTTTTTTTTTGCAAAATTCGAAACTCAGATAAATATGTTAATTAAAACATTACTATTCAATGGGCACATATTTATTTATATTTTATTATTCGAAAATAGTAAATTATTTTTTAAAAAACGACAATAATTTCAATTAATATGGGAAATAATACATAAACAAAACTTAATTTTCAGACTTATCCAGTTCAAAAACCCTGAAAAAGACTTGATATATTCGAAGTTAGCTCCTGTAACCTTGTTTCTTCCGACGTATACCATAGACACGCAATTAGTATTAATTTCCATTATATAGTCTGTCACAAAAATTGACATAATATCTTCGAGGGCTTATAGGCCAGCACGTAACTCACGCGAATTTGCAAATATGACGGTAGTGAAAAAGCAATAGATTTCGAGATATTGACACTTTTGTGACATCTACACCCCAGATCAGTTTAATGAATTTCGTGAAAATTTACACCTTAGATCAGTTTAATGAATTTCGTGAAAATCTACACCTTATCGAGTCCCACAACTACAAATTTCCGTATTCTAAGATTCTAATTCTGGTTACGTGTTCCTGAATAACCATGTGGAGATTTTTTTGTAAGTACAGTATAGATAGAGCACACGAGTAACCTAAAATCAATTATTGATAATGTTATAATAAAACGAAACATAACTCTTTTTCTATATTGTTCACCTCCCCGCCTGAGTAGGGATTTTACCTTTTTTCTATATCCTAAGGATATCGGCGAGGATGTCATAATACCCATCAACGTTGTCCAAGTGCCGAAACATACATTTTTGTATTTCACAGCACCTTTTAGACTACTACCTATGTACGTGGCCAGACTAAATATACCCCGATTAACCGAGTCGCGATTATCTGAGCTCCGGATTAACCAAGCCAATCTAAGAACCTGATTATCCGAGGTACGAGCGTCTATGCTGCATATTAACCCAACTTCTAAAATATGTATGTACATATTTCCATTTAAAATCGTCGAGGCCTCCGGAGAATCCCCCTGGCCCATGTGAGGGGTTCCCCTATTTATGTTTTTGGACTCTTTCAGCATGTAAATTTGCGTGAATGCAGTGCATTATAGCGTTTACTACGGAGAAGTACTAGTATACTCACATAATTTATTTGGTTGGAGTTCTGGTAGTTAAGTGTAATTAATACGAACTGCTTTGTTTGAATTTTTGTTTGTCGTATTATAATGGAGCAAAACAAGCGTAAAAGAATCGTCGTTCCTAGTGAAGAAAAATTAAAAGCCATCAGAAGAATTGAAGCAGGAGAGACAATTAAAGTTATTGCACGAGATTATGGAGTAGGTGAGGTAACAGTTGGAGATTGAAAAAGAAACCGCACAAAAATAGAAGAGTGGTGTATAAATCAAGCCTCCTCGTCCTCAGGAAGAAAATCAATGCAAGCCGGCGACTATGAAAAGATTAACGAAGCTTTATTCATGTGGTTTAACCAACAGAGATCAAAAGGTGTGCCTCTGTCAGGTCAAATTTTACAACAGAAAGCAATAATGATTAGTAGGCAATTCCCAGAGATAGATTAGTTTACCGCCAGTTCTGGATGGCTTGACCGCTGGAAAACACGGTTCGGTGTACGACAACTGACTGTATGTGGTGAAAAACTTTCTGCTGATGTGTCATCAATTGAGAAGTTTAAGCAGAACTTTAAAAAGCAAATCGAAGATTGTGGATACACATGTGATCAAATTTACAACTGTGACGAAACTGGTCTGAATTATAAAATGATTCCATCAAAAACATTGGCATGTCGACAGAAAAAATCAGCTCCTGGGACAAACGAAGTAAGGAAAGATTAACTATAATGGTATGTTCCAATGCATCTGGCAAGCACAAAATCCCACTGATGGTGACTGGCAAGTCTGCACGTCCAAGAGCTAACCTGAACAAAAACCGTCTTCCTATTAAAGCAATTTTGTTAATGGATAATTCCCCTTCTCACCCTGGAGAAGGACTTCATGTGGGCGAAATTGTGTAAAATTTTTTCCACCAAATGTAACCAGCATAATGCAACTAATGGATCAAGGCATACTCGAAAACATTAAAAAAATTATAGGCTATATCTTGAAGATCTGTTAGAATACACTGAAAAGGAGGATATTATCAATGGGATGAGAAAGGTTACACTGAAAAAACGTTATTTACTGGGTAAGTCAAGCTTGGGATTCTGTGCGTACTACCACTATTCAAAAATCTTGGTCAAGAGTTATTGATTTTGAGGACTATAATGACAGTGAAGATGATACTCCATTAAATGAATTAGCTTTGAAATTGAGAAGCCATGGAGAAATGTCCTGTTCAAATTTTGGCAGCGAAATAGAAGAAAAAGAAAAAAGTCTATTTGAATTAATGCAAAAATTAAAAGGTTGCAAAAATGTGAGAGACGAGAAGATGTTGTTGAATGGATTACATCATATGATTTAGAAGAAGAAATGAGTTTTGAAGAAATAACAAATGCCTTTCAGGAAACCGAAAAAATCAGATGCCGAAGCGGCGGTGGATGAACAGTCCCCCACTAAGACCTCTCATCAAAAAGGTTTTGCTTCTTTGGAAAAAGCTTTGAAGTATATCGAACAACAACCAGAGGCAACCCCAGCGGATTTGCTTCTTCTTAATAGATGGAGAAACATTGCAGCGAAAAAAAGAAGTTGCAATATGAAACAGAAGCGCATTGATACCTATTTCACTGTTTTATAATGTATGTACCTATTTATATGTTAAAAAACGTTAATACATCGGCTTAAAGTATTGGTGTTTATTTTTTGAATGAATAAAAAACAAATCCGGATTATCCGAATTTTCAGTTATCCGAGGAGGGTGCCCCCCCACGTTACCTCGGATAACCGGGATTCTACTGTACTTAAATAAATTAATAAATAAGTATACCGATCTGTGCGATTGAACCCTCGACTTTCTGTACCGTAACCAAGGTACTACACCACGAAGCCACGGGCCGCTGCCGTTGCAAGTAAATGATGTAAGATAGAGAAGTAACATTCGACTTACATCCTGGTAAGGACCAGAATTGTTTATCTGTTTCCAAATAATTGAAATGGAAATGCATCAGTCCAGAAATCTGAAAAATAATCTCATTCAAATATTATAATTTAAATTGTCTATTCCACAAGAGTATACAGTCACTGTACTGATACAGATTAGATAAAAACTCTTAAATACAACAAACGAAAAATCAATACAGGAAATGTACGAAAATATCAAAAACAATCTACAATAAGTGGCGGAGGAAGCCCTCAGATTAAAAAATAAAAAATGCAGTGAGAAAATTTGGTTAACCAAAAAGAGTAAGTGTCAGGAAAAAAATAGTTATAGTTAAAATGGCTTAGTACTATACAAGGCAGGGTAAAGACAAAGACCTTGAAATGAAACGAAGAACTAGAAAAACAATAATAACAGGTTAGAGAATAATGTGAGATAGAAAATGTCACGAGATGAATACGTATTTAGGAGGGAAGAAGGGTTTAAAGATGTAAAAACTTATCTGAAGGGTAAGCAAGATAGAGAGATGTTACGGTAACATACCTATGAAAAGTGAATTCAACGTTATTAAAAATTACTACACGGTACATTGACCATCATATTTTTTGACTCAGGGCAAAGAAAATCACATTAAAATTACAACAGTAAATACTAAAAAAAAACAAAATCTAACGATTTTTCACTAAATTCATATTTACATATTCTGGTGAATTATGAGTTGTTTCTTGATTTTTTTTCATTTTGGCTCCGTTTTTTTTTAGAGTTGAAATAACCGGTCAAGTGTAAGTTAAACTTGCGCAATTAGTGTTCCGTACGTTGATTGCTTGAGTACTTTTCAAGATAAGGCCACCCCTCCCCCGGCCCAGCGATTTTTTAAAAATAATACAAAGAAAAGTATTACATTATATATATACATATATATATATATATATATATATATATATATATATATATATATATATATATGTATATATGTATATATATATATATATATATATATATATATATATATATATATATATATATATATATATATATATATATATATATATATATATATATATATATATATGTATATATGTATATATATATATATATATATATATATATATATATATATATATATATATATATATATATTTTACTTGTGTTTTCACAAGCTTTCATTTGACACCACACTCGATTTTTTTTCACTTCCGATTGCACCCCCCAAAACTAACCCCCTAAGTCAAAATTTAACTTTCAAAACTACATGGCTCAGATGAGGCCATCAATTCCTATATTATTACCAAATTTCAACTTTCTATGACAAATAGTTTCGGAGAAAATCGGGTGTGGCAGACGGACAGACAGACAGACAGGCGGACAGACATACACCAAAGTGATCTTATAAGTGTTCCGTACGGAACACTAAAAATACGATTTTAGCAGATAACACGTTTTTGGTCAACTTTGAACTGCTGTTCATCGGAACCATTAATATCTAAAAAATTTAAAGTTTTACACAAATACTCGAAGGTACTAAGGGAACACACATACAAAGTTTGGAGAATTTTTTTTTTCCATGTACAGGGTGAGTCAACGATAGAGTAAAATTCATTATCTCAT
This sequence comes from Pachyrhynchus sulphureomaculatus, assembly GCA_019049505.1. Lineage (NCBI taxonomy): Eukaryota > Metazoa > Arthropoda > Insecta > Coleoptera > Curculionidae > Pachyrhynchus > Pachyrhynchus sulphureomaculatus. The sequence goes on along the minus strand of CM032455.1, from coordinate 42,521,246 downwards.
TTGTTTCGAGAATGACGAAAAAATGTTAAATAAAATAGTTTTAGGGAATGTGAAGGTGCACAGTTTAAAGTTATTTTTGAGTATACAGGGTACTTCAAAAAAGTGTGTCCGATATAACATGTTTTTTTAAATGGAACATCCTATTTTCTAATTTATTTTTCAATTCTGCGTAAAATTTTATAACTTTTTTATTAATAATGTCATATACCTAAACCTAGTAGTTTTTCTAATATTTCAATTTTTTTAAAACAAAATACCAGTTTTCAGTTTTGTAAAAAATTGCCAGTAGCTTCATTGTTTCTGAAGGTGGAATACTCATAATTCGTACGAGCGTTCTATTGAGATGAAAAAAAGATATATGTAAAGAAATTTGAGTCAGATACTGCAGAGTGTGCAAAATAAATTTATGCATTTCGACTATTTTAAATTGAAACATCTCGAATTTTTTAAGTGGCACACCCTGTATATTATTATTTTTTCTGATAGATATTACAAAACCTTCTAACTTTTATTAAGTATATCATGTACCTATTTCTAATAGTTTTCGGTTTATTTGAATTTTTCAATTTTTACCCTTGTTTTTAATACACTTACGCTATGTGTGAAAACAAAAACAAATAGTTAATAATAATTTTTATATAGTTTAACTTATCTAATGATTAATTATTATGATGTAATAAATGTTCAGAAATATGCCCTTCTACTTGAATACACATGTTCAGTCGTTTTACTATATTTTCTTTCACTTTCCTTAGCATAAAATCGATTTCCAAGATGCGTTAAATTAATTTCCAAGTTGTGCTCAAAAATCATAAAAATTTTACGTCATTTGCCCCTACTAATAAAATATTTTAGATGTCATGTCATAACGTAAGGTTCCACAGATCTATATAAAATCCTTCCTTATGCTAACTTACTAAGATTATTGACATGTATATATCTTAGGGAGTTGAGTTTCGGATCGCCAAGTGTGTACATGTGAATCGAACGTCCGGCAATAGTCAACTCGTTCAAGGAGCATTATTTCAGTAATGTTTCGATCTATTCAATTATTCTGTAGATTGCAAACGAGAGGACTAGAAATAAAGCAGAGTGTAGTGTTAGAATTAAGACTATAAGTAAAAAAAAATTGGAGGTTTATGAGAATAATTCTGTGAAATTGTATGAAGCTAACGAAACGATAAGCGACGACCTTGATCGTTTTACTGTTTACGGCGATAAAAAATATAAACAACAGTTTTTTTTTCTCCCATGTTTGAAAATGGAATATACGAGGAACACACGTAAAGTTTTTATAACAGAAAGAACAATGGATAGCGATGATTATACCTCAAGAGGCTCGAAAAGAGGAAGAGTCGAAGAAAAAGAAGAGCCAAGGGGATTATTCAAGAAGAGTAAAAAGCTGAACACCACAGAAAGAGAAAAACGAAAGAGTAGATAAGATAGACAATTTGATAGAAATGATCAGACAGCTAATGTCAGATATAAGGGATATAAAACAAGATCGGAAACAAAAGTTGAAGAAACTAAGAAAGGACCATGAAGTATTGAAAGAGGAAAATTAGAGAAAACATGAAAAGTATGGATTTGAAGATAAGTAGACTGGAAAAAGACAACGTAAGGAATAATATTGTAATATCGGGAATGAAATTTGAAGCGAATAGCCAACCAGATCTGAAAATGGGTGTAGAACATTTTATAGAGAGGAGTATGGACACAAAAGTACAGATTAAAGATGTGATAAAAATAGGAGCGACTACATACAAGTTAGAACTTGGAAACACGGAAGATAAAGAAGCTGTAATGAAAAATAAAAAAACAAACTTAAAAACCTAAGAGAGAGAGTTTGCATAAACAACGATTTAACAAAAGATGAACTGGAAATTCAAAATAAATTAAAACATATAGCAGAGAACGAGACAACGAATGGAAAAAGGGTGAAAATAGGATATCAAAAAATCGTAATCGAAGGAAGAGAATATAAATGGGACATTGAGGAAGAAAAACTAAAAGAACAAATAAAGAATACTACGACCATCAAGTCAAAAAACTGAGAAAAAGGAGAGAGAGATAGGTAGATTGAGGACGACTCTGGCAAAGATAAAGGATACGGAAGAGAAGACTAGTAAAATGAATATAAATAAGAAGATAATCAAAGAAATAGATAGGAAGAAAGAAATGGGAAATAATTATCGAGTTATTAGATTCAAAACACGGAATAATAGGGGGTATAAACGGAAAAGAGGGCGAACTGACAGAAGAACAAATGTACTATGTAGGAATCACTTGAACAGAAAGGAAAGGAAATGGATGCAGAAAATTGGAAGGAAAAGCATAAAAAAAATCAACATATAGACATAATACCGGAACAAGATGCAGAACTCACACAAACAGAAGAAACTAATACAGAAGAAAGAAGAGAGGCAATCGGCAATTTAAACAGGATAGAAGGATATAGAAGGAAATATGGAAAAGACAGATATAGATTAACTCAAATCCACTCCTAACAAAAGGGTAGAAAGGATTAAGTAAGTAAGTATATATCTTAACACGCAAATAACTTAGGCAATAGTAGTTAGAGGGCTAGCCCTACCTAATTGTTAAAAAGGGAAATTTAACAAACTGAGGTATTCTCTTTAGGCACAAATTTAAAAAAAATTAGCACCGTCGTGGGTAAGTAATTTGTCAATCTAACTCTGTAAATAAATTGAATTAACACGATGTAAATTTTTCAATCACTATATTGGAGTGGCCATTTATGCATTGACTTAAACGAGGTAAATAATTTCATCAATTTTTGACACGCTGTTGAAATGTTCGTATATTTTTTTGCTATAAATAAGAAACTTTTTAAAATAAAAATGTAGAGTCACTTCTATTATATATTTTAAATATAATATTACAATGTTTTCGAAATGCTTTTTCAAAATTTGACCCAAGATGTCTCAAGATGGGCAGAACTTTTGTGGAAGAGGAAAAAGGCCTGAACAAAATGTCCGGTTTTACCAGGTGTACAAGTATGTAATGCGGATTTCAGACAACAGATAGTGCACCAACGCAGTTTGTGCCATAAAGATTTGATACTGCGCCATTTTGTTGTGTCAACAACAAGTGTCAGACGCGCACGAGTGATAAATTGGAAAAGTGTATGCATAGTGTTGTGTTGTTGTGTTCAATATGTCGAAATTTATACCGAACAAAGAGCATTCGCGGACAGCATTAATTTTTTGTTCTCATTTGAAGAAAACTGCTGTTGAATCATACCGATTACTTCGAGAAACTTATGGTGAACATGCCCCATCGCAAGATACGTGTGAACGATGGTTTCGGGGTTTCCAAAGGGGTGATTTCGATGTTGTAGACAAGGAGCGTGGAAAACCGCCAAAAAAATACGAAGATGTGGAATTCCAAGCATTGTTGGACGAAGATGATTCGCAAACACAAAAACAACTCGCCGAGCAATTGGCTGTTAGTCAACAAGCTGTTTCCAATAGGCTACGAGAGATGGGAAAGATTCAGAAGACCGGTAGATGGGTACCACATGAGTTGAACGACAGGCAAATGGAAAAGCGCAAAATCACGTGTGACATTTTGCTCGCTCGGTACAAAAGGAAGTCGTTTTTGCATCGTATAGTTACAGAGGATGAAAAGAGGATTTATTTTGAGAATCCCAAGCGGCAAAACCAGTTCGCGACACGTTGGAAACACTCAGCTGGGAAGTTCTACCCCATGCGGCTTACTTACCAGACTTGGGTCCTTCCGATTACCACTTTTTTGCATTGATGGGTCACGCACTTGCTGAGCAGCGCTTTGGTTCGTACGAAGATGTGAAAAAATGGCTCGATGAATGGTTCACAGCAAAAGGGGAAGATTTTTACTGGCGTGGTATTCACAAATTGCCCGAAAGATGGGAAAAATGTATAACAAGCAATGGAGCATACTTATACACTTGGTATATCCAACCTCTCTTCTCTTCTCAGCAAAATCTCTAAGTCAAACTTGTTAATATACGAAGTATAAAAAGAGATAGGAGTATTGAACTTGAAACTCGATAGGCAAGTACGGAAGATGCTCTTCTTACTAATAATGCGTACGTATTCAAGACAAATGAAATAATTTTAACAAAGACCTGCACTTGCTACAGTTTTAGTTACACTGGTAAACTTAATATTGAAAATGTAATAAAATTCTGGCATGTACACGGGAACAAACGTTAACAACTATTATATGTATTAAAATAAAAAAAAAACGATTTAGTAACATGATCTTACAATTTAGAAAAAATGAATGTTGCAACGTTTGTTCTTGAATAACTGTAAATTGTACTGGGTGAAAAACATAGTCCTGGGCAAATCATTCCAAAGGGATGAGATTCTCCATATAAAGGACTGTTTAAAAAGTGTTGTACGAGGAGTGAAAAGCTGAACCTCAAACGGATGTGAGGTATTAGTGCGAAGTGTTTAATAGCCTGCGGTGCTCTGGGAGGAAATACGAGAGCAGAAAACTTTTCAGACATACCATAACGGCGTAGCTTAGCCAACAATGACTCATACCAAACACGGTCGAATGCTTTGGATATATGAAGTGCAACCACTCGAAATTTTCCGAAGTGTTTAATTGAGTTGTTCCAAACATCAGTTAGAATATTTCGTGTTGATCTTTGCTTACGAAAGCCATATTGTTGGTCACTAATAATATTGAATTATTCTAGATATCTTAGGAGATGCTGATTGATAGCCTTTTCAATAACTTTCAATATTATTGAAAGGAGTGCGACTTGTCGGCAGTTGTTTGGCATACACAGCACAATGCGGAACAATTTCAAAGAATGTCAATTACTTTAACCAAATATTTTACGTGGGCTTGGCCAAAATCTTGGAGTTTGATTTGTTCACGAATACAATACATCCCTTTGGCAAGCGTAGTAGAGTAGATGAAATTTTAAAATTTTCTGGAATTCAGTCCACCCTGTGGCTATTATTATATCTTCTGTCACCTGCAGAGTCAAAACTTACACTTTTGACAATTATTTTTGAAGAAAATTCTATATGGTTTTATGCTGCAACAAATAAAGTAAAAAAATATCTTTTAATTGTCTCGGATAACAAAAAAAAATGGGAAGAAGCAAGCCAGCCCCTTCGAAACCGTGGAGTTCACCTAAACCAACTAAGCAACCTCCAGCAGAGAAAAAGAAATATTCGTAAGTATATCTATAATATATATAAAATGCAACGTCTCTCTGTCTGTTTATATGTCTGTCTGTCCGTTAGTGCGCTTATCACTGGAGAACCACTTATCCGATTTACGTACTTTTTTTTTTAAACATACTTATGTTCTCTGGCCAGGTTATAGGCTATATTTTATTACGATAGGTAGCGTAAGGAATTAGCAGTGACGATAATAGTGAATGAAGTCGGAAAAAAGTTTGCCGCTAGCGCGTTCCCTTACAATACACAGCCTAAACCATTAAATATGGAACAATATTATATAGCAGAGAATATTTATAATCTATAATCTATAATATATATAAAATGCAATGTCTCTCTGTCTGTCGGTCTGTCCTTTAGTGCGCTTATCCCTCGAGAACCACTTATCCGATCTACGTAATTTTTTAAATTCATACATATTTTCTCTGACCAGGTTATAGATATGTATTTTATTACATCTATAATAAATATAAAATGCAACGTATCTCTCTGACTGTTTGTCTGTCTGTTTGTCTGTCTGTTAGTGCGCTTATCACTGGAGAACCACTTTTCCGATTTGCGTACTTTTTTTTTAAAAAACATACATATGTTCTCTGGCCAGGTAAGGGCTATATTTTATTACGATAGGTAACATAAGGAATGAGCAGTGACGATAATAATGAATGAAGTCGGGAAAAAGTTTGTCTCTAGCGCGTTCTCTTGCAATACACAGCCTAAACCATTAAATATGGAACAATATTATGTAGCAGAGAATATCTATAATCTATAATATATATAAAATGCAGTGTCTCTCTGTCTGTCTGTCGGTCCATTAGTGCGTTTATCACGCGAGAACCACTTATCCGATTTACGTGTCTTTTTTTAAATTCATACATATATTTTTTAGCCAGGTTATATAATAATATAAATCTATATCTATAATATATATAAAATGCAACGTCTCTCTGTCTGTCCGTTAGTGCGTTTATCCCTGGAGAATCACTTATCCGATTTACGTGCTTTTTTTTTAAAAAAAACATACATATGTTCTCTGGCCAGGTTATAGACGCGTTCTCTTGCAATACACTGCCTAAACCACTAAATATGGAACAAAATCATGTAGCAAAGGATATCTATAATATATATAAAATGCAACGTCTCTCTGTCTGTTTGTCCGTTTGTGCGCTTATTACTAGAGAACCACTTATCCGATTTATGCGCTTTTTTTAAAACCTGCTAAACCATTAAATATGGAACAAGATGATGTAGCAAAGAATATCTATAATATATATAAAATGCAACGTTTCTCTGTCTCTCTGTCCGTTAGTGCGCTTGTCACTGGAGAACCACTTATCCGATTTACGTGCTTTTTTTAAACATACATATGTTCTCTGGCCAGGTTATAGGATATATTTTATTACGTTAGGTGACATAAGGAATAAGCAGTGACAATAATAGTGAATCAAGTCGGAGAAAAGTTTGCCGCTAGCGCATTCTCTTGCAATACACTGCCTAAAGCATTAAATATGGAACAATATCATGAAGCAAAGAATATATATATATATATATATATATATATATATATATATATATATATATATATATATATATATAATGCAACGTCTCTCTGCCTGTCTGCCTGTCCGTTAGTGCGCTTATCACTCAAGAACCACTTATCCGATTTACGTGTTTTTATAAATTTATACATATGTTCTATATAATTCGATGTAAGCTTAGATAATGGGAGATAATGGGAGATAAGGAGAAATATTGCGAGAAAGTCGAGATAAGCCTAGATAATGGGAGATAAGGTGAGATAATGGAAGATAATGGGACATAAGGAGAAATAATGGGAGATGAGCAGAGATAAGCCTAGAAAATGGAAATGATGTAGAGATAATGGGAGATAAAGAGAAATAATGGGAGATAGGGGAAATAATAGCAGATATTTTATTACGTTAGGTAACATAAAGAATAAGCAGTGACGATAGTAGTGAATCAAGTCCACGTGAACGGAGCCCCGGGCACTGCTAATGTATACTATAATTTTCAAGTAAGTAAAGAAAAAATAATAAGTGTAGACTTTTAAACATAATTAGTTGAAGTCAGATATGTTAGCAGTTAAAGGGTTTATCGTGTTATACGCCCTTTTCAGTGTTCTTGTAATCGAGGAATCTGATATGTAGAAGGAAATAATAAGCTTTAATTGTAAATATCTCTGCAAAACTTTTTTATCTGCCATTTAAAATATGAGGATCTAATGCTTAATTACATGGGATGAAAAGTCCCGAGACTTTTCGAGAGATGGCGGCACAAACAAAAAGAACCAATACGATTTTCAGTTAATGTTAACTCTCATAAGATCCGTGTAGAATTTTCATGACATTTAGTCTATTAGATTGAGTTATAGCTGTTAGCGCTACTTTATATTTTTACAAAACGATGGAACAAAAAGAATTTCGTGTATTGATTAAATATTGTCTTTTGATGGGAAAAAAAGCAATATGTATTTTCATGTTTTTTTTAATCAATAAGGTATAATAGTTATAGCATCTTAGCTATCTAATACTCAATAAATAAATCTACTAGAGAGGGGTCGGCAACCTTTTAACTAAGGAGTGTCAGTTTTCATCCATACAACATTTTGCGTGCCGACATAGGTACTTACTACAACTAAAATTAACAAAAATTAACTTAAATTAACATGAAATATTGCTTTTAGAAGGTTTAATTACAAAAAAATTTAACATTTAACAAATAATTTTATTATACTAGTCCTAGGACCTAGTGTGAACCCTGTGCTTGAAGATCTTTAGAGAGTTTTCTTATATCCGGTTCATGTCTGGTTATTTTCAGTATCACACATGCTTTCGAGTTGTCTGTTGTCAGCCTGCTTCGGTACGGGTTTAAAATCACTCTCTTATGGGAAAAAAATTGTTCCCAGATATAGGATGATCCGAAAGCTGTAAGCATGGCAAACGCTACTTTCTTAAGACAAATATATTTCTCTGGTAAACTCATCCAACAACTGAGTATCTCGTTTGAATGGTTCTGGCAGTCACCTTCTAATACCGTTCTTAATTCTACAAATTTCGTGTTCCATAACTCGGAGCTTTTAAATTCAATGTATTGAAGATCATGTCCATCCATGAGAAAAGAGATATGTCAAAGCAACTGCTGGAAAAGTCCATTAAATCTGGTTTGATTGAAAAAGCGAACATAGAACCATGTTTATCAAAATCCTGACCCCTCTCGATAAACTCCTCTTTTAAATTAGTCATATATTTAAGAATTTCGTCTATTAGTGCACCATCGTCGACACTGGATATGTAAGTTTTTAAATTTGGAAAATATTTATATGTGTTTGTAGTAATATCGCTGATAAATAAATCTATTTTTAATTTGAATGATTTCCAGGATTCGCATAAATCCAGAACTGTTTTGCCTGAACCTTGTAACTTTAAGTTGAGTTCACAGAGATGGTTTGTAATATCAGTAAGAAACATTAACATACAGATCCAGTTCTTATCTTCTAGTTCAGGATAAGCATCCACATGATTTTTTTCCAACAAGAATGATTTAATTTCGCCCAGACACTGCACAAATCTAGAGAGCACTTTACCACGGCTGAGCCAGCGCACATTATTGTGCAATAGTATATCTGAATATGCACTTTTTAATTCCTGCAGAAAATTGCCTATGGATCAGTGAAGAACGACCGACAATGTAGTTAACTATTTTAACCACCCTATCCATCACGGATTTTAAACTTCCAGCGGAGATTTTAGCGCAAAAACTCTCTTGGTGAATTATGCAATGAAAATTCAAAACTGATTGACCCATGCGTTCAATAAGAAGGGAAACAAATCCTTTAGGTCTCCCAATCATAGCAGGAGCGCCATCTGTCGTTACGCAAAAATTTTTATTTAAATCAATGTGCCGCTTTTCAAAATATTTAACAAATTCTGAAAATATATCCTCTCCTCTTGTAGTTCCCTGCAATGGGGGCAGACAAATCAGCTCTTCATACACACTGCCATCATCGAAGTATCGCACAACGATTGCCAGACGGGCAATGTCATTAATATCAGCACTTTCATCCAATGCTACACTAAATACAAAACTCCGTTTGATAGCGTCTCTCTGCTGTTTTTGGACATTTTGTGTCATTTCGGTAATTCGTCTCTCTCGATGGTCCGCGCTGATGCCGGTATATCCCTAATCCTGGCCAATATTGTATCCTTATTGGGCAAGTCGTCGAATAAAATCTCGCCAGTACTCAAAAACCTTTGTTTCATAACTTCTCCGTCAGTGAACGGCCTACCCTTTTGTGCCAACGATTGTGCAATTTTGAAACTGCATTCAGTTACCTGATTTTTTCCTTGGAAAACTTTGCTAAAGAATGTTGACTGTTTCTCATATCGTTTACTTGCTCTTTGTATTGCCTCCCTTTTATCAGCGTTATCTTTAAATGACGATTCATGTTTTATCTGGAAATGTCGTTGAACACTAGATGTCCGGAAAACTACGCTTTCCCGACATATTACACAAATGGCCCGATCGTTTTGCTGCACAAAACCGTAATCTGTTGTCCATGAAGTTTCAAATGATCGAACGTCTACCTTCTATTTCTTCGCGGCCATAACGTAACGTAATTTTAATTTTTAAACTTTTCGACGGCTATTGACTGGAACGGATGTTACTTCTATACTAAATGATCCAAACGTGTAGCCGCTTGCTATATATAGAAAAATAATGTTTCCAGAAAATTCCAATAATTACGTTTATTAAATTTCTTAGAACAAAAATTATTATCTACAACGCGCCCCTTGCAATCAAAGGGCCGCCTAGAAGTTAAATCTAACAATAACTAAAGTTCGGCAATATAAAAAGAGTTGCGGCGCGCGTCGGAACGATTGAAGTCAAGTCAAACAAAAACCGCCTTATAGCAGCTCTTTTGATCTGAATTGAGGACATTTATTTGTGTTTTTGCCTAGGCTTATATTTTGACGCTTGCCGTCTTTAATACTTGACGAAATTAAAGCCAAACCAATGCATTCAGTAAAATTATAAATTACAAAATATATATTTTGTAGTTTTTGGTAATAAGTGACCTATATAATATATCGTTTTTGTTTGTATCGTTAAAGTAATACTGTCTTCGATTATTTACTTAATTTCGAAACATGTCACAGATTACAGAATTAATGTGTAAACTTTGAATAGGTATGCGTGCCATTCAAAATTGCTTGGCGTGCCAGAGATGGCACGCGTGCCATAGGTTGCCGACCCCTGTACTAGAGTCTAGAAATAAGAGTGTAAAACAAGTATTTACTATCTAAATATTTGTTTAGATATAAACAAATAAATTAAAATTATTGTCTCGGTACAGGAGCGACGCGCTACACTGTATCAATAATATACTGAAAAGTATATTAAAAAAAGCCCACCATATTGGCCAGGCACTTATTTTTTTTTTATACCATATAAATTATCAAACGTAATGCACTCCTAATAATGTTCGCTCAATTTACACTTTATGAAGATTACTTAGGAATTTTTTTAAAATTCTTTGATCAGTACTTTTCGAGATATGATGGGGGACAGCGATTTTTAACCATTTTTTAAAAATAATATAAAGAAAAGTGGGCACAAGTATTACATCACATATATTTTTGAACTCGTGTTTTCACAAGCTTTCATTTGACACTCCACACGATAACCTGGTAAAAAAAAAATAATTTCCGATTTCACCTCCGAAAACCCCTTTAAGTCAAAATTTAACTTTCAAAACTACACGGCTCTAACTGGGCCATCAATTTCTAGATTTGTGCCAAAATTCAACTTTATACGTCAAATAGTTTCGGAGAGAATCGGGTGTGACAGACAGATCGACGGACACCGAAGTGAACCCAGATATTATATTTGATATCATTAGAATGCTGATTTTCTGCTCTTTCCAATAATACCAAAAACATTCCAGAAAGTTTTACTAATTAAAATGGGTTTACTCAACAACGTACTCGTTGCGCGCTGTTTCATCCCTATAAAAAAACTCATGCAACTGTATTTTCCTAGCATTCTATTATCGAAACATGAACCGTCAACTTCTTCGCTATACCTGCTCACTACGTCATCGGAAAATGGATATCACCCCGGAAGAAATGGCACAAGTCATTGTCCTATTGCAAGAAAGGCATAGCCAACGTATAGTCGCTGCGCAACTGCACCTGAGCCAGTCAGCTGTCTCCAAAGTCTACAGACATTACCAAGAGACTGGCGTCTTTACACGAGCTCCGGCAAGTTTGTGGTCGGGCTATCAGTCACTGGACAATCAGAAGAATACTTAAAGAAGCTAACCTAACTCCGAAGAGACCAGCTAACGGACCCAAATTGACAGCAGCCCATCGACAAGCACGACTGAGATTTGCTCGAGAACAGGTCGGCTAGACCTTAGAGCAATGGCGCTCCGTTTTATTCTCCGACGAGTCCTCAATGTACCTATATTGCAATGAGGGAAGAAGACGACTGTATAGGAGGCCTGGGAAGTGCTATGCGCAGTGCTGCATTACTGAAACGGCCGCCTACGGAGGAGGTTCTGTCATGGTGTGAAGAGGTATCTCACTGGATGCGAAAAGCGATTTGGTTTTTGTGACTGATGAGACTCATAGCGGTGGTTTAACTGCTCAGCGGTACATCGAGGAGTTCCTACAGAAGCATGTCGTTCCTTACTCTGGGTTTGTTGGCGATAGCTTCGTGCTAATGTACGACAATGCGAGGCCACATGCTATTGCATTGGTGCGGCAATACCTGGCGGAAGTGGGAATACCCACATTAGACTGACCTGCGCGGAGTCCTGACCTTAATCCAATCGAGCACATGTGGGATGAGCTCAAAAGAAAGGTTCAAACCAGAAATCCAGCCCCTGCATCGCTGAGGGACTTAAAGGTTGCGATGGCGGAGAACTGGGGAAGCATTCCACAGACAGTAGTGAAGAAGCTCACCTGCTCCATAAAAAACCGACTCGAAGCAGTAATAATTGTTCTCCTTTCAATCATTTGGTAACATTAGAAAGAGAATAGAATGGGCTTTCAAATCATACTAAAATCAGTAAAAATATATGAACACTAAATTCTAGGATCTGTGTTAAATGAAGCCAAATAGTTTGAGTCGATTTTTGTGCTCACCAGTATATACAGTGGCGAACTAAAGTATGGAAATAGTTTCTTAATCAAAAATATAAAATACTATCCTTTATGAATAAAAAAACTAGTCTTATTTTATTGGCAGTTTCTTTATAGAATTTTAGTATTGACTATAAAAACTATGTTTACCGTTTCTGGTAGATAAGGTTTTTAAGAAACGCGTTTTGTCCTTATCGAAAGCATTGAAATAATTTTATCATTATGCTTTAAAAGTACGTTATTGTTGATTCGAAGTAATTTAGTAGCATTGTTTAAGAGTACCGTTTTTTTCCAAAATGCCAAAGTGCAAATATTACAGTTCAGATCTGAAACATGAAATTATTTCTCTGTATCAAAGTGGAAAGAAGCAAATTGAAATAGCAAAATCTTTAAACATGCATAGGGGCACTGTCAGCAAAATTGTTAAGAAGTTCTCAAGAAGGGGCACTCCGGCATTTAAAAGTGGTAGACCTCGAAAAATAAGTAAGGGAGTAGACAAAATTATAATTCGAAAAGCGAAAAATGACCCCAAGAAAACTGCTGTTGATATTAATAAAGAACTAAGGCAGGAATATCAGGGTGTATTGGTGTCAGACATGACTATTAGGCGTCGTCTGTTATCTGAAAATCTTCATGGTAGGCGTGCTGCTAAAAATCCACTCCTTACAAAGCGTCACAAAAAAGAGAGATTGAAATTTGCTAAGGAACATAAAGGCTGGACTCAAAATTAGTGGTCTCTAGTAATCTTTAGTGACGAAAATAGGTTCAATCTCTTTGGACGTGATTCTACTGATTGTGTAAGAAGACCAATTGAAGATAGAAGATATGACCCAATGTACCTTATACCTACGGTCAAACATGGCGGTGGAAATATCATGGTATGGTGTTGTTTTCAACGGTCTGATACGGAGCCATTGGCAAAGAGAAATGGCAGAATGGATGCTCAAATATATCTTGAGATATTAGAAAATAATTTGATTCCTTATGAAGAAGATTTGCCACTGTCATAGATTTTTCAACAAGACAATGACCCAAAACACACATCTCGCTTGGCCAAGAATTGGGTTTCTGAACAAAGGATTCGTGTGATGCGTTGGCCTTCACAATCACCTGATTTGAACCTGATAGAATCTTTGGCACTATCTGGATAGACAAATTAGGAAAAGAAGTAAAAAAAAAACCGGGACGAACTTTGGATCGTATTCAAACAAGAATGGAAAAAAATAGCACCCGATTTTTGTGCTAGGCTTATTGACTCTATGGGCAGAAGATGTCAAGCAGTGATTGATGCAAAAGGATATCCCACTTAATATTAAATATTTTTCGACATTTGAGTCGTTTTAGTGAAATTTTTATTTTATAACAAAAATGTTTCCATACTTTTTATTACGTTAAAAACTAAGCACATTTCTAATAAACAATAACTGTTCTGGTCTTCAAAATGTTTGTTAGCATGTACACGATTAATAAATAAATATTGTAATTGTAAACCGTTTAAATGTTAAGACTAGAGATGGGAATTTAAATGTTTCCATACTTTATACAGTGAAATCTCTCTTGGGCGGACACCAACGGGACCGACCGAAAGTCTCCGTTCAAAAGGGGTGTCCGCTTAAGAGAAATACAAAAAAAATCGTTTTTTTAATGAGAACTGTAATTAAAGAATTTGGGACATTTAAAACGTATACTTATGTATGTACATATTTTTAAAATAAACAAGAAACTTAAAACTTAAGGAAAACACAATGATTTGTTACCTTTAGATACATATAAAATATAATACGATAGAGTTATACATATGAAACGAAAGGTCACTTTAATGACGCAAAAATTCATATACTCGTATTGTTGTTTGTCCCCTCTTTTTCTTTAAAATGGCGTCCACAAATCGTATTTCCAATTTGGAAGCTCTAAAGACTCTGCATCTCCGTGATTTTAGGCAAAACTTTTAAGCTGCTTGGTTAAGGTAATAGCTTCACCATAATTTGGGATAGCATCGGTTGGTATTGGAACCTCATCGACATCATAATCTTTGGAAAGTCCTTGTATTTCAACTGAATTTTCAATTTCTTGTTCTGAATCTGGATTTTCAACATATAAATTTTTATCTATGTTCAAGAAATCATTAAGGTTTTCATTATAAGTCAACTACAACAAATTCTTATTTTTGATGATATCTGCAAGTACGTTAAGTGGTAAGTCATCTTCTGGATCAGATGTAACAGCCTCAGTTAACTAGTCTTCACTTTGCATATTTTCATGCTTAAATTCCGCTTTACGGAAGCAATTTTTAACTGTTTCCTTGGTTACTTGTTCCCAAGCGGTTTTTGCAAAGTAAACTGCATCAATGGCGTAATTTTCTTAATTGCCTAAAAAGCTGTACCAGCAGTTTCAATGTTTACTATTAAGTGTTTTAGTATTAGACTTCGGTAATAAATTTTAAAATTTTTTATAACTCCCTGGTCAAGTGGTTGACAAGCTGATGTACAATTAGGGGGCAGAAACAAGATTTTTATATTTTCTAAGCGGACATCTTTTGGATGAGATCTTGCATTGTCTAAAAATAACAAAATGTTTCTTTTTTCTTTTATCATTTTCCAATCAAGATCTTGCAACCACTCTGTCATAATTTCTCCTGTCATCCAAGTTTTCTTATTATATTTCCAAGTTACAGGCAACACTCTGGGTTTCGCTGCCTTACCAATGACTAAGAGTTTTTCTTTTTCTCCCGCCATATTTGCACAATACAAAATTGTAAACCTCCAACACATTTTTCTTTTTTTAATGTTAGCGTTTTGTTGGTTAGAGCCCTAAAATACAGGCCTGTCTCATCGGCATTATAGATGTCTCTCGGTGAACATCCCTTAATTAAAGAAGGTCATTTCTCCCAGAATGATGAAACATCTTCAGCAATAACAGAAGCTCCTTCTCCTGAAATCGCTTCAAAACTTATGTTGTGGCGGATTCTAAATTTATTAAGCCATCCAGAAGATGCACTGAATGTAGAATGTCCCAGAGACGGCTATTTCTTTTGCTTTGCATCGTATTAGCGGACCTAAAAAAAACATTAACAATAAGTTTTTTGCTTTTTTGTCACGACAAGCCTACCCCTTTTATCTATTCTTTGAACCGATATGAAAAAAAAATTAACGCACTAATTCCAAAATACCTTATCTAAAAAAAATAATTCATGTACATACCGGTCAAAGGAATCCCCTTATGGCGAGCTGCTATAAACCAGTTATAACACAATTTATCAATTTTGGTACTATCACCAGTCAAAAAGCTTCTTTTTTCATTCAAATTGCGAGATTCACTTGTTTAGAAGGATTTATTTATGATTAATTATATCAGTAGGTTGTGTTTTTTCGATATTAAAACGCTTGGATAAGTCCCTTACACTTAACTTTTCCTTACTGTGAACTTCAACAATCTCATTTTTTTTGTGTAAGAGTGAGGACTTTTCTATTTGGAGCCATTTATACAATGAATGTGTCGTCCACAGTGTCTCCTTTTCGCATAGGCGTCAGACTAATATTAAATCCCCGCGTGTACCGAAAAATTGAGATCGATAAATCCCCGGTTTACTCGGGGAAGTCCCTCAGTGAAGACAGGCAGCGAGGTTGGCGCGCGGCGCGATTGGGAAACGCAACAGCGATACTCGCCACAGAAAAATGAGACAAGGTGTTTATTTTTTATTGTTTTTTGTCCGGTTAAGAGACATTTTTTTGTGTCCACGTCCGTTCGAGATAATATCCGTCCAAGAGGGAGTTAACACAATGCCAGTTATATGAGGGTCGATCGGGACCATGAGAAACTGTCCGTTCAAGGGAGATATCCGTGTAAGAGAGGTGTCCGCGAAGGGGAATTTCACTGTATATATATATATATATATATATATATATATATATATATATATATATATATATAGATATATATATATATATATATATATGTATATATATATATATATATATATATATATATATATATATATATATTATATATATATAGATATATATATATATATATATATATATATATATATATATATATATATATAGATATATATATATATATATATATATATATATATATATATATATATATATATATATATATAGCGTTTGAGTGCTAAACAATAGATCGGAATTCGGTGTTCAAATTTTTATTTTTTGCTGCCGGCCCAACGTGATAAGCAAAATAAATAAATAACCAGATACGAACAACGAGTTTATAGATCTTGGAGTCTACACCTGCTGAATTCAATTTTATTTTGCTACTTAATTTGTTTTATTACTCATAATTATGTCTGTGAACTGCTTCAGCTGCAATTCGACAACTATCTTCAAGGATCCTAAGAAGAGTTCTGAAACTTTTGGATGTCCTTGCGATCACTGCAAACGAGTGGTGTGTCAAACTTGCTCAGAAATTAGTGCGACCGAAATCCGTGCTATATTACTTACAAAGAGAATTATACCTTTTTATTGTAAGGATTGTATGTCCAATGTTAGACAGGTTTTGAAATTGATGGATCGGGTTGTGGAGGTTGAGGACAGTCTAAGGGAGGTAAATAGAGCTCTCGTTGATTTCCCTGAAGAATTGAAACAGGTTGGTCCTTCATCGGCCATCAAATGAGTGTGGTGTAGCGAGCCGGTAGGTGTTTGGGTTTTATTGATAGATAGAGTGCCGATTTTTCATGTAATGTGTTTAAATGATTGTATTGCTCGTACGTTCGACCGATTTTGGAGTATGCAAGCCCGGTGTGGTCTCCTTTTTACAATGTCCATATTAATCAGTTGGAGAGTGTCCAAAAAACAAATTCTTACGTATCTGTTCTTTTAAACTGAAAATTCCTTTAACTGAGGGACATACCAACTATGACCTGGTGCAAAGATTGTTAAATATGTGCAGTCTTCAGGACAGACGAATGCAAGCTGAACTACATTTCTTATTTAAGCTACTAAATGGGTATATAGACTGTAAGTACTTACTTAGTAAATTATCTTATCATACCGTACATCGTACCCGCGCCAGGTCGTTATTTTACCCAGCTAATGTCACCAGAAACTATGGCTTGCATAGTCCAATCTTTAGGATGCAGCGTAATTTTGGAATGGTGGAGTTTTCTAACAAACTTGGTCTGAGGGAGTTACCAACAATGCCATACTCAATGAATTTCGTAACCGTCAGGAGCGAATGAATAACTTTATGCTTTATAATGTACCTGAAGGGAGTAATGACGCCGACGAGGTGCACAGTATTATTTCCAACTTATCTGGATCAATTCCTAAGATTGTTACTATTACGAGAGTGGGAAAGAAAAATATCAATGGCCGTCGATCAATAAAGGTTGCGTTGGATTCAGCATCGGCTGTTCAGGCCTTGTTCAAGCAACGATATAAGTTGAAAGGCAAGGAAATCTACTTGGGGTATGATTTGACCAAGCAGCAGAGGGATGCCAAGAAACTGATACGTACTGAGCTTAAATCGAGAATAGATGCTGGCGAGAATAATTTAATATTTAAGTATGTGGATGGTCAGCCCAAAATACAAGAGCGGAAAAAAAAAACTAAAATCTATCGGGGCAGCTCAGACTTCTAATTATGGTGGCTTAACTGTTTATTATCAAAATGTTCGGGGACTCAGAACCAAGCTAGTTGCTCTGGCTCGGAATGTTGTATTGCAGTCCTACGATATAATAGCCTTGTCTGAGACCTGGTTGTCGAATGCATTTCATGATGCAGAGCTTGGAATGCATGATTATGTGATTTTTAGAAGAGATCGGTCCCAGGCCACAAATGCTGTACTCAGGGGAGGTGGTGTACTGATTGCCATTAGGAAGCACATTCCTTGTCAGCTAATTGCATCGCCGGATAGTATTGAACATCTATTAATTTTGGCAAATGCGTTACTGTTATTGGCTGTGTGTATATACCACCTAGATCACCTCCTGAAACTTACCAAATATTTAGTGATACCCTTGATAGCATCTCTGAGGCATATCCGGACTCTAAGTTTTGTGTGACTGGTGACTTTAATATTCCTAAAATGGCCTGGATCGAGAAGGCGTTGAGTTTAACACCGTTTCCCCTGGATTCACCCGCTGGCCGTGAACTGGAAATATGTGAAATGGGGTCAAATATGTGTGCCTTTCATAATTTATTTCAAGTAAATAATGTAATTAATAAAACTGGTTCTGTTCTTGATCTGGTTCTAAGCCATGTAAATGATCTATCCCTGGGGGTGGCTGATGATCCTCTGATCCTACCGGATGATTTCCATCCACCTCTTGAATTTAAGCTAATATTTATAACTAATAAAAAAGTTATTTCACCCCAATGTACTGAAATCTATTATTATTTTAAGTCTGCGGAGTATATTTCGTTAAATCATTTTCTGGGTTCATTATCGTGGGATCATCTGCTTTTGAACCGGGGGGTTGACCAGATGTTGAATAATTTTTATGATGTACTTTATAAGGCCATAGATTTGTATGTTCCGTTAAAGAAGGTACCTAGTAGAAAATTCCCTAGGTGGTTTTCTCCTGAGTTGAGAAACTTAATAATTCGTAAAAAAGAAGCACACAAGAGGTTTAGATCGTCTGGGGAACCTCAGGACTATTATTACTTCTCTGCTTTAAGATCGCAGTGTAAGAATCTATCACTGATGAGTTACTAGATTATCCAGCCTTACCCTCTACTAATATTCATAATATCTTCAAATTTAAGATTTCAATCTCTGAAATTTACGAGGGGCTCTCCAGGTTGGATCACAGAAAGGAGTCTAGTCCTGATGGTTTATCTCCTGGGTTACTAAAGGCATGTAGCTTCGTGTTATCGCGACCATTATGCATGTTGTTTAACCGGTCATTGGAGGAGGGTTACTTTCCTGAGTATTGGAAGACCAGTTTTGTCGCCCCGGTATTCAAGTCAGGGGACAGGGCAGATATCGCAAACTATAGGCCAATAAATATTTTGAGTAATGTTCCTAAATTATTTGAAAACCTAGTAACTAAAGTATTGACATCTAACTTGGGACCATCTATAATAGATGAACAGTTTGGTTTTCAGAGAGGCAAGTCTGCTGAATTGAACTTGATTTCTTATACGGACTACCTGTCGAGGACCTTGGAGAGTGGATCTGAGGTACATTCCATCTATACCGATTTCTCTAAGGCCTTTGATAAAGTCAACCATGGTGTTCTTCTTAAGAAGCTCAATAACCGTGGCATATCGGGTCCACTGTTGGGCTGGATTAGGAGTTATTTGTGTGGCTGAGTTCAGGTGGTTCGAGCTAATAATTTTAAGTCTGTCAACATGACTGTGCCCTCGGGAGTGCTCCCATATAGGGCCTCTGCTGTTTAACCTGTTCTTGAATGATGTGGCCGACTGCTTTCGGTCTTCCAGGTTCTTGCTTTTTGCTGATGATTTGAAGTTGTATACGGCGGTTGGATCGATTGAGGATTGTGTGGGATTGCAGGATGATTTGGATAGACTTAGTGTCTGGTGTCAGTTAAACGGTATGGTTTTAAATACTTCTAAATGCTTCTCTATGTCTTTCTCGAGATCGCGCAATCCATTGTTTTTTGATTACAGCATAAATGGGACTTCCCTCGTGTCCGTGGTTAATGTTAAGGATCTGGGGGTTAAGTTTGATTCGGCACTGAGTTTTATTCCCCATATAACCGAGGTAACGTCTAGGTCTCTGAGGATGCTTGGGTTCATTAGGCGTTGCTCATCAGAATTTTCATCCATTACCTCTATAAAAATGCTGTACTGCTTGTTGGTTAGGCCTCTCTTGGAATATTGCTCATGTGTGTGGAACCCACCTTTTGCTTGCCATGCTAGGAGCTTGGAGCTTGTTCAGAGTAAATTCCTACGTCATATTAATTTTAAATTCTTTAACAATGATTCTTTTAGTTATTCAAAACTGACATCTGTATTAAACTTTAATACCCTGTCTAACCGGAGAGTTCAGCGCGATCTTGTAATGTTCTTTAAAATTTTAAATTCCATTGTAAATTGTCCAGAACTTTTATCTCAGATTAATTTGTATGCACCCTCTAGACATACTAGATCTACGTTGTCCTTCTTCAAACCTTATAAGACAACCTACGGAGCTAATACCTTCATGACAAGATCTATGGGCATTGTAAATAACTGCCCATCACTGGACTTGTTCTCCAGCTCCTTGTATCTTTTTAAGAGGCAAATCGGGGTTCTTTTCTGAATTTCTTAGTTTTAGCCTTTAGTTTTAAGTGTCATTTATATATGTAAACTTTTATATTTTGTCTTTATGAGTTAATGGGCCTGTCCCGTAAATAAAATATATATATATATATATATATATATATATATATATATATATATATATATATATATATATATATATATATATACGGTAATATAGTGCGTAAAAGGTTAATGTACATATAGAAATGTACATAGATTATTATTTGCAACATCACATGATGAAAGCTAAAAATATTTGACAATTTTCAATTTATTAGAAAACAGAACCGTACTAAGTGAAATTGATTAACGGATTAATCACTTAATAGCCTGTCATTATTATTTAGGATGTAATAAATAGTTATGTATTAAGTATTTTTTACACGTGACTAAAAATATAATGAAGTAAAATATATAAAATGGAAAGAAAATCAATTACAATACAATAATATTATATAAAATACCAACATAAAAGATCTAAATCAATTATAAATAAAAATAAATAATGCAGAAATTCATAGTAAAATCAAGAAACAAAATTCAAGCCATTTATGAGAATATGAACTACATAATGGACAAGTCCTGTCAAAGTGAACCCTCTTCTAAAGGCAAGTAACTATGATTTTCTTCCATCATTGTTTCGAGGATTTTTGTCATGCTTCTCAAGTCTAACATGGATGCACTCGCTATAGTAACTACTCTACCAAACTCTAAAGCTTAATTCTCGAATGCGACGATGATGTAAGTTTCTTTCTTTTTGATAAGTATTGGTGAAGGTTTCCTTTGTGCCCGTAAAGTATCGTATGAGTTGCAATCAGAGTCTTGTTGAGTTGAGGCGTTTCAAAGTCTCATGGTTAGCTCCTGCTGCTGTTCTATTTGAGGTCGTCAGCTCAATTTGTTTGTTACATAGTGTGGTGCATGTTTGCCGGGAACTTGACATAGTCGTTTTGTTATCGGCTTCATTCTTCTTATCTTTTCTCTTATTTCTTTTTCATTTTAGATTTGAGAAGCTGTTCTCCGTGTCTATAGTGTTATTTTTACGGAAGATTTGCTTCTCCTAATAATTTGTCTACTTCTTCAAGTAGTTTGGCTCTGGCGACTTCTCACCTCTGTATACCAATCACTAAAAAACAAACACACGTTATTACGTCTTTACATGGTTAGTAGAAGTTCAATATTTTTAATGTAAGTTCAAAGTCCAAAAATAAAAAGTTTTTCCACCCTACTAACAGCAATCTTAGTTCAACCCTGTCATGAAACCTCTAATGAAGAACAAACGTTGCACAGTATTTCTCTCTCTAACACACCCAGAGATTACCTCAAGTCGTGTTTTGAGCATCATATCCGAATACCCTACATTTTCTAGAAACGTCATTCGGTATAAAGTCAAAGTCGTAGAATTATCTGCGAGTTTTCAGAATTTTTACGTAACAATAAAACGTTAGTTTTGTGATAATTTCCTTTGATTGTGATCATAAGTTAGTGATTCAAGATGCCTAGACGCGGACGTTCATCCCCAAGCCCCTCACGTGCGGCTCCAACGCCAAGGTAATGAAAAATCAAATTGTAAAAGTTAGGTTAGGTTGACTTAGTATTTTATGGAAGTTAAATTAACACCACATTTAGTCAGATTTATTTGACTCTTCTATACTTTGTCGAAAAGAGCAAGAGCTGAAAGGAACACAAAAGTACGTCCAGAACATTGTCAACAATGGTAGTGTATGGGGTAGCCATACAATGATGTTTTGATGCAATTGTGTCATCCATATATGACTGAAAATGTTTTAGGAATATTGAAAATATAAGTAACTGTATTATTATTCAGCGTAGAATTAGTACATTTTGCATAAGTTCAAAAATAATCATAAGTCTCATCAGGCAGCCCTTAATCCAGTCTTTTTTTTTTCAGAACTACTCTTCCAGCCCGAACTGCCCCGGCACGACCACCAGCGCCACTTCAAGCTGCACCAGTGGCCCCAGCACCATCTCAGGGCCCTGGTTTGATGGGACAAATGGCCGCTACCGCTGGAGGAGTTGCAATTGGGTCTGCAATTGGTCATACAGTTGGACATGCTATGACAGGTAATAAGAATACTACATGGATTGAAAAGTCGTAACACTTCTGCAGAAAAACAATATTTTTGCCAAAAATTGATTTTATTCTTCATCATAGTTCCCTTCAAGAGAGTTACACTTATTCCAGCGGTCTTATAAGATTTAGATACCTTTCATATAATATGATTTGTCGAGCTCTCTCAAAAATAAGCCTCAGTTTCCCATTCGTTTGACCCAAATCTCTTTCCCTGGAGCCCCCTCTTCAAATTTACAAAGATTAATAATCGCTGGAGGCCAGATCTGGTGGATATGATAGATGAGGAAGCAGTTCATAGCCCAATACAATTAACAATGGTTACATGGAACAAGCTCATTGACAGCAATAACTATATTGCGGCTGCTTTTCTAGATTTTCGCTGTGCTTTTGAAACTGTTTACCATAACATTTTGATTTATACACTAAAGTATTATGGTGTTGGTGGTGTTGTTCTGCACTGGTTTATGAATTACTTAATAAATCGTAAACAGATGACTAAGATTAATAGTTGCAAGTAAATGAACATTCCAAATAACTTTGGTGTCACACAGGGGAGCATCCTTGGACCACTTTTTTTTGTGGCATATCTAAATGATATTAATCATTTTATCGACTCTGAATTTATAAGCCTTTTTGCAGATGAGACTTTAAATTCTACTAGTGACAAACTAATAAATGTCGCTATCTGCAAGCTCAATTTGCAGCTAAGAAATCAACATTTATCAAAAATGAGCAAACCAAACCTGAAAAGTATGCTTACTATGAAATGGTTGAAGGCTTGACTTCTAACAAATTTTTGAGTTTGTTTATAGACACTAAATTGAGATTCTCTACTCACATTTTGCAGCTTTGTAAGAGGATTGCCAAGGGATGTTTTGCCTTGAGAGTAGTGTCTCGGGAATTAGATGTTTCTATCACGAGAAATGTATACTTTGCTCTGATTGAATCGCTCCTCCATTATGGGGTGTGTTTCTGGGGTTCCTGCACTAAACAATTATTGAATAATGTCTTTATGCTACAAAAGCGAGCACTGCGTTATTTGTTCCAGTTGAATTCTCGACAATCCTGCAGGAGTGTGTTTAATACTAAGAGAATTCTAACATTGCCTTGTATATTTATTATTGAAACAGCCTGCCTTATACATAGTAAGTTTGAGGGAGAGATAGGGGCTTCTTGTGCGTCCACGACGCGTTCGTCTTATGTGGCCTCACTACCTATTCCCTCTTCAGCTTTAATCAGGGACTCTATAATATATATGAATAAGAAAATATTCAACCACTTACCTTTGAACGTGAGGAAAATTTTAAATAATAACCGATTTAGGAGGGAGGTTCGGAAGCTCTTAATTGGGAAGGCCTACTATTCAGTTAAGGAGTTTTTTGATGACACTCTTTGATTGCCGAGTGTGTATATGGCGTGTAGGTGTATATATCTTTTTCTTTTTAAAATCTAGAACACATGGTAATAGATCACTTCCAGCGGGTGGATCTTCGATTTTAAATTGGTCACCACCATTAGAAATAATATTCCAATATTTAAATTGCTGTTGTCCATTGCCATTTTTTTAAAGATTTTTAAAATCATCTGTAGTATAATAGCAGTAGAAAACATACCATGGAAAATTTTTAGCTTTCATTGGATATTCTTTAATGTTATAAATGTTGTAAATTTTAAACTAGTTTTACAATAAATTTGACAGTTTATTTATTAAGAAACTGTGAAATTTTGTACATGTCACTGTTCATGAATAAATTTTAACCTTTAGAAATATATATATATATATATATATATATATATATATATATATATATATATATATATATATATATATATATATATATATACATATATATACATATATATATATATATATATATATATATATATATATATATATATATATATATATATATATATATATATATATATATATATATATATATGTATATATATATATATATATATATATATATATATATATATATATATATATATATATATAATATAGATAGCTTTGTAGACAAAATAACAATTTTTTTACAATAAAGCTTTATTTGATTTGATTTGGTTTTCAATGATGAGATAAACAAGATTAATTAGGATTATTTCAAAAATTGGACAATTAAATTATCAATTGCTCTTAACATTGCCAAAGTGTCCCTGGATGATGGGACTTCTTTTTTGTGGTTTTTTGAAGTTAGGTCAAGTAAAAGGGTGTATTGAATAGTTTTCTACGAGGGCCTTAAAAATACAATAAATAACATTTTTTGCTATAACAAAAATTTATTTCTCAACTGAATATCCATCAAGCTCAATACATTTGGGTCAGCGAGATTCCAATTTTTTTTCCCCTCAGAAAAAAAATTGTTTTTGAACTCTTTTAACGTTAATACTCGTTTACAGCACAGTTAACCTCTTCATTCGACGAAAACTTCTTCCCCAAGCCGATTTTTGAAATTAGGAAACAAGGAGACGTCACTTGGGGCCAAATCTGGGGAATAGGGTCGGTGGAGAACTATTTGAAAGCTCACACATTGGTCGCTGCAATGGCAATTGCAACAGTGGATGTATGAGCAGGGGCATTATTCTGGTCAATAAGCGCTTTGGTACACACTAATCTTGGTTGCTTCTTCTATAACTCACTGTGCAAATGGCACAATAATGTTGCTTAATAACAGGTAGTCACTGTTTTACCCTTTACAGTCAATTATGATAATACCCAGTGAGTCCTAAAAAACAGTTGCCGTTCAAATGAGATGCCTACCATCTCAGCAATCTCACGAAGTTTAATGCGACGATCTTCTATTACGATCTCATACAGTCTATCGACCATTTCTTCAGAAGAGAAACCTCAATCGGACGTCCTGAACGTGCAGCATCTGCAGTGCTCATACAGCAACGTTTAAATTCATTTGTTCAGTAATAAATAGTCTTGAGCACTGATGCAGAGTCCTAACGAATGTTCCTCAATGTAGTTTTTATTTGGGCCGCAGTCCACTTTTTTAAATAAAAATCTTATCCCTATACGATACTCGACTTTATCCATTTGTACTAAACGTTACCAACAGTTATGCCACTTAACAAAATTTCCTACCATTTTGTAAAAATTTACTAGACTTATCAGTCCACCCTCGTACTTAACTAAGATTTTGACATTGTTTGAAGCCAAAATTTATTTCTAAACATAGTTTTAGCATTTCTCATGAACTTACAAGCTATAAGAATAATAGATTTTATCTAAACCAGAAATATCATTATTAAGAAAGAGTTTTTGTCACTTCAGCACCCAAAAAAAATGTCTTCACAGATTGCTATTTTTCGTGTTCCGTACGGAGCACTTGTAAGATGACTTCGGTGTCTCTCTGTCTGTCTGTCACACCCGATTATCTCCAAAACTATTTGTCATAGACAGTTGAAATTTGGTAATAATATAGGAATTGATGGCCTCACCAGAGCCATGTAGTTTGGAAAGTCAAATTATGACTTAAGGAGTAAATTTTGGAGGATGAAATTGAAAGTAAAAAAAAAATTTTTTTGGTAGGTCATCGAGTGTGGTGTCAAATGAAAGCTTGTGAAAACACGAGTAAAAATATATGTAATGTAATACTTGCGCACACTTTTCTTTGTATTATTTTTACAAAATCGCTGTCCCCCACCTTATCTCGAAAAGTAATGATCAAAAAATTTTGAAAAAATTCTGGAATATTCTCCACGGGGTGTAGATTGAATGACAAATATACCGAGTGCTTTACCTTTAATAATTTATTATATATATAAAAAAACAAAAATTTCAAGGTCATCAGTTTTCAGTAAAGATTGGAATCAAACTTTGTTGAAAAATTTTATACCACCGTAACAACATTTTTTATTTTAAAAGCAATCAGTGTACGGAATACTAATTGTGCAAGTCAACTTGCACTTGACCGGTTATTTCAAGTTTGAAAGGGGAAAAAGTTAGATGGTTCCAAATCTGGAGAGTATAGTGCATAGAAGATTAATTTATTCTGAAGTTTATTCAATTGTTTAACTAAAACGATATATTATCGTAGAGAATAGGATTTTCTTGCTGGATAAATGCATTTGTTCTCGATTTTCTCACCCAAACGTTGTGATAATCTGAAATGATCTTCTCCTGTGATAGTTTAACCTTTTTTCAGTAGCGTATAAGAACTATCCCACTTGAATTCCAAGGAACCGTTGCCATACTTGTCGACTTGTATCAGGAGTAGCACATCCATACTCCGAATCAAATGAAGAAATTTTGTAACAACACAATATTACAGTTTATCCTTTGTAGATACTTTCTGTGACTTCCAGAAACAAGTTAATCGTTAGATCGTTATTAGATTCAGCTCTTTGTGTTTCATTTCACTGCAAACAATTGGATAATTATGGAATTTTAACTAAAATCTTAATCCTTGTTGATCATGTCAGAAACACCCCATGCTAACAACATTTATTTTTTGAAAGCTGCAGAAAATAAAGATTTAATAAAATAACTGATAATTAAAATCTGCCTTTCAACTCAAAAAAATACAATGAAAATTAAGAAATAGTACATACAATTAATGTATTTTTCTAACACAGGAATGTTCAGTGGCGGTAGTGAAGCAGCTGCAGCAGCCCCAGGACAACTAGAGGCAGCCCCAGCCCAGCAATATCAGCAAGGTCAATCCACTGAACCAACTGGCCCATGTGCTTGGGAGATTAAACAATTTTTACAATGTGCTTCTACACAGTCAGATTTGACACTTTGCCAGGGATTTAACGAGGCTATTCAACAGTGCAAAGTTCAACATAGTAAGTAACATAATGTTTTTTGTCGTTAGATTACTTGCATTTTTTTATTTTTAGACCCGTGGAAATACAGCATATATAGTGTGTTCCAAAAAGTTTTATACAAATGGAGAAAAAGATTATCTTACATACAGTGGCTTGCAAAAGTTTCCGGACAGTGATATTTCGTACTCTAATTTATTAAAAATAAAGACTAATGATTTTTAATCATTATGAGATGTGAGTATGAGATATAGGAAACAAAATAATATAGTAAAAGAATATTATTTATGTTTGTGAATATATTTATTATTATTATTCTTATATTTATATGTGCAAAATTTTCCTGCCACATAATATACATTGACGCAGTAGGACGTTCAAAGACGTATTTACGAATAATAGCGCGTTGAATGTTCACATTTAATTCATAAAAGATCGTGGCAGCATGAACATGGCTCGACATATGCAAATCCAAATTCGTGAGAGAGTGATAAAATTTTCAAAAAAAGGAAAGTCCTCTCGTGAGATTGCTTCATTATTATCGATAGGTAAATCGACCGTGGCCGATATTATTGTAAAATACCGTTGTGGATATGGTTTAAAAGATCGTCCGTATACATAGTGGAAGACCTAGAAAAACGTCTAAAATAGTAGATCGTATTATTAAACGCAAATCATCTGCGGATGTTAAGAAAACTGCTGCCGAAATTGCACGCGAGCTGAAGGATGAAAACCTAGCTAATGTTAGTCGTAGTACTGTGACACGAAGACTACATGATGTGGGACTTTTTGGCCATATGGGTATTAAAAAACCATTAATCAGTAAAAAAAATAAGAAGGCCCGATTACAATTTGCCAAAGATGATCACCTAAATTGGACAATCAAAGATTGGAAAAAAGTAGCTTTCTCAGACGAATCTAAATTTAATCTTTTTGGAAGCGATGGTAAACACCATGTACGACGTCCTATTGGTACGAGAAATGATGTACCAAATTCCTACTGTAAAACACGGTGGAGGAAGTGTAATGGTTTGGAGAATTTTCTCTGCACAAGGAATCGGTCCATTCATCGAGATCAACGAAAATATGAACGCTGATATTTACAAGGACATTTAAAAAACAATTTGTTATCATATGCTGAAGAAACATTGCCACAGAATTGGATATTTCATCAGGATAATGACACCAAACTTACATCCAAGTTGTTAAAACAGTGGTTTTCTGCTTCAAATGTGAGAGTTTTAAGCTGGCCATCTCAATCACCAGACTTGAACCCAATAGAACACTTATGGGAAACGCTAGATCATCCAGTTCGAAAGCGTACATATTCAAATAAAGCTACATTATTCAAATCATTGAAGGAAGAATGGGATAAAATTTCACCTGCTTGTATTAATCGATTAATTGAGTCAATGCCACATCGTTGGCGGGGTATGGCTACAAAATATTAACATAAAAATATAATTTAAGTCTATTATAGAGCAAAAATACATGGAGGAGTTGCAATATATTTAAGGCAGGGGCTAGACTTCCGAGATATGGAATTATCTAAATTCTCGGAGGAAATAGTGTGTGAGGTGGCAGGTATTTTTTTAAATGAACTAAACACTCAAATAATAACAATATATAGATCACCTAGAGGTGATTTTGATCATTTTCTAGTAATTTTATCACAGATATGTGAGTCATTGAATCTTCACAATAACATTCTTTTTACGGGGGATTTTAATGTTTCTTTTCTTGAGAATGATGTGAGGGCGGAACACCTAAACAATCTTATGTCAACATATGGCCTTCACCAAACTGTGGGGTTTTGTACAAGACAGAATTCCTGTCTAGACAATCTTTATACAAATGTTTCCTGTGAAAATTTAAAAATCTCACCCTTCGACCTCACTGGTCTATCTGATCACTCCGGCTTGTTGATGGAATGCCATATGTCATCCCTGAATCACATTCGGGGTGGCACTAGAGTGAACTACAGACCCATCACCCAAGAAGGTCTATTTTGTTTGTACAACAGAATTGAACTGGTTGATTGGAGCTTCATTACGAATACTGTGGGTGCTGTAGATGAGAAGTTTCAGATGTTTATTGACATTCTTACTGATTCAATTGAGGAGTGTTTTCCTCTCAGGTCTAGGTTGGTGTCGAGCAGAGATCGTGCTATTAAGGTCCAATGGTTCAATCAGAATCTTCATGAAATGAGGGAGAGACTCAGATTGCTGGGTTTATTGCATAAACAGAATCCAATCTTGGTTCCCAAAAAACTACTCAGTGACTACAAAGGCCAGTATAGGAAGGAAATATCAAATACAAAAAAAAATCATATGATAATGTAGTGCGTAAATCCATAAATAAACAAACGACCGTATGGAAAATAATTAAATCAAATTCTAATTGTAGACCATATTGTCAAACAAGAAATCTGAGTGCCGAAGCCCTGAATAGCTTTTTCATCAATATTGCAGAGGAGCTGATGACACAGTTGCCTAACTCAGAAGTATCCTATAATGAATTTCTAAGTAGGAATGTTCTGGAAAATATGGAAACTTTTAAATTTGTTCAGATCACAAATAATACAGTAAGGGAAGCAATTTCCGGATTGAAAAATTCACATAGTAGGGATCCTATTGACATGAGCACCAAAATCATCAAAACTCTAAAAAACCTAATTATATACCCCTTGACTCATCTCATCAATCTTGGCCTGAGGGAGAACACCTTCCCATCAATGCTTAAAGTTGCCAAAGTTGTTCCTATCTTTAAAAATAAAGGATCGGTGGATGATTGTAATAACTACCGCCCAATATCCATTCTACCTGTTTTTTCCAAAATATTTGAATTGGTCATGAAAAATCAAATGACTGTATACTTTGAGCACAACAACCTGTTTATGCAGAGTCAGTTTGGTTTTAGAACTAAAAGATCTACTGCCCTGGCAATAAATCGGCTTACCGAGTATGTGGCGGAGGGCCTTGAGTTGGGATTGGATACCTATGCTTCGTTCTTTGACCTATCAAAGGCTTTTGACTGTGATCCTCTTCTCGAAACTGTCATACTACAACTTTGATCCTTATAGCATAGACCTTGTTAGGTCATATCTTTCTAATCGCTCTCAATATGTGAGCTTTAACATGGAGGTCTCTGGCAGACAGATTATCAAACACGGGGTTCCCCAGGGGTCAGTCTTGGGACCGTTACTGTTTTTATTTTATATAAATGATTTGCCAAATTACACTGATGACCCAAATTTAATACTATTTGCAGATGATACCACCAGTCTGCAGCACTATCATCCTGAAGATCCAATACAGCAGACTGTTTCCGACATGCAGCATAACATAGGGGGTTGGTTCTTGGCAAATAGGCTCACTCTAAACCGTGATAAAACACTGAGTCTGAGGTTTACCCTAAGAAATTCTCCATCTGATCTATCTACAAATGACTTTGTTAAATTTCTGGGTGTGTTCCTAGACCCTGGGCTCTCATGGGAGAAGCATGTCTCTGAACTGGCGTCTAAACTTTCCAGAATGATTTTCCTTATTCGAAGTTTGGCTAGAAATGTATCTCAAGAGGTTCTCTTAATCGCTTATCATGCATATTCTGCTTCCAACATGTATTATGCTCTTGTGAACTGGGGACACTCATCGTATGGGCAAAGAATTTTCTCACTTCAGCGACGCTGTATTCGCGTCATTGTGGGACTGGGATATCGCTACTGTTGTCGTCGCTATTTCTCTGAATTGGGGATATTCCAGTGGTTAACATACATTAAACAAAATGTGTGGCTATTCACTACCCATGAAAATCTCCATAATTACCCCACTAGAGGTAACCAAAATATAATTCCTAGCTTCCACAGAGTAGCTCGGACTCGCAGAGGCACCGACTACTATGGGGTCAGTTTCTTTAATGCCTTACCGGTGGCTGTTAGGGAGCTGTCGGACGAGAACTTTGTCAGGAAGGTAAAATCCTACCTGATTACAAGATCATTTTACTCACTTGATGAGTTTTTGAATCACAATTTTAATGACTTTTAACTATGTAATTAATGTGTCTTACCTTTATTTTGTTCTTTTGGTATGTTTTAATTTTTCATTGATTTGTAGTTACATGTCTTTGATATTTTAATATTTTAACATTTTAACAATTCTTTTGACTTATGACGTGTAAAAGCACATTATGTACTTATTACTAATAAATATTTGATTTGATTTGATTTGACATATGGACTAATAATTTATCTCACAGTACAAAGTGGCTGGAAACTTTTGCACATAAATATAAGAATAATAATAATAAATATATTCACAAACATAAATAATATTCTTTTACTATATTATTTTGTTTTCTATATCTCATACTCACATCTCATATAGATTAAAAATTATTAGTCTTTTTTTAACAAATTGGAGTACGAAATGTCACTGACCGGAAACTTTTGCACGCCACCATATGTAATTTGTACTATTACAAAAAAATTTATTCTTAATAAAAAGTTCTGCATTACGTGGAAATCCATAATCAAGTATCAAAAGTTTAAGATATTTGATGGTATATGATTTATAATGAAGAGTTGAATATTGTTTAAATTTAAATACAGAGTAAAATATTAATTGAAAATGTTGATACGAACTAAAAAATTATGCTCACGTTTAGATTTGTGACCTTCCTAGTTAAGAATTCAAAAAAAACTCCAGTAGACACGTCAGTAATTGTTGGATTATTTATTGAATAAAAGAAAACGAAATCACTACAAATTTTAGGATGAACATAAATGAACATATCTTTGGAAATACCTAACAACTGTCAATAAACTTCAAAGCTAACGTCAGTCGGTCTTTGCAATAATTAGAAAGGCCAGTCAAATTGAGTGTTGATGATAAAATTGGAATTGTTGTCATAGTTGGAAATAATTATAAAACTTCTAGAGAAGCAGCAGAAATCTTTAATAAACTGTACACTTCACAACTGTAGGATATCTAATAAATAAATTCGAGATTTATCGCAGTGTTGAAAATCAATTTAAAAAGAAACATCGGGCATGGGTTTCAAATGAAGATAATCAAAATCAAGTAATGCTGTCAGTAGTAGAAAGCGAAAAGATTCACTTTGGAAAAGATCAGCTTTATTGAATGTGAATAAAACTACAGTTTTTTTACAGAATTTTAAGATCAAATAAATTTAAACCATACAAACCCATTTACCCATACGTTAAAAGCAGGAGATTTTGAACAAAGATTTGAATTTTGTGCTTGCTTTTAAGGAGATTTGGGCGATAACAGGTTTATAGCAAGACAAATACTTTTCTCTGACGAGGCGACGTTTACGTCTAATGGGACAGTACGTTCTCAAAACTATCGATGGTGGAGCAATGTTAATCCTAACTTCAATATTCAAATTCGAGATCAGTACTCGTTTAAAACCAATATATGGTGTGGAATTTTTAAAGATAGAATAGTTGGACCATTCTTTTTTTGAAATAATATGAGTGCTGAACTTTACCTAGAATTTTTAAATAATGAATTCCCTAAGTTTCTTAATCGCCTACCAATAATACAGGCCAACAATGAAAAAACTTTTTTAATAATTTTACCTGATTCCTATGTTTTTTGGTGTGCTGAGTCCGAAAATAATAATAAAAAAGTCGTATCACCCACCAATTTTTCACATTTTAATATTCAAGATATGAAAAGTTTATTTTTATCATTCGAATGTTATTATGTTGGCAATAAAATCAGAATTTTATAAGGTTGGCAGTAAAATCAAATATTATTAGGTTGGCAGTTCCGATAAATGTCACAGCTGTTTGTTTTCTTCTAGTTAATATAACCTCACATTGCAGTGTTTAACCCATGTGCTTTAATTCACACTCAAAGTATGGCTAATTGTAGTTGTAAAAACTCTCAACACTTTTTGTTATATATGTGGTGAGTTTGTAGTTAAAAAGCATCAAAGAAACATTACTGATTTTGTAAAGAAAGCATACTTTGCTTATTTTGGTATAGAAATCGGTAATCAAGAAAAATGTTGGGCTCCTCACAAAGTATGTTATGTTTGTGGTATAAGAAAGAAAAGAAAGTTTTTAGATTTGCAGTACCCATGGTATAGAGAGAGCAAGAAAATCATTCAAATTATTGTTATTTTTGCAGCGTCGATGTTTCTGGATATAACTCCAAAAATAAGAAAGTAATTGTCTCTCCTAACTTTACTTCAGCTAATCGGCCGGTAGAACATGAACCGAGACTTCCTGTCCCTGAGCCACCTCAGTCTATTGATGACGTTTTACAATCCAGTCCCGAATTTAACGAAAGTCGATCGGATGATGATGAGTTTCAATGTTCTCTAGAAAATTTAAAACCACATTTGTTTACACAATCTGAGATTTAGTGAGAGATTTGGGTTTGACGAAGGAAAAAACAGATTTGCTTAATTCTAGGCTGAAAGAAAAACATTTATTGGAATCTGGAACATCTATTTACCAGTTTGCTCAGTTTTTCAAGCAGGAAGAGGATTTGGTTTCCTGCCATGATATTGGTAGTCTAATGAATAAGTTTGTCATTGAGTACAAGAAGGAAGATTAAAGGCTTTTTATAGACTCGTCAAAAACTAGTTTAAAAGGTGTTCTATTACACAACGGAAATACTTATGCTTCACTGCCTGTTGCTCATTCAATCCATATGAAGGAAACTTAACATGATTTTACAGAAAATTAACTATCCAGCTCACGATTGGATGCTATGTGGAGATTTAAAAGTTGTCTCCATGATCCTTGGTCAACAAAAGGGATTTACAAAGTTTCCATGTTTTATATGTGAGTGGTACAGCAGAGCAAGGGATCAACATTTGTCCAAAAAACAATGGCCTATAAGAAAAACTTGCACCTGGCGAAAAGAACATTTTGCATAAAACTTTAGTAGACCCAAAAAAGATTCTTCTACCACCACTACACATCAAGTTAGGCTTAATGAATCAATTTATGAAAGCCTTGCCCAAAGATGGTTGAATGTTTTAAATATTTCCTCATTTGTCAGAAGCCAAACTGAAAGGGGTTTTCGTTGGGCCTGATATTCATAGAATGATGTTCGATTCCAACTTTGAAGCAGGGATGATTACAAAGGAAAGGAGGCTTGGATATCATTTAAAGAAGTTGTGACTAAGTTTTTGGGCAATGTGAAGGACCCTAACTATGAACTTATCGTAGCTAATATGATAGACAAGTTCAAAAATCTGGGTTGTCTGATGAGCCTTAAAGCCCACTTCTTGCACAACCATCTCGACTTTTTTCCTAAAAACTTAGGCGATGTGAGTGAAGAGTAGAGGTAACGGTTCCATCAAGACATAAAGGAGATAGAGAAATGGTGCCAGGGACGGTGGAATATCAACATGATGGGTGATTACTGTTGGTCACTTCATAGAGAACAACAAAATCCGTCACATCGGAGAAAAAGTTATTCAAGAAACTTCACAGAGAAAAGGGTAAGGAACTACAAAAAAATAAGCACCTAAAATATTCGCATTGAAGTGAAATATGTTATCGTCAGAAAAAAATTGTAGCCTAATCAAGTAAAAGTACAGTTTAAGTTTTTATTTTTTATGTATCAACTTTTCCCTATTTTGAAATTTAATCGATGTCATATTGTGAGAGAACTGTGGGTGATACAAAAAACTGATACCAGATACAGTTTCAGCACCCAAAAATACATAACACTTAGATGTATTGGTTTAAAAAGTTATTACAAATATTTTTTTGTTGGACTGTGTAATTGAAAGACAACGTATATCGACCAACATAATGGTGCATCATGTTACAGTATCTTCTCCACATTTTTAACGGTAGAGTAATAGGGAGGTATGTGCAGTTTACATGGCCCCCAAGGTCTCTGGACTAATGAGGCTACTTAAAAGAAAAGGTTTATCTTAAAAGGTCTTTTCAAGATGTTGATCATCTTGAGAGAGTCATTAGGGAAAGATGTAAAGCTATTACTCCTGATGTAATTAGAGATGTAATAAAAGATTTTTCTCGAAGAACAATCACCTGTTTAGAAAGGGACGGTAGATACATTGAAGCACTTGTGCAATAAAGTTAGAATTAATCCATATGTTTAGTTGTTATGTTATGTATGTAGTAATTAGGTAATGTTGCAATTTCAAAATAAAATGTTAGCACACATTTTTAATGGATGTAATTGTTGCAAAGCAGATAAAAAGGTTATCAAATTTTTAACAAAAATATGATACAATCAAAATGAGTGCACTAGTTTTTAATTAATTTCGTTTTCCTTTATTCAATAAATCATCTGACAATTACTGACATGTTTACTGGAGCTTTTTGAATTTTTAACTAGGAAGACCACTAATCGAAATCGATAATTTTTTAGTTCCTAATAACATTTTCAATTAATATTTTGCTCTGTATTTAAATTTAAACACACTCTACTCTTCATTATAAATCATTATTTTTATTTTCCCTGTATACCATCAAATATTTTAAACTTTTGATGCTTGATTATGGATTTCAATATGATGTAGAACTTTTTATCGAGAATAAATTTTTTGTAATATGTAAGATAAACTTTTCTCCATTTGTATAAAACTTTTTAGGACACACTGTACACGTATTACAGTCGGTCAAGTAAGAACGTGTCAGGCATTGTTATTAGAAAATGTATTTAAAAGTTTTTTGCATCATTCGACAGCACTATAGGAATTTTTACCCCTTTTTTTGGCCAAAATTATTTACAGCCAAACGGCTGGACCGATTTTAATGATTTTTTTGGATTTGACTTTTGCAAGACTCTTAAGAGGGAGGGAGGAAACCACTAAAGTTTTTCATACACTGAAAAAAAAAAAAATAAGTAAAGTTAACTAAAAAATTAACTAATAATTATTTTCAAAAGAGGTTTAAGGGTTATAGGTTCCCGCATCCAAGATTTTTTTATATCTTTGATAGGTTATCTGGTTTTCTAAACTGTTTTTTAATAAATATTTTTTCGGGTGTACACTTACGTTCGAATATAACAGTAGAAATTCATTTTACTAATTTAAAGAAGTAACAAACTGTTATGTTTTAAAAAGAATTTTATTCACAAATTTGATTTTCGAGTTCCAAATCGTCAACTACATTTAATACAGATGGGTTCAAAATGCCATTTCTCTCCATTTCTTGATTTTCGTTTTCGGAATTTTCTTCATCTGTTTGACAATTTTCCACAAAACTTTGCTCCTCTGATCTCAGTAATTCGATTACTTCTGCTGGAAGCTTTAATTTGTTCTGGTGCTTGATGCATTTATTCAACGAAAGGCTGGAAATAAGCGGGTCTGATGTGTCCAATGCTCGATTAAAAACGTCCGCCAAGTTGTTCACCCGGCTACTTTTTCGTGCATGAAGCAATCTAACGGATTTATATATTTTATGGCGCGATTCAGAGGCATCCTCACCAAAGCATCCAACTGAAAGCATAGTCGACTCAATAATTTGCCGCGAATGTACAAGAACCTTATGTACAGTTGCTGTCATTGGTAACCATGGATACTTCTGCATGAACATTGTGGCCGTTTAAAAACAAAATTCTTCAAATTTACTCGAATCTAAAGGAAGCTGACATGATAAACATATTAAAAATGACTTTTAAATTATAAATGAGTTATTTGTC
Organism: Pachyrhynchus sulphureomaculatus; assembly: GCA_019049505.1. Taxonomy (NCBI): domain Eukaryota; kingdom Metazoa; phylum Arthropoda; class Insecta; order Coleoptera; family Curculionidae; genus Pachyrhynchus; species Pachyrhynchus sulphureomaculatus. Next base: position 42,484,112 of record CM032455.1, on the reverse strand, counting down.
TATGCCTGTAATTTCAGAAAATTTTAAATGTTCTTTGAACGCGCGCCGGGCCGTGTTACCGTTATTCGTACTCCCATAGCCACCAGTCTTAGGCTTATCAACGTGCAAACCAATTTCATCCCAAAATAACTGTTGGATGTCAGCCTTTCTTTTCGCAACTAAGGCTTTGTCAGCTTCATTTCTTATTTGCCACTTTTTAATGTGAATTTTGTACCCTGCATTCACAACAAATTCAAAAAAACGGATCTAGCAATGCAATGGACTTATCCCATACTTTAAGTTCTCTTCTTTAGGTTTAAATTTGTGGTTTTGGAAATCTGTTATGCTCAGAAAATCCTTTCGTATAGCACCGCATAATGAACACGTTTCACTAGATTTAGTTTCAGTCAAAATATTTAACACTTTGCCATCAATTAAAGTTGAGTACAATTTAAATTTAACGCATAAAGTTTTTGTTTCACCAAGCATTACTTCAAAAGAACTTAAGGAATTTATTTCTTCCTCTATATTTTTCTTTTCTTTCAAAATGATTTCTTTAGTCTCCTTTGTGTATTTTAATTTTAATGGTCGACAAAATCTAATAGATTGTGGTGTACGATTGTTCCATAAAATATTTCCGGACGCTTCTATTAAACGCAAAGGTATAATTGTTGTGGCTAAAATAGAGGAGTCACAATTTTGAGACGAACCCGCCTTTTCAAACTGTGGTTTATAGTTTGTATAACCAGTAGTACTGTCAAATCCATAACTGACAATGAGTTCGGCGTATAAAATTTCAGTTTTTTTTTGTTTCCATTAAGGTAGATATAACTTCCTCTTGCACTTTTGTTATTCTTTCGGATGTATGCTTCAGTAACATTTCCAATGGAACTTTCGCTAATGTCTCAGTAACTATTACGCTGTCTGGTCTGCATTTATATTTACTACATGTAAGTTCTTTGTATAGAGGATATATATCGCAATTTCTTATTTTATTTTCATATCTTATATTGCAATATTGCTTGTTGTTTTCTAAAAGAAAGGCTAGTCCTTCATCAGGAGATAGCTTAGTTGGTGTTGCTGTTGAAATTATTTTCCGTACTTTCGCGGCTCTAGTCGGAGTACTGACAGCTTCTTTTTAAAACAACTGCTAAATCTAATTGGTTACATTTACGAGCAGCCGCAGATGCTGCAAGAACCAGGGGTTCAACTTCATTATTTTGATCTTTAGAGATTTCTGCTGCAACTCTTCTTTTTGTTCTCTCAGATTTTTGGCAGAAAGTTAATTGCGGTCGTCCACTTTTTGATTTAGTGGAGGCACGCTGCGTTTTTACGTTTTTTTTATCGGAGTATTGCCTTCAAGCCAAACAGCATGCTGTTTTTCGAAAAGTTTCAAAATCCGACCACTTTTACGCCACTTCATACTCTTATTTGAACAAAATATTCGTGACTGCTCCTTTAAATATTGTTCAAAGTTTTCGGAACAATCACTCTCAGCAATGTATGAAAAGAAATGAGCATAAATAGCGGCTCTTTTGTCAACCGTTGTGCTTCTCTCGCCATATATTGAATAACTCTGAATTTGGCACGCGGTAGTCAGCTGAAAAAAATGCATTTTTTTAAAAAAAAAGTAGCAGATAGTAGCAGCTAAAATATATTAAATTCGGAAGATAAATGACTGTCCTAGAGGACTATTATGGTGTTATGTCTATCATGTGCTATCATTTTTTTGTAAGTATAAATAAAATTCCAATTCACAATTCCATTAGTTCATCTTAAGGTCACTTCAACTTTTCCCATTTAATCGATCTAATAGATGAGTTCACCAACATTACACTATATAATATTAAAGTACTTACCTTCGGCTTTATTTTCCATTTTTTAATTTTCAAAAACTATAAATTTTTATTACGAAAATTTTTGTTAGAAACTGTCACAAAATTCACTGCACTCAAAAGTTTTTTGAAAACTAATTTAGAAATCGCAAGCAAAACAACTGATAAAGTGACTGAAAATCAATTTTGTCAAATAATTTAAAAAGATATGCCTACTTTGCTGTTTTTTTTTTATATTAAAGCAAAAAAAAAATAAACTGCAAAAATTTTAATTTTTACTTTTGGCCAAAAAAAGTGGTAAAATTTCCTATAGTGGACAGTAAAGAATTGCCATTAAAATGCTAATGATTCAGTAGTTTGTCCAGTCTCCCTCGCACCTGGCATCTTCGGTGCTTTCTTTTGACCAGATTTTTCGCGTATTCTTGGGGCAAGGATTTCCAAATTGCCCGAATTTACCATGACGGCTACTTCACTGTATACACCTTTTTTACCACGAAGCTTCTGCTTGATGTATGACGACACGTTCTCGATTGGGTTTGCATCGAGCGAATGGGATGGCCAATCTAGTGTGACGATACCGGATTCCCGTTTCCACTGGCTGCACGTTTTACTCCGACGTTGGAATCGTTATTCTCTTGAAAAATCCACTCCTCATCTTTATCGACAAACCGCCGGCCCTGTTTGGCAGTCGGTACTAATGCCTTTTTATAAAACTCTTTTTTTATAGGTCTAGCACACGTGCAGGGAAGTCCCTAAAGTGCTACAAGAGCGACACGTGTGCGGAGAAAGCGATTCACGTTGTTCTTGAATCGTTGTAAATTGTACTCGGTGGGAAACACAGTCTTGGGCAATTTATTCCAAAGCGGTGATGTTCTTCATATAAAAGACTGCTTGAAAAGCGTTGTACGAGGAGTAAGAAGCTGAACCTCATACATACATCCTTCATACACTTTCCATGAAAATACTTGTAGAATAGGCTCAAGTCGCCAACAGTTCTTCGATGTTCCAGCGAATCAAGGCAGCCAGTCAGTTCCGGGTCTCCAATCAGACGAACAGCTCTTCTCTGAATAGAATCCAACAAATGCAGTATATGTTTAGGAGCGGAGCCCCAAATATGGGATCAGTATTCCATAGTTGGTCGAATTTGAGCTTTGTAAAGGATTAACAGTTGTGAAGGGTAAAGCTTTCTGGTTCAAAATAATATTCCCAACTTTTGACAAGCTCTCCTTGCTATACCTGCAACATGTTCATGCCAGGACATATTTGCTTCCAAATTAACGCCCAACAAATTGAGTGACGATGTTAGAGGAATGAAGTGCCCCTACATAACTATGTCGGGTTCAGCAACGTTAACTTTTGTAGAAAAACTGCCGCCTGGGTTTTTGTAGCGTTAAATTCCACTTAGTTACTGTCACCCCAAGATAGAATTTCTTCCAGGTCTTTGTTAAGTTGAATGACTTCCTGCTGTCTGCGGATATTCGTCTGAGTAGCCAATGTCCGAGCGTTCAAAGTGAATGAAGAGATAAGCGTACTGTCACCTACAAAGCTGTAGATTAGCTTCTCGGTCTTTTCCAGCAGATCGTTAAAATGTAAATGAGAAAGAGCGTAGGAAACAGTATGGAGGCTTGAAGTACACTGGCGTTGATAGTGAAAGTATTAGAAAGAAATCCGTCGACTGCCACTTGTAAAGAATGCTCTCTGAGGAAATATGAGAGCCACAAACAGTAACATCTAAAGCATTCAACTTGTATGTAAGGTGAAGAGTCTCCGAAAGACATCCCCAAACATAGATCTTCACAGGATGTTTCACGGTGCGCTGAACGAATCGGTTAGTAAAAATGAACCATGCTCCTGGGGGTGATAACATAACTCCAAAAATGATGCTTCATCGGAAAAAATTACATTGCTGCAGTCTCGATCTACGGTTTCCTCTGCCCACACGAGTCGTTTCTCTCTGTATTTTTCGTCCAGCAATGATTTCTTGGTACTCTTGTCACTTCAAATCGTTAGATGAGTGCGAATCATTTCATACGATATATCCAATCCTCTCTGTTTTAGTTTTTGCGCCCCTGGGTGCAAAGTTAATTGAGAATTTCGGGAAAACATGTTAATAATCATTTCTGCGTCCTTGTCCGACACTTTTCCTCCTGAACCACGTTCTGGAGATGGTCAACATTTTTAACTGAGAGTGTAATTTCACCCACTTGTTTACGAATACCTTCAACTTAACCATAAATAAAGTTAGAAATGAATGAAGCATTGTTTGCAGGAGTGCGAACAATAACCTCAAAAAAGTAGGAATTTCTTTTACCCACTACAGGTTATAGGCGACAGGTTCTTACTTGACCGACTATAATAGGCATTACCAGGTTAAACAATTGTTCTTGATCAGGGAGATAGACAACCTGAAAGCATTTAGGAGATTAGGTACAATACAATAAATGTATTATTTATTAAATTGTCTACGTCGTAGATACACTAGAGAATTGTCTGAATCAGACACACTCTGGTTATTTTCTTCCACTCTTCTAGATCAAAATTTATCATTCCATTTTTCTTTAAATTGTATAATTAATGCTGACATTTCGGTATCTCCAGAGCTTCTTAGATCTACATACATAATTAAATTAAAACACAGGTAAAACGCTAAACAAACAACTTACTAGACCACAGTATATTCATTTTTAGTGTTCCGTACGGAGCACTTATAAAATCACTTCGGTGTCCGTCTATCTGTCTGTCTGTCACAGCTGTTGACATGAATATAACAATTGATGGCCTTATCAGAGCCGTGTAGTTTTGAAAGTTAAATTTTGACTTGGGTGTTCGTTTTGAGGAGTGAAATCGGAAGTGAAAGAAAGTAAAGCTTGTAAAAACACGAGTTTAAAAATATATATATAATGTATTACTTGGGCACACTTTTCTTGATATTATTTTTAAAAAATTGCATAAAATTGCTGTCCCCTCCCTTATCTTGAAAGGTACCGATTAAAAAATTTTGGAATTTTCTCCACAGGGTGTATATTGAACGAAAATTATCACGAGTGCATTCTCTTTAATAATTTTATCTGGTATATAAAAAAAAACAAAAATTTCAAGATCATCAGTTCTCAATAAATATGGGAAAAAAACTTTATTGAAAACTCATTTGGACATTTGGGGAAGTCACTGCTCATTTTATACTTTCGTAACAAAATTTTTTATTTTAAAAGCAATCAACGTACGGAACATTAATTGCGCAAGTCCAACTTGCACTTGACCGGTTATTTGTTTTGTACTAACAGAGGTCGCGGATTCTTATTTGTGTTTTTAATTTAATTATCTGCTTCTCTAGATACACTATAGACCTATGAGTATAGCCCTGAAGATGACATGAAAGATACCGAAACATAAGCTTCAATTTAGTGAAGAAAAAAGCTGCAATGTTCGCGGATGAAATTTATTTATCCACCTATTTGTAAATAATGCAGATTTACAGGTTATTCTATTATTCTCTATTGTAGATTTACAATGGATGCATGTAAACTTTGCAAGTTGAGCTATTAGTATTATACTATATTCTTAAGTTCTGTGGAAGCTTGTGTGTGTTTTTTAAAGTAAGTTGACTTGCCTCCACAATACTATACGCGCAAAACAACAATTAAATGCCATCTAATAAGATAGCTTCAAAGGCGTACTTACTGTCTATTGTGTTGCGTGTCTACTTGCCTAGGGTTGCGGCCTATCACCACTTTTGCCTCCTAGTTAGTGCATATCCTGACATTATCTGCGTCCAGCGTATTCATCCCAGGCAACTGGTGCGGGGACACTCGGCCTCAAGTGTCGTCCCACCTCTTTGAATTCGTCCTGACCGATGGTTAAATTGGCAAAAAGTTAATTTCCAAGCCCTTTCACTAAAAAACATGGACGTGAAGGTGGACGCTAGCTGTTTCGGCATCATCTGCAAGTTTTTGAAAAATTTGAGCATTCATTTCATTGACGGTTGGTCTCAAGCTTGCTGTTGTCTTGCCTACCCCAGTTGAAATTGGACGCAGGCGTAGCCTTTTGATCCCTTTGCTTCCTGAGGTACTTCGGTACTTGAGCACCCTCTGTTGGAAACCCCACCTCAGTTGGCGCCGTTTGCAGTTTCCTCGCTAGGTTTGGTACAACTCGTGGACCTGTGGCCCAATCCTCATTTAACGTACTTGCAATTGGCCTTGCAGCCGAAGGCGGCATAGATGAACTACTGGCAGTCGTGACACTGCCTAGTCTGACCTAACATTTTGGGCCTCTTGCTTTAATGCTGCTGTGTCCTTGTAGAGCCATCTCACAACTTTTTAGGGGCTGAAGCCCTTGACGATTAAGTCACTTTCGCTGTCTTATCAAGGACTCCCCCAACAAGATATGAAGTTTGTTCTTTCGATCTGTTACATATGGTACTGCTCTTTGGTCTCTTCGAGGCATTTGGTGATTTTTCGTAAGTCATCGGGAGAGCGGGCAAAAGAACTTCAGGGAGGGTTGAAGCTTGGCCGCAGTTAAGCTTCCTAGCTTTAAGATCTGCAATGGTTGTGTTGTACCTCGCTTTGTTGCGAAGGACACTTGGTGGCACTTTAGGCTTAGCAGGCTGATAACTACTGTGCACAATAAAATATAACTTGTTCAGAAGAAAGTCGCAACTTAAGGAAAGCTTGAGTTCTTTTTTTTTTTTCACCCGTTTAACTAGTCATTCTGGTCCCATTCTATCTACGTAGTCTCTCCAGAATCTTCATAATGATCTGGCCATCTCACAATATCTTGTGTTTCCAGTATTTCTCTTCGTTTTTTGCTCTGTCTGTTAATGTCTGTTCATCTCATTTATACGCGTTATCTTCTTAGTTTTTGAGGTCTCGGCTTTTGTTTCTGCGGCATTTGTGAACACCGGTCTAACGCAGCTTTTATAAATACGGACTCTACTCTGTCTACTCCTGTGTTTATTATGCCAGATTATATCGCTGAGTTAGCCAGATATCATAGCAGCTTTCATTGCTTATATCCTCACTTCTTCCGTTGGATGTCTATCAGAGGATAATTCTACTTCAAGGTAGCTAAATTTTCAAATTTCCAGACCTGCTCTATTATATATCTTTGACCATTAGTTTGCATCTATTCGGATACCTTGATATCACCGTTAATTACGTTTTTTTCGTCGAGATAATCATGTTAAATTTGTCTGCGGTTTGTGCGAATCTATACAGCAACCGCTGGAGGTCGTCTTCATTTTCAACGATCAGAACGACACCGTTTGCGTAACAGAGAATTTTTATTACTCTATTGTCCATTTTATATCCGACGTTGATTCGTTTATGCTTCGTATAATTGCGTCAATGATCATATTGAGGAGGGTTGGGCTTAGGCTGTCTCCCAGATTGCCAGCTGTTATTGTTACCTTCTTAGTTATACCGATGTTCTCCGATCTCTGTCGGATATACTTTGTTTTTATTTAGTAAGTTTAATATATCATTTAATTGTACCCTGTCGAATGCTTGCTTGAGGTCTATGAAGCAAGTAAACATCGATCTATAGATTTTTAGATAGTTGGCTGCTCTTAACAAATGTTTATTTGCTTCGTTATTTTGGAAGTTAGTATCTTGATCAGTATTTTGAGTACAGAACTAAGCAGCATAATGCTCCTATAATTCATGGGATTTTTCTTGCTACCTCTTTTGAATATGGGTATAGCAATAATGGTCCTAAATTCTGCTGGTATGTAGCAAGAGTTTTCGAATTTTCGGAAAAGCACTATTACTTCCTTTCTGTAATACGTTATGTTTAATATTTACTTGTTTTGTTTTTCAGACTTAGCATAAAGTGACATTGACCTATTAGAAAAAAATTCTAGTGTTACATTATTCCTGAAAAATACAATTTCAAGTAGACGAAAATCAGTCGGCAGCAATGTAGAATTATTTGAACATTGACTAAATATTTTTCTTTATTAATTAAAAAAATACAATTCAGTGATTTAAATAAAATATGATTTATTTTATTTACTTGTTTTTATATTATTATTTATATTTTATTGCCTACAAATGTCAGATGTGTACCTATTTTCTGTTAGTTTGGTAAACATAGTTAAATAAAGATGTTTTAAAATCTCACTTTGTGTTTTATTATTTTTTTACTGTTCTTGTGACAATAGAACAGTAGAAAGTTAATTTTGAGATTACGCTAATTTTTCTAAAATTTGCAGAAGCTCCTTGTATAAATTTAGAATTAACAATTTTATAAACTCTCTTCTTTATATTCGAAATCAACGTCAAATTTCAGGGAAGACGGAATCTTAGTCAAGTCCTAAAAAATCTAAGAATTTTCTTCTTGTGCTGACCAGTTATCAGATATTGGCGATCATCCCGGCTATTAGGACTTTGTTTACAGCTACCCAGAATAGTCCTGTTGTTATTGAGAACCATGTTCACAAGTTTTTTCAGCCACGAAACATGTCTCCTGCTTGATCCTCTTCTTCTGTCCACCTTGCCCTGCAGTTGGAGCAGACCATATCTTTCCTCGTTTCTCATGATGTGGCCCAGATATTCTAGTTTTCTTCTTTTAATTCTGTTGACAATTTCTAGATCTTTCTTCAAGAGTTCTAGCACTCTCTTGTTGGTAGTGTGCTCTGTGCAACATATTCTAAGCATGCGCCTGTAGAGCCACATCTCGAATGCTTCAAACCTTTTACATGATGCGTTACAGTCCAAGACTCTCCTCCCCATATAGAAGCACCGGATAGACGTAGCATTTGAGAAGTCTTACTTTGATTTTTAAACTAAGATCGTGACTTCTGAACACTGACCATTTTTGTATAGGCTGCTCTCGCTTTTTCTATTCTGCATCGAATTTCCAGTGAGTGGTCCCATTCTTCATTTACTGTGGTACCCAAGTAGCAAAAAGTATCGACTCTATCAATCTTTTGGTTGCTAATATTGAGTTGCCCTTGTAATACAGAGTTTTTGCTTATGATCATGTGTTTAGTCTTCTTTATATTTATATCTATTCCGTATTCTCGACTGAGATGTGTTACTCTGTCCATCAGCATTTGTAAGTTCTGTGAATTGTCTGCAAATATTATAGTGTCATCAGCGAATCTAATCAAATCAAATATTTATTAGTAATAAGTACACAATGTGCTTTTACACGTCACAAGTCAAAAGAATTGTTAAAATGTTAAAATATTAAAATATCAAAGACATGTAACTACAAATCAATGAACAATTAAAACATATCAAAAGAACAGAATAAAGGTAAGACATATTAATCACATAGTTAAAAGTCATTAAAATTAAGATTCAAAAACTCATCAAGTGAGTATAACGATCTTGCAATCAGGTAGGATTTCACCTTCCTGACGAAGCTCTCGTCGGACAGCTCCCTAACAGCCACCGGTAAGGCATTAAAGAAACTGACCCCATAGTAGTCGGTGCCTCTGCGAGTCCGAGCTATTCTGTGGAAGCTAGGAATTAGATTTTGGTTACCTCTAATGGAGTAATTGTGGAGATTTTCATGGGTAGTGAATAGCCTCACATTTTGTTTAATGTATGTTAAGCACTGGAATATGTATACACAGGGGAAAGTCAATATCCCCAATTCAGAGAAATAGCGACGACAACAGTCGCGATATCCCAGTCCCACAATGACGCGAATGCAGCGTCGCTGAAGTGGAAAAATTCTTTGCCCATGCGATGAGTGCCCCCAGTTCACAAGACCATAAGACATGTTGGATGCAAAATATGCATGATAAGCGATTAAGAGAACCTCTTTTCTAGCCAAACTTCGAATAAGGAAAATCATTCTGGAAAGTTTAGACGCCAGTTCAGAGACATGCTTCTCCCATGAGAGCCCAGGGTCTAGGAACACACCCAGAAATTTAACAAAGGGAGGATAGTGCTGCAGACTGGTGGTATCATCTGCAAATAGGACTAAATTTGGGTCATCAGTGTAATCCAGGCAAATCATTTATATAAATTAAAAACAGTAACGGTCCCAAGACTGACCCCTGGGGAATCCCATGTTTGATAATCTGTCTGCTAGAGACATCCATGTTAAAGCTCACATATTGAGAGCGATATGACCTAACAAGGTCTATGCTACAAGGATCAAAGTTGTAGTATGACAATTTCTAAAGAAGGATCTCTGAAGAAACACAGTCAAAAGCCTTTGATAGGTCAAAGAACGCCACATACTCGGTAAGCCAATTTATTGCCAGGGCAGTAGATCTTTTAGTTCTAAAACCAAACTGACTCTGCATAAACAGCTTGTTGTGCTCAAAGTATACAGTCATTTGATTTTTCATGACTAATTCAAATATTTTGGAAAAAACAGGTAGAATGGATATTGGGCGGTAGTTATTACACTCATCCACCGATCCTTTATTTTTAAAGATAGAGACAACTTTGGCAACTTTAAGCATTGATGGGAAGGTGTTCTCGCTCAGGCCAAGATTGATGAGATGAGTCAAGAGGTATATAATTAGGTTTTTTAGAGTTTTGATGATTTTGGTGCTCATGTCAATAAGATGCCTACTGAATTTTTCAATCCAGAAATTGATTCCCTTACTGTATTATTTGTGATCTGAACAAATTTAAAAGTTTCCATATTTCCCAGAACATTCCTACTTAGAAATTCATTATAGGATACTTCTGAGTTAGGCAACTGTGTCGTCAGCTCCTCTACAATACTGATGAAAAAGTTATTAAGGGCTTCGGCACTCAGATTTCTTGTTTGACAATATGATCTACAATTAGAATTTGATTTAATTATTTTCCATACGGTTGTTTGTTTATTTATGGATTTTACGCACTACATTATCATATGATTTTTTTTTTGTATTTGATATTTCCTTCCTATACTGGCTTTTGTAGTCACTGAGTAGTTTTTTGGGAACCAAGATTGGATTCTGTTTATGCAATAAACCCAGCAATCTGAGTCTCTCCCTCATTTCATGAAGATGCTGGTTGAACCATTGGACCTTAATAGCACGATCTCTGCTCGATACCAACCTAGACCTGAGAAGAAAACACTCCTCAATTGAATCAGTGAGAATGTCGATAAACATCTGAAACTTCTCATCTACAGCACCCACAGTATTCGTAATGAAGCTCCAGTCAACCAGTTCAATTCTGTTGTACAAACAAAATAGACCTTCTTGGGTGATGGGTCTGTAGTTCTCTCTAGTGCCACCCCCCAATGTTGTTAATTATCTTTCGATTAATGTTTATTTCTACTGAGATATCGTGAAGTGCTATGCTAAATATTTCTTCTGCGCATACATTAAATAAGAGTGGTGACAAGATACATCCTGGGCGTACGCTACGTTGGAATTTTGTATTGGTACATATCAAAATTTGACTTGTTAGTAAATGGCTCGTCAAAACAATTATTTCATCAGAAATAATTTAAATTGACAAAAATGTGGACGATATTGCAATAAAAAGGAAATTTATGGTGTAAGGCTGAGAACGAAATAACATAAACAGCATTTTGTGAAGCAAGAAGCCTGTCATACCCAAAATACGTTATTAACTCAAAGTAACCTTTCACCTTCTATAAGAGCTTAAGAATTGGTTAGATATCTACTTTAACACGAGAACATAAGTCAAAAATAGTATTGCTAGTGCGTTTTTAGAGCTCTGTTTATTGATTTTTGTTTATTCTTATTCCTATTTTTTGTCTGCTACGATTCTTTAATCAACTCCTGCTCTCATGTTTGGGGCTCCGCTCTCAAGCATACACATCATTTGTTGGATTCTATTCAGAAGAGAGCTGTTCGCCTGATTGAAGACCCAGAAATGACCAGCAACCTTGATTTCTTGGCACATCGAAGAACGGTTGACGACTTAAAACAATTCTACAAGTATTTTCATGGAAAGTGGATGTAGCCCTCTTAATTCCTTCCAAAACGGTACTTGCTAGGAATGCAAGTCGCGCTAATAATTCACATTCCTATGAAGTTTAGCTTGTCAGTCCTTGTACAACCCTTTTCAAGCAGTCTTTTATATGAAGAACCTCAACCCATTGGAATATTTTGCCCTGGACTATGTTTCCCAACGAGTACAATTTATAGCGATTCAAGACCAACGTGAATCGCTTTTTGCTCACACGCGTCGTTCCTGTAGAGCTTTAGAGATTTCTCTGTGGCACGTGCGCTATGCCTATAAAAAACCTCTGAATTAAGGAATATTTTACCAAAAATAACCGGTCACATGCAAGTTGGACTTGTGCAATTAGTGTTCCATACGTTGATTACTTTTAAAATAAAAATTTTCATTACGGAAGTATAAAATGATCAGTGACTTCACAAATCCCAAATGAGTTTTCAACAAAGTTTTTTTCCGATCTTTAGTGAAAACTGATGACCTTGACATTTTTGTTTTTTTTTATATACCATATAAATTATTAAAGGTAATGCACTCGTAGTAATTTTCGTTCTATCTACACTCTGTAGAGAATATTCCAGAATTTTTTCAAAATTTTTTGATCAGTACTTTGCGAGATAACATGAAGGGCTGCGATTTTTCGCACTTTTTTTAAAATAATACAAAGAGAATTGTGCGCAAGTATTACATTATATATATTTTTGAACTCGTCATTTTACAAGCTTTCATTTGATACCCCACTCGATTACCTGGCAAAAAAAATTCACTTCCGATTTCACCACCTGAACTAACCTCTTAAGTCAAAATTTAACTTTCAAAACTACACGGCCCTGATGAGGTCAACAATTCCTATATATATATATATATATATATATATATATATATATATATATATATATATATATATATATATATATATATAAGAGGGAGTTTTACAGGCCCTATAGGCCTAAAGCTTGATCGTCAATTCCTCTCCATTCATTCTTTTCCAGTTACTTATCTTTAACTTTGCTAAATCCTCCTCCACTGCCTCCAACCATTTTCTTCTCGAGCGTCCTCTCCTTCTCCTTCAGACCACCACCTCTTTCAATATCTTTTTTTGCTGCTCTGGTTTCCGGCAATATTTCTACGTGACCTAGCCATCTGATCCTCTGTAATCTCACTTGTGCTATTATTGAATGGCTGTTGTAAAGTTCATATAGTTCACTATTTGTTCACCTCATCCAGATTCCGTCCACTTGTTCCCCCATATATTCTTCACAATATTTTCCTTTCCCATATCTCCAATTTTTGTTCTTCGGCTCTATTTAGCGACCATAACTCGCAGCCATATAGGGTTACAGATCTTATCACTGTCCTATATAGTCTTTCTTTTGCTCCTTTAGACACCAATTTCCATCTAAATAGTTTCGTTAGAGCTCCTGCACTTCCACTTCTGTAATTTATTTCTCTGTCTTCTTCATTTCTACTATTTAAGTTCACTCCTAGGTAAGTAACGTCTTCTGTTTTGCCAAACTGATATATTTTCCCAACCGTACAATTGTTAACTACTAGCTTTTCTTCTCTAGTTTCTTCCTCAGGTTTTATCACCATGTATGTGGATCTTTCTTCATTGATTTCTAACCCCCTTTTTCTTGCAGCGGTTTCCAGCCTTCTGGTTACGTCAATCAGTTCCTTCTTTGATCTAATAATACCAGGTCGTCTGCGTACGCTAGACATTGATGTTTCATACTGAGTCGCGTTCCGTGTCTATGGATATTGCTTTCCCTCATTACATTCTTCAGCACTATATTAAATAGAACGGTTGATAATGGGTCGCCTTGTCTCACTCCTCTATTAGTCTTAAATGATTGAGATTTTTCTCCATTCACGTTTACTTTATTTGCTATATTTTCGAGGGTCATTCTTGTCTTAGTCTGATCAGCTTTTGTGATATTCCCAAATTTTCCATACCTCTGTAGATTTCTGCTTTATGTATTTTATCGTAAGCTTGTTTGAAGTCTATAAATAAAGCATGCACGGATAAGTTATTCTCGTAGCTCTTCGATAGTACCTGTTTCATTGTAAAAATCTGCTCGTTAACCGATCGTCCTTTCCGAAAACCTGTTTGGTAGTCGCCTATTACTTTGTCGTATTTATCCAGACGTTTCTTTATCAAGCTAGCCAGAATTTTAAACACCACATCCAAGAGAGCAATTCCTCTATATTTATTACAATTTGGAATTAGTATTGCCTCTGACCATTTCGCAGGCATATTTTCCTTTTTCCCATATTTTTACCAACAGCTTGTATAGACTTTCCTCTAATTCTAAACCTCCTTCTTTGATGAGCTCGTTGCATATTCCGTTTTCCCCTACACTTTTATTGTTTTTTAAGTTCTTAATAAATTCTATAAGTTCCTCCTTTGCTGGAACTTCGTCATTTTGGATGATGTCTAATGTTATCATTTCTTCAAACCTCTCTGAGCCACTATTTAGGATGGTCGCGAAATGTTGTTTCCATCTATTTGCCATTTCTTGACCTCCTCTCACCAAATTTCCATCTTTATTCTTACTAAATATTATTTTCTGCTTTCTCCTTTTGCTTCCTGGTAAAAATTTCTCAACAATTCCTATATTAGTGCCAAATTTCAGCTTTCTATATCAAATAGTTTCGGAGAAAATCAGGTGTGACAGACAGACAGACGGACACCGAAGTGATCTTATAAGTGTTCCGTACGGAACACTAATAAAAATGTAAGGACAATGTTACCAATATTACAAAAATTTTGCTAAGAATATACAGGGTGTCCCAATATTCCGTGTACATAGAGTCACTGTAGATTTCTGGGATGAAAATATGACCATTTAACCCAACTTACCTCAGTCCAAAAATTCGTAATTTTTGAGATACAGGATGTCAAAGTATAACTTTTATTTTACTTTTTCTTAAGTAACTTTCTTAATAATTGTACTGTTTGTACAAGATTCAGTGCTAAGGGGTTTTCTGAGATGAGAAATCGAAGTCAACTCACAGTTTTGTTGTAAATTGTAGGGGGCGCCACTTATTGCACTGTGTATACTTTTAAATTGTCATAACTTTTTTATACCACTCTGTATGATAGTGAGATGTTTGTTTCCATTTTTTAATTCCATTATCAAATGCGTTTTTTTTTTTTTTTCACACGTTTCTTCCCATTTTATAGTTACTTGGCAACGCTCAAAAATCACCCTGGCAATGATGTAAGATATCATATGTTCTATGACTTAACTGGCGTATAATAATACAGACAGAAAGTAATTTTTGACAGATATCAAGCAAGTTTTACTAGTATTAACGAGAATTAATTCCTTCTCAAGCTTAACAGTGTTTTAAATCTAGATTATAAGGGAGTACATTTTTGGTGGGCAAACTGATATGATTTTAGTGTCTGGTTTTTGTAACGGCAGTGGTCGCAAAAGTACTCGCGTATATCATGAAAGATTTCCGCAGCGTCGGACTCCTAACCATCAGACTTTTGCCAATATTGAGAGGCGACTTCAAGAAATTGGACAATTTAAGCCGATTAGGAATAATGCTGGGCGGCCTTCACAAGCTAGAGCACCCGATGTTGAAGAGGAAATCCTTGAAATTGTACACGATAATCCAGAATCAGCACTCGTTTAATTGAACGTCAAACGGGAATATCAAAAAGTACAACTAACCGGATCATTAGACAACAAATTAATCACCCCTTTCATATACAGTCCGTCCAGGAACTCTTACCTCCAGATCTTGGATCCCGTTTGCATTTTTCACAAATTATTCGAGCAAGCGACTGTTCCGGCTTTTCACACTAAAATCCTGTTTACAGACGAAGCACGCTTCACTCGACGTGATATAACAAATATGCATAATAATCATGTTTACTCTGAAGAAAATCCACATGTTGTGCAACAAAGACTGTTTCAACGCGAATTCAGTATTAATGTCTGGATGGGATTTGTCGCGAACTATTTAATCGGGCCGTTTAGATTACCAAATCGACTTGCTGGTGACATTTATTTGAATTTAATCCGTGAAACTATTCCTGAATTATTTGAAAACTGACCCATTAATTTACGTCACGACATGTTTTTTCATGCACGATGGTGCACCACCCTATTTTGCGAGTAATGTGAGAATATTTTACAGGTTTATTTAATAGGTTACCCAGATAAATGGATCGGAAGAGATGAAGATGTTCCTATTCATTGGCCACCTCATTTACCAGACTTAAATCCATGCGATTTTTTCCTTTGGGGTGCATAGAAATCGAAAGTTTATCAAGTTCAAATCAATAACATTGAGCAATTGTGGAATAAGATTCAAAATGCTGCTAACACTTTACGAGATGAAGACATTTTAAGGAGAGTACATTTAAATTTCCTACGACGTATTAATTTATGCATTAACGAAGGTGGCGGCCATATTGAACATTTATTGTGAAACCAATACCTTCTCAATTCAGTAATTAAACTTTTTTCGAATTTTTCAATTTGTGGATAATCTTTTATTCCCTTAGCCAGTTGGTTTTTACATTCTTACTGTTGTTGGCCTGTTGGTTTTTAAATTCTCCTTAATAAAAACTAAAATAATAATATAACTTTGACACCGTGTATCTAAAAAATTACGAATTTTTGGACTAAGGTAAGTTGGGTTACATGATCATATTTTCATCTCAGAAATCCATAGTAACTCTATGTACACGGAATACTGGGACACCCTGTATATAAAAGAAAGAATTATACGTTCACTACGTTATTCGCCAGTCTCAACTCTAATGTATTCAAACTGATCTAAGTTCACTTCTATACATACCCACTAACTTTCACCTTAAATTTCGCAAAAATGAACTACTTGACGTTCCTTGTTAACGTCAAAATGGTTAGGTTAGGTTGCGAACATAACCACAACTTGTTAACAAAAACAGAAAAAAGTTAAGGTTTTTTTCTTATTTTCATTAATATTGTAAAATAATATTAATGCTTCTGTAGAAACTAAATCATGATTTCTAGTCATATGAAAGAAGGGGTATTAAAAGATCTTCAGAATAAATTTGGACAAGACCTACTAGATTTAGAAAAGTGTACTCAAGTGTATAATAACCTTTTAAAAGAGAAAAAGGCTACAGAAAATGAGGTAGGTGTATTTCTTATCTTATAAGTCCCACGCTTATAAATTTTACAAGGCTGACAGAGCTTTGCCGCTGCAAAGAAGATGCAACAGGAATATTTACAGTGTAACATCCACCGAACCTCATAAACCTATTTTTATTAAAATAAAAGTTTGGAAGATTGCAGGAATAAGTGTATCGCTCTTGAAGGAAACTATATTGAAGAATAAAATTGATTTTTGGCAAAAACATAATTTAATTTTTTCTTCAAAAGTTTCAAGATTTTTTACCTCATGTAGTACATATATATATATATATATATATATATATATATATTATATATATATATATATATATATATTGTTTGCATGTATGTACTACATGCAAAAATCAATTTATTGTATGCCTGAGCAGCAAATTAGATTGAATTTTTAATTTACATTTATGGTGTAATGCACAAATATAGACAATTTATTTATTTTTGCAGAAGAATAATGAAGGAGTAGACTTTGGTTATTAGTCTGCCAACTAAAAAATAA
Organism: Pachyrhynchus sulphureomaculatus; assembly: GCA_019049505.1. Classification (NCBI taxonomy): domain Eukaryota; kingdom Metazoa; phylum Arthropoda; class Insecta; order Coleoptera; family Curculionidae; genus Pachyrhynchus; species Pachyrhynchus sulphureomaculatus. The sequence goes on along the minus strand of CM032455.1, from coordinate 42,466,759 downwards.
CAGACAAGAAATTATGTGCTTTATACCTTTAATTTCAGTCGTTCATCAAATTTTTAGTTAAATCCTGATAATTCTGAAGGATTAATAGGAGCTTCAATCAAAGATGCAAAAAGTACAGTAGGTCAAAGCAGGGTTACAGTCAAGCAATCTAAGGAATTAGTTGTTACAGTAGAGAAGGATCTTAATGAATTAGATGATGTGAGACGTAATTTAAAGAGAAGATTTGATAAACTGAATACTTTACAAACTACTTTTCAATATATACAAGTTGTACAACAAATTGAGTATTTATGGCAAGTATTTTCTTTTTTTAATAAAGTAGGTGTGTATATGCTGTGGTTTATAAAAATGAAAAGTTTTTAAAAATCCTTTTGTCTATAAATGGAAAATAACTTTCTTTTTGTTCAAGAAAGAAATTAACAAAGAGAGTCTTTAATCTTGAGACTGATTTGATGTCACTTTTCATCTATGGTGATTTGGTGTCAGATCTTTTTTAGTGTTCCGTACGGAACACTTATAAGATCACTTCGGTGTCTGTCTGTCTGTCTGTCACAACCCGATTTTCTCCGAAACTATTTGACATAGAAAGTTGAAATTTGGTAATAATATAGGAATTGATGGCCTCATCAGAGCCATGTAGTTTTGAGAGTTAAATTTTGACTTAAGGGGTTAGTTTTGGGGGGTGAAATCAGAAGTGAAAAAAAAGTTTTTTACTAGGTCATCGAGTGTGGGTGTTAAATGAAAGCTTGTGAAAACACGAGTAAAAAATGTATATACAATGTAATACTTGCGCGCACTTTTCTTTGTATTATTTTTAAAAAATCGCGAAAAATCGCTGTCCCCCGCCTTATCTCGAAAAGTACTTATCAAAAAATTTTGAAAAAATTCCGGAATATTCTCCACGGAGTGTAGATTGAACGAAAATTATCACGAGTGCATTACCTTTAATAATTTTTCTGGTATTTAAAAAAAAACAAAAATTTCAAGGTCATGAGATTTCAGTAAAGATTGGAAACAAACTTTGTTGAAAACTCATTTGGGATGTGTTTTGTGAAGTCACTGATCATTTTATACATCTGTAACAAAATTTTTTATTTTAAAAGCAATCAACGTACGGAACACTAATTGTGCAAGTTTAACTTGCACTTGACCGGTTATTTCTTTATTACTAAGACTTGGTGGTATATTATTTAAAATAAAGTGACGTCATACTACCCCTGTCTTGTCTGTCCGATGCAATTGCCATCATAATCAACTATGATAGTTCTCAGAATCTATCCAGTCATCTTTTCTCTTATTTTTGATAAGATTTTCAGAATAGTTTGTTTTTCTTTAACTTAGTCCATCCCTTCGATGGTTTTTTTTTTGTGACATTAGTAGACAAGGTTTTCCAGTTTCTACTTGTATGTTTCTTGTTTTCAAGTTTTTTTGAAATAGAATTTTGTAAGAAATCAGTTATTCAAAAAGTGCCAATTTATGTTAACTAAGTTGGGAATGTGGGATCTTTGGCACAATGACACTACTCAGTATATATCACCACTACACCAAACACTTTATTTTTGCACTCAATGCGCGTTTCGCTAACCATGTTAGCTTCATCAGGAGCGATGATTGACTGTTAATCATCGCTCCCTGATGAAGCTAACATGTTTAGCAAAACACACATCGAGTACAAAAATAAAGTGTTTGGTGTAGTGGTGATATATACTGAGTAGTGTAAATTTATGTCATTATTTTTTTTTTGGATGCAACCTGTAGTTTTACTAATTTAGAAATTCTAAGCAATACTATTTAATATTTTTTATTTTTTAGTGAAGAACTAAAAAGAGAAGTATCAAAGAAGGATGATGAAAAGTGTGCAACACATTTTGCAAATTTAACTGAAATCTGTAGAATCCTATCAGACTGTCCAGTGGCGCATTTAAATAATTACCTTAAAGAATGCATATTAGATTGGCATAATATTTTAAAAGAGAAGTTGTCTAAGTAAGTGTTTTTTCTATCACTTGTTTATTTTTTTTTATATATATACGAGGTTGTATGATAAGTACCTAGCATTGGTCAGAGATGATGCTACTACTATTTAAAGAAAATGAATTGTGAGATAAAAGTGGAACTCAGCGAAGCTCATGGAGACTGTGCACCTTTGTTATTGACCATAAAATATTGAATAGCTGAATTGAAACGCGCCCATACAAGCATTTTTGATAAAGAATGTCCAAATGAGGTCACCACATCAGAAATTATTGAAACAATTCATGATATAGTGATAAATGATCGGTGAGATTGCTGAGACTGTGGGCATATCAATTGAACAAGTGCAGAACATTTTAGCAACTCATTTGAATATGAGAAATCTTTCTGCAAGATAGGTGCCGCATTTGCTCACAATTGACAATAATCACGATTTTGTCAACTTCAACAGTATGTGTAGCATCGATTTATAATTGGAATCATCACAGCACATTGGAAACCAAAGAACAGTCCAAACAGTGGGTTTTCCTTGACAAACCGGCGGAAAAAAAGGCCAAGACAACTTTATCAGCCAACAAAGTCATGGCCACAGTGTTTTTGGATGCACGAGGCATAATCCACGTCGATTACCTTGAAAAGAGAAAAAACGATTAATGGAGAGTATTATGTCAGCTTATTGGATCGTTTTTTTTAACCATGCTTTGAAAGAAAAACGTCCGCATTTGGCGAAGAAAGAAATTCCCTTTCATCAAGACAATGCATGCATGAGCACTTGTGTCATCGCCATGGCAAGATTCCATGAGGTAGGATACGAATTGCTTCTGCATCCACCATATTCGCCAGATTTAGCCCCCAGCGATTATTCCTATTTCCGAATATGAAAAAATGGCTTGGCGAAAAAAGATTCAGCTCAAACGATGAGATGATTGCTGAAACAAACATCCATTAAAGAGTTGGAAAAATCATATTTTTTGGGTGGTACGAAAGATAGAAAAACATTGGAATAACTGTATCAAGCTAAAATGGGATTATGTTGAAAAATAAAATTAATTTTACACATAAAAATGTTTTTTCTTGTCAAGGCTAGGTACTTATACAACCCTCTTATGTCCATTTTTTTTGGAAAAAAAACTTACAAATTCCATTAAAAGAAAAAAGTTGGATACATTTCGAAGCAGTTTTTAAAAACTTGTTAGAAAATTTGCCTCCAAAATTTCTAAAATATTTGACATTTAAAAAAAAAAAGATTTTTTTTCAAAAAAATAAATAAAAAGTAGTTAGGTCTTTCGATGAACATTACAGTAATTTTATTTTTGTTGCCTCTAAATATTATGATTTAATTTTTTCTTTTCTCTCTTTTTTTAGAGATTTTGATGAAGTTTTAAAACAAATTAAATGGCCTTTTGTTAGTGCAAATTTTAGTCTTGTGACACCAATTGAAGGAAACATAATGAAACTGCAAATAATAGCGGAATATTTGCTCCAAATTGAAATACCTCCAGAAACAAACATTCCAGTTGAAGTACCATCAGGTAAAACTTGCTACCTTATGTACATAAATATAAATATATATATATATATATATATATATATATATATATATATATATATATATATATATATATATATATATACACACATTTATATATATATATATATATATATATATATATATATATATATATATATATAATATATGCGATTTTTCTTTATTACTAAATTTAGAAGTGAAAAAGTGACTTTATAGATGGATTCTGCATCATTGTCATTTGTTGTTTGGCGGAAAATTTGAATTTCAAAAATCACCCTGTTTGTTAAAATATCGAAAAAGTCTTTAAAATTGCATATTATGGTAGTGTGCAAAATATTAGATCAATTGGACCAAAATCATATTTTGTCAATTTTTGAACAATACATTTATGATCACAAGGAGATTTTTATTTCTTGAATCTGAAATACGTTGGTTAGATTGACCGAAAGATTGTGAAAAAAAAACAATTCCCGTTGGTCTTGAATAACTGTAAATTGTATTTTGTGGGAAACACAGTCCAAAGAGATGAGGTTATCTATGTAAAAGGGTATTACTTCTTTCACAACCAATAATTAAAAAATATTATTTTTTGTAAAACCACAACTGTCGCACGGACAATTATCGAATTTTTTTACTCTATAGCATGCAGTTTAAGGTTTTTATTTTTTTTAAAGGACACTTTAACGTTTATAATTTTATTGCAAAAAAAAAACTAGTGAATTAATATTTATTAAAGGTAACAAAGACATTGACTATACATCACACAAAAAATAAATAAATTACATCTTTGATTGTGTTAGCCGATACTTGTTGGAAATTCATAATAAAATTATATAAAAACAACACTATGTTTTAATTTCCAATATATTTAAAGTCACTTGACAATTGTTTCACCATACAATGGCTTCTTCAGAAGTAAATAAGAAAGAAAAATATTTGGTGGTAATCTTGGTTATAAAATGCTTAAAACTATCCTTAATTACCTAAGATTATGCTAATCATTTTATTATATTATTTACAGACAGAATTATTTTAAGAATGCAAATCTGTGGTACTATTTCCGAGAACTAATAAAGATTAAGTAAGGGTGAATGGTTTAAGTCTACCTGTTCGTTTAATAATTGATTGGTGTTTTTTCCGTTTTGTTAATTTCAAGACATTCAAGCAAATTTAATTTTTTTAGATTTATTTTCTACATGTAGGATGTTTAACATATCGTCAAAATTATGGGATTCGTTTATTATATGGGTTGCGTAATGTGAATTGTTCTTATTTTTTAAATAACTATGTTTATGTTCTTTAATGCGAGTTTCAAAAGATCTACCAGTTTATCCTACGTAGGTTTTATTACAAGATCCACAGTTTAATAAATCAACTCCTGATTTTAAGGATTTCTTAGATTTCGTTTTGTTATTCAAAATTATATTCCCTAAGGAATTACTGGTTTTGAATGCTATTTTATTTTTCTTTTTTATTAAATGTTTGGAAATGGTTCTAGTTATTTTCCCTGTGTATGTGAGTGTACTAAATTTTCCTTTTTTGTCATTAATTGTGGGATAAATTAGAGAGATTGCTTGTTTAAAGGATTTTTTATACAAGATATTATCTATAATATTGGGGTCATGTCCATTATTAATTGCTATTTGTTTGATTATTTAGTTTGTTAAAATTAGTTTTAGTCATAGGGATATATAACAATCTATGTATGAAAGAGTTAAAAGCTGCCATTTTGTGAGGATCCTCACAATTTGCTTGAATATCTTGACATTAACAAACGAAAAAACTCAAATCAATTATTAAACGAACAGGTAGACTTAAACCATTCACCCTTACTTAATCTTTATTAGTTCTCGGAAATAGTACCACAGATTTGCATTCTTAAAATAATTCTGTCTGTAAATAATATAATAAAATGATTGGCATAATCTTAGGTAATTAAGGATAGTTTTAAGCACTTTATAACCAAGATTACCACCAAATATTTTTCTTTCTTATTTACTTCTGAAGAAGCCATTGTATGGTGAAACAATTGTCAAGTGACTTTAAATATATTGGAAATTAAAACATAGTGTTGTTTTTTATATAATTTTAAATAAATTACAGATACTTCAAATTAAATAAAATAAAAAACCCAAAAAAATTATATAGTTTCCATTTTGATGTGCCCATCGCCCAATTCTATGCATGCAACAGATTCTTCCCGAACGTAGTTTTTTTGAAACATGTCTTAAGATGTGTGGAGTAATAGTACAATAAAAACTCTCTGAAAAGTTTTTGGTCTAGCTACTTAAAACACATTTTTTTTTTTTTGCAAATTTTGACTTTATTTATCAATATAGTCTCCTTCAATAGCGATAAAATCAGTCCAACGCTTTTCTAACATTTCTATACCTTTCTTGTAGAAGGATTTGTCTTTGTCTTCAAAATAGGCCTCAGTTTCGGCGATAACTTCTTCATTGGCGCCAAATCTCTTCCCACGAACATTTTTTTTGAGGTCTGCCAATGGATAATAATCACTGGGGGCGAAATCTCAGCAGAAGACGGTGGATGAGGAAGCAATTCGACCTTCAATTCATGCAATTTTTCCAGCGTAACCCTTGGCTTGTGACATGGTGCGTTGTTTTAATGAAAGAGCACTTTTTCTTGTTCCTTTGGGGCCGTTTCTTTGTGATTTCTGCCTTCAAAGGCACCAATAACTTTATATAATATTCGCTATTGATGGTTTTCCTTACACGTCATAGTCGATGAAAATTATTCCATGCGCATCCCAAAATACACAGGCCAAAACCTTCTCAGCCAACTGTTGTGCCTTTAGTCGCTTCGGGCGGCTTTCACCAGGTGCTGTCTACTCAGCTGACTGCCGAATTGATTCCGGTGTGTAGTGGTGGATCCATGTTTCATTCATTGTCACATATCGCATGAAAAAATCATTTTTATTACGCTTAAAAACGGATCCAAACAGCGCCCAAAATCATCAACACCTTGTTGTTTTTGACCCACTATGAGCGAACGCGGTCCCTATTTCGAAAAGAGCTTTCTCATGCCCAAATATTCATGCAAAATATGACCAACACGTTCTTTTGATATCTTTAGAGTGTCAGCTATCTCACGCAATTTTACTTTACGGTTATCCAAAATAATTTTGTGGATTTTTTATGTTTTCCGGTGTAACCACCTCATTTTGATGTCCAGAGCTTTGAGCATCATTTGTATCTGTACGACCGCGTTTAAATTCAGCATATCAGTAAACGATGAGTGATTTTCAAGGCGCAGAGTCCCCGTAACACTTATCAAGCCATTGTTTTGCTTGGACGATCTTTTTTCCATCAAAAACAGTGTTTAATCAACACACGAAATTCGATTTTTTTTTTCCATTGTTTTGAAAATATGAAAAGTAGCGTCACTAAAACCACTCTAACTTGTAAACTAACCGTCGAAATGAAATTTTGACACGTATCGTTTGAAGGTTGATACTTCCTAAAAATCATATGGATTTTTTGAAAAAGGTGATATCTATGTGACACACCAATACCTTTTCAGCCTACGTATTAATAAGATATTAGGAAAAAAAATATTGTTTTTAAGACACTACTTCAAATATAGCTTGGTTTTGCTACTGCTTCTTAAATTGAAAAATATAAAACTCCTTTAATTTGGTATAATATAAAGTAGAAAACCTTTGATTACAGCAAATTGCGATAGTCCGGAGTAGTATCAAAATCCAAAAAATTGTATTTGACGTGTCTATTTAATACAACTATCGGAGTATATGCTGAAAAACCAACGTTCTCATTAGTTATAGAGGAGCCCCATTTATCATTGTTCTTCTGCAAATATCCAAGCCCCCATAGATACTTTTTAAGGTTATTTTTAAAAATAAATAAAAAATCAGTACATAATGTTATACAATACAAAATTAGTACACATCATATTATTTTATTAATAACTATTTTTAGGTATTTTAAGTGATTTTACACCACCTTGTTTACCAATTCATCTACTGATCCAACCGCTTAGAAAGAGGTTTATATATCATTTCTATGGCAGTAGAAAAACTAACAGGCCTGATAAACCAGAATGGTAAGTTCAGTAAACAATATTTTATGAGATTAGAAACCATTATTTTTAAAATTAGATAGTGAAACTTTAGGATTACTTTCTTTTCGCTTGTGATTGCATGTGGCATCTTCAGGGACTTTTACCTTTTATGAATAAAACACAATTCAATGTCACAATTCAACTGTTTAAGGGGTTTTAGATTAGATCTCGCATGATCGGCTCCTCTGAAAGTTTAAATTCTATAATTCTTATGATAATAATTTAATTATAATTGTCAGTTATTTCTCAAATTGGTTTTAGGTAATATAAGTTGGCGGAAAATTGTCTGCAACAAGAAAAGTGACTGTTGGTGTACTTCAAAACCCTTTTTCAGGACTTTTATTATTGTTCAATCAAATTAATAACTCGCCCCAAAATAACATCGCATGTGCGAGCCAGAGAGAGCCTTGGTTCGACGGAAAATCTAGTTGCTTCTAAATATCTTGCCTACCAATAATGTGAAAATCCTAACGTATAAATTCTAATACTTTGTTCATACCCGGAACAGATGCAAAGAAATTATCGACAAAACCAAAGGAGGCACATAATCAAAGACTAAAAAACAAACTTCTTGCCTGTCCCAACAATTCCAGATCCTTTTGGTCAGTCGCTAAGGTCATTAGTCAAAATTTTACTAAATCCACTATACCACTCACACGGCCAAATAATAGTACAGTTAGAAAACGATTTTGAGGTGAAATCATCGGATATTGCTACTGTTTTTTAATACTCGTCTCGATTAGTACATTAACGAAAAAATATTGCGACTGCTGAAAAATTGGGGCAAAACCCTCAAAAATGGAAGAATTGGCCTGTTTTTGGGTTTTTTAGCGTATTTTTGCAATTTTATCATAAATTTGTGGCAGATAAAATAAAAATTCTGACAGATTTTGATACTAGATAAAAAAAAACGAAAAATTTAAGGGGCTATGGATGTCATTTGAAACTTCTGGTCGGGAGACATTGGCCGTTATGGTCGTTTTTTTGTCATTTTTTATGATTAAATAGGTGTACTTACAAACTGTAAGCTAATTCGTTTTAGTTAACTCTGGAAATCTGTTCTATGGACATTAATTGATCCAAACATAACTTTAGCCATTTTTTACATATTAGAAATATTTTTCACTCCTCATAATATTGATAAATTTTACTGATTCACGTTTTTTTCTTCTCACGAATTTTTTAAAGAACTTTTTTTCAGTATACTACTACCTTACTTAAAATATCAGAAAATGTTTCTTAGTCTCTAAGCTTTCATTTGAGGTACTTAAAAACAATTTAGGCCCAAGAAATTCGCCATTTTAGTCTCAAATTTATTTTATTTTAATGCAAATTTCTTTTTAATTTTTTTTTTTTTTTTTGAGTTTTATAATATTTTCAGTAACCAAGGTTATTTTTAATTATTATAAACAGGTTACTGTACATGTTAAGTGGCCGAAGAAGACATTTGGTCCATTTATGCTGAAAAACCTGGCCATTTTACTTTCAATTTTATGCTTTTTAGTGTTCCGTACGGAACACTTATTAGATCACTTCGTTGTCCGTCTGTTACAACTGATTTTCTCCGAAACTATTTGACATGGAATAATATAGGAATTGATGGCCTCATCAGTGCCGTGTAGTTTTGAAAGTTAAATTTTGACTCAAGGGGTTAATTTTGGGGGGGTGAAATCGAAAGAGAAAATAAAAATTTTTAACGGGTCATCGAGTGGGATATCAAATGAAAGCTTGTTGACACAAGTTCAAAAATATGTATAATGTATTACTTGCGCACACTTTTCTTTGTATTATTTTTAAAAAATTATCCCCCCCTTATCTCGAAAAGTACTGATCAAAAAATTTTGAAAAAATTCTGGAATATTCTCCACGTGCAGATTGAACGAAAAACGAGTGTATTACCTTTAATAATTTATCTGGTAAATAAAAAAAAAAAATAACGTACGGAACACTAATTGCGCAAGTTCGACTTGCACTTGGTCAGTTATTTTGTTTCAAATTTACAATAACTTTAATATATTTTTTTTTTTTGAATTTTATCATCTTTGCAATAACGAAGATCATTTTTATTAGTTATAAAATTATTACCATATGTCTTACAAGGAGAGGCCGGAGCATTTGTGTCACCGATTTGGATGAAACTTGGGGAGAGAGTCAGGTTTCACCGATATATTAAGAACTCCGTTTTATGTTTTATCTCACAGGATTTTTTTTAAAGAAAATTAATTTTATTTTTCTCCATAATGTTTGAGAAAGTAAGAATATTTCTATTAAATAAAAAGTGCATTGCTACAACAATTTAATTACAATTTATTATTTTATTTAACTAGTTAAACTTGTATCATTAAAATTATTATTTTGTGCAGTAACTTTATAATTTATATTAATTTAATTTTTATATCTTCTTTAAAGTTTTCAAAAAAAAGTAATCTTTTCAACGTCATTATTAGTTAATTTATTTTCTATTTGTATAAAAATCGTATTAAATAATGTTACATAAAAAATATGACGTACAAATACTGGCCAGTTTTTTCAGCCTAAATGGGCCAAATTATTTCCGCAGCCACTCAACATGTACAGTAACGTGTATAATAATTAAAAATAACTTTGGTTACTGAGAATATTATAAAACTCAAGAAAAAATAATTTCTAAATAAGAATCGTAAATTTGCATTAAAAAAAATTAATTTGAGACTAAAATGGCCAATTTCTCGGGGCTAAATTGCTTAAATGAGTTATTAAGTTCTTCAAATGAAAGTTTAGGGACTAAGGAACATTTTCTGATATTTAGGTAAGGTATAATGAAAAAAAATTGTTTAAAAAATTCGTCAGAAGAAGAAAACGTGAATCGGTAAAATTTATCAATATTATGAGGAGTGAAAAATATATCTAATATGTAAAAAGCGACTAAAATTATATTTGGATCAATTAGAGTAATGTTCAGGGAACAGATTTTCAGAGTTAACTAAAAAAATAGCTTACAGTTGCAACTGTATTCTTCAGATGACTTAAAGCTACTAAAGTTTCTGACATGAAATTAAATACACTAGAGAGTAAAAAAAAATGGACTCAAATGATCTTGCTTCATTTAACACCGATCCTTGAATTTAATTTTCAAACAGTGGTATTATTTTTGGTATCATTGGAATGCTCATTTTCTACTCTTTCCAATAATATCAAAAACATTTGGATTTCCAAAAAGCGTTACTGATTAAAAAGGTTTTACTCAACCGTTTTTGCTTGCCCAGCAACTTACTCGTTGCGCGATGTTCATCCCTATAAAAACACATGCAATTACATTTTCCTATCAATCCTTTATCGGATCTTGAACCGTCAATATCTCTGCTATACCTACCCACTAATTATGTCATCGGAAAATGGATACCACCTCGGAAGAAATGGCACAAGTCATTGCCCTATTGCAAGAAGGTCATAGCCAACGTGACATTGCTGCGCAATTTCACTTGAGCACTGGATCGGCGTTGATGCCCAGTAGGAGCTCCAACAAGTCATTAGACAGTCAGAAGAAGACTTATAGAAGAGACCAGGTAATGGACCCAAATTGATAGCAGCCTGTCGACAAGCGCGACTCAGATTTGCCCGAGAACATGTCGACTGGACCTTAGAGCCGCTCCGTTTTATTCTCCGATAAATCCCGAATGTGCCTACATGGCAATGATGGAAGAAGACGAGTCTATAGAAGGCCTGGGGGGCGCTATCTGCAGTGCTGCATTACTGAAACGGTCGCCTACGGAGGAGGTTCTGTCATGGTATGGGGAGACGTCTCACTGGATGCTAAGACCGATTTGGTTTTCGTAACTGAAGACACTCTAAACTATTTTTCATAGACTAAGTGTCTAATAATGATCATCTTTTAACTGCAGAAAATATATTACAGAACCTTCAAGATCCCATTACGTTGCTATTTTTGGAATTTTTAGATTTTGTGTTACCGTTATTTTAACGAAAATTCATATTTTATATGAAAAAATAAGTCAGACATTAAGAACTTTTTTTTGATTGCTTTTTACAAAGAGAATATTTAACAAGTACTCCAATCGAAAATGTTGATTTTAAAAATGCTAGACATTTTCTGGATATCGATGCCGTATACTATGGCGCTGCGGCGCCTAATACACTAGTTTGTTGGCGATAACTTCGTGCTAACGACAATATGAGGCCACATGCTGCTGCATCGGTGCAGCAATACTTGGCGGAAGTGGGAATACCCACATTAGACTGGCCTGCGCGGAGTCCTGACCTCAATCCAATCGAGCACATGTGGGAAGGGTTCTAGCCAGAAATCCAGCCTCTGCATCGCTGAGGGACTTAAAGGTTGCGATGGCTGAAGAGTGGGGAAGAATCCGTGTTAAATGAAGCCAAATAGTTTAAGTCGTTTTTTTTGTTGCTCACCACTGTATATTAACACTGGAAATATGATTTTATAAAGATAAATATAAGAAGCTATAAACTTACAATAACTATCATTGGTAAACGTTCAATAAAGGGGAATTGTTGACATCTAATTGGTTACTGAAAAGGATGTCCTGGTTTTGACGTTTATTTATCTGTAGAAATTCCAGATAGTTAAGTGTATTTCAATTATTATGTATTATTTTATAATTTGGTTCAAAGCCGTATTTTTTCCATATTTAAACGTTTTTGCATGGAAAACCGTGGCTATGACCCAAAAGAAATTCGTTCTTATTAATTTTTAGGTATTTTACTCAAATTTTGACTTGGATAAGAGACCACAAAGATTATATAGGAACGTGGATTCAGCCTGTTATACATAAATTTGGTTTACATCATATCGATGCCAGGGTTAGTACCCATATTCCTTAGTTTATTCGCGCGTTTCGAAATACTATTAAATCTGATGAGTACAGAACACTTATGAGATCACATTGTGTCCATCTGACTGTCTGTCACAACCCGATTTTCTCCGAAACTATTTGACTTAGAAAGTTGAAATTTGTCACAAATACGGAAATTGATGGCCCAGTCAGAGCTGTGTAGTTTTGAAGATTAAATTTTGACTTAAAGGGTTAGCTTTAGAGGATGAACTCGGAAGTAAAAATTTTTTTTCAAGTGTTCAATCGGGGTGTTAAATGAAAGGTTGTGAAAACACGGGTCCGACGCCCTCATGGACAAAAGGAATGGAAGAAAAAGATAAAAGAAAACATGAGTACAAAGATATTTATGATGTAATACTCGCGCAAAGTTTTCTTTATATCCGTGGTTCCCAACCTTTTTTAATCGCGACCCCTTTTAGATTTTTTAAAAATGTTCGCGACCTCCCTTTCCCATCCGCCATATTGGATCAATAAAACAAAAAAGTGTTTGAAAAAATATATTTTAGGATTAACAGTGATATTTTTGTTGAAACGTTCTAGTAAAATCCAACTTTCGTTTTTCAAGGCAGCCTCATATCCTTTAAAAAAGTCCCAGTCTTTTGTAATATGTCCGGAATGCTTTGTTTCTAAGTGACGTTTGAGCTTTGAGGGTTTCATAAATTCAGCACTAACAATAGCATCGCATAGAACACACTGTGGCTTCTCTACGTCGTTATTAATAACAGTGGAAAATTCAAGTTTTAAATAGTTCTCCAAGTATTTTCTTTTTTTCTCCATGACGTTGATATCTGAAAAATATTATACTTCAAGATAATTTTAAAAAATGTTTGAATTAACATTATTTAATGTTTTTTTTACTTACCAAAACGGCAAATAATAGAAGAGTCTGTTTCAAGACGTGCCTATCGAAGACGAATTGTGACGGGCTATCGTAGTATTGTACCATTTTTCGCATTAATCAAAACACTAACTAACAACGAACTATTCATATACAAACGACAAAAAGAACACTGTAACGATGTAACACTAGGTAACAAGTTCATTCAGCGTGAAAATTTATCTGTAAACTTATATTTATTTTCGAAAATTTAAACTCGCAGCTGAATAATTGAAGATTGTCCCCTACGGCTCTGCTTGTTGCTTATATATCAGTTGGGAGTACTTTCCCGATTATTCTCAACTTGGCGGAACGTCAAGCTGTCCGTCTCTTTTACACGTTTCTTCGAGAGGCAACAGAGTAATCGCGATCGTGGCGGACTATCCGGCTAGCCTACCCAAGTCGGATTTCATCCGTTTACGTCACATATCTCGTGTATTGCCAAGCATAAATAAATTATTAACATTTTAACACCTACCTTTAAATTTCGAAATTTAACTTTAGTTTTTAAAATTGATAACCGGCGACCCCCAAAAAAGCTAAGACGAACCCCTTGTGGGTCGCGACCCAACGCTTTATATTATTTGAAAAAAATTGTCAAAAATCGCTGTCCCGCAGCCCTGTCTAGAGTACTAACCAAAAAATTCTGGAATATTCTCCATAAGGTGTAGATTGAATGAAAATTAGTGCATTACCTTGAATAATTTGTTTAGTATATAAAAACAAAAATGGGAAAAATTTTGTTGAAAACGCCTTTGGGGTGTGTTTTGTGTAGTTACTGATCACTGACATCAGGCCGGCCCTAGCTTTTTTGCCGCCGTAGGCAAACTCAAAAAATGCCGCCGCACCCAAGCTTGAAGAAAACTATGTTAACCAGGAAAATGACATATAATTGAATTAAGACAATAATACTAATACAGATTTACGAAAAATTGTTTTATTGAAAAACAAAGTTTACATTTTTAACGAGCTAACAACGAATTTACAAACTAAAACTGGTGCCTCAGAATATACTTTTAAAACAATGAACAAAACTAGTACAATAATATACAAAGTGTAAACCTAAATTAAAACAATTTTTTTTTCGAAGTTTCATTTCTGCAAAATCGCGAATAATTTCTTCTAATTTACTACTCAATTCGTGTTCAATGGCCAACATTGCTAACCCATTAAGACGATTTTATGTAGTCATAGTTCTTAAATAATTTTTTATTAATTTTAATTCAGAAAAAGTTCTTTCTCCGGTAGCAACAGCAATGCTCAAATTTGGCCCAATTTTAAGGGAAGTAATGAATTTAAGAATGTCAACTAGACCTTCTTTCTTAAAAGTGAACAAACCAGGCCTTTTTCGTCAGCCAGATCTAAAGCGTTAAGATCGGACGAATCACCATCTGTCAAAACGTTTTCGAGATCTTTACAATGTGCCAGTAATTCATTTATACACATGTCTTTAAGGTTATAAACATCATATAGAAATTCAAAAGAGTCATTATGACTATTCAGGAGGTTGAACCTCAGCTCCAATACACTGATCGCCTGATCTATAGTAACAAAAAAAAATTCTATTTTATATTTTTGTTTTGGACCTTGTATCGGTTCGTCCAAACTTTCATATGAAAAATTTCGTTTTGTAGTCCGAACACGATGACGTGATGTGGTCATTTCAAAGTTTTTGTCTACGTCGATTTCGCTGCCTAAATTTTCAACTTCTAAGATAATGTTCCCAAAGAATTCATCCGATCCTAATTCTTTAAAAAAAATGAATGAGCTGTTTAATAAATTAGTGGCTTGGAATGAACTAAAATCTTTGGAATGAAGTAGCTTACTTATCGGATTAATACGATTCAAAATTTTATGCCAAATAACGATTGGCAGAAGCCTGTCTATTCCTGTTGAATTTGATTTTACTACTCATTTATTTTCTAGATTAAAGTAACCGAAATATATTTTTGCGAGTTGTGTTTATTTTTTTTTGCGCTCTAGTAGCTCAGGTAGTTTTGCCGCCCCTAAATTTTGCCGCCGTAAGCAGTTGCCTACCTTGCCTACCGCCTAGAGCCGGCCTTGCTTACATTTTACAACTCCTTAACAAAAATTTTTATTATAAAAGTACGGAACACTATTTGCACTTGCCCGTTTTTTGTATATTACTGTGCAGCTGCGAGAAAATCCCTAAAACGTAAACAGTAGGCAGACGCTATAATATTGTATATATTTTTTAGAATGAATTTATTAGGGGTCTAGTCCAACTAGCAGCAGAAAAACTAAACTCTGACCTTCCTGCGCTCCAATTCGATGATTTCACGTTTTCCCATTCATTAGATGAGGCCTTAGGCTTCGATAAGGAATTAAGGGAGATCTACAGTTATCCAGCCACTCAGCCCAGTATTATAAATGTACTAACACAAGGGTCCATGTTTGTCAAGTGGTTGATTATGGAGAAGAAATGTAAGTTTATAAAAATAAGGCAATTTTGTTGTGTGTTATTAAGATTCTACTTATTTTGGCAGTTCTTGCTTCCACTTCCAGTGCCTATCGATGAAAGATTTGAAGCAAGCGAAATATACAAAAACCGTAGTAAGATTAATAAAGAAACGGACTATGGATACTATTATGCTAGAAACCGATTATTATACTAGATAAATGTCCAAAGTTTAAATCTTAAATACTTGACATTTTGTTTTCTTATCTAGAGTAAAGATCTCTGAAATGCTCCGTGCAATTATAAGCATCGGATACTCAGGCAAATATTCGCAGACAGCAGGAGGTCCTTCAACTTAACAAAGACCTGGAAGATATTCTATCTTGGAGTGACAGTAACAAAGTGGAGTTTAACGCTACAAAACCCAGGCGGCAGTTTTTTCTAAAAAAGTTAACGTTGCCGAACCCGACATAGTTATGTCAGGGCACTCCATTCCCCTAGCATCGTTACTCAATTTGTTGGGCGTTAATTTGGGAGCAAATATGTCCTGACATGAACATGTTGCAGGCATAGCAAGGAGAGCTTCTCAAGAGTTGGGAATATTATTTTAAACCAAAAGCTTTACACTCCACAACAACTGTTAAGTCTTTACAAAGCTCAAATTCGACCAACTATGGAATATAGCTCCCATGTTTGAGGCTCCGCTACCAAACATACACTGCATTTGTTGGATTCTGTTCAAAGAAGAGCTGTTCGCCTGATTGGAGACCCGGAACTGACCGGCGGCCTTGAGTCTGTTCTACAAATATTTTCATGGAAAGTGTTCGAATGTAGCCCGCTTAATTCCTCTCAGAGCGGTACATGTTAGAAATACACGTCGCGCTAATACTTCACATCCATATGAGGTTCAGCTTGTTACTCCGCGTACAACGCTTTTCAAGCAGTCTTTTATATGGAGAACATCATCTCTTTGGAATAATTTGCCCAGGACTGTGTTTCCCACCGAGTACAATTTACAGCGATTCAAGAACAACGTGAATCGCTTTTTTTTCCGCACACATGCCGCTCCTAGAGCGCTTTAGGGACTTCACTGCAGCATGTGTGCTAGACCCATAAAAAAAAACGTGGAAAAGTCACTCGTGTTTTTTGGACAAAGCAAGCCCGTGTGTGGTGTTATGGGGATGATGCAGTCCTAATAGCTGAATCTGAAGACGACCGACAACGACTATTTTATACATTTAAGAACACAGCAGAAAATTACAATATGAAAATTTCCACAACAAAAACTAAAGCAATGACCATCTCCAGAGAACCGTTATGATTCCGTAGTGAATAACATTTCAATTGAACAAGTGATGTAGTTTTGATTATCTTGTCACCGGAATATCTAGCAGTGGAAACCTTTAAATCGAATCTAGACAACAAACCAACAAGGCAGCCACTAGCTCAAGACATTTAAAACCAGTAATCCAGAAAAGGAAACATCGAACCATAGATTGTAAATCCAGAATGTACAAAACTTGCATCAGACCGGTGATAACTTATGGAACTGAGGCTAGAGCAGACAACACCGTGACAAAAAGGCAAATGAGAACAATATAAATGAAGACTCTCAGAACAATCGTAGGATATACAATGTGGGATGATAGGATTCACATAAGAGTCAAATGCAAAGTTGGGGACGTAGTGCGATGGCTGAGGCCGGAAGACATGGTTGGAATGAAAATGAACTTGTGACTCGAATAGCGGATAATAGGATAATGAAATTAGCTCGCCCTCCAAGAGATGCCAGTAACCAGATTTTATAGGTGATTCGCCTCACAAAAATGGAAAAAGCCCGCTGAAGGAAAATCACCGCAGGAGCGATACAAAAGTGATAATTCGCGTTGATCTCCAGTTCAACGATTAATTTTATGTTTAAATCTGGTGCGAAGCGATTAGAGGTTTAGACAAAGTTAAGGCCTAGCAAGTTGAATAACGATGCTAATCGGATAAAGTGTCCCGACTCGACTACGTCGGGTTCTGCAACCAAAACTTTGCGTTTTTGTAGCGGATTACTTTACCAAAAGACAGAATTTTTTCCACATTTTTGTTCAATTGAAAAAATTTTCCGCAGTCTGCAAATCGGTGGCTAATATTTGCTCATAAATGAATAAACAAGATAGTTGCCATCCGCAAAGCTATATACCAAATTTTTTAACGTAGTTTAATCCTAAGAACTATGGTTTGTTATCCGTTCAACGCCGTAAAGCATTCATACCATGTATGGTATTGCTAAAGCTGTAACGGATGTCCGGCCAAAATCTGGTACCCGGCTAATTTGGCCGGATATTTTATTACTCGGCCAGGTAATATTTAAAATCGAGCAAAGATAAATCGTGGTATAGTTAGTTAGTATTTCGCCATTTTCAGACAATTGGTTTCTTTTCTCTTCATATACAGGATGCCCCATATGTATGAAATAATGATTCCACAGCGTTTATTAATCGGTGTATCAAAAAAATGCTCAAATAAAAGTTATAGGGTGTTATACAGCGCACATGCTGACTTTGACAATAAAATGTTTTGAACTGTTAGTTCGAATAAATTACGCCATCTTAAATTTTTTTATATGAAAAGCCCTGTATATTATTTTATTTTTAAATCCTACTAAAAATTCTAGATATTATTTGTCTAACATACCATATGTCTAAATTGAACTGTTTTGGAATTATTAATATTTGAAATTACGGAGATCAATTTAAAAAAAAATTAAGCTGGCTTGTGTCAAACATTTACTGTCCGGTAACGACTTAACGCGTCAACAAATGATTTATTGACGACAACGTTTATTCCTGCATTTTGTGAAACTGCAATTTGAACGAAATATCATAATGGTACATTTAACAGAAACTGAAAGAATCACTTTGTTAATGATGGTTGGTTACTGAGACCGTAGGAGAACACAACAGGAGGTGTGTGATCTTTTTAACGCAGAATATCCGAATCGGGAACCTATTACTCAATCCGTAGTTAGCAAAACATTAAAACGATTTAGACAATCAGGTCATGTTAAGGATCGTTCTAAATCTGGACCTCCAAAAGTTAAAACGAGCGATGATAAAAAGTTAGATGTTTTATTGAAAATTACAGAAAATCCTCCAGCCACTCGTCAGCTTTGCCTAGACCACCGCATAAGTAAAGTCGTATACTAAATGAAGAAAAATTGCATCCATACAAACCCATTCTATTGCAAGAATTATCTGAAGATGACTACGCGTTGAATTGTGCGAGGTCATGATGGAACGAATCAATAATGATTCTAAACTAATTCATAATATTGTTTTTTTTTAACGAGGCCACATTTTCTCTTAACAGAAGAGTTAACAGGCATAACTGTCAGTACTGGTATACTGAGAATATCCACTGGATAATCGACAGTCATTCACAAAGATCTCAAAAGATAAACGTGTGGGCAGGGATTTGTAGTCATCATACCATTGGTCCCTTTTTTATCGATAAAAATCTTACAGGATTTACAGTTACTCCAAGAGCAAAATATTCCAACTTATGCAGGTCTTTTTCCCGATGAAAATAATTTGGATATCCCTAACGGGAATCTGTGATATTAACAGGACTCTCTATGAAATCAATGTTCGTAGATATTTGGATGCGATTTTTCCTAATCGATGGATAGGCAGCAGAGGTGCTGTAAAATGACCTGCAAGGAGTTCCGACCAAGTCCGACTTTTTTTATGGGGTCATTTGAAAACCAAAGTTTACCGAAGTCGACCTGAAACTGTAAAAGATTTACAACAAAGAATTTAATATGAAGTAGCACAGATCACCCCGTTTAGATTCTACCGTTTGGTTGTCCTAAGGTTTTCTATGGTAGACGAAGGAGATATTCTTAGCACCCTCTCCCCACTTAAGAGGTGCCCCGGACTGAGGGCCACAAGGTATTTTCGACGGCCATAGAGATTTTTTGGAAGTATTAATATCGTAGTTTTCCGTTTTCTTCTGTACCGCAATATCATAGCCGGTGGAATTAAGATGCGATTGTCGCCTAAGAATATCTAGTGTCAAGCCTTTGGGGAAATAATTTTTCGATGGTCTTGATCTAGTACTGACGTAGCTGCTTCCCAGCGCCAGGCAGGATGTAAATAAGGGGAAAAGAAAAGAGAGGAAGGAATATGATTCTGTCCTGGTCTTGGTTTCTCCCAGGGATAAGAGATGAGAGAAAACCGGTAGATAGCGTAGGGCAGGGTGCACCAAACCCTGTAGTAACCTGTCTTCTACCGGGATTGTAGAGGAATGCTACCCGTTACCCTAATTGTTACTTACAATTACTAACAACCACAAAAATAAGAAAAACTCAATACTTCAGACATTTAATGCGGAGCCCAAAATACAAATTGCAAAATAAAGGGCAAACGATCGATCGGAAGACGATAGAATTCTTGGCTGAAGGACATGAAAAGGTGTGTTGGATGTGCTTTGAGTGCTAAACTTTGTTTAGCACTCAAAGCACATCCAACACACTCCTTCGTGAGGAGACAGCGTTGTAAGAAGAAGGTTGTCCCAAAATATTCTATAATATTAACTTGTTCTAAATTCCCAAAGGTGCTTAATGTGTCTGCTTCGTCCTTAGCTTCATTGACCAAACTAGTGGGATGTTTAAATTTTAAATATTTCCATAAAGATGAAGTACTAGCTTTTTTCCTAACAGCCGCTTGATTCTTACGCTAAACAACACACATATTGATTGATTCATCTTTCTCATCAAGTAAAAAGTAGTTCCTGACTTTAATCATTTTTTGAAACATAGCAATCGTTAAAAAAACCTTCTACTGTTGAAAATATTAGAATAAGACTCTTATGTCGCTCAGGGATTCATCGTATTTCCGCTAAATATGGGGTGTCACCTACAGCAGTCAGACACGTAGTCGCCTAAGCGCTAATTTATGGCGTCTTAACAATATCGCCAAATTATTAAAAATTACCTAAAGTTGGCAGTATTGGCAAAAAATGTCAATAAGACGTAAAAGGACGATATTAATATAATAGTGTCGGACTCTAACCCGGCCGGGTACCCAATTTCGACGGATCCTACGTAGCAGGGTACCCGGTTTTGCCGGATCCTAAAAAGTAACTACCCTTTACTTCTCTAATTATTACCTAATTTAAAAAACAAATCTTTTCATTAACTTTCATTTTAGATGCGACAGAAAAGATGGATGCCATTTTATCGCCAAATTCAATGGAAGCTTTTGATATTTTACCTTCTGACATAGAAGATTTGAAAATAACAAACTGCGCTGATGCATTTATAACTTTGTTGCAAACAATAACTGAAAGGTTAGTAATTTAATGTTTCAGAATGCTTCTTTAATAATGCTCGTATGTAGCCTACATAACAGTTTAAAATATTTTAACAAAACTGACTCTAAAATGGACCTTAATCCGTCTCAAAGAAAGTATTTAACATTATCACGTGTTATTATACGCAATTAACTTTTAGGTATCTTAGGGTCAGTTATATTGGAACAATTTTTGTTGAAAAAAAATATGCAAACAAATGCTATATAATAAGTATAACTATCAAAAAACTTATTGGTAGTTGCTTTAATAAGTATGAATGACTATATCGAAAATTGAACTAATTTATTTTGTAGATACGAAGGTCTACCTCAACCTGGTCATAGGTTACAGTTTTTGGAATTGCAGCTTGAGTTGCTAGACGATTTTAGAGTAAGGTAAAATACATTTTTAAAAATGAATTCATACAACAATAGAGTTTTGCACCGCTTATTTTCATCATGCCTTTATCGTTATCGGATTTTGCAACTCTTGAAATAAGCACTTCCTTATTTTGGTCCTTATATTCACGAAGTAGAGAAGTGAACAGAACCTCGTTTTTTTGGTATTAAAGATGAATCGAATATGCGATATAATCCTTTCTAAAAAAAAATTAAATTATATCCTTGCATGATTTCACCAGATTTCAGTGAATTAAGAATTTTTAAATAAGACCTACACATCTGCCATTTAGGATGAGAAAGATTATTTAGTAGATACAATTAAAAAATTTATTTATACATATCAAAAATATGCAAATTATCCTAAATTTAAACTTTCTTAATATGTAGCAGCATCGCATATAGTCGAATCAATGAAGGTTTTTACTTCTTAATCCTGCAAAACAGTTCCGATTTAGATAATTTTTTTTTTGAAATGCTTGTTTTAATTTATTATTTGAAATCAGAAATATTGTAGTGGGGGACATAAAAATTTATACTGTTTAAACAATAATTATAATATTTATGGGAAAAATCATCTTTTTCACGATATTTATTTAAAAAAATAACTTTTTTTTATTGAAACTGTAGTATAAGAAATGGTTTTTAAGCAAAAATTTCTAGTAAAAATTCAATTTTTCAATTCTTACAACATAAAAATGCGGTATAATGAGAGTCAAGAAATATGTATACATTATACCTGTATATATTATATACACATAATGTATATAATAAACACCTACTATAATGAACTCTACAGGCCTAAAACAACACCCAGTGAAAAATAAAGAAAACAGACTAGAAAGAATATATATATATATATATATATATATATATATATATATATATATATATATATATATATATATATATATATAATATAATATATATATATATATATATATATATATATATATATATATATATATATTTATATATATATATATATATATATATATATATATATATATATATATATATATAATATATATATATATATATATATATATTTATATATTATATATTATATATATATATATATATATATTATATATATATAGATATATATATATATATATATATATATATATATATATATATATATATATATATATATATATATATTATATATTTATATATTTATATATATATATATATATATATATATATATATATATATATATTTATATATTTATATATATATATATATATATATATATATATATATATATATATATATATATATATATATAAATATATAAATATATAATATATATATATATATATATATATATATAATATATATATATATATATATATATATATATATATATATATATATATATATATATATATATATATATATATATATATAGGGTGGTCCATGTGTATGGAATAATGATTCCACAGTATTTATTAATCAGTGTATCAAAAAAATGGTTAAATAAAAGTTATAGGGCGCACTTGCTGACGTTGACAATAAAATGTTTTGAACTGTCAGTTCGAAGAAATTTTGCCATCTTGATTTTTTAAAATGAAAACCCTGTATATTATTTTATTTTTGTGCCTACTAAAAATTCTAGATATTATTTGCCTCACATATCATATCTCTAAATTTAACCGTTTTGAAATTGTTGTCATTTGAATTTTAAAATAAAACAAAGACAAAAAAGCTATTAATAAATACTCTAGGTTTATTTTTAAGGTAACAATTGCTCAAAATGTCTACCGTTAATGGCGAGGCAATGACCCAATCTGTCATAAACATCCTGAACAGAGTTTTGCGGAAAATTCGGGGTGATCTGTGCTACTTCATATTGAATTCTTTGTTGTAAATCTTCTACAGTTTCAGGTCGACTTCGGTAAACTTTGGTTTTTAAATGACCCTATAAAAAAATCGAGTGGCGTAAGGTCGGGACTCCTTGCAGGCCATTCTAGAGCACCTCTTCTGCCTATCCATCAATTAGGAAAAATCGCATCCAAATATCTACGAACATTAATTTCATAGTGAGGAGGTGCTCTGTCCTGTTGATACCACAGATTCCTGTTAGGGGTATCCAAATTATTTTCATCGGGAAAAAGATCTGCATAATGCAGCAATAAACGTTTTCGTCAATAAATCATTTTTTGACGCGTTAAGTCGTTACCCGACATTAAATGTGGCTGTAGAAAGGGTGGTCTATACTGCTTACCTGCATGCATTGTTTGCCGTGGAAATGACTCCGATAACCACCCACCACCTGAAGAGAATGAAGTGTCTGATGAAAATTCAATCTTATTGTTTTTTTATATACTTAAATTATAAATTCGTGAAGTGTTCATACAGTCTGTCAAGTAAGGACGTGACCGCTCATATTCTTGAAAAAATGTGTTTCGAGAACATTTTTTTGCCATCATTATATTCTTTGGTGTGCTAACAATGGCGCAATTATCTTAGTAAGTTGACCGAACGTTTTCAATAAGGTTGGCGTCCGGCGATTGTAAGGGCCACTCAAGTATCTTATCGTAGACCCAAGCAAGCCGCTTCGCGCCGTGATTTTCACCCAGCAGAGGTTTCTTCAACGTACTTCCTTATTTTATTGAATATATAAATTCTGTATCATTCTTAGATGTATTATCTAAAAAAAAAATCTATTCATAATTAGTAATTTATAAAATTTTTGAAAATTTTTTATATAATTTAAAACTTTTTATTATGACGTAATTAGAAAAAGACTTTAAATACACCTTGCTATTTAAAATTTCAATAAACATAGAAAAATGATTTTTTTTCCATAAATATCATTATTATTGTTTAAACGCCCGGCTGATTGGCGCAGTGGGTTAAGGCGTTAGACTTGCCCACTGTTGTCCGAGAGGTCCGCGGTTCGATTCCGTGTCTGGGCTGGGTGTTTGTGATTTGTTGTGTGAATGTGTAAATTTGTGTGTCCAAACAAGGAGAGATGCTGGCTAATTGGTTAATGCCAATGCCATAAAACATATGTAAAAAAAAAAATATATATTGTTTAAACAATATAAATATTTATGCCCCCCCACTACAATATTTCTGATTTCAAATGATGTATTAAAACGAACATTAAAAAAATTATCAAAATCGCCACTGTTCTTGAGGATTAAGAAGTTTCAACGATTTTTTTGCTGCATTGCTTAAGTGTGCATGTTCATTTGATGGGTCAACGCAAAAAATTTATAAATAAAATTTGTTTCCACCACTTCCTTCAATATTTCCAAGTTAATACGAATGTGCAGGTTAGCACTTAATTTGTTCTTAATTAACCCTAGAAGTTGGTATTAATTTTAAGGCTGCGAGGATGCGAGGTTTAGGTTACTTTTGCCCTAATAACTTCCCAATTTAGGAATAGGTGTTTTAAATAACAACCATTATTTTATAGGTTATTACAGCTAGTTAATGCAGAAGAGGGAAACGTTATAGAATCCAAAGTGCCTATGATTGCAAACACTCTTTATTATATAGAAAATGTATTGGTAGATTGGGGAGCTATGTTGGTAAGTAGCCGATATATGTGTGTGCGAGAAAATACCTTATTGTCGGTATAGATCCGAATCTATCATCATCATTAGCCTGTATCGGACAATCTCTGGGCATAGGTCTCCTTCATTTGTTTTGTCGGTTCTACGCCTCCCGCGGTCACGATAGTCCCACGGTTCGCATGATGTCAGCCGTCCAGCGTATTGGTGGTCAACCTTTTCATCTCTGTTCCAGATATGGTCTCCATTGTAGTATGGTTTTGTCTCATCTATCATCATGGCACCTTGCAGCATGTCCCGCGAATCCCCATTTCCGTTCGGTAATAGCTTCTCCAAGGTCCTTTATGTTTGTTATAATCCTTATTATGCCATTTTTCTCTCTTTGTCTTAAGTATACCCCGAGCATCTGGTTCTCCATAGCTTTTTGTATTATTTTGAGTATTTCCATCGGTTTCTTCGTTACCGTCCAGATTCGACAGCCCTAAGTCATTACAAGGCGTATACACTGATCGAACAGAGGGGAACGGAGATACATTGGAATATTTTTATTTTCCATTGTGTTTTTCAAAGGCTGACCGTCCTAATCTCCCCTTAATTATCTCTTGTGTTTGCTTGTCTTCCCTCAAGAATCTTGTAACACGTAGGCTGAAAAGTTTTTGGTCTAGCTCCTTAAAACACATTTTTTTGCAAAATTCCACTTTATTCCTCAACATAGTCGCCTTCAAGAGCATACATTCAGTCCAACGCTTTTCTAACATTTCTGTACCTTTCTTGTAGAAGGATTTGCCTTTGCCTTCAAAATAGGCCTCAATTTTGGCGATAACTTCTTCAATGGGGCCAAATCTCTTTCCCGTGAGTATTTTTTTGAGGTCTGCGAATAGATAATAGTCACTGGGGGCCAGATCTGGAGAATACGGTGGATGAGGAAGCAATTCGAACTTCAATTCATGCAATTTTGCCATCGTAACCATCAACTTGTGTCACGGTGCATTGTCTTGATGAAAAGCAATTTTTCTTGTTCATTTGGGGCCGTTTCTTTGCGATATCTGCCTTCAAACGCACCAATAACTTTATGTAATATTCGCTATTGATGGTTTTTCTCTTCTCAATATAGTCGGTGAAAATTGTTCCATACGCATCCCAAAACACAGAGGCCAAAACCTTCCCCGCTGTCCATTCAGCTGACTGTCGATTTTGATTCCGGTGTGTAGTGGTAGATCCATGTTTCATCCATTGTCACATATCGCACGAAAAAATTCTTTTTATTGCGCCTAAACAGGTCCAAACAGCGCTCAGAATCATCAACACGTTGTTTTTGATCCACTGTGAGCAAACGCGGTACCCATTTTGAACAGAGCTTTCTCATGCCCAAATGTTCATGCAAAATATGACCAACACCTTCTTTTGATATCTTTAGGGTGTCAGCTATCTCATGCAATTTCACTTTACGGGCATCCAAAACAATTTTGTGGATTTTTTTTATGTTTTCTGGTATAACCATCTCATTTGGGCGTCCAGAGCGTTCAACATCATTTGCGTCTGTACGACCTCATTTAAATTCAGCATACTAGTAAATGATGAGTAATTTTCCTGGGGCAGAGTCCCCGTAACGCTTATCAAGCCATTGCTTTGCTTGAATGGTATTTTTTCCCATCAAAAAACAGAGTTTAATCAACACACGAAATTCGATTTTTTTTCCATCATTTTGAAATATCAAAAAAGCGTCACTAAAACCACTGTAACTTGTAAACTAATCGTCGAAATGTCATGAAAATTTTGACACGTATCGTTTGAAGGTTTATACTTCCTAAAAATCATATGGTTTTTTTTTGAAACGGGCGACATCTATGTGTCAGACCAAAAACTTTTCAGCCTACGTGTTATGTCCTAAGTAAATTGATACGTTTTCTATGACATGGTTTCTTATTATTGTATGCGAGTCTTCCCTACATCTTACTTTTGTTATTTCTAAGTTCATTTGGAGTCCCATTTTTGCTCACTTTTCTTCCAATTCCACTAACATTTGTCCAAGTTTTTTCTTATTTTTAGACCTTAGAAAAATATCGTCTGCTTATCTTATATGGGCGAGTCTCTATGTATTTATTGATTCCCTTATACTAGCTCCATAAATTCGTCTGTCGAGTAAGAACGTGACCGCTCATACCCCATCAGTGTATTCTTCGGTGTGCTAACAACGGCGCAATTACCTTAGTAAGTTGTCCAATCACCTCCTGCTTCGATAGTCGCCTGGGATCTTCGAGGCATGGTGTCGAGATTTTCTGCATACTCCAAATTTTTCGAATCTCGCGAGACAACTGAGTCAAAGTCCCCTGAGCTTTCTCTTTTCAGGAGACCAAACGTTTACAATAGGATTGGCGTCCAGCAATTGTGAGTGCCACTCTAGTATCTTATCGTAGGCCCAAGCGAGTCACTTCGCGACGTGATTTTCGCCCAGCAAAAGTTTCTTCAACGTTCTTTGGAATTTGACATCATGAGCACGAAAATGTTATGAATGGTCCCATGGATCACATTCAAACCCGATTTTTTAATTTTGCCGCTCTTCGACACAGCGTCAATTTTGGGTCCCGTGACAACAAAAATACGATTCGTTTTTCGACTTTCGGAGTGACTTTGCCTACCGAGACACGTTTTGGCAAGTCGTCGACGTTTTTCGTCTCGTTACAACAATTTACCGACTTCTTCACAAACGATACCGACTTTTTAATATATTTAGCGGTCACAGAATGTATTATTTTAGGCCCCTTTGGTTGGGAACAAAGAAAGACTGCTTTGAACCGACGCGCAAATAACAACAATTTTGGATTTTACGTGATTTCGACGAAAGTTCGGAATCGACTGATACTTTACTAAAATGCCTCATAGAAAAATTTTCCCCTCTACCGATTTTTTGTTGAGTCACTCGAATCGCATCTACCAAAAATGAATTATCGCGGACACGTTCTTACTTGACAGACTGTATCTATCATTAACCTGTATTGTAGAAGTGACTCAATGGTGTTAAATCGCTTTTCGAAAATCAACAAATGCCTTGCAAAGGTCCAAGTTACATCCGATTGCTTTTTCTGTTAGAATCTTCATTGTTAAAAGATAATCGGATGTACCGAACTGTTTTCTAAGACCGGCTTGTTCTTTTAGCTAGTACTTATCGAATTTATTGGTAAGTCTACTAGTGAGGACCTTTGTAAATCATTTGTACATCTGTGATAGAAGAGAGATCGGCAGGTAATTTTCTAAATTGGCTTTTGTCCCCTTTCTTATATAAGAGTGTCACAACGGCTTTATTTCAGTTATTAGGGAGTCTGCCTTGGTAAATGCATTCATTGAATAACTCCCATAGCTTTGTCAACGGTACACTTCCAGGCATTTTTGTCAAGACTTCATCATTTCCCAGTGTTTTGTTATATTTCATTGATTTTAAAGCATAACTTATCTCATCTTCTGTGATTTCTGGAAGATCCTACGAGCCTACATTTATTATGTGTTTTTTGCCCCCTTAGTTGTCATCTTGCTGCAGTTTTGAATAAATTTTCGTAGAATTTTTCTGCTATATGTAACATCTCGTTTTTCATTTCCAAATTAGTCGTTCAGAGCTATGATTTGTTTGGGGTGGTCATTCTTTTTCAACCTTTTCAAACCTCTATTGTTTTCTAGTAACTTCTCAGTTTTGAACTCGTAGAATCTTTCAAGATCTTGTTTTCTTGGCCAGTTTTCTAAATGCATTATATCTTCCCTCCCCAAATAGCTGTTTTTTCCTATTGATGTATCTTTTTGTTTCTAAGCTTAATTTATTTATTTTATTGGTTATTCTAGGAGCCATTTCTTTTGCTGTTTTATTTAATATAGATGTTAGTGTGTCGCTGGTGTTGTCTAGACTTCTTATGTTTGCAGCTATTTGCATTTCCCTATTTCCTTGCTCAGCTGTTCTTCATAATGGAATACGTATCCAAACTATAGAAAAACAATTTGGCTCCGAATCCGAGGCTGTTGTTTGTGTTTGTTGGCTGAATCAATACTTATTGATAGCATTCACAGCAAACAGTGGTATCTGTTTCAGTCATATAACATACATTATTTTTTTTAGCATTATTTAACTCTTTATTACTACAAAAATGAATTAGAAGAAATAAAACCGCAACCTTCCTCACCTAATTTAAATGACTTCGATGACAGTTCTTTGCTGGACATGGAGTCCGATTCCTTATTTGCAGATACCTCATCGCTTTATCGACATTTCCGAAGGGATTTATTGTGTGTCTTAGCGGAAAAAGTTATTATGGAGGTTAAGAAAAGAAGTTGGGATTATAGAAGAGAAAGGTAATAACGAAATATGGGCTTGTTAAATAAATATCCTATGGTATTAAAAAAGTACATTGATGTAAATTCTTAAAGTGACCATTCTAAAATTAGTTCATTCTCTTCGCTCTTGCAACCGCAAGACACCACTGCCTTTTAGGAAGGAAATTTAAAAACTCTTTATTGCAGGTGGTCATCAATAAAAGTAGAAAAGGAGTTTAGAAGTTTGTCATTGACGCCTTCTGCCTGTCCCATATTTGAAGTAATTGCAAGAAGACTCCATCAGTTAGAAAAGAAATTACAAAGTAGATTATTTACTACAGGTATGTAGTATTTATGTTCGACTTTAATAATTTTTACTTCACTTGGTAAAGAAAGTATTGCCACGGTAAACATAAAACACAGTAGCGACGCACAAGAAAATTTTTGGGTCCTGTTTTTTTATCACGCATGCGTCCCCTATCATAGCAACAACATGGCTGCCAGCGCAGTCGCGGGTTGTATTTACATCTGGATTTCAAGAAGAATCTTTTTTATGACGGGCTCCAAAATTCATGATTAATAATTTTCCAACATTTGACGTTATAATTGAAAATATAGTGAAGTCCGTTTACAACGAACTCCAAAAATCACTAGAAAGGGTTTGCTATATCTGAAGTTCGTTCGTTACAAACGGTAAATAAAATCTAATATCATTTTTCACTATCTTTTTATTTAGATTCGGCGCTAATGCTTAGAAAAATGAGTAATAATAATTATTAAATTAAAAGAAAACGTTCAAAGGAAAATAAAACAAGTCACACTAAAGTTATTATTATGTATGTTGGTACATATACGAGTATAAACGAAAACCTTAAAATAGGAGGTTTATACAATAAAATCAGTAATTTTCGTTTGTGAATTTTACTTGAAAAAGAAATAGTGTTTATATATAATTGTCAAGGTCACAAGAACTACTCTATATATGTTCAGGAACTTTACGAGATTACAAAAAATTGGACTTTAAAAGGCAAACACGGTATTATAAGGTAAATAGAAAATGAAGTTAAACAAAGTGATGTTTGCAAATAGTTGAATTTAACTAAATCTACGGTTTCTACCACATGGAAAAAGAGGCAAGAAATCTTATCAATCTATGATAAAAGAAACTTTAGTTGTAAAAAAGTAAGAAAATCTACACATGACCAAGTCGATAAAGGACTCCTTAAATGGTTTAGTCAAAAACGACATGAACATGTTCTTATTACCGGCTATACTTTACAAGAGAAAGCTAGTGAATTGGGAAGGAAAATGGAGAACACCGAGTTTAACTGTTCTAGAAGTTAGATTGAACGATTTAAAAAGCGACATAATATTAGTGGGGGTAAGATAGTAGGAGAAACTGCAAAGCTCCACCCTATGGATCAAAGTGTGATACATTCTTTAAAATGTCATTATAGAAAGAGTTTACTCATCAAAATGTTATAGACGATCGATAAAGGTAACATTTTTTTCTGTAACTCTTTTGGACGCTATAAACTTTATCCATATGGCTTGGCAAAGAGTCAGTAGAGAAACCATTGCAAACTGTTTTAAGCATTACGGATTTTTAAGGAAGGAATGTAGATATGACTCAGATGATGAGCTACCATTAACTCAGTGGATAAAAGAACATAGAGAAGATCCTACTGATTGTCTAGAATTTGTTTACGATGCTGACATTCAACAAAGTACAGTAGAGATCGAGATTAATAAGATGTTTAATCACTTTAATTTTGAAGAATATGTATGTGCTGATAATGAATTAATGACGAGAGAAATATCAACTGATGATCACATTGTGACAAGATGAGCTTGGAGAAGGAGATAATATTTATGTTCCATCCTTTTCAGAAATGGTTAAGAAAATGTTTTCGTTTATACTCGTATATGTACCAACATACATAATAATAACTTTAGTGTGACTTGTTTTATTTTCCTTTGAACGTTTTCTTTTAATTTAATAATTATTATTATTCATTTTTCCAAGCATTAGCGCCTAATCTAAATAAAAAAGTAGTTAAAAATGATATTAGATTTTGTTTACTGTTTGTAACGAACTTCGGACATAGCGAACCATTTTTAGTAACTTTTTGGAGTTCGTCATAAACGGACTTCACTGTATTTTCTTTGAGGTCAATCTATAATGGTACCCCTTTATGTGTGATTTCTGTCAAAATCGGAATCAATAAGAAAGTAACATAATTCTCAGTTTTCACAACTCAGAGAAACCCGAAAAGCGCTTCTCGATATCGCTCAAAAAACTGTAGATTTTTTCTACTTCAAGTATTACAAGTGTACCAAATTTGAACTTAATATCTCTTTTGATTTAAAAATTATGGTGCCAGCAGACAGACAAATAGACAGACCGGCAGATAGATATACCAACAAAGATTGGCATCTAAATTGTTCATGAACTAGGAGCCAAAAACCCGATAAAATGCAAAATTTTAGGAGAATGATTTTTTGACGAATATAAAGCTTTCCTCTGGCAAGAAAGTAATAGAAATCCATCAACTTACAAACAAAACACAAATAACGGTAACGGAAGCTACTGAAACGATAGTTAAGGAGGCGGAGCTAACTACGACCACTTTGAGTCATTAAAATCTGCAACACATATATATTACATAGGATGAAAAGTCCTGAGACTTTTCCAGAGATGGTAGCACAAACAAGAAAAAACCATATGATTTCCAGTTAGTATCAACTCGCGGAAAATTCATGTAAAATTTTCATGACATTTTTTCCATTAGTTTTCGAGTTACAATTGTTTGACGCTACTGTTGATTTTGCAAAACAATGGAACAAAAAGAATTTCGTGTGTTTATGAAACCTTGGCAAAAAATGCAGCCAGAACCTAAGAATTGCTTAAGACAGTGTTACGGAATATCTGCTCCGTCGCAAAACAATGGAACAAAAAGAACTATATGGGGAAACCTTGCTTTTTTAGTGAGCTGAAATGCGGTCGTTACAAGCACCAATAATGCACCACGTTCAATGAGGCAGTCACTCTAAAAACACAAAAAATCCACCATTTTATTCTGAATGACCGTAAAATGTGAGAGAGATAGCTGACATCGTGAAGGTATCAACTGAACGCTTGATGCATATTTTGCTTGGATGTTTGCATATGAAAAAGCTATTCACCCGATGGGTACCACGCAATATCACGATTGGTCAAAAACAGCAACGCGTTGAAGATTCAGAACACTGTTTGGTACTGTTTCGGCATAATCCAAAGGATCGTAACAATGGACGAAAGGTGGATCCACCACTACACGCCGGAGTCTAACAGGCAGTCCGGAGAGTGACTGACCGCATGAAAGCCGACCGAAACCTCCAAAAACACAAACATCAACTCTAAAGATTTTGGCAAGTATTTTTTGGGATGCGCATGGAATAATACTGATCAACTCTTGAGAAGGGGCGAACAATCACCGTTATTACGTTTAAATGGTGAAATCAAGGAGAAAAGACCGCATTTAGCGAAGAAAAAGTGTTGTTTCATCAAGATAATGTACCACAACTCCATAAAAGCTATGGTGAAATTGGACTAATTGCTTCATCATCCGCCGTATTCGCCAGATCTGACCCCCAGCGAGTATACTTCTTTCCGAATTTGAAAAGGTGATTCCAAAGAAAGAGATTTGGGTCAAATAAAAAAGTCGTATGGAAGACGGCAGTTTATTTTAGAGAGCTTGACAAATTGTACTATAGGAAAGGTATCCAGATGTTGGAAGATCGCTGGAATAAGTATATCGCTCTTGAAGGAAACTATGTTGAAGAATAAAATCGATTTTTGGCAAAAAAATTGTTTTAAAAGTTTCGAGCCTTTTCACCCCGCTCGGCAGCAACGTAAGCTCTAAATAAGCCATTTAACTTTAATGGGTCAGTATTGAAAATGTCATGTGAGGCCTAGTCTGCAAAATTCCACTCGGAATATAACAAACGAATGAATATATTCATGAATTAAGACTGCCTGTTTGAACGCATTTTA
Source organism: Pachyrhynchus sulphureomaculatus (assembly GCA_019049505.1). Taxonomy (NCBI): domain Eukaryota; kingdom Metazoa; phylum Arthropoda; class Insecta; order Coleoptera; family Curculionidae; genus Pachyrhynchus; species Pachyrhynchus sulphureomaculatus. The sequence goes on along the minus strand of CM032455.1, from coordinate 42,433,409 downwards.
TTAGGAGTCCTGAATCCAAGTCACCAATAAAATTACTTATTTACTTTGTTAACTGACACTAAATATATTTTTGTAAAGATTTACAAATGCGTTTTCGCGATTTCGTAGTACAACTACATTTTCAAATGCTTAACTAAAACTAAAACATTTTTTTTTTGTATTAATTTTTATATAATGAAAAGATGTGGGTATCTTCGCTAAAATTGGTAAAGGATGGAATTTCCGACGTCTACTTGACGATTTAGTAAATTTATATTATGGTTCTTTGAATTTCTGTAAATTCTATAAATTCTAAAAAATTAAGTTTTGACCTTTTAGGTGCCATATGGAATATTGATAAACAATTAATATTGGGAAATTGATGGTCCGCTTCTAAAATATGCCTAGCAAAGTATGATTTTTTCATTTTTAACCTATAAGATACATTATGTTCTGCGAATCTTGTTTTTGAAATCCCGTCCTGTTTGGCCTACGTAATAGCTATTGCACTCTTGACAATTAAGTTTACAAACTCCCGATTTATTATGTTTATTAATTTTATCTTTGCCACTGAAAAATATATTGGATAATTTTGGAGCGGGTTTTAGAGTTATTCTTGTTTTTTTTCGGCAAAATATATCACAGGTATGAATGTTTTTCTTTCTTGGTGTTCTTTTATGGGATAAATTATGCTGAAGGTGATTTGCTTTTGTTTACGGCTTATTAGGATATTAATAGGTGTTTCGGTTAATAATGTCGATTTTGAAAAGAGATGGCGTTACTAATACATTTGTTGGTATACACTAGTGACATCTATGGCGTTTTGGAAGGTAAACATACGCCATCAAAAGCCAGTTCGTTATTAATTGTCATCGTGCGAAAAACAAAGTTCTTCATAGCTTTGAATATGTCGTGTTTCGTACCAGAAAAAGACGTTTTGCGGGGAAGTTTAATAACCTCCTTTCATTTGAAGAAAACTTCTGTTGAAAGTTATCGATTGTTGGTTGAAGCTTATGGTGAACATGCTCAAACCCAAAAAACTTGGGTAGACCCAGACCAGCCTTCAACATCACAACCAGTGCGCAATATATAGGGAAAGAACGCTTTGCTGTGTATTTGGTGGGATAGTAGAGGAGTTGTGTATTATGAACTGCTGCAACCTGGTGAAATGATTTCTGGCGATCGATACCGACAATTGATAAAGTTGAACCGAACATTGAAGGAAAAACGACCAGAATACTCCCAAATACACGATAAAGTGATTTTTCAACATGGCAATGCTCGGCCCCACGTTGCAAAATGTGTTAAAAACTATTTGAAAAGCATCAAATGGGACGTCTACCCCACCCACCGTATTCACCGGACTTAGCCCCTTCAGACTACCACTTATTTCGATCAATGCAGCACGGACTTTCAGAACGAACACTTACATTCTTACGAAGAAGTGAATATTTAACTTGATGAATGGTTGGCCTCAAAAGATGAAAAGTTCTTCTGGTGCGGAATCCATTCTTTGACAGAATGATTGGAAAAAGTCATAGCTAACGGTGGCCAATACTTTGATTATTAAGGTAATTCATTTTGTGATGGAAATAAACGCTTAAATGTTGCAAAAAAAATTAACATTATTAACAGAAATAATTACTTTAGGTTGGAAGCCGTTATTGAGTGCTATATTTTTGATTGTGTCTAGTTCTTTTTTTAAATTATTTTAACTAAGAGAGATATTGAAGGCTCTATGGATCATAGATCTATAAGCTACCAGTTTATGGAAGTTAGGGTGTATTGAGTTTGATGGGATGGTGACATTTGAAAAGATTAATTTACGGAAAATAACAAATTCTAATCTATTTCCATTCTTTGACATTGTAACATCTAAGAAATTTATTTTATTGTCTGCTTCCTTTTCCAATGGGAATTTTATGTTGGGGGTGTTATAATTCAGATAATTTAAAGTAGAATTTAGGTCAATATCATTTCCATGGAAACATACTAAGATGTCGTCCACATATCTAAACTAAAAGAGAATATTTTTTGCGTGTTGGAAATGAAAAATTATTTTCCAGTTCTGACATAAAAATTTCTTTTAGCAAAGGACTAAGCGGAGAACCCATGGCAAAACCGTCTCTTTGTTTGAAAAATTGATTATTGAACTGGAAATAGTTTCCTGTCATGCAAAATTCGAAAAGTTTCAATATATCTTGTTGTATTGATGTTTTTTGTAGCATAGTTTCAATTATTTATAAACAATCTGTCCGTCCTTTACCAACTTTTAGAGCACCGAAGATACCCACAGCTTTTCATTATATGAAAATAAATACAAAAAATCTGTTTTAGTTAAACGTTTGAAAATGTAGTTACGCTACGAAATCACGACAACGCATTTGCAAATCTTTACAAGAATATATTTAGTGTTAGTTAACAAAGTAATTTTGTTGTTAAAATGTACTGTTACAAAGTAACGGACCAATCAATCAACTCTTTGAGTCATCAATTGACCTATATGAGATAAACTAACCAAGGCATATCTGCAATTCTTTTTTCACTAATTTGTCGTCACATTTCACTATTTTTTCACAAATATAACACTTCTCTATTGTGCGTTGAGTGTATAAGTTTCGACTAATTTACCATTTCATTTTTCTAAAAAATTTTTTCAGGATAAACTCAATTTTTTTCACGATAAACTCAATTTTTTTTTTGAAATACAAGATATTAGCGCAATCTCATAAATCCTGGGACTGTGAGTTCAAGTCCCACTGGCACCGAAATTTTTACTCCTCTCTCATAAGATTGTCTTCTCACCTTCGTATATGTTTTTTTTTTTAGTATGGAGAAATATAGCAATGCAGTTAGACAACTACCTATTTGAGGACCTCCTAATGGATAATAGATTCAACGATGGTGGCGCTTTACAGCTAAAATTCGACATAACCCGGAATTTACTACCATTATTTTCGCATTATACTGATACACCCGCTAACTATTTCACCCAGTAAGTATTAAAATGGACATTTCCCAAAATTAACTGGTCCCAATTGGCGAATGATCGAAACGTTTCTGAAATCGCTTCTATCAATTTAAGTGACGATGATAGGGAAATGGAACGTCCCGAATCTGAACTCAGAATGTGGTAAATGAAGAAATGAGCAGGGAAAAGCCTGATATTTATTTTTTACATCATTCGACAGTCATTGTCATTAAAATGCTAATTATTCATTAGTTCGCCCAGTCTCCATCAGAGGCGATGATTGCCTAGCATCTTCGGGGCATACTTCAGACGAGAGTTTCCGCATATTCTTGAGGCAACGATTTCCCTATTTTCCGAATTTGCCGTGACAGCTGCTTCACTGTGTACATTTTTTTACTACGAAATTTCTGCTTGATGTTCTCCATTGGGTCGTTTTCCGCTCAGCAATGGTTTCTTGATTTTCCTCTGCCACTTCAAATCGTTAGCCTTGGGATGAGTGAGAATCGTTTCATACAATAAATTCCAACCTTTCTGCATTAATTTTTACGCCCCTTGGCGCACAGTTAATTGAGGATTTCGGGAAAAGATTAGTAGCCGCTGTAGGCGTTATTTTTGGATCTTTTGGATGATTACATAGGAATACAGTCTATGTTTTTCTCTATGCACACGAGTCGTTTCTTTCTGTGTTTTTCGCTCAGCAATGGTTTCTTCAGTCTCAATTTTCTTCAGAATGTAGTGGTCATTTTGTTGCGTGGTGGGATGTTCTTCTCCACATTTCCCTTTCCTGCATTCGTGGACCAGTGTGTAAAGTGTTTTAATTCGTAAGATGGCTAATTTGGTCCACTCAACGGGACGGAGAACGTCCTCGAGGTATTCCACCTGGAACTTTTCCTTGAATGATGAGTTTTTCTAAACATTCCCGACTAATGATATTTGTTTGGATAAAACTTGAAATACGTTGCTGGACATTGAGCTAGTATAATTGAGTCGTTAGTCCATCGTGCGGCCCACGAGATCCTAAGCATTTTTCGCCAGCAGTATATTTCTGTGGCATCTAGTTTTTCATTGTTCCGACCTTTTTAATGTCCAGGACTCACAGCCATATGTGAAAATAGGAAAGACGAGACAATTTACCAGTCTGATTTTCACTTGTTTGGATATGTGGTTGTCTTGCCAGATTTTCTTGAGCTTTTGTAAGAGCACACCTTCGACGGATCTCCCTCTCCATGATACAGGCATTACTAATTAGGGAAATCAAGTACACATACTCGCTAACGACCTCAAGGTGGTCATTTTTCTGATATCTCATTTGTTGTTATTTTGCTTATCGACAGTCATACTTTTGGTTTTATTTATATTCAATTCAAGTCCGAGTTCTACGCTTTCTTTTTCTACCCTCTTAAGTATTTGTAGTAATTCGTCTTCGCTCCCAGCCAGAAGAACCTCCTCATCTGCAAATCTCAAATTACTAATCATTTTACCGTTAATTGAGATCCCTCCTTGCCAATCATCCAAGGCCCTTCGCGTGATATATTCGCCATATGTGTTATATTGAAAAGTTTGGGAGATAGGATGCAACCTTGTCTTACACCACAGTGAGGTTGAAATTCCTCAGATTTTGTATCATTAACAATAACTTGGTACTTAGTATTGATGTACACATTTTTAATTAGACTCGTAAAATGGATAGGAACTCCCATTTCATTAAGTACTGACCAGAACTCAAGCCAATTTTACCTTAGCAAACGCTTTCCGATAGTCTAAAAAGCATAGAGTTGTTAAATTCACGCGCTTTTTCAATTATTTGGCGAATGGGTTAATAATTGATCTCTGGTTCCCCGACCTCTTGAAAAGATGGTTTGCTCTGGTAGGATTTGTAGTTGAATGTACATTTCTAAACGATCATTAATAAATTATAGGAGGACTTTTCTGGCTTGATAAATTAAAGTGTGTATAGGTAATGTACTATTTAACCACAAATTAGGTTAGAAATGCGCTCTTTCCACAAAGCATTGTTTGCAGGGTTGGAAAACAATAACCTAAAAAAGGAATCTCTTTTACCGACTACAAGTTATACGCGACACGTTCATAGTAGTAGCTAACACATGGGCTGAAAAGTCCCGGGCCTAACACATAGATGGCGCTAGTTTTATTGCAGTCACCTTTTTTTCAGTTAATACTGACCTTCAAAAGACAGCTGTTAAAATTTCATGATATTCTATTCATTAGTTTGTGAGTTATTGTGCTAAGAGTGACGCTACTTTTGTTATTTTCAAAACAATGGATCAAAAACAATTTCGTGTTTTAATTTTACACTGCTTCTTGATGGGAAAAAATACCGTTCAAGCGAAGCAATGGCTTGAAAAGTGTTATGGGGACTCCGCTCCATCAGAAACAACAATAAAACGTTGGTTTGCTGACTTCAAACGTGGTCGTAGAGACACCGATGATGCAGAACGCAGTGGACGTCCAAATGAGGCGGTAACACCAGAAAACATCAAAAAAATCCATAAAATCGTTTTGAATGATCGAAAAGTGAAGTTGCGTGAGTTAGCTGACATCGTAAAGATATCAAAAGAACGTGTTGGCTTTATATTGCATGAGTATTTGACTATGAGAAAGCTCTGTTCAAAGTGGGTGCCGCGTTTGCTCACTGTTTATCAAAAACAAGAACGTGTTGATGATTCTGAGCAGTGTTTGGCCATTGTTAGAGCGGCGCTGGAATGATTGCGTTGCTCTTGATGGAGATTACGTTGATGAATAAAGCTAATTTTGAACCAAAAAAACCGTGTTTTCTTTGTTAGGCCCGGGACTTTTCAGCCCATGTGTTAAATTACGACAATGAAGAGTTTACCGTTCAAAAAGACAGACAAGTTTGGCAAGTATTTGCTTCCATTGAAAAAAAAACTAGGGCTCCTAAACTGCTAATTTTCAGCCCAACTCCATCTTCTCGGAGACTGTTACAAGCGGAGAACTCCAGACCTTAATATTCCGATCAAGAAACAAAGCATCAATAGGCATCAATAAGTGAAATAGCTGAATCTTTACAAACTTTAATAAACTCTGCTGTAAAAACAAGTGTATTTCCTTCGGGTCTAAAAAATGCAAACTTAATCCCAGAGTTCCAAATGGATGATCAAAATATATTGAAAATTATAGACCTGTTTATGTTCTGGATGTCCTCTATGGCAGATTAGTGGATTTTCTTAACAAATATTAGTTTCTTTGTAAGAACCAACTCGAATTCAGATCTAGGAAATTTACTGAAACAGTTATAGATGAATTGGTACAATTTATACATTAGCTGCTAGAATTTGAATATTCTGTTGCGCGCTTGCTTTTTGATTTGTCAAAAGCTTTTGGCACCGTAAAACACAGTTTTGTCTTAAAAGCTTTACCATTTGGGAATAAGGAGGAATGTGATGTCTCTTGTAATGTCTTATCTTCAACAAAGAACAACTCTTCTGCGACTTACTGTCAAACTTAAACTTGTTTCATGTCGTTTATATATATATATATATATATATATATATATATATATATATATATATATATATATATATATATATGTTTTTAAATTTGACTTGCTGTATGTAAACAATATATATAATGAGAGTAATGGATGGTTTCTTTCGGTGAAAATGGAGACAAGCCAGCTTTTTGAATAGAGGCAAATAGGAGTATAGTGGTTTTGTTAAATTTTAAACAAATTTATTACTCTACTCAGTATATATCACCACTACACCAAACACTTTATTTTTGCACTCGACGCGCGTTTCGCTAACCATGTTAGCTTCATCAGGAGCGATGATTGACTCAATCAATCATCGCTCCTGATGAAGCTAACATGGTTAGCGAAACGCGCGTCGAGTGCAAAAATAAAGTGTTTGGTGTAGTGGTGATATATACTGAGTAGTGTCATTGTGCCAAAGATTCCACATTCCCAACTTAAATTTATTACTAATGACAATTTAATATTATTATTTTTCAGATTAATTGAGTCCTGTAACCTACTCAATCTAACTAAAGGTTCAGCTCTCTTGCTACGCGAAACCCTTCTAGCCCTGGAAGGTTCCACAGGAGTGGAAGATACGAGAGGAAAGACGTTAAAAGAAATTGGCATTAATAATTTTGGTCCCAAAATGGCAGTTAAAATTTTAAACCAAAGGACTGATCTTACAGTGAACAGACTTAATGTAGATTAAAATGCTTCTACATGTAAAAACAGGTTGTCTATCACTGTTTAAAAAGTAACTAGTTTTTCTATCTATTTGAGTGCAGATATATTTCATTTTTTCTTAACAATTGGTACGTTAATATATGTTTTATACAGGGTGCAGCGCTTAAATCTAGACAAATAAATTTAAAAAAAAATTATTCGTCAAAAAATCAAAGTGGAAACAAAAGTCCTTTTGCATGTCAGTTGTGTGACCTATCCACAGTGGAATTATTCGATGTTACCTCCCCTAGCCGCAATGACCGCCTTCATCCTTAGCCTGAAGCGCACCTTTTCGTTACAGCAGGGCTACCCATATTGGTAAATGCTGCTTCGATAGCGGTGCATAAAGATGCCACATTAGGGTGTCTGGACTTGTTAGTAACTGTTTCGATTACGCTTCAAACTTAGTAGTCGAGGGGGTTCAAATCCGGGCTATTGGGGGCCAAAACTCTTTAGACCAGTCCATGTTATCCGATAACCAGTTTTGGACTAAATGGCTCGTGTGTGCCGGTGCACCATCCTGCTGTTACACATACGCACCTCATGTCGTAGACGGTTGATTTCGGGTACCCGAAGAAGCGAATTATTTCAGTCGTCGAAGGTCCAACGCGAAGATTTTCGATAATCGCGGCTGTTCGGTTGCATTCCGCACTTGTTCGCAACGGCTCAGTCATTTCAAGGTTTTGACTGTTTACTAGAAGCATGTGGCTTTCACGAACGTCAACAACGACTTATAGCGAAACTACAGAAAATTCAAATTTATATTTGTCCGGATTTAAGCGCTACACCCTGTATACTTATAAATAGTCGTAGTGGTCGATAAATAATGTTTTGTTATTTCGTAAATCTATATTATGTAAGGTTAGACGAATAAAAACTACCATTGGGTGCGAGAACGGACGGCCGAATTACATATCACATCGCTTCAATCTAACAAGTCTCGGTGGTGACGAATTTATCGTTCAGCGTCTTGGACTACAGTTGGGAGCAGTTTTGTCCACTCCTAATTATTAACTTTGATAAGTATTATTTCTCCAACTTTCAAAAATAGTAGTTTTATGTTATTCAATGTCAATTTTTTAAATTTTTGCTCTTATCGCGATTGTGTTGTGAGGTGCCGAACATCGTGATCTTCATATATCAATATATCGATCAACTGAATCTAAAAATTTAAGACGCAACTATAACTATCAATATGTCAATAATTATCAATCGTTGTCGAAAATTCTCGATCTATCGATAAACATAACCACCTCCATCATTCACTTAAAAAAGTGATGCAAGTTTTTTGGCCCCGGTCATCAATTATTGATTAATAATTATTATCGATAATAATTGGTATGTTGATAATTACCGATACGTCGATAAGTTAAAATTATCGATATGTCAATAATTATCGATCGTTGTCGAAAATTCTCGATCTATCGATAAACATAACTTATTTCCATCTCCATCATTCACTTAAAAAAGTGATGCGTTTTTTGGCCCCGGTAATCAATTATTGATTAATAATTATTATAGATAATAATCGGTATGTTGATAATTATCGATACGTCGATAAGTTAAAATTATCGATATGTCAATAATTATCGATCGTTGTCGAAAATTCTCGATCTATCGATAAACATAACTTATTTCCATCTCCATCATTCACTTAAAAAAGTGATGCGTTTTTTTTGGCCCCGGTAATCAATTATTGATTAATAATTATTACAGATAATAATCGGTATGTTGATAATTATCGATACGTCGATAAGTTAAAATTATCGATATGTCAATAATTATCGATCGTTGTCAAAAATTCTCGATTTATCGATAAACATAACTTATTTCCACCTCCATCATTCACTTAAAAAAGTGATGCAAGTTTTTTCGCCCCGGTCATCAATTATTGATTAATAATTATCGATAATAATTGGTATGTTGATAATTATCGATACGTCGATAAGTTAAAATTATCGATATGTCAATAATTATCGATCGTTGTCGAAAATTCTCGATCTATCGATAAACATAACTTATTTCCATTTCCATCGTTCACTTAAAAAAGTGATGCGTTTTTTGGCCCCGGTCATCAATTATTGATTAATAATTATTATAGATATTAATCGGTATGTTGATAATTATCGATACGTCGATAAGTTAAAATTATCGATGACTTACCATCGATTATTCATAAATAATATCCGACGTCGCTCATTCCTAGCTGACACGAGCTCTAACATGGATCGAAATATGACCTGTTCATGTGTCATTTTTCACAGACACTAAATGCATATTTTAATTAGAGAACAGTAACTGGAGGAGATTACACAGGCCAACATTTTTCAAACCCTGAGACCAGTCTATACTTTTTCGAAGGTTTCCGGTGCACTGAATCCAAATCCGACTTCATCCGAATTGCGGTAATCCACAAATCGACAGGTAGTTAGGGTTAAATTATCAAATATTATTCTTAAATATTATTACATTAAATTAGCGTTAACCTAAATTAGATAAAAGTATAAAACGTAAGGGCATTTTTGGAATTTACTAGTTTACGTTTAAACTTTTTCAAGTCAACATGGTCTTATTACAGAGGATGTTGAGCGAGAAAGGCAAAACTTTGATCCTATTCGAAAATTACAAATTTCGACAATATCGCCGTTCGAAATCGATAGAAGAGATGTGCTCTACAATTAGACCAGACAACATATTTTCACGACAAACTGGCAATCAACATCAACACGATAATGAATAAGTACTGAATCGCCAAAAAATTAACAACGCAGTGAAGAAGATAGCCAACGAGGAACATTACAACGAAAGACCAAGAAAGATGATTCGGCAGGAGGTGGCTGCAGATCCGAACCGACCGACTCCGATATGACAAGAATAGGGAAGAATTTGAACCGAGCCAGACTGCATTGCTATCCAGAGTTGCCGAGAGGAAGTTCATGAATATCTCAGTTCAATCTCGGTTGAAACCGCCAGGCATGAAGATTTCCTGATGTTTAATGATGTCCAGGTTGGTGTGATATTTTCCTGTAAAAGTAATTTAGAATTCTTGTGCGCAGCGGAAATTGTGATAGTGGACGGTACATTTGAATTTTGTGCGAAGTTTTTTCTACAAATGTTTACTATTCTGGCATATATCAATGGCCGCTATATTGCCTTGGTGTTCACCCTATTGCACGACAAGAAGGAAACTTCGTATTCTTTGGTATTCTCTGCGGTAAAGTCCAAATGCCAGCAATTAGGATGTGTCTCCTCGCCTACAAAAGTCGTGTCAGATTTTGAACGCGCTATTCTAGGTGCGGTTTCAACCGAATTTCCATTGACAACGGTTGTGGGATGCAGATTCCATTTAGGACCATCCTGGTGTAGGAAAAATTCAGAATCTAGGATTAACTACACCACACCACATGTTCGAGCTAACTTTTCTCCCTGCCGATCATGTGGGAGATGTTTTCGTCCAATTATTAGAAAATCAGCCAGCCCCCCCACAAGTAACATTGTTTGCTGACTACATAGTTAAAAACTACATCGATGATAGTGCTCCTTTCCTGACAACCCTTTAGGCCGCGCTCGGCGCCAGCGTTTGGAGAACTAATAACGGGATTGAGGCTTTTCGTACAAAATTTGCAAAGGATAGTCGTTCGCCTCATCCGAATTTTCATGAATTTTTAGAGGTCATCAAGGGTTTCCAGACTGAACCATACACGAAAATCAACGCTGTACAAACCAGTGCACCAAAGTGTTCAACTAATAGGTACAATTCAGCATTTTTGGAAACTAGATAATTCAATATGTACATAAATTGATGCTGTAACGTTTATCAAAAGCATGCCTTACAAATTTTACAATAATTACTAAAATATATCTTTTGCTTTAATTTTCACACATAACTTGCATACTTATAGCTCTATACCTGCCTGTGACGGGCCGCAACTCGGCCGTCAATTTTGGGTTCAAAAAAGGTCTGTACCGCAACTCGGAACTTTTTATTGCCTTTCACCGACCCTTACCACAATCCATATCAATCGTAATTATATAATTTTTAGGACGCTGAATCCTAATTTGTTGTTAATTTAACCCCATCGACTCATGGTTTGTCGCTAACCTTAAGAAATTCAAAATGACGGATCATATATGACGGGTCCGAATTCTCTTTTACTTATTATTCGTCCTATTCAGAGCTACTTCTCAACCTGTGTTTTTTTTCAATTTTCTTTTCGGTTTTTTTTCAAATTCAAATTTCAAAAGTTGAATTTCTCATCTTTTTAATAAAAAGACATTTTTTGGTGTCCCATTTTAACTTCAGAAAAAAAAGTTTCTTATAAGAGTGCTGTATTACATTTTGACTCGTTTAGTTATGTTTGGTTAAGAGCTTGGGATGTTTGCCATTATGATGTGTCAAATATTGGTTCATTTAGAGTCGTTTGTTTAAGAACTTGAGGTGTGTACATTTCTGCTGTTATTCGTTTTTTCGTTTAGAGACATTTGGTTAAGAGTTTGTTACATTTGCCTTTCTGTTGGGTTAAATTTTGATTTTTTTACGATTTATCAATTTTTACTTGATGCCTGAGGTTATGTTAGGTTAATTGCCTTTATGCTGGTTTGAGGATTAGGAGTGTAATGTCTTTTATCAATAAATTATTGAAGAACGGAGTATTATCGAGAAAATTCTTTCGAACAAAAGTTGTGTATTTTTGCTAGAGAAACATGATGCCTACTTAAAAAATATGGGTTCGCATTTAAAAAATCAAATTTGATCTTGAAATGACCTCCAAAATGGCCTTCCAAAGTCATGACAATTATGTATATAATTTTATTGTCTCTTCAAAACCCTTCAACTTTTGTCTGAAACTTTTTTTACTAAAAGTTGACGTAAAAATAATTAAGAAACCTGGGAAATTAAAATGGGACACCATGTATGCTAACAAATAAACAATGTTGCTAGAAAGATGATTTCTCCGAGAAGAAAGAAGATATCCGAAAAATTCAAAACTCATTTTGATGGGGAAGAGTAGTACTTTTATATGCCGCAACGAGTTTTGTGGAGAAAAATTAATTCACAGTGAAATATAATCAGGAATATAGGGAAAAACCTTGTTTTTTGCAGGTTAGGTTAGGATATCTTGAAAACTTGATGTAATGGAGCAATTCTGAAGTTGGATTCGGATTGAGCGCACCAAAAACCATTCAGAATGTATACTCTGGTCTCAGGGTCTGGAGTTTCGTATAATTTTGTTGGTCTGTGTTACTAAGCGATGTTTAACCAAAATTAATATCAAATCAAACTTTTGCAATGCCCTTCATACACAACTTCTACTAAATGCATTTCAGCATGGTAAGTTAAACATCTGACAATGTAAAATGACGTTTCCATCCATGAGAACTTTGAGAATTGTCGATATTAACTGAAAATGACACGTCGTGCCCTATAATTAGGAAAAAAGAAATAAATCTGCGCAAATAAGGCCCTGAAAAACAGTTATTTTTCACACAAGTTATAAAAATAACTATTTTTTTTTTAACATAGATAATAATAAATGGTTTCATATACTTTTCCGTAGATTAGTAAAAACAAGTCAAAATGGAAACGCATTGCTTTCAACTCTCTTTTGCAATTGACCAAACAGAAATATAATACATTTTCAATGGATAAACGTGTTAATTACAATGACGCCAGTTAGTCGAGTGCAATTAGTTATTAAAAATGAAAAATTACGGAATCTAGCTATAATGAACGGATTTGAATGATTCTTTTTTTGGGTCTCGAATGCCACAAACTATATTGAAAATTACCGCAATTTTAAAAATCTATTAATTAAAAAAAAATGAAAAATTATCGGAATTTTTAAATATTTCTTTTAAGAAAATAATGAATATTATAGTTTTCGAGGTTCTTTATAAAGAATTTGTAAAAGAATGAAACTTTTTAAAATTAATTTGAAGATGGCAGAAGCTCCAATAAGCTAAATAAATAGAAGAAACGTTACATTATCATGTACAAATTGAACAAATGTACCCAGTTTTATTTTCGGTGAACCACTAAAAGCTGCCGCAGCTTCATACAAATGTATAATTTTTTTTCTACCAAATTTTCCATGAAGTGTTACTGATAATGCTCTTCGAAGAGGATCGAGGACGTACTGCAGACATTATTGCATGAGCTATTGAAGTGCATTTAGCTTCATAACAAATTGCATTGTCGGGTTTATTTTTTTTATCAGACAGAATCATTTCTGAAAGAATAAATAACAGTGATGGCAGAATAGATGAATTAATATCTTGGAGCATTTTATCAGTTTGCTGGATACTGATTATTACGTACAACAGTCGTTCGAATATGTCTTCTGATAATTTCACCAGCAGTTTTTAAAATTCTGTATTCTTCATCTGTTTCATTTTTTTTTCTCTCCGATTATACCAGGCATGTAAGAGGATTTCATGGTGTTTTTTTTCTCTGGACAAATTATCATATTTGCACCAAACTTACTTGAGATAACAATATCGTCTTTGTACTTTGATATTAATCGTGTTTTAATAGTTTTTTCATCTGCAATGTATTCCGATGCTAAGATGTTTTTTAACTCCTCCATAGAAAACTGGCAGTGTTCATTCTCTTCTATGTACTGATATATTTGCTTCATTGCTGCATCCACTAATAATCCTTGTGGATGAATCTTTTTTTCTTCTTCAGGTACCTTAGCAACTCAATTTCTCAATGTGAGCTAACAATCACCATGATATTGTGCTTTCATTCCTACCAAATCCATCACACCGGTTATTCTTTTGTGAATTTCTCGGTAATAGTCATCTATTTCTTCTTTTATTAGCTCCAAAATTGTCGATTTTATCTCTGTATTGCTAACCAAATGAATTTTTCTTCCCAAATTTCTCTTTTGCTTTTTTATTTTTCCTCGCTAGCTTCCTTGCCACAAAAGAAACAAATTGTTTTTTAGTCGAAGCTACATGATGATAAATTTCACAATCTCTTTTGTGGAGGAGAGAAATTTACTTGTTTTCCTTGCTTTTTATAGGCTTTAATGTATTTTTTATTAATATACTTCTCTTCTGTGATTTATGAGCAATACAACTTCACACGTATTTAAATATTGTAATCATTCATCGTTTCTCTTTTCTGAAGTTTATCTTAAAGTTCCCAATCCTCTTTTAATTTTAAAAATAGGATCTACAATCAGCATTGATCTGAGATCCAAGTTTTTCACAAAGAAAAGAATCATTTTCTTCAACATCTGCTGAATCACTATTCCTAGTGTAACTATCCATAATTAATAATAATTGATAAACAAGTCGAAAATGAAAAAGATGAAGCAAATAAAAATGTACAAATAAAATGTAACAGTTACCTAACAGTTATAAATAACAATTATTTTTTATTAAAATAAAATAAATATTATCACTGTAGCGACACACTTTCCACATAGATATAGGCACAATAATAATCTGTTTTCGGAGCAGAGAAACATCATCTGCCACTCGCTACCTCCACTATTCTTGCTTCCCCACTCTACTCTCTTTTCTATACCTGCAATACTTACTTTTCAAGGACGTTTGCGTCCTGAAACATTCAAATTCATTCACTATAGCTGGGTTCCGAGGTATAAACTTAACTGGACTAAGTACACTAAAATATTCAGATAAAATACGTTTGCTTTGTTTATGTCAGTAACAGAAAAGAAAAACAAACCCGTGAAACAATACGTGGCCGCAAAACGAAGCCGACTGGCTACCGCTAGACCGTTAAAATGTGCCTCCCCGAGTTTCTCAGAAATGCCGTGCATATTTTTTGGTTGTTCTTACATATAATGGAACTACTACGCTTGTGTGCCCAAGGCTCCTACTCTCTTTCTCCTTTATATTAGCGACGAACCAAGAGTCCAAACTACAGGTTTGTCGGTGACAGTGCGCTTGTTTCTTTATTTATCTTAAACGCGTGAATTTCAGATTCCCATGCAAATATCCACAGATAGCAGAAAACTGGTCAGTTTAAAAAGGACCTGGAAGAAATTCTTTCTTGAGGTGGTTATAGTAACCAAGAGGAATTTAACGCTGTAAAAAGCCAAGCGGCATTTTTTTTCTGAAAGAAGTCATTAAGTTGTGAACAAATATATCTTGGCAGGAACACGTTGCATTCATAACAAACAGAGCGTCTCAAAAGTTGGGAATGTTATTTCTTACTACAAGGTTTATACTCCACAACTTTTAATCCTGTAGTAAGCTTAAACTGGCCCAACAATGAAATACTGCTCGCTCCCAGTTGTTAGATTCTACTCAAAGGAGTCGCCTAATTGGGGATCCAGAACTGATGCTTTAGAACAGGGCTGTCCAGACCGGAGACGTTTACGGACCAGTACAAATTACGACATGGGCTGGTGGGCCGTAGAAACTAAATATTATGTCTTACGGGTACACCCCTTTTTACAATGTATTTATAATACTTTACAATAAAACCATATCAATAACAGAACGGCTGAAAATGTGGAATGAAACACAAGAACGGCTTACACTCCTTCCGTGAAACAATCAACGCCAGAGCGTCCCTTCTGAAGGAAGAGGGGGGAACCTGAAAAAATGTTCAGCTTCCGGCACTGGTTCATGAATTTCATAGCGCTCCGCAGCGGTGAATGATAACCATAATTAGTTCTGTGGAAGCCAGTAAAGAATAATTCAGCTTGCCTTAAATGTCTTTGAGGTATATTAAATTTTACGAATGACAATAAAGTAGGACAATCTATCAACCCGTTCATTATACAGAAAATACTGATCACTCATCAAACGTCTATGAACTAACAGATTCAAGTTGATATGGCCCCTAATAATAGTATAATTCATAGTCAGCTATTTGCCATATCACACTTATAAGCACACAGTCGTAGAAACCTGTTCTGAATTTTTTTGATATTGTATTTATGTGCTTCAAACATTGGCGACCAGACAACCGCTGAATACTCCAAAAAGACCTCACCAAACGTGCAGTACAGGACCCTTAATGATGAGGACAATGATAAATCCCTGAGATTTCTATATATAAGTCCCAAAATCTTACTGGACTTGTTAATAATATATACGTAATGATCACAGAAAGAGAGGCGATAATCAAATATTACTCCTAAATCCTTCACATTGTCCAAACTGTCCAATACTATTCCATTTATAACATAATTATTATTGACATTCTTATGTCCTGTAAAGAAGCTAACAGATTTACATTTAGATGCATTAAGCTGTAGACAGTTTGTCCTCAGTCCATTTACAAGTCTTCCAAGCCGCCTGCAAGTTCCCGTCCTGCACATTCAAAACCTTCTTAAACACGGCGAACGTAACGAAATCAGAGCTCAGTATATGACCGGTAATATCATTGACAAACAAATTGAAAAGGAGCGGAGAGTAATGGGCACCCTGTGGCACTCCTGAAACTGCAATAAAACTGTTTCTAGCAAGTAATTCGGAATATCATCTGGGCTCGCAGACATTTTGTCAGACAGATAGCAGATAGCATCATATACCTCGGTCACCGTCTTCACAGACTTCAATTAAAGAGTAAATAAAAAAAGGTGATATTATTCATACACTTTTTTATCGTTTTTTAATTTCTCTTTTACAATTCGGTCAATATCAACTTCAATATTACTTGTTGCCAAACGCAGTGCGTGAACAAGTGGCTTATTCGATAGTGACGACCTGTATTTAGATTTTATAAAATTCATTGTAGAATAAGCATTTTCACATAGGTAAGCACTGCCCATCATCGAATCCCTCCTTGAAGCCAATATTGGTAAGTTTGGCAAAATGATCACCTATGAACTTTAAAAAATCTAACCCTGTTTTAATTTTGCCCTCGTAAAAGGAGATCACATAGCTCCAATTGACAGTCGGTCTTTCCGCTTTGAATAGCAATCGTTAATGGATGAGTAAAAAGTGAGAAATAGTTCTCCAATTCATTGAAATCCACAAATCGCTGCTCAAACTCAAAAATTACCTCGTCAATGCACTTAATGTGGTCAGAAAAGTTGGATCTTTTGAAATTTCCCATCTCAATTGTAATGTTCTTTGCAACTTGAAAAAAAAAAAAAAATCTTTTTTAGTGACATTTTGAACAATTTCAGTTTACTTTTAAACCCATTCAGATTTCCATATAATTTCACTCTGTTATGTTGTTTGCCTTGTAACTTCAAATTCAATTCGTTCAAGTGTCGTGTCATGTCGGTTAAAAACGCGAGATCAGCGACGAATTCAGGAACTTACATTTTGTTTTCTAGTTCGGTCGTAACAGATTTATTTCATTTTTCAGGAATATAGGTATTTCTTTTCGTAAAGTAAAAAAACGTTGCAAGCACTGACCAACATTTAACCATCTAATTTCTTAGTGTAAAAGCAAATCTCCGTACGCTGCGTCACTTTCCGTTAAAAAAGCTTTATTTCCGCCTCTAATAAGATTTGTTATTTTAACAGCCACCTTCATGGCATACATCTGGCGCAAGGATTTTCCGCATAAAGTTTCTTGGTGTATGATATGGTTGATTAATGGGCAACCAATACCATTTTGTTTAAGAAGTCACTGTTCCTGTCATAGCTTTTGCTCGATCAGTCACAATGCAGTTTTATTAACAGCTTCAAAGACATCACTGCCCTCGATTGAGCCATGTAATGGCACTAAATTTAACATTTCCTTCATAATACAGCGAATAAAAATTAATAGTTGACTTATGTCTATCTAGTCGGTAGTTTCATCCAAACATATACAATAGTATTCACATTCTACAATAGTATCACACATTTATTTTTGAAATATACTCTCCCATATCATCTATTCGTCGCGAAACTGTTTGTTGAGATAGTGCTACAAATTCAAATTTCTCCGCCCGCTTAGGTTGCATAAAGCGTTGGACCATTTTAACTGCGCATTTTTTAATTACTAAATGCTACTCAGTATATATCACCACTACACCAAACACTTTATTTTTGCACTCGACGCGCGTTTTGCTAACCATGTTAGCTTCATCAGGAGCGATGATTGACTAAAGCTAAACTACAAATCTACCTATTTATACTTAGCCTAACCCTTGAATTACTCAAGCGGAACTATGACATAGGCAAGGCCGTCAGTTCCGGTCAAGTAACCAGTAGAGGGGACTATAAGGAATAGGCCCTCTGTCTTTATTTAAACTACTTTTACATTTTATGATTTCCATACTTTCGTATGCGTTCAACAATCTCCTATCAGATACATCCTTTATTAATCTTAGATTATCTAATGTTAAGTAAGATTAATAAAGGATGTATCTGATAGGAGATTGTTGAACGTATACGAAAGTATGGAAATCATAAAATGTAAAAGTAGTTTAAATAAAGACAGAGAGCCTATTCCTTATAGTCCCCTCTACTGGTTACTTGACCGGAACTGACGGCCTTGCCTATGTCATTAGTTCCGCTTGAGTAATTCAAGGGTTAGGCTAAGTATAAATAGGTAGATTTGTAGTTTAGCTTTAGTCAATCATCGCTCCTGATGAAGCTAACATGGTTAGCGAAACGCGCGTCGAGTGCAAAAATAAAGTGTTTGGTGTAGTGGTGATATATACTGAGTAGTATCATTGTGCCAAGATTCCACATTCCCAACTTAATTACTAAATGGTTTTTTCGTTAGTGGTAAAGAAACTTCGTAAGAAGTAGCTAAACTCAGTTCAGTTCATTATCTGTATTTTTTTTGAAAGAATACTTGTTTGTTACTTTAGTTTTTTCTTATACTCGGCTACTATAATTTTTCTTGCTTCCCTGATATGTTTTTTTAAAGTGGTATAACGTTTGTATTCTTTATACACCGACAATATTTGCATACAAATCATACATTGAATTTTATTATTGTTGCAGATAAAATAGTCTCTCATTAAAAACACGATTTTCATCACATATTTTTCGCTTTTTCGTAGAGATGATATCGCTTGTTATTTCTCACGAGGATTATGGATATTAATTATTAACGTAAGTAGATATGAGTCGCAAAGTGGTGTTACAGTTAAAAACAAACGAGCCACGACACTCGACTGTACTTATTCGCCTATACACACACTCATATTTGTAAACAATGTACACTTGTTAATTTGAGAATTCCCCTAACAGTAAGAGAAAGACCCATGTTGTTGTTGTATACCTATGAATAGATATTTGATTCATTATTTGGGTTGCCAGAATAATGAACAAAATTATAAGAAGTATTTTGTGAATTTGAGTTTCTTTTTTTATTGCAACCCGATTTTTAATTCGCGCGCCACACGTGATCCGCGGACCATGGTTTAGACAGCCTTACCTTATAATATCGAAACAATGACTGCCTACATGAGTCTATTCTATAAATACTTTCATGGAAAGTGTTTAATAGATATAGCCCGCTTTATTCCCACAAAATGGCTCATGCTAGAAGTACACGTTGCGCTAACACATCACATCCGCATGCAGCACGTGTCTGTGTTCATAAAAAAAAATATCAATAATATATGAAACCATTGATAATAGTTTGTTAAAATTTTTACATGTTGGTTATAAATTTTATTATTCGATTTTTTACACGGTTTCTAATATTTATAATAAATTATTTATTTGTTATATTCTGTGTTTTATTTTGTCTTGTACCAGTTTAAAAGGTACAGAAGATTTTTTTAAACTTTTTACTTCTTTGCCAGGTTGCAGTCCCACTAAAATGGGTAAATTTAATGAATATCTTATTAATTTAATTCATTATTAAAAATTAAAATTCTATCCTGAGCAACATTACTGTCTTACTCGTTACGATCCTGCTGCAACCCAATCTTTACCCCAACAAATGGCAGCAACATTTTTAATTAATAATAATGCGGAAACGGACGACAGGCACACCTTAATGTTGGTGATATTGTTGAACCGAACGTGCGTTTCTGGTATCACTATACATAATAGATTACGATTATGTTAAAAATGACCTTTTAGAAATTGGTAACAGTGCAGTGAAAAGTATTATACTCTATTTATTTGAAAGTGATAGCAATAAATCATCTAGAATTATGCACATTAACATCAAGCATAGTAACGACCACAGAGTTTTACCTACATTTTTCCTGTAATGCAACAGTTTTATCGGAATACCATCTGGCATCGATCTAATATTCGCAATATCTTACGTTTAAATACAATAGAAAACGACCTTTTTTTATTGTTTGGGCCTAAATAGGCTCAAATAGTTCTGGCCAGAGGTGGTGCGCCTAAGCGTATTCGTATTATTTGCGAATAGTATGAATGAAACAGTTTTATTATGTTTAAACATTTATTCATTTGAATTTACATGTATAAAGGTTCAACAGTGGCATCCAGTGCCATGTCCACATTTTATCTTCCACCCTCAATACATGCGCGACGTATTTTCGCCAATTTTCTGTGGAAACATTAGATATAGCATTCTGAAAAAAGTTTTGTACGTCTGCTAATTTAAAGGTCATATTGTTCCTGGCGACTTCACCTTTAACCTGTGCTCATATACGTTCTATCGGATTGAGCTCGCAATGATGTGGTGGCAGGCGATAAACAGTAATATTACGTTTTTTGCCATTTCGTCGATGACGAAACTTGTGTACTTATCTTTATTTCTGAGAACTTCAAGCTTCCAGTTCTAATAATTCTCTCTTAACGCCGCACAGAGATTCGGCAAGAACATGCTAGCGGGACAATATTCATGACGTAATTTCTAAGAACCACTGATAACGACTTGTAAACAACCCCCCCCCCCATTTAACGAATTCCAAGAATTAATTTGTTTATCACCTCATAAAGGTATCTTATCAGGGGGTCAAAGTAACCCTTATAAGAGAGGTCATTTTCATTTGCAAATCAGTTGCATTTTATGCACACTTGTGATAACATATTTTAAAATTGGTAGCAAAGTGAAACGAGTTTTTTGAGATGGAATATTCTGTTGAAGGTATGTACTCTATTATGACTTATATTTTTTATAAAAAATATGTATACTTTTGTAAATGTCTAGATAAATCCAGCAAATTTTACATTAATTGTAAACTTTAAAAGTAGCAACTTTTTTTTATCCACATATATCCACCTAGATTTTTCTATATGTAATACCTACAACATTCAGGCACAGATTCATATATATTATAGACCCCGAAAAGGCCCGAAAGTAAAATTATTTTATTTTTTTCAGAACGAGTCGTGACTATGACGAAAATGGAGTTTTTTTGAAGAATGGCTAAAACATGACAAAACTGAACGAAACAGTGGCATTTTTTATTATATAAGTGAAAAATTCAATATGTCTGATGTTTCTGACGATTCTCTAAAACGACTCAAAATGAAAATATCAAGCCTTTCAGCAAAACTAAATCAAAAGTGGACTTCTTTAAAGTGTAACAAAGAAATGTTTCTAATCAAACATAAGGATTGGTTAGAGGGATCCGGAATCGAAATAAAGATGTGTGTTAACCAGCCGTGCACTTCAACATCATCAGCGACTCTTTCCGTAGGGCGACCCAGAAAATCATTTGAAGACTCATCAACGAAAACGAAGAGACGGAGAGTAGAAGATCTTTTGGAATCGCGAAGTGCAAGTAAGCTTATTACAGCAGCTGAGTTAGCTACTCGAAAAGAAGGGCATCGAAGTGTTGCTAAACAGATCCATAACGTCGCGGTCAGTGAAACTAGAGAAAAGAATAAGTGTCCTGAACAAAGTCGGCAATTAACACCAGACGAAGCTTTAGCTTATTATGTGGACTCGAAATCGACTTCTCACTCATATAAACAAACAAGAAAATGGTCAATGAAAGCGGGACATCAAGTGTATCCATCGTTTTATAGTTTAGGTAAGTCCAAAGCTTCTTGTCCTTCTGACGAATATATTTCTGTGACTGAATCTCGAGCTGAAATTAAACTTCACGCGATTTTGGATAAAACGGCTGAACGATTAGTTAAAGCTCAGACGGAAGTCATTAGAAGTGTGTTACCTCGTTCATATTATACGTTGGTGAGCAAATGGGGCTGTGATGGGGGTTCGGGGCATAGCACGTATAAGCAGAAATTTGAGAACACTAACGCTACAGACGAATTTTTGTTCGTATACTCATTTGTCCCTTCGAGACTGCTTGATGGCGAAACTGTGATCTGACAAAATCCAAGACCTTCCTCTACTTTATATTGCCGTCCTATTAAGTTTATTTTTGCCAAGGAGACAAAAGAGTTTGCGAAAGAAGAAACTTCTAAAATTTTAGATGAAGTAAGTCAGCTTCTTCCAACATTATGTAACGTTGCTGGATCTCAAATCTCTGTTAAACACGATTTGTTGTCGACAATGACTGATGGCAAAGTGTGCAATGCCTTAACAGAGACAAGTTCAACACAAAAATGTTATATTTGCGGTGCCACCCCGTCTACTATGAACGAGGAGTCAAAGAAATATCCCAGCAACGAAGAACGCCTTGCATTTGGTTTATCTACTTTACATGCATGGATCCGCACGTTTGAATGTTTGCTTTACATCAGCTATCGTTTAGAAATAAAAAAGTGGCAAGTCAGGGGAGATAACGACAAAGCTATTGTGAAGCAACGCTCACAAGAGGTATAAAAAGTGTTTTAAAGATCGTATGGGTATCATTGTAGATAAACCAAAACCTGGGTATGGTAACACAAACGATGGAAACACAGCACGTAAATTTTTTTCCAAAGCTGAATTGAGCAGCGAAATTACAGGATTAGACGTAAACCTTATTCGTAGATTTCATGTAATTTTAAGAACTTTGTCATCGGGGTATGACATAAATTATATAGAATTCGAAAAGTTTTGTGTTGATACTAGAAAATTATACCTTGATTTGAATTCGTGGTATTCCATGCCCGTTACTGTGCATAAAATTCTTGTACACAGCGTGGAAGTTATAAAGTCTTTTCTTCTTCCCATTGGACAACTCTCCGAAGAAGCCCAGGAGGCAAGAAATAAAGACTGTCGTAGATTCCGTGAACGGCACACCAGGAAGCGGTCACGTATTGCCACAAATACAGATCTTTTGAGAATGTTTTAATTACGTCTGATCCTGTTATCAACTCGTATAGAGAATTACCGCGAAGAAAATTTACTTCTTTGCCATCGGAGGTTCTGCAGTTGATTATCCCATCTTCATTGCCATCCGAAACACCATCAGTAAGTCATCATCACGAATTAAATGAGGAGGATTATTTACTCTCTGAATATTCTACTGAATGGAAGAGCGGTGATGACGACTCATCTGATGGTGATTAGTAGGTTTAAGTATTTTTTTATTATAATTATTATCCTTATTTTATTGTGTGTTGTAGTTGCTTATAATTCATGCCTTAGTATATAAGTTATTTAATATTATTTCTTTTACTTATACACCTTGTAATTGTGAAAGATTTAGACTTAGATACTGTTATTGTACTAATTTATTTTAAAAGAAGTAATATTTTGTAAATTAATAAATGTGGGTACTATCATTATGATTTTTATTTTTTTCCTAGAAATTTCTTTGTAAACAAACATGATTGTGCTTTTCACACATAATGAGTAGGTAGACGTATGTAGCTAATTAAAGAACAATTAGCGACAACAGTGAACAAATGAGACACATTAGTAAACCACTTCCGCCTTGCAGCTACATATTTCGATTAATACACATACAGTACACATTTTTCAACTTTTTTTTTCTTAAAATAGCTTAAGATACCTGGAATATACATAAACAATTGAAATAAGTGAAGAAATAATATTGTTCCGCTAGCTTGTAGTCGGGACACTGTGCGCCGTCTGTTGGAAATGAAATTTTTTCTCGGTCATCCAGGATTGGAAGTCCTTTTTCAGCCAACTCAAGGTTCTAATTTTTTAGAATGATAGCTTGCGTTATCCATTACAATAACAGAACCGTCTGGTATTAAGTGTATTATCTGCGAAAACTAATCTTCAAATACGTCGGAATTCATATCTTCGTGATAATCTCCCGTTTTCTCGGATACAAATGTTAAAAGACCGTCTCTGTCTATAAAACCACTTTCGCTTCCAATATGCGTACAAATTAATCTACGTCCTTTACCAGATGACGGTTTAAGTCCAGTAGGGAGCATTTTTGATATTTCCATCTTGCCAAAATTTCTTGACTGTGTACCCTTCATTTATCCACGTCTCATCTAAGTAATATATCATTTTTAGTTTAGACCGAGCTTTTCCAACTTTCCTTAAATAGTCTCTTCTCCAGTGTACAATTTCTCCACTTTCTATCATTAAAGATTCACACTTGTTCTAATAAAAATTCATTCCTTTTAAAACACTCCATAGTTTTACTCTACTCATTTTCGGTATTTCTGGGTGGCTTGTCGCAGCCTGCAGGATCATATCCGAAGTTGGATTTTTTTTTAATAAAAAAAGTCGTGAATAATACCCCTTACTGTTTGTTTTGTATTGTGCGTCAGCTGAAGTTGTTTTCTGCCTGGTCTCTTTTAGAGAGTCCATACCCCTCTTTTCTTCTCTTAAAATTCTGTAAACTGTGGTTTTACCAACTCCGGTCATTAAGGAACATTTTGTCACACAATCATCCACACTTAAATCACAATTTTGATCGTTTTTAACGAAGTCAAATACATTTTTAACTATACGCTTTTTATTATGGGTTAGCTGCCCGAACTTTTGGCCGGAGAAGACCTTTTATGAATACAGTAATTGAAGGTATGTAAATAAATAATAAAATTTCGTTTCAAAAGAGCATTATTACCTGAAAAATACCTGGGAATAGATGCACGTCTCTATTATAGGACCGCCAGTCAGTCTACTGGCATTCTTATGAGTACCAGTTTCAAATAAATAGAGTACAGTCTCCCGAAAAGATATATTTAAGCCTATCGTTTTTAATAGACATCATGAAATAAATAATTCGCACGATAACTACTTTTAGTTATGGATAATGCAACATTTACCAGAAACAGAGCAAACAATTTTCGAGACATTTTTCCTGTAGGTAGCGAAAAACTCCCACGTGACGAACTTTTATTATTGACGCATGTTAATTGGTCCATTTATAACCTGTCCCAAAATATAAGATCCTGATTTTTGCCGTTTTAAGTGGGACAATATAAAAATTCTGATCTTTTGTTTATGATAGGTTGCAGAGATGGACTTAAGAATTTTATTCATTAATGGAAATAAATAAAATTATAAGTGTTTTTGGAGATGTTTATTTATAGATGCATGTAAAAACAAATGAATAAGAAGTACAAATATACAGTTTGAATGGGGTTTACAAGAGGGGTCATATTGTATAAATAAAAATATATTTTAACTTAAGCCTCATTCGGTTTCACTATCACTGTCATCAGCTGAGGTAATTATCAGTGGTTTTATATTATTTACATACATTAATATATGAATCTTCAACTTTAACAACGCGCTGAATGGAATTCTTCCATCTTTCACAAGGTATATCATTTATAATTTTTTTACTAATTCAACCACTGACACACTTAAAGTAGGATGAACATTGTGTGCCCTTATTTTTGATTTAACTTGATGCCAAATATGTTCAATTGGATTAAACACACAATAATTCGGAGGAAGCCGCAAAACAGTATGTCCCATTTTCTTAACCATACTATCAAAAACATATTTCTTTTTCAATGTATATTCTTTCAAAACTTCCAAAAGATAACTTTTTATAACTAAAGTCAAAATAAATGCCATTTTCTGCCATATATTCCTGTATTTCCGATTTAGTGTTGACTGCATTAAGAACCTTATTTAGTAGGCGACTATGGTAACTTGCATTGTCCATAACTATAACTCTCTGTTCGGGAACATTTGGCAAAAGGGAATTTTGAAACCAATTTTCAAAAAGTTCTGCGGTCGTGTCTTCGTGATAGTCCAAACTAGAATCTTTTATGTTTTTTGCAGATAATAGTAGACAATTTAGCCCTTTTCAGATCCAGAATGCAAAAAGGTTATTCGTTTACCTTTATTTGAAGGTGCGTTAGTTTGACATTTTGTACTGCTGTCAATGTTTGTCTAGTGTCACCACCAACTGTTTTTCATACATAGAATATATTTTTCTCCTGATGACGTCTTTTTTACAATCGTCTACATGATGCATTTGAAAATCTTTCGTTTTTTCCTGTTCCTGAGTAATGGGTTCACTGGTTTCTCGCAAAGCACTTTGTTTATTCAAATTTCTTTTTACCAAACATTTTTCACTATTTGTTCAGCGTCAAGTGATAAATGTTTTCTCTTGCGCTAGCCACTATTGCAATTTTCCCATGGACGCCACATAATAAGTTGTAAGTTGTAAGTAAAACTAAAAATAAAAATAATAAAAAGTATCTTTCGAATCTTAATGGGGACCTGTGGACATTAGGCCTATATTATGAAATACTTAAAGAGCTCCAAACCGGGTTGCCAGGTAGTAAATATATAGGTAAAAATAGATCCAATATGTATGCAGGTGCAAGTGAAGGCGGTATACAAAGCTGGTAATACGTGGATCGTAATACCTGGCAACTATACACAAAACCATAATAGGGTCGTTTATTGCCCCATTGAAAAAGCAAAAAAGACAGGATCTAATATCTTGGGATTTACTTTACATTACCTGGTGTATTTAAATACTAAGTATCTCAATATAGCTCTATAACTTGTAGTCGGTAAAATAAATTCCTCGAGGTTTTTATTGACACCCCGGCAAACAATGCTTTGTGGAAATAGATTCATTTTTAACCTTATTTATAGTTAAATAGTACAATATCGAACACGAATACTCAATTAACTTTACGCCAAGGGGCACAAAAATTAAAGCAAAAAGGTTTGCCTTTATCGTATGAAACGATTCGCACTTATCTTCAGGCTAACGATTTGAAGTGGCGGAGGAGGCTGAGCGAAAAACAGAAACGACTACCACGGGCAGGGGAAAACATAAATCTAAACTGGAGCAATGTAATTTTTTCTGATGAAGTTTCATTTTGGGGTTATGTTATCATCCCATGAACCTGGTCGATTTCCATTAACAGACTGGTTCAACGCACCTTGAAACAACCTATGAAGATCCATGTTTGAGGATGTCAATGCTGAAAAAATGCACCAGCATTACAAGAAGACATAGTATCGACTGTCCAACGGTGGTTGGTCGATAAAAATGAGGAGTGAATTTTTCACGAGAATAACGACCCCAAACATCGAAGTGAAACGTATAGCCAGTGGAAAATAGAATCCGGTATCGTTAAACTAAATTGACAATCCCAGTCGCTCGATGCAAACCCAATCGAGAACGTGTAGTCCTACGTCAAGCAGAAATTTCGCATTAAAAAGGCGTACACCGTGAAGCAGCTGTTACGGCAAATTCGGACAATTTGGAAATCTTTACCCAGGAATACGCGGGGTAAAATCTCGTCGAAAGTATGCCCCGAAGAGATCAGGCGATCATCGAGCCTGATAGAGACTGGATGAACTACTGAATTATTAGCATTTTAATGGCAATCCTTTACTGTCGAACGATGTAAAAAACTTTTTAATAAATTCATTTTTTAATGAACAATCCGCGACATATTCTTACTTGACTGTAATAAAATTATCAAAAAAAAACTTGTAATTGATTAAAATGTTTAATAATTACTCACTTATATCTTACATAACTATTATATCAATTTTCAACAAAACGTTTTAACAAATTCATCTCGTCCATTCTCTTGATAACTCTAATCGAGTCTTCTAAATCCTGTAAACTTCTATTTAAATACTCCATTTGATTCTTATTCTCTAAACGAACATTCTTAGGCGACCTTAAAATACTTTCCGCTTTACTTATAACATCCAACACCTCCTCACTGTCGAAACTGAAATCCACGGTCCTTTTTCTTTTTTGTAACGTTTTTTCCTCGTTTCGAACTCCCTTCTCCTCTTCGAGTTTCTCTGAAATTATTTTTTTGTAACCTTCTATTAAAGGATTGTTTCTGTAGAACCACTCTGACGAACAATATTCATTTAGCGTTTCTACGTGGTATACGACAACTAAAGATCTAAGTGTATCATCAAAAAACAGTTTTTTGGGCAAATCGAAGTCTTGATCTTTTAATTTCTCTTTTGCTATAACTTGAATTGCCTCAGTCCATGTACTTTTGTCAAGTTCTTCTTCGCCGACCCCTTCTTTCAAAATATTAACGATTGTTCTAAGTGGTTCTTTGGGCGTTTTAAATACTTCCGTACAGTACTTCGATACGCTCAATATCAAGTCGGTTTCATTTTCTGGTGGCCATTTTTCTAGAAATTTTGGTAATTTCAGGTTTTTCAAAATGAATTTTAGGTGGCTCTCGTATTTGGGAGATGTCCAGTATGATGGGAAATACCTGCAATAAATGTTATAGTAAAAAGAGTAATTCAAAAATGCAAAATACAGTATGAGAAAAACCGCGGATAAACTGTCAAATAGTGACGAGACGCTTCCTTATCACTAAAAATTGACCTTTTCACAGCGTCCAGATCGGAGCATTGTGTCGCATAAATAAATTTGGCTTATTACGTGAACGCAACGGACAGAAGACGTAAAGTGAGGGCACATAGTTTAACCCTAGTCCTTGAAACTTTAGTTGCTTTAGAGCGTTTTACCGTAGCAGAGCATACCTGTATGCGACAGTTTTATAAACACAACGTTTCTACGAGTACGATGAAGCGAAAATTCGTGCTCAATATCGCATAGGCCTCCACGTAGCTTTGATTTGACGACGATGGCTTTTTTTGTAAACAAAAATGGCAACAATTACGGAAGTCTAGTGCCGAGCGGTAATCAATAATTCATAATCAATAAATTGCATAGATATTCTGGACTGACAAGTATGAACAAATTTAAACCACGTGCAACCATGGATTACCAAGCAAAGTCAAGTTATGAGTAATGAAATGACGTATAAAATTCAAAAATAGGCCAAATTTTCTATTTAATGGTTACCTTTTGTTGCGCACTTATTTTTTTGACGTATAAATTGCATAGATATTCTGAACTAACAATTTTGAACAATCTTAGACCATATAAGGCAAGGCTTGACCATGTAAACTTTAGTTATGAGCAGTTTAAAGAGATATGAAATGCACAAATAGGCTAAATTTTATTTTTAACTAGCCGTGCCCGCGCCTCCGCTCGCGTGGGCTTAATTCACTATTACCGTCACTGCTCATTCCTTATATTACCTAATGTAATAAAATATATCTTATAACCTAGCCAGAGAACATATGTATGAATAAAAAAAAACACGTAAATCGGATAAGTGGTTCTCGAGTGATAAGCGCACTAACGGACAGACAGACAGAGAGACGTTGTATTTTATATATATTATATTCTTTGCTACATGACATTGTTCCTTATTTAATGGTTAAGGCAACGTATTGCAAGAGAATGCGCTAGAGGCACACTTTTTTCCGACTTGATTCACTATTATCGTCACTGCTTATTCCTTATGTTACCTAACGTAATAAAATATATCCAATAACTTGGCTAAGAAATTATATATGTTTTAAAAAAAGTACGTAAATCGGATAAGTGGTTCTTGAGTAATAAGCGCACTAAGAGACAGACAGACAGAGAGTTTTATTTTATATATAATATAGATTATAGATAACCTGGCCAGAGAACATATGTATGAATTAAAAAAAAACACGTAAATCGGATAAGTAGTTCTCGAATGATAAGCGCACTAAAGGATAGTCAGAAAGAGAGAAGTTGCATTTTATATACATTCTTTGCTACATGATATTGTTCCATATTTAATGGTTAAGGCAGCGTATTGCACGAGAACGCGTTAACGGCAAACTTTTTTTCCGTCTTGATTCACTATTATCGTCACTGCTTATTCCTTATGTTACCTAACGTAATAAAATATAACCTGGCCAGAAAACATATGTATGTTGAAAAAAAAAGCACGTAAATCGAATAAGTGGTTTTCGAGTAATAAGCGCACTAACAGACAGACAGATAGAGAGACGTTGCATTTTATATATGTTATAGATGGTTATTTTACGTTGCGCACTTTACTTTTCGAGTTATAAATTATATAGATATTCAGGACTGACAATTTCGAACACTCTTAGACCACGTGCCACAATGGGCGACTAAATAAACTCAAGTTATGAGCAACTAAAGACGCATAAAATGCACAAATGGGTCAAATTTCGTATTTATTGATTACTTTATGTTGCGCACCTTATTTTTAGTGTTCCGTACGGAACACTTACGAGATCACTTCGGTGTCTGTCTGTCACACCCGATTTTTTCTCCGAAACTATTTGACATAGAAAGTTGAAAGTTGGTAATAATATAGGAATTGATGGCCACATCAGAGCCGTGTAGTTTTGAAAGTTAAATTTAGACTTAAGGGGTTCGTCTTGAGGGGTGAAATCGGAAGTGAAAAAAAATTTTTTTTACTAGGTCATCGAGTGTGGTGTCAAATGAAAACTTGTGAAAACACGAGTAAAAAATATATATATAATGTAATACTTGCGCACACTTTTCTTCATAGTATTTTTAAAAAATCGCGAAAAATCGCTGTCCCCCTACCTTATCTCGAAAAGTACTGATCAAAAAATTTTGAAAAAATTCTGGAATATTCTCCACAGGGTATAGATTGAACGAAAATTATCACGAGTGCATTACCTTTAATAATTTATTTGGTATATTAAAAAAAAAAATCAAGGTCACCAGTTTTCAGTAAAGATTGTAAACAAACCTTGTTAAAAACTCATTTGGGGTGTGTTTTGTGAAGTCACTGATCATTTTATACCACCGTAACAAAATTTTTATTTTAAAACCAATTAACGTACGGAACACTAATTGTGCAAGTTCAACTTGCACTTGACCGGTTTTTTTTATGTATAAATTACATACATATTCAAGACTGACAATTTCGATTAAACTTAGA
The DNA here is from genome assembly GCA_019049505.1 of Pachyrhynchus sulphureomaculatus. NCBI lineage: Eukaryota > Metazoa > Arthropoda > Insecta > Coleoptera > Curculionidae > Pachyrhynchus > Pachyrhynchus sulphureomaculatus. The sequence continues at coordinate 42,402,306 of CM032455.1, read as the reverse complement.
ATTAAAATTTAATTAAACATAGATTAAAATTAAAATCGGGTGCGACCATGGACGACCAAGTAAACTCAAGTTATGAGCAATTAAAAAGCGTACGAAATGCACAAATAAGCCAAATTTCGTATTTAACAGTTGCATGTTCCGTAATTTTTCGAACAGAATAATGAAATAATTAACAAATTGTAATCAATAACACAGGCCAACAAAAAAATATTTGTAAAAACTTTTTAAACCAATACATCTAAGTGTTATGTATTTTTGGGTGCTGAAACCGTATCTGGTATCAGTTTTTTTTGTATCACCCACAGTTCTCTCACAATATGACATCGACTAAATTTCAAAATAGGGATCATGGCAGTAAATCAAATCCTCTTCCTGCTTGAAATACTGAGCAAATTGTTGATCTCTTGTTCTATAATGGTAAATAGATGTTCCAGATTCCAATAAATGTTTTTCTTTCAGCCTAGAACTAAGCAATTCTGCTTTTTCCTTAGTCAAACCCAAATCTCTCACTAAATCATTTAACTGTGCTTTTAAATTTTCTAGAGAACATTAAAACTCATCATCATCCGGTCGACTTTCATTAAATTCGGGACTGGACTCTAAAACGTCATCAACAGACTGAGGTGGCTTAGGGACAGGAAGTCCCGATCCATGTCCTACCGGCCGATTAGCTGAAGTAAAGTTAGAATAGACAATTACTTTCTTATTTTTGGAGTTATATCCAGAAACATCAACGCTGCAAAAATAACAATCATTTGAATGATTTTCTTGCTCTCTCCATACCATACTGCCGACCTAATAACATTTGATTTTACTGCCAACCTTATGAAATTCTGATTTTATTTCCAACCTAATAACATTCGAATGATAAAAAATAAACTTTTTGGTGGGTGATACGACTTTTTTATTATTATTTTCGGACTCAGCACACCAAAAAACCTAGTAATCAGGTAAAATTATTAAAAAAGTTTTTTCATCGTTGGTCTGTGTAATCAATAGTTTAGAAAAAATAATTATTATATTATTTTCGTAAATAACTATCATGAATAAGTAGTTTAGTTATATACAGAAATTTATAAAATGTTTAAAATCACCTTATTGCTAAACGTCTTTTATTTTTTTTTTTTTTTTTTATTGGTCTAGCACACGTGCTGCAGGGAAGTCCCTAAAGCGCTCCAGGAGCGGCACGAGTGCGGAAAAAAGCGATTCACGTTGTTCTTGAATCGCTGTAAATTGTACTCGGTGGGAAACACAGCGCTGGGCAAATTATTCCAAAGGGATGACGTTCTCCATATAAAAGATTGCTTGAAAAGCGTCGTACGCGGAGTAACAAGCTGAACCTCATACGGATGCGAAGCACCAGCGCGACGTGTATTTCTAACATGCACCGCTTTGGGAGGAATTAAGCGGGCTACATCCTTCGAACACCTTCCATGAAAATACTTGTAGAACAGACTCAAGTCGCCAACCGTTCTTCGATGTTCCAGCGAATCAAGGCCGCCAGTCAATTCCGGGTCCTCAATCAGACGGACCGCTCTTCTCTGAACAGAATCCAACAAATGCAGTGTATGTTTGGGAGCGGAGCCCCAAACGTGGGAGCAGTATTCCATAGTTGGTCGAATTTGGGCTTTGTAAAGAATTAACAGTTGCTGTGGGGTGTAAAGCTTTCTGGTTCTAAATAATATTCCCAATTTTTGAGAAGCTCTCCTTGCTATGCCTGCAACATGTTCATGCCAAGACATATTTGCTCCCAAACCAACGCCCAACAAATTGAGCGACGATGCTAGGGGAATGGAGTGCCCCGACATAACTATGTCGGGTTCAGCAACGTTAACTTTTTTAGAAAAAACTGCCGCTTGGGTTTTTGTAGCGTTAAATTCCACTTGGTTACTGTCACCCCAAGATAGAATTTCTTCCAGGTCTTTGTTAAGTTGAACGACCTCCTGCTGTCTGCGGATATTCGCCTGAGCAGCCGATGTCCGAGCGTTCAAGGTGAATGAAGAGACAAGCGTACTGTCATCTGCAAAGCTATAGATTGGATTCCCGGTCTTTTCCAGCAGATCGTTAATGTAAATGAGAAAGAGAGTATGGATGGAGTATGGAGACAGTATGGAGCCCTGGGGCACACCGGCGTTGATAGTGAGGGTGTTAGAAAGAAATCCGTTGACCGCCACTCGTAAAGAACGCTCTCTGAGGAAACATGAGAGCCACAAACAGAACCTTTCAGACATACCATAAGAGCGCAACTTAGCCAACATCGTGCCAAACATGGTCGAATGCCTTGGATATGTCAAGAGCAACCGCTCGAGATTCTCCAAAGTGTTCAATTGCGTTGTTCCAAACATGTGTTACATAAGTCAGAAGATCTTCTGTTGATCTATGTTTACGAAAACCATATTGGTGATCGCTAATAATATTGAATCGTTCAAGATATTTTAGAAGATGCTCATTGATAACCTTTTCCATGACTTTCGATATTATTGAAAGCAGTGCAACTGGTCGGTAGTTATTTGGCAAGGTCTTCTTACCTTTTTTAGGTATCTGCTGAACCGTGGCACATTTCCAGCAGGACGGAAATATTCCCTTTCTGTAGGATAGGTTAAAAAGTCTACAGAAAACTGGTGTTAGTTCCCTTGCACAGTTTTTGAGAACTATGGCAGGTATTCCGTCAGCGCCAGAAGCCTTCTTGGTGTCTAGCTTCATGAAAATACGCTTTATGATGCGCTGTCTGAAGACAACATCGGGCATCCTTGACTGCAATATGGGAATAGTAGGTGGTGTTTTTCCTTGGAAATCGACAGTAGAATGTGAAGCAAAGAGTTCAGCCAACAAGTTCGCTCTCTCAACAGGTGTGGTTGCAATGGAATTATCTGGCCGTGTGAGTGGTGGTATCGTGATTATTTTCTCGTGGATTTGGTAAAGTTTTGACCAACTGCCTTAGCGACTGCCCAAAAGGACCTGGAATTGTTGGGACAAGCGAGAAGTTTGTTTCTAATTCGTTGATTGTGTGCCTCCTTGGTTTCGTCGATAATTCCCTTGCATCTGTTCCGGGCATGAACAAAGATGTTTCGATTTAAGGTGTTAGGATTTTCACGCCATTGTCGGTAGGCAATATGTTTAGAAGCAACAGCTTCTTTGCATTTTCGGTCGAACCAAGGCTTGCCGTTGGAGGAGCATTTCTTCGAAAAAGGGATGTAAGCTTCCATACCAGCCAAAATAACATCGGAGACCTCCCTGGCGCAGTCAGATGGGTTATCGGATCGAAAACAAACGTCCATCCAAGGGAAAGTTCGAAAGTATTCCATGAGATCTTCCCATTTAGCAGATTTGTAGTGCCAAATCTTGCGCGGCCTAGGCGCCTCTCTGTCACTGATTGGCAGGATACTCGATGTCGAAAGCAGTTTATGGTCGGAAGAACCTAACGGCGGATTTACGGTGACCGTGTAAAATCTCCGGATTGGTGGTTAAAAACAGATCAAGAAGACTGGCGAACTCCCCGTCTCGATCAGGGATCCGTGTTGGTTCGTCAATAAGCTGAGTTAAGCCATAACTGATTGAGAATGATTCAGCTTCACGACCTTGTTCGTCGGTAGTATTTGAATATTTGAGCCAGTTGATATTGTGGACATTAAAGTCGCCCAGGACGGCAATTTCGGCACTTGGATAGTTACTTTGTAAATGATCGATGGTGTCTGCAAGAGAAGCGAAAAGTGTTCGAAAATTGGTATCACTTGGTGGTCGATACAGGATACAGATGAACCTTGTGGTTTGTTGAGTCGTTATTTTTAACCACATAACATCAAAGTTTGGGGGCTCCAGAGCTTCTTCTCGTTGACAAGAGAGGTCGCTTCTGACAAAAAGACAGATTCCAAAGTTACCAAAATTGCTCATAACTTGAGTTGACTTGGCCGTCCATAGTTGCACGTGGCATAAAATTATTTGAAATTGTCAGTCCTGAATATCTATGCAATTTATTCCTCAAAAAAATAATATGTGCAACGTAAAATAACCATTAAGTGAAATTTGGTTTATTTGTCCATTTTAAACGTCTTTTAATTACTCATAACTTGGGTTTACTTGGTTGCACGTGGTCTAAATTTGTACGTAATTGTCAGTTCTACACATCTATGCAATTGAAACCTCAAAAAAGTAATATTTTTAAAGTACAATTATTTATCCTGTAAAATATACAGTACACTGATGTTACCAATAAAATCGACTTTAGCACCCCTTAAACGTTAATATTTTTGGACCAAAATTTCAGATATCTCTATTTACACATAATAAAAGGTTTTTAGCTGGTAGCATCGCCAAACATAAAACCTTTTTTTTTTGTTTTTTTTTTTTTGGTGGTCAATCTAATGGATATATATCGAGTTGTAACGATCGGAATAAATAAATTTTTAGAGTTGGAAAAAAAAAAGTTATTTTGTTTAACACTTCTTATTTTACCTTAGAATATTGTCATTACTTACCTATAATCACACGGCAAAAAATCCGGTACTTTATCTGACAAATACTTCCTAAGTATCTCCGGAAACACGGCATATTCCTTGCATTTGGGATCGGTAATGATCTTGCTTAACATACTCAATCCTTCATTGTACAAGTTTATTACTATATTGGGATCTCTCATGCAGAAATTATATTCCTGGTTCCATTTTGCGTAACTTCCTAAAATCAATAAAATATAAATAAATATGCTTTTCCATAGTAAAGTTCTTAACAGAGCAGTATACAATTGACAATAGTCAGATTGGTAGGATCACTTTAAAGTTCTCTGCAGGCGTAAGCCCCAAAAGAAAAAAGATAATAGAAAAAAGATAAAATAATACTGTAAGCTCGTAAAGTAAACTGGATTGATCGAATGCAGCAATAGTATCGTGGGGCGCGGATACTAACAGATATCTTTTCTTCTTCTTCAGCCTGTGTTCTACCACTCCTAAACCTATGCTTTCAAAATCTTCCATGCCTTCTATCCATTGCAACTTGCGTCCAGTTCGTTCCTTCAATTCCCTGGATGTCATAACAGTTCACATTTTAAATTATTGATCGTGGTTTTGACTTCATGATATAGTTCCGGTTTAACGTGTCCAGGCAGGTCAGTAATCTTTTATTTTAAAGGCATATTCCACGTCGGTAAACTCTCAAAAGGCAATACGCTGTAAAAAGGCAGTTGGTTGTTGGTGGGAGGCCGCTCGGACCAGGAAAGGCTGACGATAAAGACATCAACCCTCTATATAGCTGCGATGGATATCTGATATCGGCCTTCGAGAATTGGGAACCTACTCCGACGGAAAAACTGCCGACAGCATATTGTTAGCCGAAAAAAAGACGAAGTAGATAGCGCTCTTTTGAATCAGACGTAGGTCTCCAATGTTAGAATGGCGTCCCTAACGCACACATTTTGCCGCAATTCCATGGAGACCTTCACATAAATGTATTAAAGGTCGGGAGTTCATAGCTCGGGGGAAGTTAAAAGAAAAAGACCGTAGAACAGCAGCCTAAGAAAGTACCACCTACCGGTTATCTGGTTCAGGTCTCACGGTAAACTGCAGATCTCATCTGGCACTAACCAGACGTTATTGAGGGTGACAAAAAGAATCCATCTGATCTGTTTGCTCGCCTTTGTCTTTGTCTCCTCATCCATACTATTATCGTAGCAGAATTACTATAAGTACAATTTTATACAATAACTTTATTTAGTGAATACTCAACAGGTAAAAGTAATACCTCGACTTAAAAAATACCCTGTATAATTATAGTTCATGAAGTTTACCTGCTTTTTTCCACATTTCCGTACATAAATTCTTCGTCAAGAAAGAGAATAGAGTGTCCATTTGTAGTGGCGGATATTTCTCTACTCTTTTAGCCAAGAATATCATTCCGTTGTCGATAATGCTAGGCAGAACTTCCGAACTTAAATTACAGCTACAATAAAAAATTGGTCAAGTTAGACCGGCTACTTTAGCTGGGATTGAGACTAATGAAAAATTCACGCTAAAAGCCCAAAAACGCCATATAACATAATACTATTCTCTACATATACAACTATAAATACGTCGGAAACATTCCAATTTTATCAATAAGAAAAAAGGGAAAAATTTAAATAACCTTCGCGAAAACTCACAAAATATATTAACCCCACCGATTTCATCGTCTTCCCTTCCAACGATCTATTTTAAGAACTATCGTTTTTTTAACCTCAAGCTACAAACGTACACCAAATTTAAAAGGATATCTCGTTTTGTTCGAATATTATCGCTGCAATAGACTGCCGACAATGAGAATCTATATTTTCATGATTTAGAGACCTCAAAACGTGAAGTTAAACATAGCATTAATAATAAATTTCTCAGTTTCACTAGCTAACATGCTCTTCCAATTCTACGACCCAAACAACACTAGAAAATCGATAAAGTACTTCCCTTGTAACACGTAGTTTTAAAATAAGTACTGAATTTATCTTTTACGCTAAAAATAACTCAATCCAAACACTGTATGTCGATAATTTAAATAAAAGTAACTTTATGGAAAGGTATTAATTACAAAAAAATTTAAAACCAGGAAGAGCTTCAGATATACTACTGTGATCAAAAAATAGGAAGACTTTTAAATTTAAATGGCTCGGGTATTTCAAATCGGATTAATTTTTTTTCGTTAGGTTGGTAGGACCTTAACTGCCATCTGTGTCAAATTTTAAGACCACAGCGTCAGTAGTTAATAAGATTCGCTTGTATTCATTCAACAACAAAAGTGCGTTTTTCGATTTTTAACATGAGTGAAAAAATTCAGCAAAGAAGTTGCATTAAATTTTGTTTAAAAAAGGTTTTTTCGGCTTCCCAAACGTTCGAAATGATAAAAAATTTTGGCCGATAACTCTTGGTTTTTTTCATTACGATATGCCCCTTCTCATACAGCATTGGTTCTTCGCGACTTTTTCATCAAAAATTCAACTCATATCATTCCGCAATCGCCCTATTCGCCTGATTTAGCTCCGTCGGACTTCTAGCTATTCCCTAAACTCAAAAAAACCGCTTCGAGGACATCGTTTTGAGTCGATTGAGGAGATTAAAACCGAATCGAAGAAGGCTTTAAAGGCCAATCCAGAAATCGAATTCAACAACTGTTTCGAAAACTGGAAAAAACGTTAACATAAATGCATTGTATCCAAGGGGGATTACTTTGAAGGGGGCGAAATAAATTTGGAAAAACAAAATAACTCGTTTGCGTTTTATTTCAAAAGTCTTACTATTTTTTGATCACAGTAGTATTTACATCTGAAATCGGACATTCCTCTCTATGTAGCATTTATGTTAAAATTGCAAATATCACAACTTTCAGATTTCTCGACTTCAAGAATCCTAAAAACGAGTTGTAACACGACATATACGAAGCAACTCCTTTAACCCCTTTCCCTACCTTATTAACCCCTTATGTGTTTGGTATATCGCGAACAATTAAAAATTATCGACTCCAAAAAATCTGAAAAGAACGTGTAACACGATATATACTCATGGAGTGACTTTTGAAGAAAAAAACAATATTTCTGCCAAAAATCGATTTTATTCTTCAACATAGTTCCCTTCAAGAGTGATACACTTATTCCAGCGAACTTCCAACATTTAGATGCCTTTCACAGAATACGATTTGTCAAGCTCTCTAAAATAAGCCTGAGTTTCCTATTCGACTTCTTCGTTTGAGCCAAACCTCTCTTTCTGGAGCCACCTTGTCAAATTTAGAAAAAGGTAAGAATCCCTGGGTGAATACGGTGGATGAGGAAGCAATTCATTTCACCATCGATTTTATGGAGAAATAACACTTTTTTCTTGATTTCACCATTCAAACGGCCCAACGTAATAGTCTCCGCCCCTTCTCAAAGTAGTTGGTCAGTATTATTCCATACGCGTCCCAAAAAATAGTTGTTAAAACTTTTCCAGGTAATGTTTGTGATTTTGGACGCTTCGGTCGGCTCTCATGCGGTTGCAGTTACTCTGCGGACTGCTTGTTGGACTTAGGCGTATACCAGGTATACAAGTATGAAATGCGGATTTCAGACAACAGATGGGCAGTTTGTGCTATAAAGATTTGACACTGCGCCATTTTGTTGTGTCATCAACAAGTGTCAGACGCGCACGAGTGATAAATTGGAAAAGTGTGTACATAGTGTTGTGTTGTTGTGTTCAATATGTCGAAATTTATACCGAACAAAGAACATTCGCGGACAGCATTAATTTTTTGTTTTCGTTTGAAGAAAACTGCTGTTGAATCATACCGATTACTTCGAAAAGCTTATGGTGAACATGCTCCATCTCAAGATACGTGTGAACGATGGTTTCGGCGTTTCAAAAGTGGTGACTTCGATGTTGCAGACAAAGAATGTGGAAAAGCGCGAAAAAAATACGAAGATGTGGAATTGAAAACGTTGGACGAAGATAATTCGCAAACACAAAAACAACTCGGCGAGCAATTGGGCGTTAGTCAACAAGCTGTTTCCAATCGGCTACGAGAGATGGGACAGATTCAGAAGACCGGTAGATGGGTACCACACGAGTTGAACGCAAATGGAAAAGCGCAAAAACACGTGTGACATTTTGCTCGCTCGGTATAAAAGGAAGTCGTTCTTGCATCGTATAGTTACAGGGGTAGAAAGACGATGCTCTGTGTTTGGTGGGTTTGGGTGTGTTAAAACCTGGGGAAACGGAAACTAAACGTTACCAACAACAACTGACCGATTTGAACCGTTCGCTGCTTGAAAAAAAGGCCAGAATACCGAAAGAGGCAACACAAAGTCATTTTTCTTCATGACAATGCTCCATCACATACGGCAAAACTAGTTCGCGACACGTTGAAAGCACTCAGCTGGGAAGTTCTACCCCATGCGGCTTACTCACCAGACTTGGCTCCTTCCGATTACCACTTGTTTGCATCGATGGGTCACGCACTTGCTGAGCAGCGCTTTGGTTCGTACAAAAGGGGAAGATTTTTACTGGCGTGGTATTTACAAATTGTCCGAAAGATGGGAAAAATGTATAACAAGCGATGGAGCATACTTTGAATAAAGCACTTTTTATCATTCTTCCGAATTTTTAGAAAAAAAATCCGCATTTCATACTTGTACACCTGGTAGTGGTGGATCCATGGTTCGTCCTCTGTTACAAGTCGACTCAAAAACTCCTTTGGATTACGCCGAAACGGTGCAAAACAGCGTATTGAATCTTTAAGACGTTGTTGTGCTTATTTGATTTCCCTCTATTGCTTGCATAATCAAAGGTTAAGATGATTTTAGAATCTCTAAATCCAAAATACAGTAAAAATTACATATTTTTGAAGCTATCACCATATAGGAATTATGCTTAAACTTTTGTCAAATAAGGCTACAGATAAAAATCTTACAAAATACCATCAAAATAATCGTTTCTATTCGACAACTTACCTATAAATAACATAATCCGATACTACACCAGTATCTCTCAAATTCTGCAAATACATCTCTGAATTTGCAGTATCCTCCAGTACAAGCACCACTGGCAACTTCACGTAAATTCCAAAATCTTTTAAGTTTTCAAAAATTCTCCTCTGCATCAACGAATTAAAGTTTTTCGCTACAAAAACGAACGCATTGGCATCGCTAGATTTTACGTGAAATCCTTGCTGTTTTTCAACCGAGTAAGTCACAGTTTTGTGTTGTTCTATGTAGACGGTGTTACCGTATTGGTCTAGTTGCCAGGTAGTGTACGATTTTAATGTTTCCTCTAGTTTATGTAGGCCATTTATCATTTCGTCTATATCTATAAAAGAAAACCAAGTCCATATTTCAGCAGTTCTCCAAACTGTCCATCTAGCTTGGGACGCGTTTTGTCATATCACGATTCGTCAGCCGAGCTAGGATCGACAGAAAAGAAAAGAAAACCCAAATTACTTAAACTAGCGCAAATAATACGTTAGACAACGCAATTCTTAGGATCCCACTCCATGTAACAATTTTATTTTTTATTTAAAGATTTAGAATTTTACCTTGCGTTTTTACACGCATGGTTGAGATTTTATTATTGAAATGTTCACCATCGTCATATATAACAGGTATCTTTCTCTGACACATGTTGATCAGGTAAGAATATGAAAGAGAAAGAAAAAAAAAATCTAATTTTACTTTTGTTTTGAAACTGATAAGAGTTTTTTCTTTTACGAAGCATAAAATCTTGTCGTATAGGATGCTCTTTACAGATTATACCATAAAACTAAGCAATTCAAAAAATCAGGGAAACATTTTCGTTAATACGAAATATAAAAAGAAATTAAGCAAACAGCACCCTGGCCACACATAAATTAAGCATTTTAAGACATATAATTTTAGTATATATTATAGTCCATATTAAAATAAAAAAAGAAAAAAAGGATTATTTGTGAACCTTACTGAAATAACGCCTAAGTAATTTGGCAACATTGCCTATGATGCGCTAGGGAAATGTGCTTTCGTCTGACTTATATGCAAAATTGTACGAACAAGCGACTTCAAGCTGTTTATTTTCTTCTAAAATAATTGTTACTTTTTGTGAATTGTTATATGGGGTTATTGGTTCAGAACGGTAAATAATAGTGGCTTACGATGGAAAAGAAAGAATCGCCATTAAACAAATTAGGTTATTTACTAAACGGAAGAGCAGAAGAAAATCGTGTAAAAAAGTGTAAGTACTTATTTACACAATATAATTAATTTTAAGCAAATATTCCAGTTTAAAATTTTCATGTTAAGGGAACTTCACTGTTTGCAGGCTCTGTACGTATAAAAATGATATTCTTTTAGAATATTTCCTAAGCATAAAAAAAACTCAATGTTTCGCTCCCATCATTTTATGAGGCTTATAGTTTACTAAGGTTAAAACATTTAATCAGGTTTTGTCGCTAAAAGTTATGAGTGAAAAATGGGTCCAAGAAAAATTTTATATCCTCAAGGCATGTAAGCTATAAAATGGGATTGCAGAATTTTTTACAGGACAAAGCGATAATTTTGTGTTTCATCTTTGAATTTTCTTAGCGCAAATGCCAATTAAAGGATTAAGAAAAACTCCATATCAAAAGATTAAAAAAAAATTATATAAAAAAAAAACGAAATAGCGTGGCGTTTATTGTTAAATAAATACGATCCTTGCTGTACCGAACATAAATTTAATAGATCGTCGTAAAGTAAATCCCAAGATATAAGATCCTGCCTTTTTGCTTTTTCAACGGGGCAATAAACGACCCTATAAAGATTTTGTGCATAGTTGCCAGGTATTACGATAAACGTATTTTTATTTTACCTGCTTTGTATACCGCCCTCACTTGACCTGCAATCATATTGGATCTATTTTTACCTATATATTTACTACTTGGCAACCCGGTTTGGAGCCCTTTAAGTATTTGATAATATGGGGGCTAATGACCACAGGTCCCCATTAAGATTCGAAAGATACTTTTTATTATTTTTATTTTTAGTTTTACTTAAAACGTAACGGTTCTATTATAATTATGTGGCGTCCGTGGGAAAATTGCAATAGTGGCTATCGCAAGAGAAAACATTTATCACTTCACGCTAAACAAATAGTGAAAAATGTTTACGACAGTTTGGTAAAAAGATATTTGAATAAACAAAGTGCTTTGCAAGAAACCAGTGAACTAACAAAAACCCCAATTTCTACGATTAAGGGTATTGTAGGAAAACCATCACTCAGGAACAGGAAAAAACGGAAAGATTTTCAAATGCCTCGTGTAAGCGATTGTAAAAGAGGCGTCATCAGGAGAAAAATATATTCTATATATGAAGAGCACATGGTGCCGACACTAGACAAAATAAAATTAAGACTGGTGCAGGACGGGACCAATATACATTGTGGCCGATTAACCCTTCACAGAATTCTCTTAAGAATGGGATTCACGTTCCGAAAAATCAACAAAAGGCAAGTAGTGATGGAGTCACAAAGATTACGAATCTTGCGACATACTTATTTACAAGAAATTAAAAAATATCGATCAGAGAATTGGCCAATAATTTCCCTTGACGAAACATGGTTCGATATCCATGACACTGTGCAAAAAGGGTGGGTTGACAGCAATACAAAATGTCAGACTAACGCACCTTCAAATAAAGGTAAACGGATAACCTTTTGCATGCTGGATCTGAAAAGGGCTGGGTTTCAAATTGTCTACTATTATCTGCAAAAAACATAAAAGATTCTAGTTTGGACTATCACGAAGACACGACCGCAGAACTTTTTGAAAATTGGTTTCAAAAACAGAGTGTTATAGTTATGGACAATGCAAGTTACCATAGTCGCCTACTAAATAAGGTTCCTAATGCAGCCCACACCAAATCGGAAATACAGGAATATATGTTAGAAAATGACATTTATTTTAACTTTAGTTATAAAAAAGTGATCTTTTGGAAGTTTTGAAAGACTATAAATTGAAAAAGAACTATGTTTGTGATAGTATGGCTGAGAAAATGGAGACTCTGTTTTGGGGCTTCCTCCGTATTATTGTGTGTTTAATCCAATTGAACATATTTGGCATCAAGTTAAATCAAAAATAAGGGCACAACATGTTTCTCCTACTTGAAGATTAATATATCTATGTAAATAATATAAAACCACCGATAATTACCTCAATAGTGAAACCGAATTAGGCTTAAGTTAAAATATATTTTTATTTATACCATATGTCCCCTCTTGTAAACCCCATTCATTCAAACTGTATATTTGTACTTCTTATTCATTGTTTTTACATGCGTCTATAAATAAACATCTCCAAAAACACTTATAATTTTATTTATTTGCATTAATGAATACAATTCTTAAGTCTATCTCTGCAACCTATCATAAACAAAAGGTCAGAATTTTTATATTGCCCACTTAAAACGGCAAAACAGGATCTTATATTTTGGGACAGGCTATACCGCCTCTATATAATAAAATACACAGAAAACATCCTTTCTCGTCAGGCAAAATTGGGTTACCCTGATTTAAATTTCCCGCAATTGCTTTTAATAATCACGAGGGCTGCTTCGAATTGATGTTGCCAGATTTAACGAAAATTATGCAGAAATATAAATTCAAAACTTTGTCACGTAAAGGCAGACTAAATTCTTGGGGAGTTTTTTTTGTTTTTCAGCAAAATAATAATACTATTTATTTAATTAGGAAAAATATATTTATATAGTTTTTTTTAAAGAAATATTAAAATCTCGACGATTCGGTACCGAATCAGGTACCATTCTTAAAATGAACGTAAGATCCAAAGAGCCCAAGCGAGAACGGTGCCAATAAGATGCAGATGAAGTGATTTAAAAACATTTACTTACCAGGTATGGAAATAACGACTTTCCAATAAATATGCTGATGCCACTTTTCTTTAAGTTCGCAGAGTCTTCTTCTTAACGAAGAATACGTCAGATGGAATAAATTTAACTGCCCAATTGGTGGATCTTCTACCAGTGGTATATCCCAAGGTCGTCCGTGCTTGTATCTAAAGAAATATAAAGTTATATTGAAAGTGTATATAAAATACACAACTTATAGCGATTCACATTGGTCTTGAATCGCTGTCCATTTTACTCCGTGGGAAAGACAGTCTTGGGGAAATCATTCCAAAGGGATGAGGTTCTCCATATAAAAAACTGCTTGAAAAGGGTTGTACGAGGAGTGACAGGCTGAACTTCGAACGAATGTGTGGTAGTAGCGAGACGTGTATTTCTACCACGCACCCCTTTTTAAGGAATTAAACGGCCTACATCCATCGAACACTTTCCATGAAGATACTTGTAGTAGTAGTATACTCAAGTCGTCAACCGTTCTTCGATGTTCCAGGGAATCAAGGTTGCAGCTCTCTTCTGATTAGACTCCAACAAATGCAGTGTATGTTTGCGAGTAGAGCCCCAAACATGTGAGGAGTATCCCATCATTGGTCGAATTTAAGCTTTGCACAGAATTAACAGTTGTTGTGTAGTGTAAAGCTTTCTAGTTCGAAATAATATTCCCACTTCTTGAGAAGCTCCCTTTACTATACTTTGAACATGTTCATGCTAAGGCATATTTGCTCCTAAATTAACACCCAGCAAATTGAGGGACGATTCTAGAGGAATGTTGAGTTCAGCAACGTTAACTTTTTTTTTCATTATATTTTTTTTCTAACAGCGCTAAACCCGTTTGAATACAAAATTACCTTGCATGGAAGTGTGATATTTGGCACAATATTTTCCGTAGTAGTAGTAGTAGTTGTAGAGAAACTCAGTGCATGTGTTTGCCAGAAAACATTCCTCAAACTTCCACGAGCGTCGCAACACTTCCCGGACCTGAACATAACACGCAAAATGTCACACCATGCCAAGGTGACCCGCCTTCTACCTTCGGAGCACCGCCGCTCTCAAGATTTCATACCTGAATTTTCCCAGCGTCTCACATCCGCAAATACAGACAGCCTGGAATGTCAGATCGTATTCCACCCTTCTAGCAGTGGTAAATGTCTTGTCAACCTCCAATGTCCGGTAAGAATCCCCACAAGGGGCTTCAAGACATGTCTGCTTTTATTCAACAGTCACACAGAAGTTATAGCTCTGAGTTTGGCGAGTTCGTTCGCCGTTTCGTTGCCCTGTACCCTCCGATGTGCAGGGGCACACAACAACTCAACCTATTTCCTTCCAGCACTCTTTGCATTGGTACTGAGTTCCAATTACCTTGACTGCCTCCTGACTGTCAGAACACATGTACACCACCTTCTTACGGCACGTGATCATCTCCTCCATAGTAAGTGTCATCAAAATGACAAAAATCTCTGCTTCGAAAACTGTAGTGTACCCTGCTAAAGAGAAGCTTTTTCATACATTTGCAGTTTCTACATAAACTCCTGCCTCCTTCGATTCAACTTTGGACATTCGCGACCCAACAATGAAGTACAGCAGAGTGTCTCGAGGGAGGTTAATCTCCTATTCCTTCCATTAACATCATCTAGGGATCGTAAGGGAAAAAGACCTATTAAACGTCAAACAAATTGTTGTCATCGCCTTAAAGGACAGTACCGCTCTTAGGGCGATTGTTGTGTTCCGAATCAGTCTTGAAATAAAAAGAATTCAAATATTTATTATCCTATATCGCTGTTCTTCGGTGAAAAGAAAATTAATTTAAATTTAATAATAAAATATGAATAAAGCTACCTTTTCATATAACTTAACGTCAAATCTTGAGACTTAGTATGTAGTTCTTTTGCACACTGCCCGACATTTTTCGTGTGCACCCATATCGGACTGCAGTCCATAGCTTTGCGTTTCTTCATTCGTTTAACTACGAAGCCTCGCCATTTTTTACATATTCCTACTAGACGTCGTCTTTTGATGCTTTCTCTTATTCTTTTCAAAGTTTTTTGTCGAATTTTCAGATCTACAGATTCAACCTGTTAAAGAAATTAAAATATAAATACAGTGCTTGATTAACGACTTGACTGATTAATGAGAGACAACACAACAATATCACAAAAAGAAAATACTCACCATCTTGGTCACTATAGATTTCACAGTTTTCTGAATTTCTAACTGTTTCTGTTTCTCTTCTAATTCCTTCCTTTGTCTCTCCAATTCCTCCTGCTGCCTCTTTAGCTCTTCCTCCCTTTTTCTCCTTTCTTCTTCCTCTCTCCTTTCCCTCTCTATCCTTTCGCTTTCCAATCGCTTTTCGTTTTCAATTCTTTCCTGTTCTTCACGTTTCTTTCTTTCAATTTCTTCTTGCTTTTTCCTTTCGGCTTCTAATCTTCTTTTTTTCGGCTGCCTCTTCATTTTTACGTCTTATTTCTTCCTGCCTTCTTTTCATTTCTCTTCTTCCCTTTTTTGTTGCTCTTCCTTTTCTGTTTCTTTTTGAATTTCTTCTTGTAATCGTCGTCTTTCTTCTTCTAATAATCTCAGTTCGTTTTCATTTTCTTCTTTTTGTCTTCGTTCTTGTTCTTCCTTTAAATCTAAAAATAATTGTTAAGGATTTAAATGAATATATTTGAATTTTTTTTCCAATTCTACTTAAAACTCTAGAAGAAAGAAATACGAACCCATTGGGATTGGTTTAAACCCAGGAGCAAAAATGTTGGGAACTTCTGAAGGTTTCTGTGGCCTATTGAGGATAAATGTAAAACCTCCTTTTTTTCGGTTCTGCAGCAGTTTTCGGTGGTTCTGGTAGTACAAAAATATTTTTAGAAACTTCTGCACTAGGTACAGTTCCTGATGGACCAAAAATACTGGGCGCTACTTGCAACTTGGTCTCCGGTTTTGGTACTACTGGAGTGGTGAAAATATTCATTGTAGGGGGCTGTAATTTTATTAAATTAAAGATAAAATGGTGTAAAGTTTCTTTTATGTAAAAAAAGTTCTCGCCAAGAAAAATGCTGATGAACATTTTATTTAAAATACATCAGGACGGTCGAGTTTTTTTAACGGTGATTTAAACATTCTGATATAAGTCCAGTTCAAAACTATATATAAGTGTTTTTTATTTAGAAAATAGGCCGTTTCGATATTGTAGACGAAAAAATGTATATATATATATATATATATATATATATATATATATATATATATATATATATATATATATATATACAGGGTGCCCCCAATTATATGGAATAATGATTCCACAGCATTTATTAATCAGTGTTTCAAAAAAATGTTATAGGGTGTTATACGACGCACACGCGCATGCATATATATATATACATATATATATATATATATATATATATATATATATATATATATATATATATATATATATATATATCAGTAATAGTCAATCTCTATATGATGTATTTTGAAACTAGGGCCCTTAAAAACTCACCACTCAAACCCAAACTCCGGAAATGATATGTCGATGACATCTTTATAATTTGGCACCATGGACGAAATGAATTAGGCAACTTCCTGACCTATTTAAATAGGATCCACCACCGGATACAGCTCACTTTGGTAATAGAGGAAGAAAAAAGCCTCCCTTTCCTTGATGTGCTCATAACGCGGCAAAACAACGGTCAACTTCAATACTCAGTTTACCGGGAGCCCACCCATGCCAATAGATATTTAACGCTGGCTCACACCACCATCCAATCCAAATCCAGTCGGTAGCCAACACCATCATCGAGATCGTACCGACTCACCGAACCAGACACGAGACAGCAAGAAATTACACAAAACACTAGGGCCCTTAAGGAAAATGGATATACAGATCAGTCCATACGGAGAGCACTAGAAAGGTAGCGCCATCCACAGACAAGGACAGAAGAACGCGATCTCAACCAGAGTAGAGTCCTATTACCGTATGTGAAAGGAGGTACAGATAGGATTGGAAGAGTCCTAAGAAAACACAACATAAGCACAGCATACAAGCCACAAAACACTCTGGCAGACATCCTGGGCCATCCAAAGACAAGAGAAAACTGGAAAACCATGGAGTTTACAGCATCCCATGCGGAGACTGCCACAAATTGTATATAGGACAAACAAACAGAAGAATTCTCCACCCGGAGCCAAGAACATAAAATAAGTATCAAAAACAAACAATATCGGCTCTTTTTCAGCACCATCATGATACTGGTCACAACATCAATTTGAGGGATCTAAATAAATATATATATACATATGTGTATATATATACACATATACACGTATGTATATATATATATATATATATATATATATATATATATATATATATATATATATATATATACATTTGTGTATATATATATATATATATATATATATATATATATATATATATATATATTACTCGTGTTTTCACAAGCTTTCATTTGACACCACACTCGATTACCTAGTAAAAAATTTTTTTTTTCACTTCCGATTTCACCCCCCAAAACTAATCCCTTAAGACAAAATTTAACTTTCAAAACTACATGGCTCTGGTGAGGCCATCAATTCCTATATTACTACCAAATTTCAACTTTCTATGACAAATAGTTTCGGAGAAAATCGGGTGTGACAGACGGACAAACGGTCGGACAGACACCGAAGTGATCTTATAAGTGTTCCGTACGGAACACTAAAAATATGTGTTCCGTGATACTGATCATTATTTAAAGACAAAATTCTGCAACTGAATGTAAAGCATAACATTTTGTAAGAGCCGCTTATATATATATATATATATATATATATATATATATATATATATATATATATATATATATATATATATATATATATATATATATATATATATATATATATATATATATATATATAAATAAAAGTACATATAAATATATATAAATAAATATATATAAACATATATAAATATATATATATATATATATATATATATATATATATATATATATATATATATATATATGTATATAGTCGCGGTCATAGAAATTACATCGCTTAATAAAAATAATATTTTTACAAAACTTCATTCGCACTTGTTGAAGTCAAAGATCTCTTTATTATTGCAAAATTATTACAATTTACATTGAGTTACAGTTTCTTTCAAGTATTACAGGTGCTTAAAGTAACATTACTCTGTATAAAAGCCTTTCGACTGGCCGATGGTCTGCCCTGTGATAATTCGTTGGACTGTTCGTAATTTTACAAGTATTATTTCTAAATATGTTTTTAATGATGGAACAAAATTTGTTTTTAATTTGAAGATATTTTGTAGATTAAGCTTTTTATTTGTTCATATTTACTTTATTTTTGCAGAAAAAAATTATTCCAAAAAACTCTGCTTGAATCGATCAGGTACAATCTGCAGTGTGCAGTTGACTTTAACATGTTTTCTGTTCTATGGTGTCGTTTTCTTTTCCCCCCCCCCCCCCCCCCCCCGCTCTATCTCACTCTCTTTCTTTGGTCGTTCATTCATCCATCTCATTCATTCTTATGTTATACATTTACAGTTTTTTTTACTAATTGCTAATAATATGTACATATTTACAATTTTGCAAGCTAGGATTGCGATTATATTATTGCTTTTATTTATCTATGTCACTCTTGTTTGTATAGCATCAATTTATTCTGAAAGTTCAGCTGAGAATCTGGTGCCAACAGTGCATATAGAATCCGCATAGCAACGAAGGCTTTTTTCAGGATATGATTGACGTGTAAGTGGAATCTTGGTCTTGTGCCTATTATGACACCCAGGTATTTCAAACGATTTTTTAAGGGTTAAGGGTTTTAATTAGTTCATTTATGTAAATTTTTTAATTAGAACTACGCCTTCATCATTCATGAAATGCTTCCCTCCCAACACTTCTTTCAAAGGATCAAACAAATAAAAGTTGCAACAGACAAATCTTGACGCCAGGGTGGGTGTTCTAAGGGTTTTCAGTGTAGTAATGTTAAAATGGGTGGCCGAATGCGCGCCGAGGGCAAAAATAAAGTGTGTAAATGTAGTAAAAAAAGACTTTACCTGAGCAAAAATATTCTGGCCTTGATTATCCAAACCCTCCTTTACTATTCGATCGAACACACTCTTTCCTTCCTTAACTACAGGTTTCTGAGCAAAAATATTATTAACATCCTTCTTAGCACTCTCAGAAGTAACAACAGGTACAAAAATATTTTCCTTAGCTTTAAAAATATTATTATCGGTTTCATCTTTCGATTTAAAAATAGTAGAAACTTCGTTTTTAGCAGGAGGAGCGAAAATATTTGAATCCTGCGCATTTTGAATTGTTTTTTTAGCAGTAGCAGTAAAAATATTTGTATCTTGTTTCACTTCCATAGGCTCAGGTCTAGCTTGATTAAAGATATTTGGTGGCGCCACTTTGCTCTGACCAAAAGGCGGCTCGTTTTTGTTCTGTGGAGCAAAAATATTGGGAACTTCGGTTTTGGGTTGTGTGAAAATATTTTGTCCATCTTTCGAGTAAGCCAAAATATTCGGTGAGAGGCTTCGTTTTAGGTTGATGTTTGACTGGGCTTTTTGAGCGAAGATGTTCGTTACTATGGTTTTTTCTTTCTGGGGTAGACTCTCTGGAAAAAACAATGCTTTAAAGGGTATCCTGAATTTTTTGGGGTCGAAATGCCCTACTTAAAAACAGTTTTGTTTTATTATTTCAATTTGTTCTTTGGGTAAAAAAAGAATTTTTGGCATTTTTTCAGCCCCCCCCCCCCTTTCACTCCCCGCCCCCTTAAAACCCTCAAAAACCACATTTTTACATTTATTTGGTTTTTTCCGGTTTTTTTTAACAAATCATCGCAAAAAAAATTGTGATGATAGGGGAGCATCAGGGCAACATCTAAGTAACATTTTTGGTGTCACGTGACCTCACCAGCCTTCTAAAAAATAAAGAAATCGAATATTTCAAAAATTCACAAACTGTTAATAGGTGACTAAATTTGGGTTTTTTTTTTAAAATCACATATTTTTTTCTCAGTCCAACCACCCCAAAATTTTTTTTCTTGCTACCCTAAAAAAATTGAATGTTCCTGATTTTTTGTCATTTCTACTGGGCGAAAAAAAAAATAGCATCAAATGCGGATTCTACGGAAAATTTTACAAAAAAAACTCATATTTGTATACATCCTTTTTTTTCTAGTGAAAGGAAAATTAATTTGAATTATTTAAGGACATACATAAGGACTAACACCTTCACTATCCACGCCGGTGTGCCCCAAGGCTCCATACTGTCTCCTACTCTCTTTCTCATTTACATAACGATCTGCTGAAAAAGACCGGGACTCCAAGCTACAACTTTGCAGATGACAGTACGCTTATCTCTTCATTCCCTTTGAACGCTCGGACATCGACTACTCGGGCGAATATCCACAGACAGCAGGAGGTCGTTCAACTTAACAAAGACCTGGAAGATATTCTATCTTGGAGTGACAGTAACCAAGTGGAATTTAACGCTACAAAAACCCAGGCGGCAGTTTTTTCTAAAAAGGTTAACGTTGCTAAACCAGACATAGTTTTGTCGGGGCACTCCATTCCCCTAGCATCGTCACTCAATTTGTTGGGTCTTAATTTGGGAGCAAATATGTCCTGGCATGAACATGTTGCAGGCATAACAAAGAGAGCTTCTCAGAAGTTGGGAATATTATTTCAAACCAGAAAGCTTTACACTCCACAACAACTGCTAATTCTTTACGAAGCTCAAATTCGACCAACTATGGAATACTGCTCCCATGTTTGGGGCTCCGTTCCCAAACACACACTACATTTGTTGGATTCTGTTCAGAGAAGAGCTGTTCGTCTAATTGGAGACCCCAAACTAACCAGCGGTCTTGATTCACTGAAACATCGAAGAACGGTTGGCGACTTGAGCATGTTCTACAAGTATTTTCATGGAAAGTGTTTTCGAAGGATGTAGCCCGCTTAATTCCTCCTAGAGCGGTGCATGTTAGAAATACACGTCGAGCTAATACTTCACATCCGTATGAGGTTCAACTTGTTACTTCGCGTACAACGCTTTTCAAGCAGTCTTTTATATGGAGAACATCATCCCATTGGAATAATTTGCCCAGGGCTGTGTTTCCCACCGAGTACAATTTACCGCGATTCAAGAACAACGTGAATCGCTTTTTTTTCCGTACACGCCGCTCCTGAAGCGGTTTAGCGACTTCCCTGTAGCAAGCGTGCTAGACCCATAAAAAAAATATTTTTAGCACTAAATTGACTCTTTTTTTTCCTTTTTTTTGCCATTTTAACGTACCGTTGCATTCAGAAACTACATTTAACCTTAGATTCGGATTCTACGAAAAATTTTACTCAAGAAACTGATTTCTGTTTTTTACGGACATAAAGGAAAATTAAATTGCAATTTGCAGGCCATTTTTAGCTCTAAATCGGCTATGTATCGCTTTTTTGGCCATTTTAAAGTACAATTCCTTTCAAAATAATACTTTCGGCCTCAGATTTGGATTCTAGGGGAAATCTCTGCCATGCTTGTATCATTTGAATTTTTGCCGCCTAGAATCCAAATCTGAGGCCGAATGTATTAATTTGAAAAGAGCAGTATGTTAAAATGGCCAAAAAAGCGATAAATAGTCAATTTTAGAGCTAAAAATTTCCTGCAAATTGAAATTTAATTTTCCTTTATATCCATAAAAAAAACCTCCGATATGTACAGAAATCAGTTTCTTGAGTAAAATTTTCCGTAGAATCCGAATATGAGGTTAAATGTATTTTCTGAATGCAATGGTACGTTAAAACGGCCAAAAAGGAAAAAAATAGTCAATTTAGTGCTAAAAATGTCCTAAAATAATTCGAATTAATTTTCCTTTCACTAGAAAAAAAAAGGATGCGTTCAGATATGAGTTTCTTTTGTAAAATTTTCCGTGGAATCGGAATTTGATGTTAATTTTTTTTTTGTATACACTGGTACATTAAAATGCATAAAAATTAGGAAAATTCAATTTTTAAGGGTGGCGCATTCCGAGAAAAAAAATTTCTGGAAGGGTTGGATTGGGAAAAAATGTGATTTCGTAAAAAAATCCAAATTTAGTCACCTATCAACAGTTCGTAATTTTTTTAAATTTTCGATTTTTAAAAATTTTTTAGAAGACTGGTGAGGTCACGTGACACCAAAAATGTTACTTAGTTATTATGTTCCACTACCATCACCATTTTTTGCGATGATTCGTTATGAAAAACCGGAGAAAACTAAACGTAAAAATAGCAAAAATAATTTTCTTACCCAAAGAACAAATTAAAATAATGAAAAAACCTTTTTGAAGTAAGGCATTTCGACTCCAAAAACTTAGGATATCCTTTTAAATTAATTGTTATCCGAGATATTTTTCTTTATAAAAATTGATTAAAAATACATGTGGTGTACTAGAAAAGTAGCAAGACTGGTAACGCGATCATGACAGATGCGCACCGTGGACGATAGGTGGCAGTGCGGCGATCGGCTATTTTATTTTTTATGGGTCTAGCACACGTGCTACAGGGAACTCCCTAAAGTGCTCCAGGAGCGGCATGTGTGCGGAAAAAGCGATTCACGTTGTTCTTGAATCGCTGTAAATTGTACTCGGTGGGAAACACAGCCCCCAGCAAAGGGATGATGTTTTCCATATAAAAGACTACTTGAAAAGCGTTGTACGCGGAGTAACAAGCTGAACCTGTGAAGTATTAACGCGATCTGTATTTTTAACATGCACCGCTCTGAAAGGAATTAAGCGGGCTACATCCTTCGAACACGTTCCATGAAAATACTTGTAGAACAGACTCAAGTCGCCGACCGTTCTTCGATGTTCCACAGAATCAAGGCCGCTGGTCAGTTCCAAGTCTCGAATCAGACGAACAGCTCTTCTCTGAACAGAATCCAACAAATGCAGTGTGTGTTTGGAAGCGGAGCCCCAAACATGGGAGCAGTATTCCATAGTTGGTCGAATTTGAGCTTTGTAAAGAATTAACAGTTGTTGTGGAGTGTAAAGCTTTCTGGTTCAAAATAATATGCCCAACTTTCGAGAAGCTCTCCTTGCTATGCCTGCAACATGTTCATACCAGGACATATTTGCTCCCAAATTAACGCCCAACAAATTGAGTGACTATGCTAGGGGAATGGAGTGTGCCGACATGACTATGTCGGGGTCAGCAACGTTAAATTTTTTAGATAAAATTTCTGCCAGGGCTTGGTTAAGTTGGACGACCAGACGAATAGACCAGATAGCCTGCCTCAGTCGGTACCCTTTTTCGAACATCTACAGGCATTCTCAGGCAACAATCTCAATCGGACTGAAATAGCGTTAAATAGTTCCAGATATTCCCCAGCCACAATTCCAGTCTCCCCGGAATGTCTTATCTCCATTGGTCTCGCGACGCAAGGCATTCTTTTTTCAGCAACACTCGGTTTGGTGATAAAACTTACTGGGCCCTACTACGTACACTGGTCAGTGTGTCGCCACATGTCAACGATAAGCTACACGCAAAACCGTTTCCCTCTAAAGATCATATGGATAGATAAACACGCGTAGGTTCATAGTTACTTGTTAAAGCAAGAATAAGTCTTACAAGTACGTAACTTCGTTACAATATGATAGATACAGATGGTATTCTCTAAATCCAGTCTTTATACGGTCTTGTCCTTTTTTATTTCCCGCCGGCTACGAACCTCGACGGTATGCCAACCTTCATACGTATGAATGTATGAGGGTTGGCATACCGACCTTCGAAGTCGACTTGAGACCTGTGTCTTATTTAAGAACGCTACCTACCTCATCTACCTTCCGGTTCATGCGACCGCCGATCAACAACATGCCGTAGGCACTTTTCGTCGACGCCGGCACTCAGTCCTTGTGGGCCGACTTCAGATATCCACCCCACTCAGGGAGGACCTTCATCGTCAGCCTTTCATGGTCCGAGCAACTTGCTATTAACAACCACCTTTTTTAGAGCATTGTCGGGTTATGAAAGTGTGCCCATGTCTGCTGGTTATTAACACGATCTGAAATGTAGCTTAGCGAAATACATTTTTAAAATTAAAATATCTTGACTTGTAGGAGATCGAACCCGAGACTCTGGCCGGTAAATCGGATCTATACCGTAAAGCCAAAGCTGCTACTGAATTTAGGCTTTTATATTTTGCGTAGTATTGGAAGGGAGCCAGAATTCTCGCGTAATTACAGGCAATGAATCGTAGATTTTTTAGTACAATTTTCAAACGAAACGTCAAAGTCAAGAGTAGTACACTGCTCTCCTCGTCCCGAGATAACGGGAATAGGATAAAACATTTTTGTTGAAAACCCGTCATTTTACCAGTTTGAATACCATTAATAATAACCCTTCGTCGTTTTGTAGCTGCCCAAGAAAACTACCTGATTGTTAAAAAAAATATATCAGATCTTTATAAAAAGTTAGTCTTATTGCTTTTCTTCCACACCACGTACATTTTATTGTTCTTATATATTTACCTAGAATCAACCTCTTCATCTAATAATCTCGCTTCAATGGTCATTTCCATTTCCTTGAATATTTCGTCTTGAATGATATAGCCATCCTTGTCGAAACTGTTGTACACCTCGTGCGATTGCATTTGCATGTACATCTCCGGGGATATCTCTTTGCCATTTACAACAGTACCTAAAGAAAGTATTTGCAATTCAGACATTTGGTACATCCATAACAATTTAAATTTTTTTCTTGTACATTCCTTCGAAAAATGAATACTATTTTTAATTAATATTATAATTTAAATTCTTTCTAACAGACACTATGTCCATCTATTGACAGATGGCTTCGAAAAAGCGTATCACATAAAATCTTGAACTTGAGCTTTACGTTTAAAGATCAGAAAAAGGCACCTAAAGCAAAGCTTTTAATTCGGTCGGATTTTTGGTCTAGTTGAATGAGTATCATGAACGGAAAAAATATCTCAAAACAAAAACACCAGAACAATATGAACTATATAAAGGAAAAAGGAAAAAAGTTAAAGAGTTGGTAAGAGAAACAAAAGAACAGTCATGGAAAGAATTCGGAGATAAAATGGAAGAAAATAGTAAAGAAAATCAAAAACTATTCTACAGAATTCTTAAATCATTCAGGAAGGAGCAACCTATAACTGAATTATATGTGAAAAAACAAAAACCAAGAAATCCTAACGACAGAGAAAGCAATAATGGAAAGATGGAAAGAATACTTTGAAGAACTATTGGGATGTAATGAAGAAAAAGAGAATATAAATTATGAAGAATTGGAACAACAAAATAGGGAAGAAACCGAAAATAGGGAACAAAGAGAATGCAAAGAGTTGGAGGGCGTTATAAGAAAATTGAAAAAATGGGAAAGTCTTAGGCAGCGATAAGATAACGTCTGAAATAATTAAATACATGGGGTAGAAAGGAAAGCAATATTGCTAGAAATAATTAATAGTGCATGGGAAGAAGAAAAATTTTCGGCCGAATGGGGAATATCGTTTATTACACTAATCTATAAAAACGGACATCACAAGGATTGCAATAATTACAGAGGAACTACTATACTGAACACAATTGGCAAAATTTATGAGGACATCATTAATAATGCAAGAATAAAGAAAGTAATAGAACCACAACTATCGGAATCGCAAAGTGGATTTAGACCAACAAGAAGTATCGGACAAGGGCGAAAAAATGATTATTAAAATGTTTTTGCGAAATCGTCAATTAACTTTGGGCCAAGAAGAGCAAAAACTAAAGTTTGGATATACACTATGAAACGATTCGCACTCATCTCCGGGCTAACGATTTGAAGTGGCGGAATACAACCAAGAAACCATTGCTGAGCGAAGAACAGAGAGAAACGACTCGCGTGAGCAGAGGAAAACAGAACGAGACTGGAGCAACGCAATTTTTTCCGATGACGCTTCATTTTGCGATTATGTTATCACCCCACGAGCCTGGACAATTTCCACTAACCAATTGGTTCAGTGCACCGTGAAACATCCTGTGGGGATCCACGTTTCGGGATGTCTTTTGGAAAAAGGTTTCATGGTGGGATTTAGTCATAATAGTTTATAAATATTCCAAATGATATCAACCATTAAAAGTGAAGTCCATATTCAGTGTTCTCTCATCTGTCAATTCATTTTGGGACTCGTTTCGTCTTATCGCGACGACTTAATATAACAGAACAGTACTAAAGCAAAGCATACATCAATTTGTATTTTTAGCTGCAGTAAGCCTCTTTTAGCAGGCTGTTAGGGGCTGTTTAAAGTTCATCGCACTGCCTAGCGGCAACTATTAGCAACTCGCTAACCAATTGAGACTGTTGTTTTATGGCATAGCACACGCCCTGCAGGAAAATCCTTATAGCGCTACAGGAGCTACGCGTGTGCGGAAAAAAGCGATTCACGTTGATGTTGAATCACTGGAAATTGTACCCGGTGGGAAACACAGTCCTGAGTAAATCATTTCGAAGAGATGAGGTTTTCCATATAAAAGACTGCTTTGAAAATGGTCGTACGTGGAGTAACAAGTGGAACTTCATACGGATGTGAAGTATTAGCGCGACGAGTGTCCCTAGCATGAACCGCTCTAGGAGGAATTAAGCGGGCTACATCCATCGAACACTTTCCATGAAAATACTTGTAGAATAGACTGAAGTCGCCAACCGTTTTACAATGTTTTAAGGAATCAAGGTTGCTAGTGAATTTTGGGTCTCCAATCAGGAATTTAACGGCGCCCTGGCCTTATACAGTTCCCGATAGAGGGATGGTATACCTTTAAAAATAGGCTTACAGCAGCCTAACATGCAAACTGTGGTGTCTTACTAAGATAAATAGTTAGTTTACACTATTACGTAAAAAATCTTAGGATACCTACCTACAGGTCCTTTCTTCTTACTCTCCACGCGACTCGACCTCTCCAAAACATAAGGAAACTCCGACATTCTAAACGAACTCCTTTCAATTAAAAAATGTGTGTTATCCTTATTCACACCAATCCCACAAGTCCTCATGAAATCGATAGTGGTCTCTACATCGTCAAGAAAGAGCAAGTCGGTCAGTTCTTGTATGGGATAAAAAGAGATACTTTTAGGCGGCGTGAAGCATTTTACTAACGTCTCCATTGCTTGTACGCGTACTTGGATGAAGTATCTCATAAGGATACAGGCATTTAGATACGTGGTCGATTTTATGAGTTTGAAAAATTTGACGTAGTTGCGCTTTTCGAAGGCCGAGTATACTTGGAGGGCGAATTTGATTTCGGGGATTTTTGGAGTTCCACGCGCAGTTTTTGTACCTAAAAACATAATATAAGATAAAACTGGGAACCATATTGTTACAAGTTTTTAAATAAGTATTTTTAGTAGTTTCGGACGTTGGCTATTAATATGGCAATCCTGACCTTATTGACGGCGCTTCGAAACAACTGAACAGACGTAAGTCCGAACCATTATATTAAGTTATATAGCCAAGAATGTCTTCTTCTCCCTGGACCTCATTTGCTATCTATCTTTCCCTGTATTACCAGCTGCAAGAGACGGTATTTATTATGCCTCATGACGTGCCCAAGATATTCCAGCTTTCGCCCTTTAATTGCGAGTGCAATTTCTTTGTTAATGCCTATTCGGCGCAGAACGTCTAAGCTGATGATATGTTCGGTACACGAAATGTTCAGAATCCGGCGGTACAACCACATCTTAGAGGCTTCAAATTTTTTCATTAGTGTTTCCGCCATCGTCCACGATTCTACACCGTATAGCAAAACAGGGAATATGTAGCACTTGGCTAATCTAACTTTTAGTCGGAGTGACGTAAATAGTCTTCTCATACCATTAAAAGATGCTTGAGCTTTTTCGATTCTTGACCAAGGCAAACTGTGACTCGCTGATGTTTGCTTCACATTTTCTGTAGATTCTGTTATAAATAACTTTTGTGAAGATCTTAGTGATGTGGTTAATCAAGCTTATCAAGCGGAATTCATCGCATTCTGTAGCGCCTTTTTTCTTGGGTACTATAATAAAAGTTGATTCTAGCCAGTCTTTAGGGAATTCACCGGTATTGTGAATGTTATTAAGGAGATCAGTGAGAGTATTGAGAAATTGATCATCTATTTCATATATTAGTTTTAGTACTTCACCATGGATCTTATCAGAACCTGGTGCTTTATTATTTTTAAGGGACAGAATGACTTTCCCTATCTCAGATTTCATAATGGGGGGGGGTCCTGTATCTGTATTACGTGCTGAAGTTTGTAAGGTCAATCTGAGGCAAAAGACGTACCAACGTATAGTTTCCACGTTGCAAGTATTTCCGAAGGATCTGAGATGAGGTTTTTATTTGAATCAAGTATACTAGTCGGGTTGTATTTCCTTTTATTGGTCATCGCTTTTATTTCTTTATGCGTATTATGGTAATCATACGAGGGTGGATCAAATATAAACCAGACTTTCTGTACTAAGCTCTTAGTATCGTTCGGAGCGGCCCGCCGCTTCTAGCAATATTGGTTGGGTTTGTTAGAAGTGAGGAGAAGGTTCGGTTGGTCTCACCAGGTGCATTCAGTAGTACAGCTCACGATGTCGGAGCGAGACGTCCACCCTTCGATTGCGCAACGCGTCATTATTAAATTTCTCACTCGTGAAGGCGTGAAACCAACCGAAATTTTGCAGAGATTGACGTCACAGTTCGGGGATCAAACACCGTCAAGTCCTCGTGTGTTCGCTTGGCATAAGGAGTTCATGGGAGGTCATGAAGAGATCGAAAATGAGAGACATAATCGTCGTCCACAGACGTGGCGTTTTGCACATTGATTTTTTTGTACGAACGTCGCGCCACGTATTACTGCAACCTTTTGGATGGATCGTCGCAAAAGACGTGACCAACCGATAGGAGACATGATTCTTCTCCATAACAACGCTCGACCCCACATTGCAACTCTCACTAGCGAAAAATTGGAGGAGAAAATGAGTTGGACAACACTTGATCGCCCTCCCTACAGCCCTGACCTATCGTTCTGGGATTTTTATTTATTTGGGCCACTCAAAGAAGCGCTGGGAGGCCAACGATTTGATGACGACAACACGGTGAAGGGCTTCGGGCGCAATTGATTACTAACACACGTTTAGGACGACGGTATCAAAAAGCTTCCGATACGCTGAGAAAAGTGCATTTCCAAAGCAGGATATTATGTTGAAAAAATGACATATACTTGGTTTATTTGTTATAGTAAATAAAAAAAATTTTAAAAATAAATCTCGTTTATATTTGATCGTATATATAATCGTCGTCCACAGACGTGGCGTTTTGCACATTGATTTTTTTGCACGAACGTCGCGCCACGTATTACTGCAACCTTTTGGACGGATCGTCGCAAAAAACGTGACCAACCGATAGGAGACATGATTCTTCTCCATGACAACGCTCGACTCCACATTGCAACTCTCACTAGCGAAAAATTGGAGAAAATGAGTTGGACAACACTTGATCGCCCTCCCTACAGCCCTGACCTATCGTTCTGGGATTTTTATTTCTTTGGGCCACTCAAAGAAGCGCTGGGAGGCCAACGATTTGATGACGACAACACGGTGAAGGGCTTCGGGCGCAATTGATTACTAACACACGTTTAGGACGACGGTATCAAAAAGCTTCCGATACGCTGAGAAAAGTGCATTTCCAAAGCAGGATATTATGTTGAAAAATGACATATACTTGGTTTATTTGTTATAGTAAATAAAAAAATTTTAAAAAATAAATCTCGTTTATATTTGATCGTATATATAATCGTCGTCCACAGACGTGGCGTTTTGCACATTGATTTTTTTGCACGAACGTCGCGCCACGTATTACTGCAACCTTTTGGACGGATCGTCGCAAAAAACGTGACCAACCGATAGGAGACATGATTCTTCTCCATGACAACGCTCAACCCCACATTGCAACTCTCACTAGCGAAAAATTGGAGAAAATGAGTTGGACAACACTTGACCGCCCTCCCTACAGCCCTGACCTATCGTTCTGGAATTTTTATTTCTTTGGGCCACTCAAAGAAGCGCTGGGAGGCCAACGATTTGATGACGACAACACGGTGAAGGGCTTCGGGCGCAATTGATTACTAACACACGTTTAGGCCGACGGTATCAAAAAGCTTCCGATACGCTGAGAAAAGTGCATTTCCAAAGCAGGATATTATGTTGAAAAATGATATATACTTGGTTTATTTGTTATAGTAAATAAAAAAATTTTAAAAAATAAATCTCGTTTATATTTGATCCAGCGTAGTATTTTATTTTATATATAATATAGATAGATAAATAAAAATAATAATAAAATAAATATAAATAATGTGTAAAAGGATTTTCTATTGTAATTTTCAATTAGATTTCAAGTATAAATTTATACAAATAAAACACTCTTACCTCCCACATAAAGTTTCCATCTTGCAAATTGAGTAAAATAATATACGCCCTAAATTCTGGTTCATTTGGGCATTTGTCTCCTTTTACATCCAAATCGTGATACATATACTTCAATGTTTGTAAGCATTTTGTTAGGTTTTCAGTGTTAATTTTCTGATCAAATACCGATGGATCTTCTCCCATTAACCTTAAGAGCATGATGATAATTCATTTAGTATATTAATTTCAGAGAAAGAAATAAATGTTCCAAGTTCACTTCTTAAAACCCAATGTTAATTTCAAATCCCTTATTTTGTACTTTTGGTCAAAGTACTGCCACAGAAAACATAAAACACAGTAGCGACAGTCCGACTCGGCATCACTGAGGGACTTAAAGGTTGAGGTGGTAGAAAAGTGTGGAAGAATTCCACACACAGCGGTGAAAAAGCCCACCCGTTTCATGAAAAATCGGCTAGAAGCAATAATAAGGGCTGGGGGGGGGGGAGTATTACAAAATATTGATTCTGGTCTTTAACAATAAATTTAAATGTTAAATTTAAAATTTGTTCAATTTTCCCTTTCTCTTACCCTTATTTTCAATCTTTGTTCTCCTTGTTTCTACTTTCAATCAGTAAAAAGCATGAGGTATGCTATGGAATCTGGTATCATTAGAAAGAGAATAAAATGGGCTTTCAAATGATACTAAAATCCGTGAAAATATATGAACACTAAATTTAGGATCCATGTTGAATGAAACCAAATAGTTTGAGTCGATTTCTTTGCTCCTTAGTGTATATGAGAACAGGAGAAGCCTCAAGTGGCTCCCCTGAGCAAGCCTGAGATTGCCAGAAATAAATTTGAGTAATACCCATTGACAAAAACAACATGTAGTCACAAAAGTAGGACCACACCCATTTTTAAGAGATCAAAGATGTCCTAACTTAGACAACACCCTACATAAATATTTTTCTATTAAAATATAGAAACATAAACGTAAACAACGTACCTTGCAGAGCAATGAATATGAAATCTAGCACATTGTTCAACTAGTTCGACAGAACCCTGAGAGCAGAGATTTTGTTGGGTTATATCTTTCCTTATTCCTCTTGTACGATCCCAAAGAAAATGAAACCATTCGCCCACATTTACCTAAAAATAAATAAAAGTTACATAAAAACCTATAACGAGTAGAGTGCTATTTTAAAACTATTTATTGACGGACAGCATTTTATTATGTAATTTACTTTATTGTCACACCACCTTAAATTAAACTGTCAAAGTGAGGATGTGTTAGAAATTGCTTCGTAAAAAATCAATGGTTTTTATGTAAAAAAAAGTGCGTTAAATGTTTGTATTGATACATCTGAAATAGTGGCTTTGGCACCATTATCTAATTCCAACTTACCAGGTCCATAGCCCCGGCTTGGCTAGCCAGGTCACATTTTATGTCATGCTGCTTGCGAGCAGACATCAGAGGACTCTCAAAATCAGAGAAGTTGTAAAAAAAATCAATTAGTTGTTTGTTGGAGGCCTTTCGGACCATGATGAAGGCACCATCCCCCACGGGTGGCGCGGATACCTGAAAGACCGGCTTCGAGGACTTAGTACCAACCCTGACAAAATAATTGCGGGGTACGCTATTGGTGGGCGACTGTTCGGACCATGCAAGGCTGACTATGAAAGCAGCGCACCTCCGTATGGATGGAGTTAATACCTGAAGTCAGCCTTCAAGGACTGGGAGCCTATTCTGACAGAAAAACGGCCGAAAGCATGTTGCGGGCGAAGTAGATAGCGCTCTCTTAAATCAGAGGCAGTTCTGAAATAGAGCATAAAAGTCTTTGAACGTAATCGCTAACCAACATTCTTCGCCGCAATGTCACGGAGACGCATATAGAGGTATTAAACCCGTCGAGGTCCGTGGCCAGCGGTGAATTGAAAAAAAAACAAGGCGATAAAACAGCGGGCTGAGAGAGGGACGGTCATGTGGTTAGGATATCACGTTCAACTGTAGATCCCGTCTGGTTGACATTACCCAGACATTAATTAAAGTTGGCAAAAAGGATCTCTCTGGTCTGTCTGCTTGGCAATAAAACGTCTCCACCAGCTTTCTTAGTAATGATATATTAAATAAAATAAAACCGGCCAAGTGCAAGTCAGACTTGCGTAATTAGTGTTCCGTAGGTTGCTAGCTTTTAAAATAAAATGATCAATGACTTCATAAAACATGGCCAAACATAAAAAACGCGAGGGAAATCAGATTATTTTTTATATCATTGTAGTATATGTCCCTTCAGGAAATAACCGTGAAAGTCTAAGAACTCTTTATGAATGTTGTGAGGAAAACCTGTTAAATAACCAGTCCAGTGCAAGTTAAACTTGCACAATTAATGTTCCGTACGTTAATTGCTTTTCAAATAAAAAAATTTGTTACGGTGGTATAAAATGATCAGTGACTTCACAAAACACACCCCAAATGTTTTCAACAAAGTCAGTTTCCAATCAACACCCCGTGAAGAATATTTCAGAAATTTTTTGATCAGTACTTTTCGAGATAAGGTGGGGGGACAGCGATTTTTCGCTATTTTTAAAAAATAATACAAAGAAAAGTGTGCGTAAGTATTACATTATATATATAATTTTTACTCGTGTTTTCACAAGCTTTCATTCAAAATTTTTTTTTCACTTCCGATTTCACCCCCCAAAACTAACCCCTTAAGTCAAAATTTAACTTTCAAAACTACACGGCTCTGATGAAGCCATCAATTCCTACATTATTACCAAATTTCAACTTCCTATGTCAAATAGTTTCGGAGGAGAAAATCGGGTGTGACAGACGGACAGACAGACAGGCACCGAAATCATCTTATAAGTGTTCCGTACGGAACACTAATAAAAAATATATAATAGTAGGTGATTTTAACATGAGTAAGATCACGTCAAGTGGACCCCCATTTTCCACTTGATTATCAAATTCAGGTATGAGTATTTTTTCATGAAGTATTCACTATAAACAATTAATCCCCAAAACAATTTTTAAAAATTTTCATTTTAACAACAATTTTTTTTTTTAATGAAAATTTGTATGACTTTTAGTTAAAAAATCGATAATTAAAAAGCTACTAGAGATATTCTAATGAAACTTTCAGGATTTATAGTTCAATACTTGTACCTTAATAAAATATATAGAAGTTCAAATTATTTATTTATTTTCATATTGTTAATTAAGTTTTAAGTTAACAAATGAAAACTTCAATGACTTCTCCCTCAAAAAACGAAATTTTTTTTTCTCCGTATTATGCATTAAACATCAAAGTAACAGAATCCGCAAAAAAAATTTGACTGCTCGTGATTAAACAAAAAAAAATTTATTTATGACGGGCGGTGAGCGCTGTCGGTACGGCGCGCTGCCGCGCGTCATTGACTTACCTTTCGATCTACTCAGTAATTATAAATAAGGAACAATACTTTATTTTTTAAATAAAAATAATGTTATCTAATGAATAATTTTATTTAAACACATTACATAAAATCAATTAATAAAATATTTTTTAATTGTTAAAAAAACGAAGATATCAAAAAATTTAGCAATATTCTATTATTTTATTTTTCTTATCGTTTTTTACGAACTGTACTAATTATATTTATTTTAGGTCTTAAACAATATTGTCAATTTTCAATTAATAAATTTAAACTTTACTAGTTACCCAGCGTTACTCCATTTTTAGATAAAAAAAAAATTGCGTTCGGTTATTTTCTTCATTTGTTATTTTTATACATATACGTGAATAACAAACGAATATCACAAGCCATTTTAGTTCATTTGTTAAATCCGTTTATAAACACATCAGTGAACAAATTTTAAAATCAAGAATTTTCGTTTAATAAATTTGTGTTAACAGTTTTTATTGATCTAAATTTAATTAGTTTGTTTCAAATTTGTGTTAAATTTTAGGGGTGTTCATAATTTTGTTTTTGATTTATCATTATCATAAAAAAATTATTAAGAATCTAGTTTTAATTACAAAAAACCATGCTCATGATTTTAAAGATTTTATTGGGAATTATATGTGTAATTCGTGTGAACGGGCTATTTATTTGGGTCGAAAACCTGAAATTCCTGGTGAGTTATCTGTTAATAAATGTTCTGATGTCAATGAGCCTGAATCATCAAATTATGTTATTGAAGATAATGAAAAAAAAGACCCTTCTTTCCGATGTGACCTTGTCGACAACAAATTAGAAATTGATAAAGTTAAAGTGTTATTGGAGATTGGTGAACCTCCAATCAAAGTGAAGCGACTATCAAATGCAACGGAATGTCAAAAAAAGCTTTAAAGAATGTTATGAATAAAGTGATGAATAATAATAACAATATAAATAATGAAATTAATCCTAATGATCTCTTGCTTAATAATTTTAATCTGCTTTTAATAGTAAAAATTGTAGAGCTGACAAAATTCAAGTTTTGACCACGCTTCCTCCAGATTGGTCGATAAAAATGATAAGGAGAGAATTTAAAGTTTCCAAACGAATGTTTTAAAACGGCAAAAAAAATCAGGGAAGAAAGGGGATTCGCATCACAGCCCACAATTAAAAAGGGAAAAACTCTAAAAAAATGAAACAATCGAGCGCATTAAAACTTTTTATTTATCTGTCTGATGTCAATCGCGTAATGCCTGGAATTAAAGATTATGTATCGGTGATGGAAAACGGAAATAAAGTTCATAAACAAAAACGATTATTATAAGATTGGACTAACAAAATTTCAAAATCTCCGTCCACGTGAATGTATATCTGCTGGCAAGAGTGGGGACTCATAATGTGTGTGGGTGTAAAATTCATCAAAATGTCCAATTACAGTTGAACGGTTTTTTTTTTATAAATATTATAATTTAATTACTCTGCTTGAAATAGTTGAAGAAAAGAAAAACAAAGAACATTTTTTTAATGATTTAAAACAAAAATGGCTTGAATTATTGAGACATGATTTCCTTGCAAGATCTCAAGCATCATATTTTACTGAAAAGAAGGAATCTGTTGAGGATGGAGAATTTATCGTCTGTCTTGATTTTTCTGAAAATTATACTTTTTTTTGTACAAGACGCAATCCAATCTCATCATTGGACTAACACCCAGGCTACAATTCACCCTTACGTAGTGTATTATAGAGAGAATAAAGAAATGAAACATGAAAACTATGTTATAATTTCAGAAAAAGTTAGTCACGACGCGAGTTCAGTTCACCTTTTTAATTCTAAATTGATTGAATTCTTAAAAAATAAGTTCGGGGCAGATAAGATTAAAAAAATTTCCTATTTTTCGGACGGAGCTGCTTCTCAGTACAAAAAATAAGTATAATTTTGCAAATTTAACTAACCACAAAAACGATTTTAATATTGAGGCGGAGTGGAACTTCTATGCTACATCTCACGGGAAAGGAGCATTTGATGGTTTGGCAGGAAGTGTGAAAAGACAAGCTTATCGCGCAAGTCTTCAACGGGATAATGATAAGCACATTACAAATGGGCTTTCATTGTTTGAATGGGCTGAAAATTCATTTAAAAAAGTTAATTTTGGTTTTTGCTCTCAACAAGACCATGACTCTCATGAAAAAAAATATAAATCACGGTATGAGCAATCTGTGACAATTAAAAATACACGCCAGTATCATTATTACAAAGCTTTAAATAATACATCACTCGAGTGCAAGCTTTTTTCCAAAGACGTTAAAGTTATTACAAATGAAGTTTTTTAAAAAAAATAACGCAATACGGATAGATTTATAATTAAATTATAACTTATTCAATTTCTTCGTTTTTTTAACAATAAAAAAATATTTTATTAATTGATTTTATGTAATGTGTTTAAATAAAATTATTCATTAGATAACAATATTTTTATTTAAAAAATAAAGTATTGTTCCTTATTTATAGTTACTGAGTAGATCGAAAGGTAAGTCAATGACGCGCGGCAGCGCGCCGCACAGTGGAGCCATTTGCCCGATTCGCGGCAAAAATTATATTACTTCTTAAATATGCAATAAATGATCACATAAACTATTTGTCGGGCATTATAATAATTAAAAATAATATATTTGTGTAAAATTCACATAATACGAACACATATATTTAACCTTTTCAGTCACGCAATTCGGGGAACAGACGGATCTTCATATCATGCATGTTATTATAGGTTTTTAGGGTCGCTGAATTCAAATACGCTGTCAGATTTCAAAAATTCAAAATGGCGGATTTAATATGACGATGGAATTTAATTTAAAGTTATAATAATATATTTTACTTACCTTATTATACAGAGTGATTTTTAATTGTTTAATAATGCTGCAAAGTTGCAAATGTAAGAGAAGTATCAACGTCAAATTGTTTTAACCCTAAAGCTTTAACGCGCTCGAAAAGATAACCGTTCGTTATAACCAAACGCATAATATTTGTGAGTCGGTCACTGAAACGATTACCATAGTAACAAAACAGATACGCAATTCCTTAGATGGAAAGAACAATCGAAAGATTGCATAATAATCATTTGTTTCATGCTTAGACGACATATGTTCGTAAAGACATATAGTTCGGCGATAATTCAAATATGTTACGAGAGTAGTCTGAAAAGTTTTGAGTTTCAACATAAAGATGGTGTTATTCGTCAAAACCATTATTTTCAGACAACTCTCGTATATTGATTGTGAATTAAGACATTTATATACACGCCTTCCGCATATGAATGACTCTTTCTCAGGGCTTAATATATACGCTACACAGCTAGAGTTCATAAAAAAACTAGTGCACTATATCTATCCTTATATAATTTAATTTCTCTATGTTTCAAGTTATACTTAGCATTTAGAATATTTAACTGTCTCTCCTAAAAGGAAATTGTATAAAACAGGTAATTTTTCGTCTACTGACAGAACTTTAACCTTTCGCAGTGTGGCGAAAATGAGATTATATATCCCTTTTTTCACCTAGTCAAATTGTACGTTCGTGGATATATGATTTAATTGTACTCGTAATCGCACTTGATCGCACTTAAAACCATTTGGATATGATAAATAACAATGTAATCTTCTAATAAAAATTAATTTTAGATTGTAGGAAAGTGTAGACAAATAGTTACACCTAAATAAAGATACAATTTTATGAAGATTTTTGGTTCTGTGGCATTATTTAATTTGGCACGTAAATATTCGCATCAGAAACGAAAACAATACGTGTTAATGCAGCTATTATATCAAACTTTGAATTAAAAAATGTATATAGCATAGTGTTCTTAAAAAATTGTGAGCAGCATATGAAATAAAAACGTAAGAATGTAATGTGTTATCAGAGGTAATTTATTTGAGTGATCTTTATAAGGAATATACTCTATTCAGATAGGTAAACATAATAAATTACACTTGATTCTTTGAATTTAGGCATTTCTCTTCAAATTTTTGTGTTTATTAACCTTCTCCACATACTTTTATAAAATCGACTTTTCGCCGCCTCGGTTCCACTGTGCGCCGTACCGACAGCGCTCACCGCCCGTCATAAATAAATTTTTTTTTGTTCAATCTAATCACGAGCAGTCAAATTTTTTTGCCGATTCTGTTACTTTGATGTTTAATGCATAATACCGAGAAAAAAAAATTTCGTTTTTTGAGGGAGAAGTCATTGAAGTTTTCATTTGTTAACTTAAAACTTAATTAACAATATGAAAATAAATAAATAATTTGAACTTCTATATATTTTTATTAAAGTACAAGTATTGAACTATGAATCCTGAAAGTTTCATTAGAATATCTCTAATAGCTTTTTAATTATCGACTTTTTAACTAAAAGTCATAAAAATTTTCATTAAAAAAAAATTGTTGTTAAAATGAAAATTTTTAAAAACTGTTTTGGGGATTAATTGTTTATAGTGAATACTTCATGAAAAAATACTCATACCTGAATTTGATAATCAAGTGGAAAATGGGGGGTCCACTTGACGTGATCTTACTCACATATCAGAGTACAGTATCAATAAGAACTGTGGTCGCTTGGAAGATTTAAAAAATGTTCTTAGAATTTAGTACCTACTCCCAATATAACTTTGTAGAAAACAAGAATGGGCATATTTTAGATTTAGTAATAAGTAATTTTCGTGACCCATATGTGAGTAGGGATGATGTATCTCTTTTACCGGAAGATGAGCACCATCCTTCTTTGTCAGTAATATTGAATCGATTTGGGGGCACACAATCACAGGAACCGTTTAATAGAGTAACTAATTATAATTTTAAAAAAGGTAATTTTAAGCGATTATACTATGAATTTAGCAGTATCGATTGGTCTGAGGTAGAAAAACAAATTGCTGTTGACACGGCAGTGTATAACTTTTATAAGAAAATCTCTAGCATATTTGATCTCCGTTTTCCTAGGGTCAAGCACTCCACAAGGCGATATCCAATTTGGTTTAATCATGAGATAATAAATAAGATAAAATGAAAAGATAAATTTCGTAAAAAGTTTAAAACAACCGGTGAAAGGCAATGGGAATTAAAATACAAGGAGTACAGGTAATTAACAAAAGCTCAAAGCACAACCGCCTATCGTTGATATAAACAACAAGCGCGGAAAGAAATGAAATCAGATCCAAAAGCATTTTGGTCCTTTGTAAGAAGCCAAAAGCGTAGCTCTGATATGTTTCTAAATCAGCAAGAGGTAAAGGGTACACAAAATGTAGTGAATGCCTTTGCATCCTATTTTGGTTCAATATACAACATATATAATGGTTGCGTTGAGTTAAAATAAGAGAATTTCAGTATTTCTCGTGGTTTTAGATTTTTGGAAATAACAGAGATGGAAATTAGAGAAGCAATTAAAAGAATAAAAGTAAATAAATCACTAGCAACTGATAAGTTGCCTGCTTATATTATTAAGGGTTGTGTAGATTTTTTCATAAGCCCGCTAAAATACCTTTTCAACCTATGTTTGGAACAAGGTATCTATCCCACAAAATGGAAAGAAGGTAAGGTTATACCGATATTTAAAAAAGGCGACAAGGGCGAAATTAGCAACTATAGATCTGTTAGTATAGTCTCAGCCTGTTCAAAGATATTTGAGATTATTATTGGTAACAGAATATACAGTCATGTTAAACATAGAATCTCAGACGGATAACATTGTTTCTTGCTACATCGATCAACTATCACTAACTTAGTGAATTTCACTCAATATGTTCAGGAATCATTCAAGGATGGTGCCCAGGTCGATGTTAATTTATACAGATTTAGAAAAAGCATTTGACAGGGTGAACTTCGGGGAAATAATAAAAGCTCTTAGTGAACTCTCTGTAGATAATAATATAATTTTATTGTTATTATCGTATTTGGGTAACAGGTCCCTATTTGCTGAGAGTAAAAGTTACAAATCTAAAACATATACACCAACCTCGGGAGTACCAAGGGTTCAAACCTTGGACCCCTTTTGTTTTACTAGTTATAAACAATATAGGTGGTAATCTTAGTTTCTCCAGTAGTCTGATGACTACAAGCTTTTTACTGTAGTAAAAAATAAATTAGATAAACAGAAATTGGACTGTTGCGTGGAATGTTTGGCTTCAATAGTTTGCAACAATTACGTAGTGAAAAGAGCATAGTATTTATGCACGGGGCATTAAGAAACCACATTGATAATAAGCAATTTCTAGAACAACTTCCTTCTCGAGTGGGTGGAAACAACAACAGTAGATCCACATGTCTTATATAACAGCACATAGGGGGAATATCTATAACAATTCTCCACTTGTGAGGCTCTATGGTTGTTTCAATAAATATTGTGGAGATATAGATGTATTTGGCTTATATCAAAAAGAATTTAAAAAGCAAATGAGAATAAACATCAGACAATTGCATTAAATGTTGGCAATGTGTTACGGATATTTCGAGTTTTTCATGGTAGTGAAATTAATAATAAAGCAAAATAATTAAATTTTAGGTTTAGGTAGGTAGGTAGATTAGTTCATTAAGTAAATTATTACTGTAAGTAGTTAAGTAAGATATTAGTTTAGGATATGTATCTATTAATTACATGTAATGTTGTTGATACATTAATAAATAAATAAAATAAATAAAAAAAACACACCCCAAAGTTTTTTTCCCATTTTTACCGGAAACTTACGACGTTGAAAGTTTCTTTTATATACCAGATAAATTATCAGAGGTAATGCACTCCTGATAATTTTCATTTAATCTACACCCTGTGGAGAAAAATCCAGAATTTTTTCACAATTTTTTGATCAGTACTTTTCGAGATAAGAAGGGGACAGCAATTTTTGGTATTTTTTAAAAATAGTACAAAGAAAAGTATGCGTAAGTATTAATTTATATATATTTTTGAACTCATGTTTTTACAAGCTTCATTTGACACCCCACCCCACACTGGTTAAAAAAAATTTTTCCTTCCGATTTCACCCAACCAAAACTAACCCCTTAAGTCAAAATTTAACTTTCAAAACTACACAGTTCTGATGGGGCCATCAATTCCTATATTAGTGCCAAATTTCAACTTTCTATGTGAAATAGTTTTGGAGAAAATCTGGTGTGACAGACGGACAGACACCAAAGTGATCTTATAAGTGTTCCAGACGGAACACTAAAAAGAGTAATTCCATAAATAAAATTAATTTCACCAACATTTTTTGACTTACATCCGATCCATCTTCGCATAAAATCATAATATTAAGCATTAAATAATTCATGACCCGCGTTCCAGATTCCAAAGGAGGCAGTCACTCCAAAAAACACAAAAAAAATCCACCATATTTTTCTGACCGCAAAGTGAAAATCAGAGAGACATAATATCGTGAAGATATCAACAGAAGACGTGAGGCATGTATATTTGCATATGAAAAACCTTTGTGCTCGATGGATGCAGCGCACTCTCACTATCAATCAAAAACAGCGACGTGTCGAAAATTTAGAACGCTGTGTGGCACTATTTAACAAACCTGCATATATGTGTTTCGTCGGCATGACTCAAGCCTTCGATAGAGTGCAATTAATAGATATAAAAATATTACAAGAAAAGCGGACAAACCAGAAGCTAATAAAAATCATACATGACATTAACACAGAATGCAAAACAAATATAAAAGAGGGACATCTACTGAGCAAGGAAGTAAAAATAAACGCCGGAATAAGACAAAGCGATTCACTTAGTCTCTTTATCTTCAACCTTGTCATAGTGTCAACCTTGAATAGTGAAGAATCTTCCAAAAACTAGAGGGAACAAAATGGGCAATACATATTTCGACATAATCTGCTATGCCGATGATGCAGTCCTCATCTCCGATTCTGAGGACAACTTCAGACGATCTTTCATGCCTTCAATTTGGAAGCGAGAAAACTAGACATGATTATTAACACACCCAAGACAAAATGTATGGTAGCTTCAAAAAGATTATTAAAATGCAAGTTGGAGATCCAAGGAAGTATTATTGAACAGGTTAATAATTTTAAATACCTGGGAACAATAATAACAAGCTACGGAGACTTAAACAGGGAAGTAAAACAACAGTCTATGAAGGTATCACTAATAGCAGGTTGCTTGACAGATATAGTATGGAAAAATCATTACCTCAGAGTGGAAAGCAAAATAAGAATATACAAGACAAGAGTGAGACCGATCCTCACATATGCTGTAGAAACAAGAGTTGACACATGTAAAACAACGTAAATCATGAGGAAAACAGAAATGAAGGTGATTAGGGACATACATGGAAAAACTATCTCTCGACAAAATCAGCAACAAAGATCTACAAGAACTAAGTAAGATCCCAGAAATATCCAAATAGACCAGAACTAGAAGAAAACAATGGAATAAACACGTAGATCGGATGGACGACGACAGACTGGTAAAAGGGCCAAACTCAATAAACCTTGCCGAAGAAGAACTAGGGGCATACTTCCGAAAAGGTGGAAGGAATGCAGGACGTCCGCATCGGAAGAGACCTAATGGGGACAAAACAGGCAGTATGCCTACTTATATGACACACCATATAAAAAAGAAGAAGAAGAAGAAGAAATGTATGTGATAGGAAATTATTAGAAGCCAATATAAAAATAGTTGAAATAATAACAGTAGATCTATTCCTTACAGTCCTTTGTGCTGGTTTCTTGACCGGAACTAAGCTGACGTGTACGATTGGTCAGTTTCGCTCGAGTTAATCATCGCTCCCGATGATGCTAACATGGTTATCGAAACGCGCGTCGAGTGCAAAAATAAAGGGTTTGGTGTAGTGGTGATAAATACAAGGTGATTGTGTTAATGATTCTCAACGTAATATCGTCCAATTTTTTGAGCTTAAAGTATTTTAAATTTTTTTGATGCGATAATAGTTATGACATAATGTTTGGCTGTCTTTAGATCCTATTTAACAGACAGAAAGCATATTCTTAAAATTAGAGACACATACAGCGATTTCATAAGCATTCAAATGGGAGTTCCTCAGGGCACGGTTTTAGGGCTAATCTTCACCCGTGGGGGAGCGGGATAGAATATCTCCCCCGGTACGTTCTGCCTGTCGTAGGAGGCGACTTACAGAACAACCTAGATGGTAGATGCCCAGATCCCACCACCATCACCAGGTGTGATACCATCGCATCGGCTTAGGCTGCGTCAAGTTGCTTAACGCTTCATGGCTGTGCCGATGTCTTTGACTGTGGGACCAAATAGCATGATGAGGCACCTGGATACAAAAAATTCCGGAGGTAAAATAGCCCCCAGTTCGGATCTTCCGGTGGGGGCTGGTTCAAGGGCGTCGACATGCAAAGATCAGAATTTTAAAATGGATTTTTACAACATCCGAGGTTTAAACTCGAACATAAATTCAGTGCACCAACACCTGCAATCAAATAAACCTCATGTACTCGCTCTCTGTGAAACCAAGGTGAGTTCATCGACCAGCACAGTCAACTATCTTTATCCTAGGTACGACTTCTATTCCCCATTTAGGCGTAACTTTGGAATCTGTCTTTTTATTAGAAGCGACCTCTCTTGCCAACGAGAAGAGGTTCTGGAGCCCCCAAATTTGATGTTATGTGGTTAAAAATAACGACTCAACCAACTACAAGGTTCATCTGTATACTCTATCAACCACCAAGTGATACTAACTTTAAAACACTTTTCATCGATCATTTACAAATTAACTATCCAAATGCCGAAATTGCCATCTTGGGCGACTTTAATGTCCACAACATCAACTGACTTAAATATTCAAATACTACTGATGAACAAGGTCGTGAAGCCAAATAATTTTCAATCAGTTGCGACTTAACTCAGCTTATTGACGGATCCATGATCGAGACGGGGAGTTCGCCAGTCTTCTTGATCTGTTTTTAACCACCAATCCGGAGATTTACACGGTCAGCGTAAATCCACCGTTAGGTTCTTCCGACCATAAAACTACTTTTTCGACATCGAGTATCCTACCAATCAGTAACAGAGAGGCGCCTAAACGGCGCAAGATTTGGCACTACAAATCTGAATATTTTCGAACTTTCCCTTGGTTAGACGTTTTTTGTTTTCGATCCGACGACCCCATCTGACTGCGCCAAGGAGGTTTCCGATGTTATTTTGGCCGGTATGGAGGCTCACATCCCTTTTTCGAAGAAATGCCCTTCCAACGGCAAGCCTTGGTTTGACCGAAAATGCAAAGAAGCTGTTGCTTCTAAACATCTTGCATACCGACAATGGCGTGAAAATCCTAACACCATAAATCGTAAGACCTTTGTTCATTGCCAGGAACAGATGCAAAGAAATTATCGACGAAACCAAGGAGGCACACAATCA
Source organism: Pachyrhynchus sulphureomaculatus (assembly GCA_019049505.1). Classification (NCBI taxonomy): domain Eukaryota; kingdom Metazoa; phylum Arthropoda; class Insecta; order Coleoptera; family Curculionidae; genus Pachyrhynchus; species Pachyrhynchus sulphureomaculatus. The sequence goes on along the minus strand of CM032455.1, from coordinate 42,357,698 downwards.
ACGGATTAGAAACAAACTTCTCGCTTGTCCCAACAATTCCAGGTCCTTTTGGTCAGTCGCTAAGGCAGTTAGTCAAAATATTTCACCAAATCCACCATCCCACCACTCACACGGCCAGAAAATTCTATTGCAACGACACCTGTTGAGAAAGCGAACTTGTTGGCTGAACTCTTTGCTTCACATTATATTGTCGATTTCCAAGGAAAAACACCACCTACTATTCCCACAGTGCAATCAAGGATGCCCGACATTGACTTCAGACAGCGGATCATAAAAGGTATTTTGATGAAGCTAAACACCAAAAGGGCTTCTGGAGCTGACGAAATACCTGCCATAGTTCTTAAAAACTGTGCGAGGGAACTAACACCAGTTTTCTGTAGACTTTTCAACCTATCCTACAGAAAGGGAATATTTCCTTCCTGCTGCAAATGTGCCACAGTTCAGCCGATACCTAAAAAAGGCAAGAAGACCTTGCCAAATAACTACCGACCAATCGCACTGCTTTCAATAATATCGAAAGTCATGGAAAAGGCTATCAATCAACATCTTCTAAAATATCTTGAAGGATTCAACATTATTAACGATCACCAATATGGCTTTCATAAAAATAGATCGACAGGAGATCTTTCTGACTTATGTAACACATGTTTGGAACAACGCAATTGAACACTTAGGAGAATCTCGAGCGGTTGCTTTTGATATATCCAAGGCATTCGACCGTGTTTGGCACGATGGGCTGTTGGCTAAGCTGCGTTCTTATGGTATGTCTGAAAAGTTCTGTTTGTGGCTCTCACGTTTCCTCAGAGAGCGTTCTTTACGAGTAGCAATCGACGGATTTCCTTTTCTAACACCTTCCCTATCAACGCCGGTGTATCCCAATGCTCCATACTGTCTCCTACTCTTTTTCTATCTTGGGGTGACAGCAACCAAGTGAAATTTAACGCAACCGAAACCCAGGCGGCAGTTTTTTCTAAAAAAGTTAACGTTGCTGAACCCGACATAGTCAAGTCGGGGCACTCCATTCCTCTAACATCGTCACTCAATTTGTTGGGCATTAATTTGAGAGCAAATATGTCCTGGCATAATTTGCCCAGGACTGTGTTTCCCGCCGAGTACAATTTACAGCGATTCAAGAACAACGTGAATCGCTTTCTCCGCACACGTGTCGCTCCTATAGCGCTTTAGGGACTTCCCTGTAGCACGTGTGCTAAACCCATAAAAAATAAATAAATAAATAATCTTATTTATAATATACATTAATTCACTTACTGATCTTTTTGTTAATTGAACTGTAATTTCTCTTACTGATGACACAGTCTTATTCTTTTCAGGCAATGACTGGGATGATGTTAGAGAGAAAGTAATATTAGGTTTGCCTAGGGTCAAAGATTGGTTAGATTTTCACAAATTAACCCTTAATTTAAACAAAACAAATTATATTAATTTTTCACTGAATTTTACTGGTTGTCCAAATTATAATGATATTAAGGAGGTTTCTAGTACAAAATATCTAGGTATAATAATCGATAGTCGCCTATGGTGGGGGCTCATGCTTCGAGATTAAAGAACAAAGTTAGGAAGTTAATTTATAAATTTTAGTTATTGCGAGAAATGCTATCTAAAAAACTGTTAATTTTGGTATACAAATCACTAATGAAATCTTTAATTAGATATGGAATTGTAATATGGGGTGGATTGTATAATAATGCTTTGAAACAACTTAGTGTCATGCAAAATTTTATTTTTAAAGTTATCTATAACAAAAGAAGAATCTATCTATATCCAACACATCTTTTATATAATGAAAATATATTTAATGTTAGATCGCTATATATATTAGGAACGTGTATATATTTTCACGAGAAAATAAGTTTAAAACACTATGTGAATCACCAATATGAAACTAGAAATACCGTGTAAAGGAATCTTAAAATTCCTCTAAATCATAAAAATATTAACCTAAGATTTCTAACTTATCTTGGACCAAAGTTATACAATTTACTTCCAGTTACCATTATAAATATCTCCAAGTTAACCATCTTTAGAAAAACGCGCAGGGCCTATATTTTCCAAAGAACTGCTGATTTTATGAGAATTTTTAACCAACTGGTATTTTTTATTGAGTGTTATGTGAATGTTCTTTTGATTGTGTCTTGTTCTAGCCTTAAATGGCAAAACTATTTATTACCTTATAGTTTTTATTTAACATTAGACTATTAAGATTTGATTTTGATTCTTATAAAATAAACTGGCACATACAGTAGTTTAATCAGCTAGATGTCAAACAAAATTTAAAACAGTATAATAGTAAATATACTAGTTGGAAGTAGAATTAAGTGTAATATTGTTAAATGTTATGTCATCATCAATAAATAAATCATTGTAAAACTTTTGAAATTTCACTGTTGGCCGTTACAGACGGAGTAAGAGTGTACTGATCAATTTTAATTCTTTGTATAATATAACTTTTCGTTTTTTAAGCTTTCCTTTCTGTAGGGAAAAAGCTTGTATACAGGGTGACGCCTAAATTTGTGAATTTAAAGAGGGTCCAAGGTGTGAATGATGTTAAATTTTGAGATGATTATATTTCGATTAAAAATTTAACTATTTTAAAAAAAAATTACTGTCTAAAGTCTAATTTTTAGTATGTATCTAGATCAAAATTTGACCTTGCCGGCCGTTATTTGACGAGACCCCAACAGATTAAAATGCGTTCTAGATTGGCATTAAGGTGGCGATATACAATGTTATCATTTCTTCACTTACCTGGTGTTGTATTTCTCTTAATAATCTTTCTTTTTCAGGACACATATCCGGACATGTTCCTGCTGTGGGGCTCGATTTTAGCTTAGATTTTTTAATGTTTAATCTGAAACCGCGAAGAAATAAATTACTTTTGTAACAGACAAAAAAAACAATAGACAATTTCACAATAAAAATGAATTACCTCAAAAGTTTATCTCTGGCGTCCAATATTTTAAAATTTGTCTTCAACGGTAATTGCTTGGGATTTGATAACCTTCAGTAGCTCTAACTGTCCCGCGGTTAAACTAAAGAAAGAAATAGTAAATATAAATAAAACATTTTATATCCTAGACTTCTTTTACGTTTATGCAGTAATGTACACTTTCTACTTCTTGAGTGCCATATCCGACACGGATGTAATCGCGCCTTTGCCTGTGGTTGATGCTTGTTTAAGTATTTCACAGACAAAGGCGACCTACAATTTAATACCGGTTCCGAACGGCCAAAGTGAAACGGTTTTACTGGGCATGACACTATGGGTGGTTTGCCATTACCTTCCGGAGAGACCGTCCCGTTGTAAAGTAACGTACACTTTACCACACTATTTCTAGCTAAGTACATACAACTTTTTTGCTCTAGAAGGATAATGTATGCAACAGACAGTTCAACCAAGAACAATGAAAGACAAACGTTTTATTCTTGTAAATACAAATACACAGTGCTTTTTGGTAGTGGCAGCCCACTGTTAACACGATTTAAAAGTCTTAAACTGTAGACCCTGGCTCCTCAGTATAGTTTCAGCTTACCATGCTTAGGGTCTTCGGTTCATTCCTCAGCAGGTCAATATACTTATATATTGAAGTGTATGTATTATTTATTTATTTTTTATTTATTCATTCCTTTATTGCCATCAAGATTACATAACGTAGTAAAAAAGCAACGTCACAAAAAAGTAGAATATATGCATATAGCCAACAAATATATAAGACACCGTACAGAGGACAAAATCTTACAACTATTGATAACTAAAATTATTGATCTAAAATCAAAAGAATAAAAACATTCTGAGTGAGAGCAAACTTTTTGCTTCCCTTTTGAATCTCTCAAACCCCTCAATGTTCCTGATCTCCAATGGGAGAAGCCGATATGCCTTTATGCATTTAAAATATGGCCCTTTTTCAAAGAAAGAAGTAGCATGGTAGGGAGCGCAAAATTCGTTTTTACCTCTAGTCATGATTGCCATATCTGGAGCATATTCATTTCTATTTGTCAAGAAAAATGATGGATTCTTCTTAACAAAGGTGACCAAAGCCATGAAGTAGAGACCTGGGACCGTAAGTAACCCCATTTCAATAAAGTATGGTCGACACGACGTTAGAGGATGTAAATGACGCATGCATCTCAGAATTCTCTTTTGAGCCCTAGCAAATCTTGAAGATCCCCAGAAAGAAATCCCATAGTTTAATTGGGATTGAACATAAGCAAAATAGAAAAGTTGTATGCTATTTGATGATACAATATATCTAAGTCTTCTAATAAGAGCACACGCACTACTGAGCTTAGACCGAAGTTTCACTGCATGTATTTCCCAACTAATACTTGAGTCAATATTAACCCCCAGAAATTTTATCGTCTCTGTATTGGGTATTGACTTTAGTTCATGTCGTACATATAATGATTCGGTGGGTATTTTATTTTTATTAAATAATATAAGGCCCGTTTATTCCCATTAAGACAAAGGTAATTCTTTTCACACCACTCAGCCATTCTTGCCACTATATGAGAATAGATCACTGACAGGCTGGCGATAGAAGAGCTTGACAAAATGACCGATGTGTCATCAACAAATTGACAAGCCATTCCATCCCCATCATCATCATCCACATCCTGCTGCCCCAGCAGATAGTCCGGGAAATCGTTCACATATAACAAGAAAAGCAATGGACCTAGTATCGATCCTCGTGGTACATCCCTACACACGCTGTTAGGGTCCGAGAAATAGTCCCGGAGGTTAATCCTAACATTCACTGACTGGGATCTGTTTTGTAAATATGACTCCAGAAGCCCCAGGGCCACTCCCCTCACCCCATATCTCTCAAGCTTAATGAATAGCAGTGAGAAATTTATGGTATCAAAAGCCTTTGAGAGATCAAAGTACAGGCCAGCCACTTTCTCATTTCTGTCAAGTTTTCATAATGATTTCTGTGAGGGCTTGATAAATAGCCATCTCCGTGGATTTTCCTGCTAAATAGCCAAATTGGTTTGGTGAGAGAATATTGCACAATTATGTCATTATGCTATGCAGCTGAGCTTATCAATCTTTCAAAGCCGATATTGCTACAACAAGGTAGCAATTAGTGGGAGACCACTTGGACTGGCAAAGCTAATGAGGGAAACACCGTCATTTCCGCTCCGCACATGAGTAGGTCGTATATCTATAGTCGGATTTGGAAAGACTGAGAGCCGATCCCGACGTAGATTGCCAAACACAAATTTTTAGTGCCCCCCCTGGATCAAAATGGAGTGATGATAGGGGTCCTGTCATTCTTGAGTGGGATACATATCCAAACTCAGACTGGATGGATCAATAGCACAAAACTTCTTTCTGGTCTGCTTGCTTCTCTGTAGAGTTTCCCCAACCATTACTATAACTATACTTTTTGATAGTCATCTGTGCTTTTACCAAGAATTTAAAATTGGTCTTTAAAAAATTATACATGCAACAATAAACTCAAAAAATACTTAAATTTACTCACATTCTAGTTTTTTCCTTGGACATTTTTTTAATTGTAGATTGTACTAATCTTTTCTTAATGGCTTCGATCTTTTTTGGTCGGTCTGGAGATTTTTGAGTTTTAACTGAATCTTCTTTTCTCCAAACCCTATTTAATTTAGGCACTCTTCTAGGTTTTGGTTTAGCTTCATTTCTTTTAGTTAGATCTATTACATCTTAATATAAAAACCAAACAAAAATTAATATGGGCGGTCAAAAACTTATAAATTACAAAATAAATAAAATAAAATAACATATTGCTCATTACACCTTACAAAAGAAGGATTGGGGTAATCATGCAAATTTTTACATATGTATATAATTAACGCAACCACAGAATCTATAACTATTGATACAGAAAGATAAACACGTGAAACAAAACTTCGGCGAAAATGAAGCCGGTTAACTACCGCTGAACCGTTAAAAATAGAGATGTAACGGGTAGTACTTTTTAGGATCCGGTAAAACCGGGTACCCGGCTACATAGGAAATGAGCAAAGTTTGGAATTACTTTTTACTCGATGAGGAAGATGATTCAAAAGAAGTATGTTAGTTGTGTAGCGTAAAAATCACGCGAGGTTTAAGAAAAAAAAACCGGTCAAGTGCAAGTTGAACTTGCACAATTAGTGTTCCGTACGATTGTTTTTAAAATAGAAAATTTTGTTAGGGTGGTATAAAATGATCAGTGACTTCACAAAACACACCCCAAATGAGTTTTCAATAAAGTTTGCTTCCAATCTTTACTGAAAACTGGTGACCTTGAAATTTTTTTTTTTTTCTATACCAGATAAATTATTAAAGGTAATGATAATTTTCGTTCAATCTATACCCCGTGGAGAATATTCCAGGATTTTTTCAAAATTTTTTGATCAGTACTTTTCGAGATAAGGTAGGGGACAGCGATTTTTCACGATTTTTTAAAAGTAATACGAAGAAACGTGTGCGCAAGTATTACATTATATATATATATTTTTACTCGTGTTTTCACAAGCTTTCATTTGACACCACACTCGATTACCTAGTAAAAAATTTTTTTTTTCACTTTCCGATTTCACCCCCCAAAACTAACCCCTTAAGTCAAAATTTAACTTTCAAAACCACATGGCTCTGATGAGGCCATCAATTCCTATATTACTACCAAATTTCAACTTTCTATGACAAACAGTTTCATAGAAAATCGGGTATGACAGACGGACAGACAGACGGACAGACACCGAAGTGATCTTAGAAGTGTTCCGTACGGAACACTAAAAAGCTAGTACTCAATTTTTATGAAAAAATAAGGACAAAGTAGAACCTGCGAATTTAAAACAAGTGAATAATACAGAATATTTTGGCACAACCAAACGGTGGAATATAAATGATCCTATTTGATTATTTCTATGACTATTTCTTAGACAAAGCGCCATTCCCGAAATATATGAAAAATGCAAGACTAGAATTGCTGATATACTATCAGGTAGTGACTTCTTCTCCTTTAAAAAAGATTTGTGGATATCTGATGTAAATCTTCAATTGAAATAGCTGTTACTTGATTGAAATTCATAATAATTGAAATAAACACTTATGTTAGGTCTAAATTTCCATTATATTTTTTATCTTATGATAATTGTTTCGGTACACAGTACCTTCATCAGGTAACACTGCGTTACAAATTTTAAAAAAAATTAAATACCCACTTAAATTTTTCCTATTTATTTATTATACACACCACTTATTAAGAATACATAAGTACTTTTTGTCTATCATGTACTGTTTTTTAGGTACGATAGTTAACAATTTTAAGTAAAATAATTAAGGAGTAAAGTACAGTGTACACGTAGCTTCATTAAATTTTCCAATAATTCGAATAAAACTGCTAAAAAAACTTATTAATAATACATTTGGACACAACTAAATATAAAATATATGGTAAAAAAGTTTATATTGTACATTAAAAGTTAAAAATATTTAATTTTTTCTCTTATGTTGGGAAATATCTTCTTGTTTTAAAAGCCAGCAGTAATCTCTCAACATAGCTACATCCCAACGACCTTGAAACCGTTCCTCAAGCCTTTTCACATCCTGATGAAATCGTTCCCCTTGTTCATCACTCACTGCTCCAAGATTTGTCTTGATCCAAGTAATTCAGCTTGTCTAACAGACAAATTCAAGTCCCGTATCAAATCATTTAATTCCCGTTGTTGAATCAATCAATAGATCCCTTGAAAAGGGTAAAAAAGTCTGGATCTTGGTTGTCAACTTCCATGTCGTGTCCATCGTTATTTTCATCGCTTGGTATATCTAACTCTTCAGTTAGACTTTGCTTAGGAGGCAAAGGAGGAGTCATGTCTTCACTATATGGTATTGGTTTTGATACAGAATTCACAGAAGGGTACTCGATATTATGCTTAATTTTCTTTCAAAATCCTCGTACATCAGTCATGCAGAAGTAGCAATCGTTAAAATGATTACTAGGTTCGCGCCACACAGTCGGTACTGCAAATGGCATAGATGTTTTTGTTTCCGTTCGACCACGACAGGAGAGTAGCATAACATGATACACAAAACAGTTGCGGAATCCAGGGTTTATCTTGATGTACAGTACGTCCAAAATATAGAAAATACGCAGTACATACTTTTTCAGATATTTTTTTTCCTTGAGACTTGAGAATGTACTGTCCACACACGTAACAAAACTTCGTTTGGTGAAGTTTTGAACTGTCGGCGACTACTTTTTTCAGTATTCATCTATAAAACTGTATTATTACACTCTTAATCAGGTAATCTCAAAGAAACTAACAAGAAATGAACATATCCTCTCAATAGATTATCTAGCGATTACATTTATTAATATGAACAATATGAGGGTAGGTTAAGAAAAGGTTATTGGTGTGTACCTTAAAAACAAGACGTGATAGAAATAAAAGACATCCACTGCTTACATACTATAGCTAATAGGAAACTATAATAGCAATCAGTTTTTCGGGTACCAAAATCATGTCACGCAGTGTAATCGGTAACTGTTATCGATTATCTGACGAAGACCGAAACAACTGTCATAAGACATACAATATAATGGAAATTCTGAAAAAATATTTTAGACATGGTAGTTTTTACCTACACTAAATTATAACGAAGAGTTAAACAGTAAAGTAACAACAATTCCCGTGTGAAGCCGGGGCGAGTCGCTAGTAATTAATAAAATATATTGTACATGGTGGTAGGTTAAATATAAGATAACAAATACATTACTGCATTAGTGAAACATGAATTGTACTTATAAACCTGCATTGTAGAACAATATTCCAACTAATATGTGACTAATATAGTGCATTCTATACATCCAGAATTGCTTTTAATTCAAAATAATCCCTTATGTTGAGAACTGCAATGTGAGATTTTTAAATTATTTAAGATTTTTAAATTATTTAAAACAAAGTTTATACTATCTGTACTGCTAAGTTTTTCATCTACATATACACCGAGATACTTAGTATTATTTGAGAGGGATATTACATTATCTGTCCAGACAGTGAGTGGTGATTTTCTATTGAAGAAAATTTACATAAACAAGTTTTTCCTAATAAGAATGAGGGTAATATTTTTATATCATGAATTGAATTCTGAGATAGTTCTCTCTCTCTATCACACTGGCACATAGCTTGGTCCAGTGCATTTATGAAGATAGTTTTGTCATCTACTAATAATATTGAGAAACCGGAGCTAAAATATGAGGGAAGATCGTTAACGAAAAATTACAAAATAACAATGAACCAATCATCACATCTTGAATGACACCCATGCCAAGATCAATTGAGTCTAATTTGATGTCATTATCATTAAGGACATTAAGGACAATTTTCGTATTGCTAAAGTAGAGTAAGTCCTTAAGTACAGTATCAAAAGCCATACTGAGATCAAAAAATATTCTTACTACTTATTGACCAGAGTCAAGATTATTATATATATGGTAAAGACACATTATGCACTCATTTTGAGTCAATTTGGTTTGTCTAAACTCATATTGAGGATTGGTAATTATGTTTAATTTATTTAGGAAACATTCAATTCTGAAATTGACAGCCTTTTCTAGAATTTTAAAGATGCTTAGTATTGAGATGGGCATATAATTAATATTATTGTATCTGTTATTTTTTTTATGGATTAACATTAAGTTGGCTACTTTTAAATAATTAGGAAACTAAAAAAATTAAATTCTGATAATGACAATTTTTTGGATCAGCAATCAATGTTAAAATGACAAGAAAATTAAAAAAAAGTTTTAGGCAGTATTCATTACTATACTAAAAGGGGCTTCACTAGCTTTGTATTACCTTTAATATTAGTGTATCCGCCCATTGCTGCCAATTCTTCATTAATCTCACTGTTATCAACATATGAAATGTTGTGTTTTTTACTCAAGTCTTCAGGATCAAGATACGTCAACTTATGTATCTTTACTATTTTTTCTCTAGGCTTTTTCTTGGGTTGGTCAGCTTCAATTGTGATTTTAGGCTGTTGAACTGGGGGCGCGTTCGATTCAAACTAAAAAAAGTAAATTTTTTATATTTTTTGTCAAGGTTAAGACATTACTAACATAAAATCAAAATACCACACAAGTGATATATTTTAGCAAATCTAACCATCCTCTACTTTTAACTAAGGTCAAAGTATACAATCAGGAAACTACCTAGTAAAATTAAATCATATATTTAAAACTCTATTTTTGAATAATGAATATATTTTGAAAAGAGCTGTTAGCGTGATTGGAGATTCCAAACCCAGAAATTTTGCTACCTTGGAACATCAAGAAATAGTTGGTGACTTGAGTTTACTCTACAAGTATTTTTATGGAAAGTATTCAATATCTATAGCCCAATTAATTGCTCCCAAAGTACCTTTTCGTTGGTGTACCATCAGCAAGACCAATCATAACAAGCTGCGAGTTTTTCAAAACAGAGTTCTAAAGATTATATTTGATGTTCCTAGGTATACAATGAACAAAATTATTCATAGAGACTTTAGTATGGAAGACTGAACCTATTTATTAGACCTACTTGTGATTTAACTTGAGATTTGTTCAGTAGGAATTTTCAAAAAACACAACACAAAACCTTGATCTATACTTCATTAGTTTTTTTTCTCATTTTTTTCTTTGACCAAGCAACGAAAGCTTGACTTTTGAATATCTAAATTTCAAACTGATTTTTTTAGTATTACTAATAAATAGATGTCCATAGTCTTTTTAACTTGACATACAACCATTGACAATCAAGATTATTACTCTGTCATAATAAATTTAAAGAAGAATATAACACAAAATTAATAAATTATTTCAAACTTACTGGTTCAACAATGAATGTTTGTCCTTCATATTCTCCACCGTGTTCTAGACATTCAAGATAATTCTGTTCGTTTGTATATTCCACGACGATTACATGTTGCTTTTGCTTGAATATCATTCTTTTTACTTTACCAAACTGTCGGAAATATTTCTTGCAAACAGACTGGTCCAAATCAAATATTTCTGGGTACTTTGAACAACTAGGCATAAAATTACATGGCAGATAAATAAAAATAATGTAAAAGATCAAGCACAAATCTTATGGAAAACTCTTTTAAATTGTAATAATTTTCTTTATAGCTACATCCTAGAAAATGTCAACATTATGAATCAGAACCTCTTTAAAAATTATCGTGGACACACCATAAAATTATACATTAATTAATACAAAAGAGCCTTCAGCATATTCTAGCCTAGAAACTTTATAGGATTTGACTTGTGTTTGAGGCAATCAGTATTTAACGTAGCTTTTTTTTCTATAAGATATAAATAAATTACTAAGAAATAATGAATAAAAATGTTCCAGTATACTTACGCTATTTTAAAAGTTTGCGTTTCAGTTTGAGCTTGGGTAATTCCTTTCTGCTCCATTTTCACAAATTAGTTAATGTTTGGTGGATTTTCTAAGAAACTTACTCTTAATATAATTCAATTACATTTTGCCAAATACAAACTTTTTATAGGAATCCTATTTTTTTGTATAAAACACAAAATATAACCTCAGACTTCCATCAACTGTCAAAATACGTGAATTCGATATTTTGCTTCTTTACGGCCAGTCCCACCAATAATAACCTCATTGAAAAATAGTAAAAGGCGGAACACCACAAGTAAGAAAGGGGAATTTGGAAAACAAACTACATAGAAAAATATATTTTATTGTTACTAGCAAATAGAAAGGATTGCATTTGACGGCCGTATATCAGACTTATAATGACAACTAATGAGAATCATTTACCTATGGTCAGACTTTTGATGGATTTTTTTTACCACATATTTTATTTAACCTAAATATTTCCTTAACTTTTTTACGTCTTTGGCTAAAGAATGAGTGAAATGAAATATCATATTCAAATTTCAATGAATTGTATATTTGATGATCTGTATAAATAGTGAAATCAGCTTTGTCCTATATCTCCGATACCACATTCGATTTTCTATTCGTATCGTATCAATATGACACTGACGAATCAATCATAGAGTGGAATTCAACCACTGTTTCTGTTTGTAGCCCGGTTATGTCCAGTTATGTCTTATGTCATTGAAGTAACCTCAAAATTGTTTATTCACTTAAAAAATCATAATTTTGGGTTTTTGCAGTAAAATTTTTATTAATTTTTGCCCGTAAAATGGCAAAATGGATCAACACAACCCGGAAGAATTTGGATTGAATACTAGAGATGCTTTAAATAAACTCTATGTCGAAATTGAATCAGTATTACAGCAATTTAAACATTCAACAAAAGCTAGGTAACAGATTTTTTTTTTGATTTAGAGCAGTTTTAACAAATAGGGATGATTAGTAATGCATTTAACTATTTGTTAATAGTCTAATCGCCTTTAAAATACTGACAATGGTTCATTGAATACTTCCAAAGCTAATTATGCTCCTGAAAAACAGCAACAAGCTACGAGTTATTTAAAAATGCAAGTAGCTAGACTATTCAGTAACTCAACTAGATAATTTTCAGGTAGCTTAGCTCTTTAAAATTAATTTATTGTGTTGGATAATATTTATTTTATCAGAGGAGCTTATACTTTTTTAAATAATTAGTTAAGATAGTAAAACTTGGTAGCTAATTACTGTTGGTTCTGGATATTTCAAAGTATAATTTTATATGTTCACATATCTAAAGTAACCAACTTGGTTACTATGACAGTGTAACCACACTGTATTGTATTGAAATATATGTTTGTAAAATAGTATTTGTTTTACAGAAAAACTAAGAACTGGGCATGGGTAAGAGACACACTGAGCTCGAAAAGTAAACACACAACTATTGACTGGATCTCGGCATCATTTCAATTATGGGCTTCATTGGCACTAATATTTGGATATTTTATGGATGGAGATAATGTAGAATTGTACGAAGCATTGATAATTCTTTTTCTTTTGGGTATTAATTTGTTTGTTGAGTCATATGATAATAAATTGAGACATAATGAGGTAAGTAGGTAACCTCAAAAGGTTCATATTTTCTTCAATTTCTGCAAGTGAGATAGCAATACAATTCTGAAAATAACTTACTTTGGTAAGGCTTAGAGCCAATAATGTCATAACCAGATTGTATTGAATTCGGAGATCAATTAACAATTATAATTTGTAAAAAAATATCCAAATGCATTGTTGGTAGCGTAAGATTTCAACATAGTTGTACAAATTTTAGTTTTTTTTTTTTATAAGTTATCGTCTAATGCAAAGTAATTAATAGGCTCAAATCGAACAATAAATTTTCAGTGAGCAGTGTAAATTAAATAAAAATATAAGAACCGAAGCAAAATGATTTAATTTTAAAATGTATATTTATTGTGTCAAATTATTTAAATTCTACTCAAACTCAAGAAAATCAAGAGACTTATATAATATTGCAGGGTTAATGTGCAGTAAAGCTTGTTACATTTTTTAATAATTATTTTTGTATTTTTCAATTAGTACTCATTGTACCACATCTTTTTTTACATGCACTAACTAAACCATGTTTTAGATTCCCAACAGAGTCCAAATGGTTCTTGACAAACTAAAAAAAGAAATTAACTATGTGAACTGGAAACCTGATCATTTTCCTAACTTGTATACACCATACTCACCATGTATAACATTACAATGGACATATAGAGATGGTAAACTTATTAACTTACCTTGGGCCCTTTTGGTTAAAGATGACATTATTTTAGGTAAAGAAATTTCTTGTTATATGTGATTGTTCCTATGATAAAAAAAGAGCTAACCAAGTGCAAGTCAGACTTGCACAATTAGTGTTCTATATGGTGATTGCTAATAGTAAAATAAAATCCTTACCAGCTTAGGATCCATTTTTTACAAATAAAGCTGTATTACATCATATATATATTTGAACATGTGTTTTCACAAGTTTTTATTTGACATGCCACTCTAAGACCTTGGTAAAATTTCACTTCCAATTTCACCCCTCAAAACTAACCCCTTAAGTCAAAATTTAACTTTAAAAACTACACAGTTCTGATTTGGTCATCAATTCTTATATTTGTCCCAAATTTCAACTTTCTATGTCAAATAGTTTTGGAGAAAATCAGGTGTGACAGACAGACACCGAAAGTGATCCTATAAGTGTTCTGTACAGAACACTAAAAATGTTCATTGTAAGGTATTTTTATTGTTTTATCAGTGTGAGGAGAAGAAAAAGAATAGCAAGTACTAGTTGTTATAACCAAAAACAACTTTTATAGAATAAGCGGTCATTAAATATCTCCGTATAATTTTATTTTTAGTAAGACCAGGCCAAATAAGTCCAGGATACTGTGAATCGCTAGATAAACAGACAGAGTATCCCATCTTGCATGCAAAAGAAATATTTTCACCATCTATTCAAAATGCTAATGAAATTTTTAGTGCACCCAAGGCTAGAAAACCTTTGGAAGCAAGAAAATATAGGTAATACAAAAGAATTTGTATTTTTGTAAGTTTAAAGCTTATATTTTTTCTTTCTTCCTTATATAGGTGCAATTAATTATAAGATTAATAAGCAATTATATAATGGTATGGGGATGGTTTAGGGGCTTATAGTTTAATCAGTGGGACCAGCTTGTTGATTTACAGTATGTTTATGAGAGTCTTGAAGGTATTGCAGCGAAATATGTTTTTATTGGGGATGAATCTGATCCATCCAGTAAGACTTCAGATTTGTATTCCATTATCATCTGTCTTTTCCGTTTCAAATGGTCCACCACTAACATCATGGCATCGGCAGTTTTTGTCAAGGTCCTCACCCCTTCTAAGTTAGACTTTAGATATGCATCTCCTCCTAATTGTAGACTGGGAAGCCTGCTTCATTGAGTTTAATCTACCATTCATCAACAACATACTTTATAGCAGTGATGGTGACATTATATAGTATGTGCTGTAGCGAAATATAAATAGGTATACTGAATCAAAACTGGGATGCTTTGCATGGTAAGCCAGTTGCTAGAACTGCCTCTATTAATATGTAGGTATTTGTGATAGTTCTGTGATGTATTACATATAGTTCTACCCCTATATACTTTGTAAACAGTAGAGACACGCCTGTGGTGGAAGATGATGTAAATCAATTTATAAAAGAAACTAAGAAATAGCAGAGCCAAAGATGTTTTTGGCTTAAGCAACACATTATTTAAAGAAATAGGAAATGGGTTAGTAATACAATACTTATCTACAAATGTCTTTTGGGAAAATTTATAGAAAAACTAAAAGTTTCCAGTTTATGTCCAATATATAAAAAGAGATGACCCCAATGTAAAGAATAACTATAGGCCCATATCGCTGGTTCCAATTCTATCAAAACTAATAGAAATGGCTTTTGCATGTAGATTGATAAACTTTCTTCATAGTAAGCATCTTCTGAATCGAATGCAGTTTAGATACAGGAAGAATCTTTCTCCAACTAATGCTTTGATAGAGTTTATGAAGGATGTAGTTAGGGGCCTTTGAGGCAGGTGAAATGGTAACCGCCGCTTTTTGTGATCTTTCAAAGGCTGTGTATGTCACTCTACTCTACTGGCCAAACTTGGGTATTATGGAGTGAGAGGAAATGCTTATGATTTTCTAATATCATACTTAGAACACAGGAGACAGCTAGTGGACTGTGATGGTGCATGGTCATCAAGCCTACCAATATTAGCAGGGGTGCCACAAGGCTCAATATTGGGACCAATCCTGTTTATGATATATGTCAATGATTTGTCTCACTACTTAGAGGACATTAACATTATACAATATGCAGATGACACCACCCTATACTCTGCTCGTAAAAATAAGCAGACATCTGAAAATACAATAAATATTAATTTAAATAAAGCAGAAAAATGGTTCCAAGCAAACTCACTAGTTCTCAACCTAGATAAGACTGTCATACTAAACATGTCACTAGGTAAAAATTCAGAAGATAAGTTTTTGGAGCTTTATATTGATTCAGGGCTCTCCTTTAGATGCCATATTGCAAAACTCAGCTCAAGCCTATCAAAGGTAAGGGGCCTTTTCCATAGTCGACTAAATTATGCAATTTTATTATGGGGAAATACGGTTGATTAAGCAGCAAAAGAGGGCTATAAGAGTCATCGTAAATGTAAATATATAATAAAAGACTGTTTTTAGTCAATTTCCACTGGTTTATTTAAATTGCGATGACGCGTTTCGCTGTAGATGCAGCTTGTTCAGATCTACATTTTACACTGTCAAGTTAGGTTTAATGCTCACAATTTTATATAATTTCTTAATTATAATATTACACCTAATTAAATTACATTGATAGTATTGGAATTAGGAGAAGAAATTCAATAATGGTGAATTGCTTAAATCTACCTGGTCATTGAGTAAAGTACCTGTAGTCCTTAATCGAATGTCTCTAAAAGGTTTAGTTTTCAACCTTTTGTTTAAAACTAAACTAAACCTGAAACTAATGACTGACTAAAAAGATATTAGGCTGAAAATTGATCCAGTCGATATAAATGTCTCAAAAATTCGGGAGGTTAAAAATGGAAGTGTTGTAATTGGATGCGCTAATAGAAAGGATAGAATAGAATAGAATAGAAATATGCTTTATTGTCCTAAAATACAACGTATTTGTTGACAAAGCAAGCTTAACTTAAATTATTATTATATTAATAAACACAAATTCAAAGAAAGAAAAAATAAGGAAACAGAACAAGACTAGTAGTCAATGCAGTAAATACTAAATAAAAGAAATAAAAATTACACATATGTCAACCCAAATGCCAACCACTCAACTAATGTTATATGCTTATTCCAGTCTATCATTGTAGAATGCCTCAAGTACATAGTACGCCTTTTTTATAAGTAGGGCCCTAGTCTTTCGTTTAAAGACTCTCTCGCAATTCAATACTCTCAATTTGAGAGGCAGATGATTATATATTTTTTTGCCATTATAAACAATTGCAGATTTGATCAGCTCCGTTTTCGGGCCCGGCAATGGCAGGACGAACGCTCGCCTAGTGCCGTGCCCGCTGACTGGCATTGCCTCAAGACGATGTTTTTTAAAGATCATGATAGCAGTTTCCAGGAAAAATAGGGCACAAAGAGTAAGAATCCCTAACCTCGGAAACAATGGTCGACATGACTCTCGTAACCCAGCTCCCGAAATATATCTGATAGCTCTCTTTTGCAATATAGAAACAGAACTAAAGTGAACTCGGGAGCAGCAAGCCCAGAAACAGATCCCATACCTCAAATGAGCCTCAACTAGTGAAAAATAAGAGGTTCTAGCTATATTCAGCCCCAGGCTACTTGCAATAACCCTAAGGGCATAGCAGCCTGAAGAAATTTTGCTGCAGATGTTGCCAATGTGATCCTCAAACCGCAGCGATGACTCAATTATTAGACCGAGAAATGAATTCTTATCAGCTGAAGAGATGATCTCATTCTCAATATTAACATTCTCTATATTGCATCTAAAGCTCAGAATCCTTGTCTTGGCAAGGACAGTTTGTTATCATCACACCAAGCCTTCATCTTAGATAAATCTGCCTGAACATCGGCCCGAAGTCTCCCCACATCCTTATTGTGCCACAAAATTGTGGTGTCATCAGCAAAGATGGTAAATCTGCCAGCCACTGTCAATCGGGGCAGGTCATTAACATAGATCAAAAACAATAGTGGTCCAAGTACAGAGCCTTGAGGGATACCCACACTGATCCCAACCCCCTCCGAGCACTGACCCTTAAAAGTCACTCCCTGGACTCGGCCCAACAAATACGACCGAAACCAATCCCAAGCTAACCCCCTGAACCCATAAATGTCCAGCTTTGACAGCAAGATCCCATGATCAACACAATCGAAAGCTTTTGTCAAATCACAAAACACCGCCGCAGCATGTTCACCAGAATTCAATTCGAGATAAAGTCGTTCAAGCAGATTAAAAATTGCATCGTTCGTGCTCCTCGAGGCTCAGAATCCGAATTGCTGCGCACTAAGAAGGTCATGTTTGTTCAAAAAATCAACCATTCTCTTCCTGACCAACCTCTACACCACTTTCGCCAATGTCGGGAGTAAAGAAATGGGTCTAAAAGTTGAAGGGATATTACAATCTCCACCTTTATGCAATGGCACAATCAGAGCCCTCTTCAAACATGCCGGAAAAGTGCCACTGGAAAACGATCCGTTAATTGCATCTGCCAGGGCCCCTACGGCTCTCTGTGGCATTGCCAGGAAGATCCTCAGAGAGACACCGTCCCAGCCAAAGGAATTCTTATTTCTCATTTCCCCTAAAACCTCACTTATTTCAATGGTGGAAGTACCAAGAAAAAGGTATCAGACATGACAGATATTTTATGGGATCCCCTGGATTAACAATTTTTTATTGATAAGTTATGTGCAATATTACAGTAGTAATCATTAATTTGACCGGCGTCCAGAGTGCAAGAGCCGCCTCTATGTTTATTAATGATTTTCCAGGTTTCCCTAGATCTATTTTTTGCATTCAATATTCTCAAATGATAATAATTTCGTTTGGCGGTTTTTATGATTTTCCTATGTTATGATAACTATTGAAGTATTCTATAAAAGCAACATTATCAAAATTGAATTTCCTTATAAGATGCAAAGATTTCATATTCTTTGCTGAAACTCGGAAACCCGGTGTGATCCAAGGTTTTCTCTTTTTGTTTTTAATAACAACCACGGGAAATGCATTAACCAAAGCAGTATGAAATTCATGTAGGAGATCATCAGTGCATAAAACTTTCTCCCACTCCGTTCGCTCAAAATTAGCCATAAACCTATCGAAGTTTCGCTTTGAATTCAGCCTGCCGCGCCTTATTTTATCTTTAGAAATAGATCGAAGCAGCGGTACACATTCAACAATAGCCTCAAGGTCTGACAGGGCCGCATTAACAATCTCACACCCGACATCATCATTATCAAAAGTCGTACAAAGATAATCAATTGTAGAACAAGAGTGTGGCGAAAGTCGAGTCGGCCCACAAACGTGCATAGTCAAATTAAATGAAGTTATTAAATTATTCAGTACTCGTGCAGACGAATTTGATACATTAGAAAAATCAATATTCAAATCACCAGCCAACTCTATAGACGCACCTATCGAAATTTCACTCAACAATTGTTCAAGCTTCTCCAAAAACACATCTGCAGAAGGCGCTCTGTAAACAGCAATAATAAACAGATTATGTTCACTGCAATGTACAATCGAGAATTCGAAGATTTTCTCTTCCAAAATATAATTAAATTTCTCACTATTACTAAAACGTAATCAGGCACATACAAAGACTCCCCAGGTCTGAGCCAGTGTTCCACCAAAACAACAATATTAGGAAAATCTATGGTTTCCAAAAACAAGAACAGTTCTTCAATTTTATTACGAACAGACTGATATAGATACCTTACGCAATAGATTGGTTGGTCAATTGGGGCCGAGATATACTGTCGAATCTCCTGCCCTAAAACGGCCCAAACTAAAAATTTTCAACATAAATAATGAAGATATTAGCATGGATAATTCTGACCATGTCATCATAGCCCTGATTATGAAATGGAATGAACTGGCGATGGTCTCCACATGAAAGTACTTAAGAAGACTGTAAACAGATTCAAAAATATTGACATTATTTTAGAATTGGATTCAAAAAGTCATAGTTTACTGCTTAAACAAGGAAGAGTTAAATTGGGTTGGTCCAGGTGTCGTGTTTTTAATCACGTCAGTGTGTTACAGTGTTATAACTGCATGGGTTTTCATCACTTTGTGAAAGACTATAAGTCGAACACTACTTGTTCTAACTGTTCTGGAAATCATACGTATAAAGACTGTAACTCAAATATTGTGAAATGTACGAATTGTGATAAGGCCAAGAAAGATAAAAATTTGGATATTGATGTAAGTCACAATGCGTTAAATAGGGATTGCCCATCGTTATTGCGTTTAATAGGTGAACAAAACAAGAGAATTGACTATTTTAGTGAAGCCGCATAGAGAACAATCTTTCAATATGAACAATGGACATAACTCCCTTAATTTTAGAATAGCTCACCTTAATCTTAGGTCAATTTTCACTGGCTTTCAAGAGTTTGCAGACCTGGCAAGTAGTAATGATTTCGAAGTCATAGCAGTCACAGAAACCTGGCTGAGCCCCGAGATTTCTTCTAATGCTGTTGCTTTAAATGGTTATAGATTTTTTCGCCATGATCATCCTGTGGGAAGGGGGGGTGGCGTGAGAATTTACGTCAAATACCCTTTCCATAGCGAAACTGTGGGTTTGGATAATACTGAAGATGTGGATGGTTTTGAAACCGTGTGGGTTAAAATAAAGATAAAAAGCAAAATCACTATGGTTGTAGGGGTAGTCTATCGGACGGGAAATAATGTTTTGGAATGTTGTCGAGCCTTAGATAATGTATTGCCTGAGCTTTTGCCACTGTATGAGTATATTACTGTCCTTGGGGATTTCAACGTGAACCTGCTCACCTTGACAAACCCTGTCTCCCAATTATTTGATACCTTGGGTTTTGCTCAGACTAATGATGAACCCACCAGAGTTACACGTACAGCATCAACATTGCTTGACCCCATTTTTGTAAGTGACTCAGATGTAGTCCACTGTTCCGGCACTATTTGTGCTGATACCATTAGTGATCATAGATTCGTATTTTGTAATCTTAAATTTCCCGAAAAGGGAAATTTGCAGAAATTTGAAAGGTTTCGTAGCTTCGCTGACTTCAGTGAGGACCAGTTTTACCTTGATTTGTGTAAGATACCTTGGAATAGAATTTATTATGAGTCTAATATTGATGATAAGGTGCATTTTTTGACATCGCGTCTCTCCTCCTTATTTGACTTGCAAACTTCCCACAAAATCGTTAGGGTGAACAAGCCTCCCGCCCCTGCATTGAAGCTCATAATGAAGGAACGTGATAGAGCTGAATCTAGATATAAAGCAGATAAAAACATTACAACCTGGGAAGCTTATAATCGGCTTCGAAATTCTGCTCTTGCATCAGTTCGCAGGGAAAAAATGGGGTATTTGGACTTTTTGCGGCGACAGCAGGATTCCAGAGATGTGTGGAAGGGACTCGGGCAAATGAATGTGTATTCTGGTAAGCGACCAGACATGGGCTGTGTCTCAGCTGAGATTATGAGTCCGGATGAAGTGAATGATTACTTTTTGAGTGTATTTCAAAAATCCAACAACTGTGGCAATAGAATACCTTTTTATAGTGCTAATAGATACAATGTTGACATGCAATTTAGTATTACCATGGTAAGTCCTGAAACTGTTTGAAAAAATGTTTGTAGCATCACGTCTAACGCCGCTGGGTGTGATGAACTGACAATTCTCATGATAAAACTTAGTCTGCCTGTGATCCTGAATCACTTGACACATACGAGGCATGTTTTTTAAGTAAGTACCGTTTTGCGATTCCGCCGCCGCAGCGATACGGTCGGCGTTCCGCGCATGCGCGCTGGTAACCTACATCTCATGTCTACGCACTGACGCCATTACAGTCTGATTCTTCATTGTATACGTCGTTTACTGAGTGTTTAAGATGCCTCCGACAATCGTGAGTCCCGCCGATTGTGAAGTACGGGCTGTTATACGATTTCTTAGTGCTAAAGGCGTAAAACCGATCGATATTCATCGTAAGATCTGTGAAGTTTACGGACAAAACATTATGAGTGATGGAATGGTAAGGAAATGGGTGAGAGCATTTAAAGATGGCCGCACAAATGTGCATGATGAAGAACGGAGTGGGCGTCCTTCGGTCGTTAATGAAGATTTGGTGCAGAAAGTGGACGAAAAGGTGAGAGAAAACAGACGCTTTACAATTTCATCATTGTGCGACTGCTTTCCTCAATATTCTCGTAGTGTTTTGTATCGCATTGTGACCGAGAACTTGAATTACCGGAAATTGTGTTCACGTTGGGTTCCAAAAATGTTGACGGATTTGCACAAAACCCAACGTTTAGGCAGTGCATTGACTTTCCTTGAGCGGTACCACAATGAAGGTGAACATTTTTTAGACCAAATTGTTACTGGTGACGAAACATGGGTGGCCTACGTCACACCAGAATCGAAACAACAATCCATGGAATGGCGACATTCATCATCACCCAAAAAAGTGAAGTTTAAGCAAACAATTTCTGCCCGCTAAATCATGTGCACAGTTTTTTGGGACAGAAAAGGAGTATTGCTAGTGGAGTTTCTGCCTCGTAATGAGACAATCAATGCAGCGTCTTATTGTGAGACATTGAACAATCTGCGTCGTGCAATCCAGAACAAAAGACGTGGCAAGTTGAGTAAGGGTATCGTTTTGCTGCATGACAATGCCCGTCCACATGTGGCTAATCGGACCAAAGATCTCATCAAATCTTTTAAATGGGAAACTCTAGATCATCCTCCATACAGCCCTGATCTGGCGCCCAGCGACTACCATTTGTTCCTGCACTTGAAGAAGCACCTGGGTGGTCAGCGTCTTCAAGACGATAACGAAGTCAAAACATTTGTGATACAGTGGTTAACAAGTCAGGCGGCAGAATTTTATGAGGAGGGTATTCAAAAACTGGTGCCACGTTATGACAAGTGCCTCAATATTCACGGAAATTATGTAGAAAAGTAGATTAAGGTACAGGCTTTCATGTAAAAATAAAATTATAGCGATATCTTTGCACGTCTTTTTTTAATTCCAAAACGGTACTTACTTAAAAAAACATGCCTCGTATCATTAACTATTGTATGGAATCTGGTTACTTTCCCACGTACTGGAGGCAGTCCATAGTTTGTCCAATCCCAAAAATTAAAAGTCCAACTCTTGTTAACGACTTTCGCCCTATTAGTCTTCTCCCCGTCTTTTCTAAGGTGCTTGAAAGAACCGTTCACACACCCATCAATCTGGTTTTCAGGAGGCCCATAGCACCACTTTTGCGTTATTAAATCTCACTGACAATATAGTCAGAGCTTTCGATAAAAATAAAGCTGTTATCTCGGTCTGTCTGGATTATTCCAAAGCATTTGACGTCCTGGATCACGAATTGCTCTGTGCGAAGCTGAATTGTCTGGGATTTGATGTCATATCAGTGTCTTTTTTTGAAACCTATCTTTCAGATAGACATCAGAGAGTCCGTATTGCCGGTGGAAAGTGGTGTCTGGAGTTCCACAGGGGTCTATTATCGGACCTCTCTTGGTTCTGATATACACTTTTGACATTTTTCACTCTGCTGTAAATTCACATGTACAGGCTTATGCCCATGATACTGTATTGCTGCACTATTTTAACCCCAGCGAGCCAGAAGATGCTACTCAATGCCTAAACGCTGATCTCGAGGCAGTACTTACTTATTCAAAAGAGCATAACCTGAAAATAAATCCTGATAAGACTGAAGTAATGTTGTTTTGTTCAAGGAGGTGTCGCCAGATGTTGGAAGAAGTTATTAAACTTCATTTGGGTGACGTTAATTTGAGTTTTACGGGGTGTTGTAAGAATCTGGGGCTGTATATTGATGTGGACTTGAGGTTTAGGAAGCATGTTAGTGCACTGCTCCGAAGAAGCTATGCGAGAATGAAAATCCTGTATGCAAATCGGTACATCTTAAATTGAAAAAGGAGGAAAAAATTATGTGAATCTTTGATCCTGCTTATATTCCATTATTGTTGTATAGTCTACTTCCCATGCTTAGACATGATTACTAAAAATCGTCTGCAGATTGTTCAGAATACATGTTGCCGTTTTATTTTTAACCTTAGAAAGTATGATCATGTTTCAATTAAAATTAATGAATTAAAATGGTTAAATATGACAAATACAGTTAAATTACATTTTGTAGTATTCCTAATGAAACTCCTGCGCAATGACGGGCCAGCGTACTTAAGAGGAAAACCTATATTCCGCTCTTCTGTTCACGACCGTGACCTAAGACATCGAGATCATCTCACTATGCCAAAACATTAGTCTGTGTCTCTTTATAATTCGCTTCATCAGGAGTTGAAATTGTGCAATAACAATAGTTTGCGCTCGAGATATAAATCTCGCTTGCTAGGTCTACAACATATGTAGTGCTATACCAAGGATTGCAGAATTTTTCTGTAAGTTTTGGCTATATGTGGTTTACCGATATTTATAATATGTAATACAGTGTATAGGATTTGGATTCTTTTGTATTATCAAAGTTTTCTATATGTCTTTTTTTTCTCTCTTATTTTATTTTCTTGGTATTGTGTTTTCTTTTGGTTTCTTTTTTACATTTGATTAGGCTTAAATAAGGACGGAAATAGTTGAGTATAAGAGTAGCCTGTGGCTAAACTCCGCCATTTCTTCTCCTTCTGCGGTAATTGTAATTGTGTGTACATTTGGAAATTGTCTATTATATATATTTTTGATCTTGTTTTGTATTGATTTTGTGGATACCGAATTAAAGACGATATTTATTTATTTTTTATTTATTTTAATTTAATTAGTTGTAATATTATAATTAAGAAATTATATAAAATTGTGAACATTAAACCTAACTTGACAGTGTAAAATGTAGATCTGAAGAAGCTGCATCGACAGCGAAACGCGTCATCGCAATTTAAATAAACCAGTGGAAATTGACTAAAAAACAGTCTTTTATTATATATTTATAATGAATTTCCATCAAGTAGAAGCTACAACCATCCAAAATCGTAAATGTGTCACAAAGGCAATCCTGCCGAGAATACTTTGGGCAATTAAAGATTATGACAGTGCCAGCATTGTATATTTACCAATGCCTGTCTTTTGTTAAAAATAACCTGGATTCCTTAACAACACATGATGAAATCCACGATTATGAAACAAAAAATAAGAATAAGATCATCATTCCTCAGCACAGGCAACTGGTAAGAGTTTTATTGTCCCTGCTGTAAAATTTTATAACCACCTTTTTTTTGCCTCAAAGGGGGGGACACAGTAAACACTGAGACAAATTGTGAGACCTTAAATAAACGTCTAGCAATCCAAAATAAAAATTCAGTTGAGGGACTGTTTTACTTCACGACAACGCCCGTCCACACGTGGCCCATCGAACTCAAGATCGCATCGCGTCATGTGCTCTGAAAGTACTTGATCACCCCCGTTTACATATGTATATATATATATATATATATATATATATATATATATATATATATATATATATATATATATATATATATATATAAAATATTTATTATTAATAATAACTCTAACATTTCAATAGGTTACTTGAAACTCCGTATCTCTACAACCTTAAGTTATCCTTAGAAGAGGCATTAGACAGACCTATAACCCAACACAACCAGCAAAGGCATTTTGTTATGGTCAGGGTGATAGAGTGTATTGTTTTACCTACAATGTTTGTTATAGTATTTATTGCTAATGTTTTTAGGTGAGTGTTTTTTGTATAGTTAGGCTTTTGGTAATGGTTAAGAAAACAGCCCAACTCCTAGAGAGGATGGGAGTGGGTGAAGGTGATAGGAGAGGATGTCCCCTCTACGAACCACCCAGAGGAAGTGAGGAGTGCGTGGAGATGGTCAAGGGCGATCTTTTCGACACGGGAGTGGAACCTGAACTAACTTTAACTAACCGGAACCAGGTACCCGTCAGTGCAGATGCCTTGTACATGCACCTAATTATCTGTCGTTTTCTTTTATTGACCATTTTAACTGTATTGCCCAGATACTTTAAATATAATATTTCTCGGTTTACCATAATACATGTACCACACGCCCAACATACCACTTGCTGGTGAATAGAAGTCACTGTGAATAAATAATTCACCAAGTTTTGGCTTCAAATATTAAAATAAATGATTCACTTCTATGTCCTATATACTCGTAAATTGTAAAGCATACATATTTTCATTCTAAATACGCAATATTTATGGGGGTACATCTTTATAGAGGGTAACCGCCTCAAAATCTATGGTGGTTCGTATCAAGACATCCTCCTCTACCACTTCCATCCACTCCCCACCTCCTCTGGAGGTGGACTGTTTTTTAATCATTATCGTAAGAGTAGTTTTTTTACTCCAGATACGTAATGTTTATTTAGATGCTTCTTTTTATGAGGAGTGACTGACGCAAAAGTTATGGTGGTTCGTAGAGGGACATTCTCCCCTACCACTTTCACTCGCCCCCCATCCGCTCAGGGAGTGGGGCTGTTTTCTTAACCATTATAAATTTTTTCTCTTAATAATTATAATTAATATTACTTATAATTATAGTCTGTTAAGCAAGAACGTGACCGCTTCTATTCTTAAAAAAATGTGTTTCGAGGCAATTTTTGCCATCGATGTACTCTTTGGTGTGCTAACAACGGCGCAATTATTTTAGTAACTTGTCCAATCGCCTCTTGCATCATTAATCGCCTGGCATCTTCGAGGCATGCTGTTGACGAGTTTTTCTGCACATTCTGCAAATTTTTCATATCTCGCGAGACAACTGAGTGAAAGTCCTCAAAGACCTTCCTCTGATCTGTCTCTTTACAAGGGATCAAACGTTTTCAATAGGGTTGGCGTAAGGTGATTGTGAGGGCCACTCTGTTATCTTATCGTGGGTCCAAGCGAGCCGCTTCACGACGTGATTTTCGTCCAGCAAAGGTTTCCTCGACGTGCTTCGAAATTTGACATCATGAGCACAAAGTTGTTGTCTGATCGTCTCATAGGACACATTCAAACCCGATTTTCTTAATTTTGCTGTTTCTTGACGCAGCGTCAATTTCGGGTCCCGTGAAAACAAAGATACGATTCGTTTTTCGACTTTCGGAGTGACTTTGCTTACCGAGCCACGTTTTGGTAAGTCGTCGACATTTTTCGTCTCGTTAAAATGATTTACCCACTTCTTCACAAGCGACATCGACTTTTTATAAAATTTAGCAGCCGCGGAATGTTAGGTCCTTTTGGATGAGAACAAAGAAAGATTGCCTCGAGTCGGCTCGCAAGCAAGTAACTTATTTTGGATTTTACGTGAATTCGACGATCCTTCGGAATCGACTGATACTTTTACTAAAATGCGTCGTAGACAAAGGTTCCCTCTACCGATTTTTTGTTGAAACGCATCTACCAATAACGAATTATCGCGAACATTTTATCACTTCACAGACTGTATTAATCTCTTTTGTTAAAGGTGCTTCAAAATACGAGGCTGGTTTGAAAAGTCCGTGCAAAGTCCGAGAGATGGCACCACCGGCGCGTATCGAGGTCATGTTTAGTTAGTAGCATCTCTTGAATGAACGCACACCAAGTTTCAGCCATATTGGTCTATTTCTTTGTGTTTGGCATTCGTGTCGAGTGATTTTGGACGAAAAAGAATTTCGTGTGGTGATTAAACATTACTTTATGAAAGGCAAAACGCCTCAGGAGACTAAAGAGAAACTTGATAAACATTATGGTGACTCTGCACCTTCGATTAGAACAGTTTATAAGTGGTTTCAAAATTTTCGGACTGGCCATATGGGCACAAGTGACGCTGAACGTTCTGGACGGCCTGTGGAGGTTACGACTCCAGAAATCATTGATCAAATCCATGATATGGTGATGGATGACAGAAGAGTTAAGGTGCGTGAGATTGCTAGTGCTGTGGGCATCTCGACTGAACGGGTACATAATATTTTGCATAAACATTTGGACATGAGAAAGCTATCCGCAAGATGGGTGCCGCGATTGCTCACGCTTGACCAAAAACGGAATCGTGTGAAGTGTTGCAAGGATGGTTTGCAGCTGTTCCAGAAGAATCCGGAGGACTTTAAGCGTCGTTTCGTCACTGTGGATGAAACATGAATACATTACTATACTCCTGAGACCAAACAACAATCTAAACAATGGGTTACCAAGGGGGAATCTGCACCAAAAAGGCGAAGACCGTTCCTTCGGCCGGAAAGGTTATGGCGACTGTCTTTTGGGATTCGCAAGGGATAATCCTCATCGACTATCTGGAAAAGGGTAAAACTATTACAGGTGAATATTATTCATCGTTATTGGACCGTTTGAAAACCGAGCTGCAAGAAACACGCCCGCGATTGGCCCACAAGAAAGTCCTTTTCCATCACGACAACGCACCAGCACACACCTCAGCAGTTGTGGTCGCAAAATTAATGGAAATAGAATTCCAACTCGTTTCACATCCCCCCTATTCTCCAGACTTGGCTCCCTCGGACTACTATTTGTTCCCCAATTTGAAGAAATAGCTGGCGGGACAAAGATTTTATTCAAACGAGGAGGTGATTGCAGACACTAATGGATATTTTGCAGACTTGGACAAATCCTATTATTCGGAAGGGATCAACAAACTAGAACATCGTTGGACGAAGTGTATAAGCCTAAAAGGAGACTATGTCGAAAAATAAAAAAGGTTTACCCCAAACACATAAGTAGTTTTTATTTTTGCACGGACTTTTCAAACCAGCCTCGTATACCTAAAATAAATTTTGTCAAAATAATGTTTTTACTTTCATTTTGAAAAAGTTCTGTTTACTTTAAGACACACTTCTTCGTTTATTTATTGTTTTTTAGCAAAACGTTTTTTATTTTTATTATTTTTAATAATATACACTTTTTTAGGTATTTTTATTTTAAACAATACCTGGGTCATTATTCCATATCAAATATGTTCTTTATAAGTCCAAGCAATGCTATTTTACCATTACTGCCAATTGTGTTTCCATTAGTATGGAACGTTTCCAACAATGTAGGGATGGCAAGGTAAGAAATTTAACATAAATGTTATTGAAATTATTTTTTGACTTTTTTGATTATTTATTGTTTCTAGATTCAAAGCGATTTTTGACGCAACACGAAACATACAGTCGAAATACAGTCCGTTGGAGGAGGATGCAGATACCAATACAGAATTTAATGAGGAATTTAACGTATCTTGGAAAGAAACATATAATAATTTTATTGATATTTGCAAGGGAAAACCTGATATATTGTGCCGAACGGCGAATATTTTACATGTGCTTGGGTCAGTTACTGTAAGTATAGTTATGGGCAAACATTTTTGAGAATTACATCATAACACATTAAAATAACCGGTCAAGTGCAAGTTGAACTTGCGCAATTAGTGTTCCGTACGTTGATTGCTTTTCAAATACAAAATTTTGTTACAGAGGTATAAAATGATCAGTGACTTCACAAAACACACCTCAAATAAGTTTTCAACAAAGTTTATTTCCAATCTTTACTGAAAATTGATGACCTTGAAATTTCTGTTTTTTTTTATATACCAGATAAATTATTACAGATACTCGTGATAATTTTCGATCAATCTACACCCCGTGGAGAATATTCCAGAATTTTTTCAAAATTTTTTGATAAGTACTTTCCGAGATAAGGCGGGTGGACAGCGATTTTTCGCGAATTTTAAAAATAATACAAAGAAAAGTGCGTGCAAGTATTACATCATATATATAGTTTTTACTCGTGTTTTCACAAGCTTTCATTTGACACCACACTCGATTACCTAGTAAAAAAATTTTTTTTTTCACTTCCGATTTCACTCCCCAAAACTAACCCCTTAAGTCAAAATTTAACTTTCAAAACTACATGGCTCTGATGAGGCCATCAATTCCTATATTACTACCAAATTTCAACTTTCTATGACAAATAGTTTCATAGAAAATCCGGTGTGACAGACGGACAGACAGACGGATAGACGGACAGACAGACGGACAGACACCGAAGTGATCTTATAAGTGTTCCGTACGGAACACTAAAAAATAGGTAAAGTAATTTCCCCAGTACTTTTCTTGCAAAAATGTAGTTCTGAAATACGCACTGAATTTGACTTTTTCAAGGTGCATAGTACCTTAATCCAAGTACCACTAGTGATATGTACAGGGTGATCATTTTCAGACGTCCGGCCCAGATTTATAGAAAATGGGTGGATATTTTTTTTTTAAATGTAGACTAGTATAGGGCATGTCAAGGAGTATACTGACGTATTTGACATTTGGTAGTGAAAACGACGCTGAACGACGCGACGCCAAACACCCTTTTTTTTCCATCGACGTACCATTTGTGAAATGGTATTGGAAAGCCTTAATATTTTTCAACATTTTTTCCTTAAACTGTTTTTTTCCTAATTTGTTTTGTAAAAAAGTTATGCAGCAAGAACCCTCTAAAATATTATTTTTTCGTCATCGCGATTGCCATGGATCGTATCCCCGGCGGTTTTCAAACAATCTATCTAGTAGGCGACTGTCATTTTAATCTGACAGTAATTATAATAATATTAGTTACTAGGCTGTTGTGGTTTTTTCTTTAATAAACTATTTTTGAACAATAAAAAACATGAATACGTTATTTTTATTAAAACCGCAAAAAAACTATATAACTTTTAACATTACATAACTTATTACATATTTATAAAATTAAATGTTTGAAACTTAAAAAATTAAAAAAAATCAAAAGAAATTTTCTATATGTCTTCCTTCTTCTATTATACATTTTTCGATTCTTTTCTTAACGCTTCATGAGTGGTTTTGTAAATAATTTCACCGGATAAACTATTTCGCGGATCTGATATTTTTACTTGCTTAATATCATTTGTCGCATTTTTATATGCAATATATATAATATATATATATATATATATATATATATATATATATATATATATATATATATATATGTATATATATATATATATATATATATATATATATATATATATATATATATATATATATATATATGTGTATATATATATATATATATATATATATATATATATATATATATATATATATATATATAAACTCCTGGACAAAATTAATGGAACAATCTGAAAATTAATTTATCTTTTTCTTATGTCAGTTTTAAAGTTTATCGAGTATTTGAATAGTAGGCTATGCATATTTTGTTTCATTGTTCATGACAGAAATCAAAACAATTCGTTTAGATTTACAGTTTTAAAGAATTTTTTAGAAGATAAATAATTTTCTGTAATAATGCGATAGATTTTCTTTAAAAGTAAGCTTATAAATTGTTCCCTTTTTCAAAATAATACGCTTTTTTTTGTGGTAGACTGTTTTATTTTTGACCCCGAAGAATTAGAAAAATGAATCGAACAAGGAATTTAACTGAACACGAAGTAGTGCGAGCCTCAGTTTTATTGGACGAGGGATATTGTCAGAGTTATGTTGCCAATTTGTTAGGCAAACATCGTTCCACAATAAGTCGTATGGTAAGACGCTTGAATGAAGTAGGAACTTATTCTAGAAGGCTAGGGCAAGAGCGAAAACGATGCACTAGCGACCTAGATGAACGTTTTATAAGACAATATGCTTTAAGAAACAGGACTGTCACTAGTTCTATAATAAGAATTAAACTCGAAGCTGTTCGCAGTGTCACAATTTCTTCTAAAACAGTTAGAAGACGGTTAAATGAAGCTGGATTAAACAGTAGGAGACCAGCCACTGCGCCCTTGCTTACTAGAGAGAACAGAGATGCCAAGTTACGTTTTGCTCGAAATCACGAAAACTGGTCTGTGGATGATTGGAAACAAATTTTCTTCACAGATGAAACTAGGGTTAGTCTAAAACATCTAGATGGTCGTGAGCGAGTATGGCGAAGACCAGGAGAGAGGTTTGCTCCTTGCAATATTTCTGCAAAGATTCCATTCGGCTGTGGTTCTGGGGTGGCATCTGCTTTGATGCTCGCACAAAGTGAGTTCCTGTCCGTACGAGATCCATGAATGCTGACTACTATCTTGAGAATATTGTAATAGAACATGTGATGCCTTTCGGTCATTTTGTGGGGCCCAATTTCCTGTTTATGCAAGACAACGCTCGACCTCACGTGGGTAGGGAGGTACTCGATTATCTTAATCAAGTTGATAAAACGATTATGCAATAGCCACCAAAAAGCCCGGATCTGAATCCGATAGAACATGTATGGGATCACCTTAAGAAAAATGTGAATGATGGAACTTGAAAATGCATTTATCACAGAATGGGAGCAAATTCCTCAAGATTTTATCCAAAATTTAATTAGAAGCATGCCTAGGCGCATAAACGCTGTCATCCGAAGTAGAGGAGGCAACACACGCTACTAGTGTCCCAGTTACACCATTAATTTTGCTACTAGTGTCCCAGTTTATTTTTTTCATTATTACATAATTTCAACGATTTTGTTATTAGGTCTTAAGAATAATTTTAATTCGAATTCTATAGAGAAATTTGGTAGCTAATTCACTTTTAAAGTATCCGAATAAGTTTTTTCTAACTTTTAGTGTAACCAATGTTCATAAAAAATTATTAAAATTAATTCATTATAGAGATTTGTATGATTTAATATATTGTTGCGTTAATTTTGTCCCGGAGTGTATATATATATATATATATATATATATATATATATATATATATATATATATATATATATATATATATATATATATATATATATATACACACATACATACATACATATATATCTCTTGTACCAGTCAAAAGACACAGTCAAATTCATTCTACATCTGAAATGGAACTGGACTGGGCATGTTGCTAGGTTTAAAGATGGACGATGGACAATAAAAATGATGTAATGAGAGTGGCGATCAAGATCCGAAGCTTATCGGAATAGAGGTAGACCACCAAGTGAGTGGACAGATAATTTGAAGAGAGTGGCTGGAAATTGGGTACAAGTATTCCAGAACAGAAAAAGGTGCAAGACTTGAGGGAGGCTGATGATTTTATATATATATATATATATATATATATATATATATATATATATATATATATATATATATATGTATATATGTGTGTGTGTGTATAAAGTTTGAAATTGATGTCTCATTTCGTTCGAGAGTTATCGTGCCAACAGACCGACAGACAGGTAGACCGACGGAAATGATTGACAATGTTTTTCGTGCTCTAGGACCCCTAAAACGAAGAAAAGCAAAAATCAAGTATTTCCTTTAGTAAGGACAATAATAACCTAATTTCTGCAATCCTTGCCTTCAAAAATCCTAATAAAAAAGGTATATCTCACGATATTTACGACGTAAATAATTATGCGTAAAATGTGTTTATTATTTCAACAAAAAAACATTTAAAATTTATCGGTCCCACCCCTTTCACCCCATTGACCTGAAGTAATGTCGTTTTAAAACTATAGGCTTTATCCCTTTGTTAAATATTATATACGTTTGAAATTGATGCCTTATTTCGTTCAAGAGTTATCTTCCAACAAACCGACTGACGGAAATGCGTGACTATGATTCTCGTGGTCTTGGAACCCTAAAATGTGAAGAAAAATAAAAATCTTTAAGTGTGAATTGATCTTTAACAAGGAAAGTAAATATACATAATCTAATAGGTGATTTGTATGTTCTTAATAGATCTTAGGACATCTTGTATCTCCACGAAACACATTTTTATTTTTAGGCTTTGGGCTGTGTAGATAAAAAAGGAATTCTTTCTTGGCCCAACCCGACTGCAGAAAAAGTGTTCTTTTTACATAATGACGATAATGACTCGGAAGGTTCAGAAACAAGGTAGGTAAATAATGAATTTTAATTGTTTAAGTTTTATTATATATTAATTTAGTTGTTAGCACGTGTCTATAACTAATGTAAAAATCAAGATTTATGGTTTTTAGAATGTACGCTAATGGTTGCAGGAAATAGGCGCGTCAAAAACAATTCACGGGGTCTTAGTAATAACCATCTGCTGCTGCAGAAATACCCTACATTTCAAGTTTAGTGGTTCAAAAACCATCTTTTGCTGAAAACAAGTAATTACACGAACAGTTTTCTATCCAAAGGCAACAATCGCTACAGCTCCTTTAATTGGTTATTTAACTTTTATTATAATTCCAATCTCCGCAAAACTACACAATGTCAATAGATCTAGGTGAATTTTTTATCACTATCTGCTACAACCGACGATAAATACCCTGCATGATACAAATACGGTGTAACCTCTAGTAAACGAACACTTTTTTCACGAAATGAGTATTACAACTTTTACTATCTATTCGTAAGTTTACAAAATTGGAAAATTTCCGACTATCTAAGTTATCATAACTAAGCGAACGGCCACCCATAGAAAAATATATTTAGTTCTAAAATCAGTGTTGAGTTTGACTTTTTCAAATAAACAGTATGCAAATTTGCACCTTTTTCATCCCCTTCGAAAAATTTTTGCATTTAATGTAAGCTTTTTTTACCACTCTGTGTTATTTTAGCTTAGTTAACGTAAATGACCTCTCGGCGGACCATTCAGAACCCACAGGGAACCTCCACTTTGCACCCGATAGCCCCGTTTCGGCCACGGCCGAAGTGCTGGACTTGACTCATAACCACTATGACCCTTTTCGGCTGAGATTTGACGATCAGAATTGGCAGAAATATTTATCGTCGTTGAAACCACTCGGATTGGCTATTCTGTTGAACACGTGTAATACTGAAACTCAGGTAAGTCTTTTTTTAATGCATCGTATTAATAAAGTGTTCTTTACAACAGTTGTCAGCAAATGATACGGTGATCATGTTTGTTTTTTTTTTATTCTACGAGCCGCGTTCTTTAAGTAAGTACGGTTTCGAAATCATTTACGTTTGTTTGTGCGTGTTCAAAATACCTCAGACCATTGAAAATCCCGCAGACTGTGAAATATGCGCTGTAATACCTTTCCTAAATGCAAGAGACGTGAAAAGGGACGAAATTCATCTTCATATTAGTGAAGTGTATGGCGAAAACGCTTTGAGCGATGAAATGGTAAGAAACTGGATACTGTACAAACGTGCACGAAATGGGTAACCGTCCGTCATTAATGATGACTTGGTGCGAAAAGTTAATAAAAAGTTCGAGAAGACGGACGCTTACGATTTCATCATTATTAAATCTACCGTTTGTTCCTGCTCCTAAGAGCAGCAGCTTGGCGGTTAGCGCTGTGACACCGACGACGACGCCAAAACGGGCGTGCTGCAGTGGTTAGCAAACGAGGCGGCAGATTTCTGTGATGATGGAATACAAAAGCTGGCCTTACGATATGACAAGTGCCTTAATATAGGTGGAAATTATGTTGAAAAGTAGAGTAAGGTCCTGGCGTTCACGTGGAAATAAAATGGCCTTGTGTTTTTCTTAATACCAAAAAACTTTAAAAATGAGCTTCGTAGCTCTCTCGGTGACAGTTATATTGAGTAATATTTAGCAAATCATCTTTTAAATATTTGCTGTGTAGGTAGTAAAACTCATAAAGTTCCTTGGTTTAAAGTATTATAATTGATATACAATTAAAGGAATAACAGCGTCCAAACCCAATATTTACACTACTGATAAGGTTACAATTTGAATTAAATAAAATTAGCATCGACTCAAAAGTATCTGTTGGGTGTATTGATTGGATTCTTTACACATGAATTCCAAAAACGCGTTAGTGAAATTCAAGTTAAAAAAATGAATCGGATCATTACCTGCAAGTGTATGTACCTGCAGCCAGGAACTGTGAATATTTTGTAAAATCAATATCATTTAGGGTATTTTCCTCGGACCAACACTTCCTTTTCAAATTTTGACAATGTAGGTTCGTCATTATTCTGCCCATTATTTTCACCACTTTCCTCATATATGATATCCTCCAATTTCTCAGGATTTTCACCGCCCTCCTCATTACCCTTGTAAAAGTCGTACTCACCATTCGAATCAATTGATTCCAGGAATCTGAAAAGTTGTTCTTCAGAGATATTTTCAATGGGAACACCTTTTGAAGAACAAGGACTTTTATCTTTATCCATTTTTAGAAACTAAAATAACCAGCAATAATTAAAATCCTGCATGTAAATGGTAACGTAGGCAGATATATTTTGGTGCTGTTGGTAATTGAAAAAAAAAGGCTAAAACATAAAAAAACTTACTAGGTATTTATCAGGTGTTGAAAACTGACAATTATTACTGCAAAATATAACAAACTTGTAACAAAATAATGTAAAATATAATTAAAACAACACAGAAACAGTGAACGCATAAAACTAGTCATTACAAACATAACCTGCACATAAACTAGAAACCAGTTGTGAAAACTCACTCTTTGATATATTCAGAACTGCCAACAGAAAGCACAAAAATAATAAAAGAGTGCCGGTTGAACAGCACACAATATAAATCAAATGATCATAATACGCGGTCCCGCTTCCACTGAATTTCTGGATAGTTCTATTGGAAGCAGCTCCGCGTCCATCGGCACTCGACGTGTTTGGCAAGTGATAAAACTGTCCTTTAATCATAGATGTTATTTATAGGAACATTATTCTAACTTCTGCTCCCATATAACATGTGAGGCGATGTACAACGAAAACTTAGTACCAGTAACAAACAGAAGGTGTCTCTGTGAATTGGCTAAAGAGATCGGATTTTTGGAACAAGCTCAATTGATATTTGATCTTGAACAGCGGTTGTCAATATTTAGACATGTGGTAAGTTTTTTTTTATTTGGTTTGTGTTTTGGTTAAGTTGGTAAAGTGGTAAAATTTCGGATGCCACCCTGTTGGATTCACGTGGTAAATCAGGGTTATGTCAGTTATTGGAAGTCAAACGATTATTGTAGATTTTCCTTTTTTATGGACAATGCCCACGTGCTGCAGGGCATTTCCTACAGGAGCTTGTGCGGAAAACGCGATTCTTATCTTGCTGGTGAATTCTGGGTCTCCATTCTGGTGAGCAGCTCTTTTCTAGAATAGAATTCAACAAATTAAGCGTATGTTTGGGAGCAGAGCCCCAAACGTGGGAACAGTATTCCATCATTGGTCGAATTTTAAGCTTGATCCGGGATTAAAAATTGTGAAGTGTAAATCTTTCTAGTTGGAAATAATATTCCTGTGTTTGTTCCTATTCTTCCGACCGAACAGAAGAAGGAGATGTAGCAAATCAGTCAAAATGAAGGAAGTAACATCTATATTGTCAGTCTGTTGTTTAACAGCAATAAGATTGAAGATAATAGAAATAACCCCATAAGTTAAAGCACGGAGGTAGGGGGGAAAAGCAATGTGCGTTTAAACGTAGTTAGGAATTTAACGAATAGCCGTACGACTGATGATAAAGTAAACGATGATGTTAGAGAAAAACGGTAAACAGTTCCGTTAATTATATTAAGCTGGAACGCCAATTCACGCCGTCAGGCAGTTAAGTTATCGGACGACGCTAAACGGGAACAGTAACTAACGACGCTGAATGACGAAGCTCACTCACGACGGTTTACGCTAAACGCTAGCTGACCGCGGTAGACGGTTCCATTCACTGATGACGGTAAGTGGAAACGTAAATGATAACGTTAAACGGTAACTCTTACTGAAGGTTATACTAGTCCGCTTTGACAGAAAGTTCTAAAAGACGTGCAGCAGACGAGATTGGTTCTAGTTTCAAAGAAGCGCCGTTCATATAGGCTAAAATTCATACGGCTTATGAATCTAGTATCACGAGCACTGAGCCTGGGGTCGAGTGAAAGCATTGGGTGGAACATTATTAGCCTCTGGGCTAATCAGTTATTTTAGATTTTAGAGTTTACGGGGGTACCGTATAAAAGCCTTTGTTCATTGTTTACTTTCTCTAGCGTATTCTTTTTTATTTTTAGCAACCTGAGATGGTTAGACGTGACAATAAGTACGCTAGAACACTTCAGTTATCTACACGTTTAAAATTTCCTTTCCCACATGCTTTTGCAGTTGTAGTGAAAGAATTATGTAGTGGAAATATGCAACTGTTAAGGTAAACGGTAAATGAATTCTCTATGCAATTTTATATTGAACAGCCATTAATATACAGGGTTTCCATTTAAACAAATTGCGATTTTAGTGTCGAAGGCGAGGTAACTCGAGGAATCGACTACACGAATACGTCGAAATTTGTTTCCCTTGTTTTCCACTCCAGTAGTGATAAATTTTGCGTTGTTTAACATGGCCACTTTTGCCTCTGAAGCCCTGTATATGATGAAATATACCAGTCTTCTTTTCTTATTTAGCTTTGTCAATTTCACTCATTTTATTTGTTGTTTAATGCTTTAGTGAAGGTACTGCCGACATAATTTTAGACTGTTGTGTGGACTACTGGGACGGAGTTGACCTGTGTCCGCTCTCTCATTCTGACAGAAAAAAGGTACAAGATTTTTACCAGAGATGTAGTTTGACAGCTTATTGCACTGCATTCGCTTACAGGTAGGAAATATACGAGGGCTATCTGAAAAGTTCTCGCCCTAACAATGAAAGAAAAATTTTTGTGACGTGAAATATGTATTTTTTAAT
Organism: Pachyrhynchus sulphureomaculatus; assembly: GCA_019049505.1. Classification (NCBI taxonomy): domain Eukaryota; kingdom Metazoa; phylum Arthropoda; class Insecta; order Coleoptera; family Curculionidae; genus Pachyrhynchus; species Pachyrhynchus sulphureomaculatus. The sequence goes on along the minus strand of CM032455.1, from coordinate 42,319,419 downwards.
ATAATCTCCTAAAACTTCAATACATTTATTCCAACGTTTTTTTCATTAATTCAATACCATCATTAAAGTGTGATTCCGAAAGGTCTGCAAAATATCCATCCACGGCTGCTATAGCTTCATCATATGATGTAACACGCTTTCCGGCCAGGAATTTTTTCAGGTTTGGAAACAGATAATAGTCAGAGGGAGTCAAATCTGGCAAATACGCTGGATGTTCAAGCAATTCGTTGAATTTTGCCATCGTCAAAAGATTTGTGTGAACACGTTTATTGTATTGATGGAAAATGATTCTTTTCTTCTTTAAAGCAGGTCTTTTCTCACGAATTTTTGCGTCCAATTGATCCAGAAGGTTACAATATTATTTAGAGTTAATTTTTTTTCCTTTCTGAAGATAATCGATCAACAAAACACCTTTGAAAACCCAAAAAGCGTTTGCCATAACTTTCCCTGCTGATGGAACCGCCTTTGCCTTCTTTGGTGCATTTCCACCGGCTTCAATACATTGTTTCCACTGTTCTTTTCACTTTAGTGTATAGTGGTGGATCCAAGTTTCATCAATCCATTTTATTTTGCTTAACACGATCCAAACACGCTTGAGAAATACGCTTTCGAATGCGTTTTTAGTCAATTGTTAGCAAATGCGACACCCATCTTGCACAAAGCTTTTTCTTATGTAATATTCTTACAAAATATTTCCAATTCGTTATTTTACGATGCCTATGGCCGCAGCTATTTCACGCACTTTCCCTCGTCGATCATCTAACACGATTTCATGGACTTGTTGAATGATTTGTGGTGTTAGAGCACTTTTTGGACGACCTTGACGTGGATCAACTTCGAGGCTTGTTCAACCAGATTTAAAAAGACCAGCCTATTTTTTCACAGTGGAAAGTGAAGGTGATGCATCCTTATAGACTTCTAACAATTTCAGTTGAATTTCTGATGGTGTTAAACCATCCAAAACAAGGAATTTAATCACTGCACGATTCAGTTTTTTCTGTTTTTAAAAAATCAAAGACACGTTAATATTAAACAGCTGCTACTACTCAGATCGAAATAAAATTTTACATGTGTTTATATAAAGGATGGAACTTTCCAATACAGTTATGGTTTCACTGTTTGTAACGCCATCTATGTGTCAGGCCGAGAACTTTTCAGGCAGTCCTCGCAATAAATTATATTTTTTGGTTTCTTACAACGACATCGCCGCCAACAAATTTTTGGCAAAGGACTATAATGTAAAAATTTTGAAAATCATATTTTCTATCAGTAACTTAGATTATATTCTTTGTCGTCACGTCAGACTAAGTTGGGAATGTGGAATCTTGGCACAATGATACTACTCAGTATATATCACCACTACACCAAACACTTTATTTTTGCACTCGACGCGCGTTTCGCTAACCATGTTAGCTTCATCAGGAGCGATGATTGACTAAAGCTAAACTACAAATCTACCTATTTATACTTAGCCTAACCCTTGAATTACTCAAGCGGAACTAATGACATAGGCAAGGCCATCAGTTCCGGTCAAGTAACCAGTAGAGGGAACTATAAGGAATAGGCCCTCTGTCTTTATTTAAACTACTTTTACATTTTATGATTTCTATACTTTCGTATGCGTTCAACAATCTCCTATCAGATACATCCTTTATTAATCTTAGATTATCTAATGTTACAGTATGATTAGCTTCAAGGGCATGTTCGGCAATGCTAGACTTTTCTGTTCTATTGTATTTTAAGTGTGCTAAGTGTTCTTTAAATCTTGTTTTAATTGACCTTTTAGTTTGCCCAACATACTTTTTGTCACAATCATTACAACTAATTTCATAAATTCCACTTTTCTCACAATTAGGAATCTTATCTTTGGGATTTCCTAAGATATTCCTCAGATTGTCTGATGACTTATAGACTAAGGTGAGGCCTACCTTATTAAATACCTTATTGAGTCCCTGAAGAGAACAAAGGACAATTGCCTTTTATAGATATTTTAATTATTAAAAATAATAATAGATTAGAATTTGATATCTATAGGAAGGACACAGTAACAGATAGATATATTCCTAATGATTCAATTCATTGCAAACAACATAAATTAGCATCATTACATTTTTTTAGTTCATCGTTTGGTCACTTTCCCTCTGAATAGAGTAAACTTTAATAAAGAAAGGAATCGTATTAGAAATATAACTAGAGTTAATGGTTATGACGATGACTTAGTAAATAAGCTAATAAATAGACATAAGTTTAGGTTTAATATTCAGAATTCCACCTTTTTTACACGCGAAGAAAATAACACCAAGTATGTCTTCATACCATATAATCCGAAATATAGCAAGGGACTCAATAAGGTATTTAATAAGGTAGGCCTTACCTTAGTCTATAAGTCATCAGATAATCTGAGGAATATCTTAGGAAATCCCAAAGATAAGATTCCTAATTGTGAGAAAAGTGGAATTTATGAAATTAGTTGTAATGATTGTGACAAAAAGTATGTTGGGCAAACTAAAAGATCAATTAAAACAAGATTTAAAGAACAGTTAGCACACTTAAAATACAATAGAACAGAAAAGTCTAGCATTGCCGAACATGCCCTTGAAGCTAATCATACTGTAACATTAGATAATCTAAGATTAATAAAGGATGTATCTGATAGGAGATTGTTGAACGCATACGAAAGTATAGAAATCATAAAATGTAAAAGTAGCTTAAATAAAGACAGAGGGCCTATTCCTTATAGTCCCCTCTACTGGTTACTTGACCGGAACTGATGGCCTTGCCTATGTCATTAGTTCCGCTTGAGTAATTCAAGGGTTAGGCTAAGTATAAATAGGTAGATTTGTAGTTTAGCTTTAGACAATCATCGCTCCTGATGAAGCTAACATGGTTAGCGAAACGCGCGTCGAGTGCAAAAATAAAGTGTTTGGTGTAGTGGTGATATATACTGAGTAGTCACGTCAGAGTTGCCCCTCTAGAACGATCTGAAAGACTTCTGAAGATACTGTGAAACGATACGTTTACCCTTTGGGAGCTGGGGCTCTCGCCCAACTCAGATACATTTTTTTAAACCACGTCTAGAATTATGGCGCGCTAATAATAAAGAATGTCGAGAATTTGCAAATGCAAAATGACCAACAAATACGAGGCTGGTTTGAAAAGTCCGTGCAAAGTCCGAGAGATGGCACCACCGGCGCGTATCGAGGTCATGTTTAGTTAGTAGCATCTCTTGAATGAACGCACACCAAGTTTCAGCCATATTGGTCTATTTCTTTGTGTTTGGCATTCGTGTGAATCAAGGAAGTCGAGTGATTTTCAAGAAATGGACGAAAAAGAATTTCGTGTGGTGATTAAACATTACTTTATGAAAGGCAAAACGCCTCAGGAGACTAAAGAGAAGCTTGATAAACATTATGGTGATTCTGCACCTTCGATTAGAACAGTTTATAAGTGGTTTCAAAATTTTCGGACTGGCCATATGGGCACAAGTGACGCTGAACGTTCTGGACGGCTTGTGGAGGTTACGACTCCAGAAATCATTGATCAAATCCATGATATGCTGATGGATGACAGAAGAGTTAAGGTGCGTGTGATTGCTAGTGCTGTGGGCATCTCGACTGAACGGGTACATAATATGTTGCATAAACATTTGGACATGAGAAAGCTATCCGCAAGATGGGTGCCGCGATAGCTCACGCTTGACCAAAAACGGAATCGTGTGAAGTGTTGCAAGGATGGTTTGCAGCTGTTCCAGAAGAATCGGGAGGACTTTAAGCGCCGTTTCGTCACTGTGGATGAAACATGGATACATTACTATACTCCTGAGACCAAACAACAATCTAAAAATTGGTAACCCACCAAGGGGGAATCTGCACCAAAAAAGGCGAAGACTGTTCCTTCGGCCGGAAAGGTTAAGGCGACTGTCTTTTGGGATTCGCAAGGGATAATCCTCATCGACTATCTGGAAAAGGGTAAAACTATTCCAGGTGAATATTATTCATGGTTATTGGACCGTTTGAAAACCGAGCTGTAAGAAAAACGCCCGCGATTGGCCCACAAGAAAGTCCTTTTCCATCACGACAACGCACCAGCACACACCTCAGCAGTTGTGGTCGCAAAATTAATGGAAATAGGATTCCAACTCGTTTCACATCCCCCCTATTCTCCAGACTTGGCTCCCTCGGACTACTATTTGTTCCCAAATTTGAAGAAATGGCTGGCGGGACAAAGATTTTATTCAAACGAGGAGGTGATTGCAGACACTAATGGATATTTTGCAGACTTGGACAAATTCTATTATTCGGAAGGGATCAACAAACTAGAACATCGTTGGACGAAGTGTATAAGCCTAAAAGGAGACTATGTCGAAAAATAAAAAAGGTTTACCCCAAACACATAAGTAGTTTTTATTTTTGCACAGACTTTTCAAACCAGCCTCGTAAAGATCCCACGAATGCTAGATTCCATGCCTTTCCTCCATGGAATATAGCATTCATGGGATCTTTATTTGTTGGTCATTTTGCATTTGCAAATTCTCGACATTCTGTTGTAGTGACCAATCAAGTAGCAAACCATATTCCGAAATTTTATTTCGGAATATCGATTTGAATAATAAAGAACATCGAATAATGTTATAAAATTGGCCCATTACTTACAACTCATTCAGAAAAACCTCTTGTCGCCTTCACCATACTCGAGACTTAGTAGCACAGAGTTAGTGTCAACTCTCAGAGGATCCGTGTGACATTTTCATAACATTTCGTCTGCAGCTGTTTGAGTGACATTAGTTTTGATTTTAGCAAAACGATAGAACAAAAAGGACTCCGTGTGTTGATTCAACGTTGCTTATTAATGGGAAAAATACATCCAGAACCGACGAATGGCTTGAGAAGTGTTATGGCACGTCTTCTTCGTCGAAAGCAACTACATGTCGATGATTTAGTGAACTTAAATACGGTCGTATAAGCACCGATGATGCACCACGTTCCGGACGTCCAAATGAGACAAAAAAACCCCCAAAAAATACAAAAAAAAATCCAGCATTTGTTCTGAATGGCCGCAAAGTAAAAGTTAGAGAGATAGCTGATATCGTGGAGACATCAATTGAACGCACAAGGCATATTTTGTATGAATATTTGCATCTGAACAAGCTTTGTACCCAATGGGTACCGCGCACTCTCACGTTTGATCAAAAACAGGAACGTGTCGAAGATTCAGAACGCTGTTTGGCCCTGTTTCGGAGTAATCCAAAAGAGTTTTTTACGTCGATTCGTAAAGTCCAAAGTATAAAGTGTTGTTTCACCAAGATAATGCACGAGCTCACAATTCCATAAAATTGATGGTAAAATTGGGCCAATTGGGTCTGACCTCCAGCGATTATTATCTCTTTCCAGATTTAAAAAGATGGCTCCGGAGGTTCAAATGAAGAAGTCAAATGGGAAAATGAGGCTTATTTTATAGAGCTCAAGAAATCGTATTTTATGAAAAATAGAAATATGCTTTATTGTCCTAAAATACAACGTATTTGTTGACAAAGCAAGCTTAACTAAATTATTATTATATTAATAAACACAAATTCAAAGAAAGAAAAAATAAAGAAACAGAACAAGATTAGTAGTCAATGCAGTAAATACAAAATAAAAGAATTAAAAATTACACATAAGTCAACCCAAATGCCAACCACTCAACTACTGTTATATGCTTATTCCAGTCTATCATTGTAGAATTTCTCAAGTGCATAGTACGCCTTTTTTATAAGTAGGGCCCTAGTCTTTCGTCTAAAGACCCTCTCGCAATTCAATCCTCTCAACTTGAGAGGCAGATGATTATATATTTTTTTGCCATTATAAACAACTGCAGATTTGATCAGCTGCGATTTCGGGGCCGGCAATGGCAGGACGAACTCTCGCCTAGTGCCGTGCCGGCTGACTGGCATTGCATTGCCTCAAGACGATGTTTTTTTAAAGATTGTGATAGCAGTTTCCAGGATAAATAGGGCACGAGAGTAAGAATCCCTAACCTCAGAAACAATGACCGACATGACTCTCGTAACCCAGCTCCTGAAATATATCTAATAGCTCTCTTTTGCAATACAAAAACAGAACTAAAGTGAACTGGAGAGCAGCAAGCCCAACAACAGATTCCATACCCCAAATGAGTGAAAAATAAGAGGTTCTAGCTACATCCAGCCCCAGGCTACTTGCAATAACCCTAAGGGCATAGCAGCCTGAAGAAATTTTGCTGCAGATGTTGCCAATGTGATCCTCAAACCGCAGCGATGAGTCAATTATTAGACCGAGAAATGAATTCTTATCAGCCGCAGAGGTGATCTCATTCTCAATATTAACATTCTCTATATTGCATCTAAAGCTTAGAATCCTTGTCTTGGCTATAGTGAATGATAGTTTGTTATCATCACACCAAGCCTTCATCTTAGACAAATCTGCCTGAACATTGGCCCGAAGTCTCCCCACATCCTTATTGTGCCAAAATTGTGGTGTCATCAGCAAAGATGGTAAACCTGCCAGCCACTGCCAAACGGGGCAGGTCATTAACATAGATCAAAAACAATAATGGTCCAAGTACAGAGCCTTGAGGGATACCCACACTGATCCCAACCTCTCCGAACACTGACCCTTAAAAGTCACTCCCTGGACTCGGCCCGACAAATACAACCGAAACCAATACCAAGCTAACCCCCTGAACCCATAAATGTCCATCTTTGACAGCAAGATCCCATGATCAACACAATCGGAAGCGTTTGTCAAATCACAAAACACCGCCGCAGCATGTTCACCAGAATTCAATTCGAGATAAAGTCGTTCAAGCAGATTAAAAATTGCAACGTTGCAATCGTCGAAAAGTATCCGAATATTGGAAGATTGCTGGAACAAGTGTACCGCTCTCGCAGGAAACTGTTGAAGAATAAAATCGATTTTTGGCAAAAACAGTGTTTTTTTTTCTTCAGGAAGTCGTTCAACTCAACAAAGGCCTAAAATAAATTCTATTTTGGGGTGACATTAACCTGGAATTTAATACTCCAAGAACCCAGACGGCAGCTTTTTCTAAAAAAGTTAATGCTGCTGAACCCGACATAGTTTTCTCGGGTCACTCCATTTTTTTTAGCATTGTCACTCAATTTTGCTGGGCGTTAATTTGGACAAATATATCTTGGCATGAACATGTTGCACGCATTCTCAAAAGCGGAGAATATTAAGGAGTGATTTCAGACGTGTGTATAAATAAAACCAGGAAACATATTTCAAATTCCATTGCTTATATCGTATAAATTTATTCAAAATATATCAAATAGCACGTTTACATTGCAGCGAATGGACCATTATCTTCGATTTTAGGCACGCCATCCATCAGGCGTTGGACGACCGAAATGTCGATTTCTTTTAACTTCCTCTTTATTCTGCCAATCAATTACCGGTGATTCTGTGCTTTCCAATCATTTTCATAAACTTTATGTAAAAGTATTGCTCAAAGTCACTCAATTGGTCGTACCTGTGGAACATTTGGTGGATTGTCATTTTACGGTACAAATCCGGTTTTTTAACTTTTGAGCCGTTCTTGTGTTGTTTTTTTGCATAATGACAACGTACAAGGTCTGGATAGAAGATTATGTTGTGACGCGTATAATTTTCTTCAAAAAACTGCTTCAATTTATTCAAACATTTATTGGTATACATATCAGAATTGACTGCTTGGTTGGAAATATGGAGCTGAAATACCTATCAATGAAATGTCAATCCATATCAACACTTTTGGTTCAAATTTCATTTTGCAGGTGTATTTGACGTCGTCTGGTGCTGCTTCATAATCGTCAGTGTATAGAAGGAATCATTTCCATTGAGGGAACTGTTCGAAAACGTGAAGTACTTTTCATCATTCATAACGGTAAATTTCCCATGCGTGAAAGGCTTAACACGAAGTGCACGGCAACATTTTGATATTTTTCGAGCTGTCTTGTGGTGTATTTCGGTGCCTTTTTACGTTTTTGAACTTGCACATTATTTGTCTTCAGAATTCGATGCACAGTTGATTGCGAAACACCGTATTTTCTCACCAATTTTATCTACGACTGCCCAACTTTGTCTTTAGCGCTTGACAGAAGATTTTTCGTTGTTCTTCTGCTAAGAACAGGTGGCCGACCAGACTTTTTTTTATTTTCTGGTTCTTTGCCTTCACGGCAAACACGAAATATGGTGACGCAAGATATTGGCTTATTTTCAAACGCTTCGAAAATTTTCTTCGTGGCCGTTGTCCAAACAAGGAAGCAACGCACATTCGTAGATTCTGAAATCAAAGTAGAGGTACCGTTACACCTTCAGCGTAAACCACATTGCTATCTGTCAATTCTTCAGTATTTACCCGAATGCCTAAAATTAGTCTTAAGATTAATGAATCACCCTTTATTTCGAGCTAGAAAGCTCTACGCTCCACAACAACTGTTAATTCTGTACAAAGCTCAAATTCGACCAATGATGGAATACCGTTCTCATGTTCGGGGTTCTGCTTCCAAACATACACTGCATGTGTTTGATTCTATTCAGAAGAGATCTGTTCGTCTGGTTGGAGACCCAGAACTCACAAGCAACGTTGATTCCTTGGAACATCCAAGAACGGTTGGCGATATGAATCTATTTTATATATTTTTTCGTGGAAAGAGTTCGCCGGATGTAACCCATTTAATTCCTCCCAGAGCGGTACATGCTAAAGAGATACGTGACGTTAATATTTCATATCCGTATGAGGTTCAGCATGTCACTTCTCGTACAACCGTTTTCAATTTACAGCGATTCAAGACCAACGTAAATCGTTTTTTTCGCACACACCTCCCTACTGTAGCGCGTTAGGGATATTCGTGCCATGCGTATAAAAAAAATTACAACTTTCCAACGAGCATCGTTGAATAGTTGTTATGTCTAGCTTCACATAACGGACTGTTACCAACCAATTTAAATGCTACGACTCTCGATTGGGTATCGATCAACATATTTAGTTCACTAATTATATTTAGATGGCGCTAATAGTACTATTTGTAGAGCAAGACTTCGGTTTCTTTTTCGACAACCAATTCACAATTTGTATTAATATTTCCTTTTTATTTTAGGCCGTTATCGAAGTCTGTAAGTGATAAATTGAGCGAAGTATACTTGGAACTCCCTAGTGACAGTAGACATTTTCTAAATTATAGGAGTCCGACGCCAGTTCATTGGGACTGCAAGAGTGTGTTGGAGCCTAAAATTAAAAACACACAGTTTTTTAGTACAGGTAATTGAAAATTGGTGAATTGTTTGGTCCAAAAAATTCTCTCGCGAATTTAAGTTCCCTTCTGGTTTACAAATTATTGAATATGGTATATTCGAAGCTACATATCTAACCTTCTTTCCACTTCTTATACTTTCTTCTATCAATAATTATATTTACAGTCGGTCAAGTAAGAACGTGGAGCCTGTAACTTGTAGAAGGTAAAAGAAATTCCTTTTTTTTGAGGCTATTGTTGGCACCCCTGCAACCAATGCTTTGTGGAAAGAGATTTATTTCTAACCTTATTTAGGTTAAATAGTACGTTTGACACATTTGTTAGCAGGCGGGTGAAACAATACTTCCAGTTAAAAAATGTTGATGAAAAGTGTCGCATAATGTCGAAAAATGATTATAAATATGTTTTCCCGAAATCTTCAATTAACTTTGCGCCAAGGAGCGCAAAAACTAAAGCAGAAAGGTTTCTTCTTCTTCAGGTAACATGATCGATTTCGCATTTTTCTGGATGTCTTATAATGTGGCCAACATATTCTAATTTAGGTCGCTTGATGGTCGTGACCACCTCCAAGTTCTTGTCCATGCGAGTGAGAACGCTGTTACTAATTCTGTCAGTCCAACTGATTTTCGGCAGTCGTCGATACGCCCACATCTCAAATGTCTCCAGACGTTTAAGCATTTCTTCAGTTTGCGTCCACGCTTCCATGTCGTACAAGAGAACCGGAAAGACACAGCAACTTACCATTTTCATCCGTAGTTTCAATGATAGGTCGTGACTAGTTAAGATTTTTTGTGGTCCTCATAAATGCGGCTCGGGCCTTCGCTATTCGAATTTTCACTTCCACAGTCGGATCCCAGTGGTCGCAGATATTGCTACCGAGATATATCAATTTATCAACTCTCTCTATCTTTGTGCCACTGACTGTAATATCACTATCTTTAATATTAGATTATTTGCTTATAATCATATATTTTATTTTATTTGCATTGAGTCTTAAACCAAACTGTGTACAAGTGTCAGTTATTTTACCCATAAGTTTTTGTAGAACTTTACGGTTATTAGTGATAATTAATGTATCATTGGCGTATCTGATGTTATATATGTTAACGCCATTGATGTTAATTACTTCAGTGGTACCAGTGGTAACAACAAGGGCGATAGAATACATCCCTGACGCACCTCCCGCTTGATTTTAATTTCATCCGATAGTTCATGCTCCAACCGTACTTCAGCTGTTTGATGCCATAACAAATTGACGATAATACGAATGTCTTTGTCGTCTATACCGGTCGTTTTTAAAATCTCTAAAAGTTTTTCGTGGCGTACCTTGTCGAAGGCTTTTTCAAAGTCAATTGAACTAAGGAACACATTTTGGTTGACATCGCGACATCTCTGGATGAACACATGGATACCAACCAGTGCCTCTCTAGTCCCTAATCCGTTTCGAAAACCAAACTGACTGTTTCCAATTCTTTCTTTAAGTTCATTATATATCCTGCCATGTATCTATCACTCGCAAAAATATTTTTAAAACATTTCTCACGAGACTAATTATTCTATGGTCACTACTGTTGGTTGCTCTGTTCTTTTTTGAAATCATGACAAATGTTGATTTCAGCCAATCAATCGGTAGTATTCCGGACTCATAAATGGCGTTAAAAAGTTATATCAGGGCTGTTATTTCTGTATTACCCAACAGCTTTAAAATTTCAGTGCTCACTTGGTCCGGTCCAGCTGCGTTTCCATTTTTTGCTAGCTTTATTGCTAGTGCTACTTCGTCTTTAGTAATTGGTGGACCTGACGTAGCATCAGTCATGTCACATTCAGACCTCTTCTCATCGAACAGTTCTGTGATATAATCCTTCCGTACCTCGAGCTGTTGTGTTATATCTGTTATTTTGTGTCCATTTCGGAAAGGTTTGGACATATCATGTGAAACCATTCGCCCTTATTTTCGGGCCAGCGATTTGAAGTGGCGGAGTACAATCAAGAAACCATTGCTGAGCGAAAAACATAGAGAGGAACGACTGCCGTGGGTAGAGGAAAACAGATCGAGACTGAAGTAATGTAATTTTTCCAATGAGGCTTCATTTTAGGATTATATTATCACCCCACGAGCCTAGTTAATTTCCACTAATTCTGACCCATGTTTAGGAATGTCTTTCGGAAAAGATCCGGAAAAGATTTTTACCTACAATTTAAACGCTGAAAAAATGCTTTAGATTTACAATTAAATGAAGGACAACCACAAATAACAAAATTAGTAGATGAGAACATCCAAATAATAATTCAAACGAATGAACTAAGAATGAATATAGAGAGATTCTACAAGGACCTGCATGAGAGTAAAGTAGCACCACCATCAGACAAAAGCGAGTCAGGATGAAGGATCGGAAGATATTCCCAACGCCACAAAATACGAAATACAAGATTCTTTAAATAAAATGGCAAGAAGAAGAGCAGCAGTTGAAAACGGCATACTTGTTAAAATGGTGCAACAGGACAGAGAGCCCATATTACTAATGCTAGATATACAGTAGAACCCCGATTAACCGAGTCGCGATTATCCGAGCTCCGGATTAACCGAGCCAATCTAAGAATCTGATTAACCGAGGTACGCGCGTCTATGCTGCGTATTAACCGAGTTTCTAAAATATGTATGTACATATTTCCATTTAAAATCGTCGAGGCCTTCGGGGAATCCCCTGGGCCGTGTGAGGGGTTCCCCTATTTATGTTTTTTTGGACTCTTTCAGCATGTAAATTTGCGTGAATGTAGTGCGTTATAACGTTTACTACGGAGAAGTACGAGTATACTCACATAATTTATTTGGTTGGAGTTCTGGTAGTTAAGTGTAATTAATACGAATGGCTTTGTTTGAATTTTTGTTTGTCGTATTATAATGGAGCAAAACAAGTGTAAAAGAATCGTCGTTCCTATTGAAGAAAAATTAAAAGCCATCAGAAGAATTGAAGCAGGAGAGACAATTAAAGTTGTTGCTCGAGATTATGGAGTAGGTGAGGTAACAGTTGGAGATTGGAAAAGAAACCGCACAAAAATAGAAGAGCGGTGTATAAATCAAGCCTCCTCGTCCTCAGGAAGAAAATCAATGAAAACCGGCGACTATGAAAAGGTTAACGAAGCTTTATTCATGTGGTTTAATCAACAGAGATCAAAAGGTGTGCCTCTGTCGGGTCCAATTTTACAACAAAAAGCAATAATGATTAGTAGGCAATTCCCAGAGATAGATCAGTTTACCGCCAGTTCTGGATGGCTTGACCGCTGGAAAAAAACGGTGCGGTGTACAACTGACTGTATGTGGTGAAAAACTTTCTGCTGATGTGATCAAATCTACAACTGTGACGAAACTGGTCTGAATTATAAAATGCTTCCATTAAAAACATTGGCATCTCGACAGGAAAAATCAGCTCCTGGGCACAAACGAAGTAAGGAAAGATTAACTATAATGGTATGTTCCAATGCATCTGGCAAGCACAAAATCCCACTGATGGTGATTGGCAAGTCTGCACGTCCGAGAGCTTTAAAAGACATCTCACCCAAAGCCCTACCAGTCTATTACAAAAGTCAGAAGAGCGCATGGATGGATGCCACCTTATTTACTAACTGGTTTGAAGAAGAGTTCGTGCCATCTGTGACTAAATTTTTGAACAGAAACCGTCTTCCTATTAAAACAATTTTGTTAATGGATAATGGCCCCTCTCACCCTGGAGAAGGACTTCATGTGGGCGAAATTGTAAAATTTTTTCCTCCAAATGTAACCAGCATAATGCAACCAATGGATCAAGGCATCCTCGAAAACATTAAAAAAAATTATAGGCGTTTATATCTTGAACATCTGTTAGAATACACAGAAGAGGAGGATATTATCAATGGGATGAGAAGAGTTACCCTGAAAAATGTTATTTACTGGGTAAGTCAAGCTTGGGATTCTGTGCGTACTACCACAAAAATCTTGGTCAAAAGTTATTGATTTTGAGGACTATAATGACAATGAAGATGGTACTCCATTAAATGAATTAGCTTTGAAATTGAGAAGCCATGGAGAAATGTCCTGCTCAAATTTTGACAGCGAGATAGAAGAAAAAGAAAAAAGTTTATTTGAATTAATGCAAAAATTAAAAGGTTGCGAAAATGTGACTAGAGAAGATGTTGTTGAATGGATTACAGCAGATGATTTAGAAGAAGAAATCAGTATTGAAGAAATAACAAATGCCTTTTAGGAAACCGAAAAATCAGATGACAATGACGAAGTGGCGGTGGATGAACAGTCTCCCACTAAGATCTTTCGTGAAGAAGGTTTTGCTTCTTTGGAAAAAGCTTTGAGGTATATCGAACAACAACCAGCGGATTTGCTTCTTCTTAATAGCGCATAGATACCTATTTCACTGTTTTATAATGTATGTACCTATTTATATGTTAAAAACGTTAATACATCGGTTTAAAGTATTGGTGTTTATTTTTTGAATGAATAAAAAACAAATCCGGATTATCTGACTTTTCAGTTATCCGAGGAGGGTGCCCCCCCACGTTACCTCGGATAACCGGGGTTCTACTGTATTGTATAATAAGTGTCTCGATATGTGCGATGTACCTTGAAACTGGGTTAATGCTGTGATTGCCCTGCTCTTCAAAAAAGGAAATAAGTCTAAATTAACCAACTATAGACCAATCAGTCTACTATCCATAATGTACAAGTTATTAATGAAAATAATAACCGCAAGACTCACAAAGAAATTGGACGCTTACTAACCCAGAGAATAAGCCGGATTTAGGAGTAAGCGTTTGACTCCCTTGAAATCTGGGCAACATTAAATAGTCTAGGTAATTGCAGAATTGACAGCAGATACTCGCAGATTATTCGAAATATATATATATATATATATATATATATATATATATATATATATATATATATATATATATATATATATATATATATATATATATATATATATATATATATATATATATATATATATATATAATATATATAAATAAATGCAACATTTCAGAGAATATTGAAAGAAAACATCAATAAGATAGAAATGTAAAGCGGGGTACGTAAAGGCGACACCATCTCGCCGAAATTGTTTACGTTGGCGCTAGAAGTTCTTTTCGAACAACTTCCATGGACAAGTAAGGGTATAAATATAGGAAGAGAGCAAGTGAATCTTCCGCAATTTGCGGATGATAGTGTGCTTATCTCTAACAACAAAGTAATAATTCTAAGAAATTCTGAACGAACTTAACAACAAGTCCAGAGAGATTGGTCTGAAGATAAACATCGCCAAAACCATATTCATGACAAAGCACGACTGTGATAAAGAAGCAGTACTGAACATTGAAAACGCGAAAATTGCAATAACGGATTCATACGTATGTCGTGGACAAAAATAGTAATATTCAAAGAAAACATGAAAGCGGATTTATCAAGGAGAATAACAATGGCTTGGTCGGCCTTTGGCAGATTGCGGAACATCTTCCTTTCCAATGTCCCAAATACACTAAAAGCGAGCACATTTGGTCAATGCGGGTTGCCAGTATTGACCTTTTGCGCCTTGTTTACCTACTTGCATCCCACTAGTTTTTAATGTCTTCAGACCATCGGGTTTGCGGGGGTCCTCTACTTCTTTTCTCATCCCAGGGCCTCCAGTTGATTACTTTCGATTATCAAAGAGTCTTGAGATATGACCCGCTCAATGCCACTTTATCCTGCTTACCCTTTCAGCTACATCAGTTATCTTGGACCTTTTTCGAATTTCTTCATTAGTAAGCCTATCCCTCAATGATATTCCCAACATCCTCCTTTCCATCGCTCGTTGAGCTACTTGTAGGCGATTTATGATTTCTTGATTCAAAGCCCACGTTTCCGTTTCGTATGTCAATATTGGCAACACGCATCGATTAAATGTATTCACTTTTAGTGTATTTGAGACATTGGAAAGGAAGATGTTCAGCAATCTGCCAAACGCCGGCCAAGACAATGATATTCTCCTTGATAAATCCGCTTTCAAGTTTTCTTTGGATATTTCTACTTTTTGTCCAAGATATACGTATGAATCCGTTCTTGTGATTTTCGCGTTTTCAGTACTACTTCTTTATCACAGTCGTCATTTGTCATGAAAATGGTTTTGGCGATGTTTATCTTCAGACTAATCTCTCTGGACTTGTTAAGTTCGTTCAGCATTTCTTCCAATTCTTCTTTGTTGTTAAATATAAGCACAATATCATGCGCCCATCGCAAATGATTGAGTTGCTCTCCTATATTTATACACTTATTTGTCCATGGAATTTGTTTGAAAAGATCTTTTAGCGCCAACGTAAACAATTTTGGCGAGATTGTTTCTCCTTGACGTACCCCTCTTTTCATTTCTATCATATTCGTGTTTTTCGTTTCAGTTTCAGTACTATCTGAAATGTTGCATCTATAATATATATAAAATGCAACGTCTCTCTGTCTGTCTGTGTGTCCGTTAATGCGCTTATCATTCGAAAACCACTTATCCGATTTACGTGCTTTTTTTTTAAACATACATATGTTCTTCGGCCAGGTTATAGGATATATTTTATTACGTTAGGTAACATAAGGAATAAGCAGTGACGATAATAGTTAATCAAGTCGGAAAAAAATTTGCCACTAGCGCGTTCTCTTGCAATACGCTGCTTAAACCGTTAAATATAGTAACAAAGAATACAATATATATATAAAATGCAACGTCCATCTGTCTGTCTGTCTGTCCGTTAGTGCGCTTATGACTGAGAACCTTTATCCGATTTACATGTTTTTTTTTAATTCATACATTTGTTCTCTGGCCAGGTTATCTATAATATTCTATAATGTATATAAAATGCAACGTCTCTCTGTCTGTCTGTTTGTCCATTAGTGCGCTTTTCACTGGATAACCACTTATCTGGTTTATATGTTTTTTTTTATTCATACATATGTCCTCTTTCCAGATTATATAATAATAATCTATAATATATAAAATGCAACGTTTCTCTGTCTGTCTGTTCGTTAGTGCGCTTATCACTCGAGAACCACTTATCCGATTTACGTGTGTGTGATTTGTACATATGTTCTCTGGCCAGGTTATAAGATATATGTTATTACGTTAGGTAATATAAGAAATAGGCAGTGATGATAATAGTGAATCAAGTCGGAAAAAAGTGTGCCGCTACAGCACTCTCTTGCAATACGCTACCTAAACCGTTAAACATGGAACAAAATCATGTAATGTAGAATACAATATATATAAAATGCAACGTCTCTCTGTCTGTCTGTCTGTCTGTCCGTTAGTTCAGGTTATCACTCGAGAACCACTTATCTGATTTACGTTTTTTTTTAATTCATACATATGTTCTCTGGCCAGATTATATAATAATAATAATAATCTATATGATATATATAAAAAACGCAACGTCTCTCTGTCTGTCTATCTGTGCGTTATCATTAAGAACCACTTATCCTATTTACGTGTTTTTTTTTAATTCTTAACATTTATCAAAAAAAATCTATAATATATATATATATATATATATATATATATATATATATATATATATATATATATATATATAAAACGCAACGTCTATCTGTCCGTCCATTAGTGGGCTTAGCACAAGAACCACTTATCCGATTTACGTGTTTTTTTATAAAATACATATGTTCTCTGGCCAGGTTATAGGATATATTTTATTACGTTAGGTAACATAAGGAATAATCAGTGACGATAATAGTGAATCAACTCTACGCGAGCGGAGCCGCGGGCACTGCTAGTTTGTATATATATTGTGAATAATCTGCTAGTATCTGCTGTTAGTTCTACAGTTACTTAGACTATTCAATGTTGCCCAGATTTCAAGGAGGTCAAACGCTTTCTCGTAATCCACGAAGGCCACTCAAATCTTAAAATTATACTTGTTTCACTTTTCTATTAAGGTTCTTAGTACTTGAAGGTGGTCCAGTGTACTAAAGCATTTTTAAATCCGACTTGTTCTCTGGGTTGGTAAGCGTCCAGTTTCTTTGTGAGTCTCGCTAGGAATATACGTCGCGCTAATACTTCACGGCGATATGGAGTTCAGCTGGTGACTTCTCGTACAACCCTTTTAAAAGCATTCAGATCAACGTGAATCGCCTTTTCCGTACACGCGTCGCACTTGTAGCGCTTTAGGGATTTCCCTGCATGCCCATAAAACAAAAAAACTTCTCGATTCCTAAATAACTATTTTTTTTTTATAGATTCTCTTTTATATAACGACTACCCGGTAGGAAACAATGTATCAGACGCTGAAAGCTGTTTTCAGATGCAGTGTAATCAAATTTTTATTGGAATGGTGACTATGCAATATCAGGCTTTGACCGACATGGTAAGAATAGTTGGTAGAACGTATTGTCATTTTTTTAAGAGCATAAATTTAAAGCAGATAAAGGCTCAACCATAAGATAATGAAAAAAATTTTCAGTACTGATTGGGATCGAGCTCATCGGCTCACAATTTGCAACACAGCGCTCATTTATAGTGAGAACTTCAGGAATGAACGGCCCAAAGCCGTGTTTCCACCCGAGTACAAACTACAGCGGTTCCAGAACCATGGGGATTTAGGAATCTCCCTGTAACGTGTGTGCTTTAAGAATAAACTATACAATGATAACCAAAGAATTCATTCTCTTGTACGAGGCTGGTTTGAAAAGTCCGTGCAAAGTCCGAGAGATGGCATTACTGGCGCGTATCGAGGTCATGTTTAGTTAGTAGCATCTCTTGAATGAACGCACACCAAGTTTCACCTATTTCTTTGTGTTTGGCATTCGTGTGAATCAAGGAAGTCGAGTGATTTTCAAGAAATGGACGAAAAAGAATTTCGTGTGGTGATTAAACATTACTTTATGAAAGGCAAAACGCCTTTAGGAGACTAAAGAGAAGCTTGATAAACATTATGGTGACTCTGCACCTTCGATTAGAACAGTTTATAAATGGTTTCAAAATTTTCGGACTGGCCATATGGGCACAAGTGACGCTGAACGTTCTGGACGGCCTGTGGAGGTTACGCCTCCAGAAATCATTGATCAAATCCATGATATGGTGATGGATGACAGAAGAGTTAAGGTGCGTGAGATTGCTAGTGCTGTGGGCATCTCGACTGAACGGGTACATAATATTTTGCATAAACATTTGGACATGAGAAAGCTATCCGCAAGATGGGTGCCGCGATTGCTCACGTTTGACCAAAAACGGAATCGTGTGAAGTGTTGCAAGGATGGTTTGCAGCTGTTCCAGAAGAATCCGGAGGACTTTAAGCGTCGTTTCGTCACTGTGGATGAAACATGGATACATTACTATACTCCTGAGTCCAAACAACAATCTAAACAATGGGTTACCAAGGGGGAATCTGCACCAAAAAAGGCGAAGACCGTTCCTTCAGCCGGAAAGGTTATGGCGACTGTCTTTTGGGATTCGCAAGGGATAATCCTCATCGACTATCTGGAAAAGGGTAAAACTATTACAGGTGAATATTATTCAACGTTATTGGACCGTTTGAAAACCGAGCTGCAAGAAAAACGCCCGCGATTGGCCCACAAGAAAGTCCTTTTCCATCACGACAACGCACCATCACACACCTCAGCAGTTGTGGTCGCAAAATTAATGAAAACAGGATTCCAACTCGTTTCACATCCCCCCTATTCTCCAGACTTGGCTCCCTCGGACTACTATTTGTTCCCCAATTTGAAGAAATGGCTGGCGGGACAAAGATTTTATTCAAACGAGGAGGTGATTGCAGACACTAATGGATATTTTGCAGACTTGGACAAATCCTATTATTCGGAAGGGATCAACAAACTAGAACATCGTTGGACGAAGTGTATAAGCCTAAAAGGAGACTATGTCGAAAAATAAAAAAGGTTTACCCCAAACACATAAGTAGTTTTTATTTTTGCACGGACTTTTCAAACCAGCCTCGTAGTTGTGTCATGACATTCATCTAGTTTGTCCGTTAATTTACAGTCTGTCAAGTAAGAACGTGTCCGCGATAATTCATTTTTGGTAGATGGGATTCTAGCAATTCAAAAAACAAAACGATAGAGAAAACCTTTGTTTATGACCCATTTTAGTAAAAGTATCAGTGGATTCTGAACTTTCGTCGAAATCAAGTAAAATCCAAAATGAGTCACTTATTTTCTCGTTGGTTCGAGGCCGTCTTTCTTTGTTCCCATCCAAAGGGGCTAAAATGACACATTCCGCGGCCGCTAATTATATTAAAAAGTCGGTGTCGTTTGTGAAGAAGTGGGTAAATCATTTTAACGAGACGAAAAATATCGACGACTTGCCAAAACGTGGTTCGGTAAGCAAAGTCACTTCGAAAGTCGAAAAACGAATCGTGTCTTTGTTTTCACGGGATGCGAAATTGACGTTACGTCAAGGAGCGGCAAAATTAAGAAAATCGGGTTTGAATGTGTCCCATGAGACCATTCGACAACATCTTCATGCTCATGATGTCAATTCCGAAGCACGTTGAAGAAACCTTTGCTGGGTAAAATCACGTCGCGATGCGGCTCGCTTGGGTTCGCGATGAGATACTAGAGTGGCCTTCACAATCGCCAGACGCCAACCCTATTGAAAACGTTTGGTCCCTTGTAAAGAGAAAGCTCAGAGGAAAGATTCTGAGGACTTTGAATCAGTTGTCCCTCGAGATTCGAAAAATTTGCAGAATATGCAGAAAATGTCGTCGACAGCATGCCTCGAAGATGCCAGGCGATTATTGATGCAGGAGACGATTGGACAACTTACTAAGGTAATTGCTCCGTTGTTAGCACACTAAAAATACAGTGATGGCAAAAAATCTTCTCGAAACACATTTTTTCAAAAGTACTTGACAGACTGTCACGTCCTTACTTTACAGAATTTAGTTGTTTCGTAACAGGAATGAATTAAAATGAATGTTTTTCACTTTAGGTGCAATTAATAGAGCAATTGGAAAGAGCCTGCATAAGGTTTGTTCACTTCAGCAAGGAAAACGAACTGAGGTCGAGAGTTTTTAGTGAAAAAATGGGTTTGGAAAGCGGATGGAATTGTCACATTTCTCTGTTAAGCGAAAGGAACAGGTAATCGTTTTTTTGTGTTGATTTTTTTTTCGCTTATTGTTTTATTTTGCTAGTTTTGGTTGCACGTGGATGCTATTTTTTTTTTTACATAATTTTTGTCCTAACATGAATCATTTTGACGGAAAAGTTCGGTTGAAGTTTTTTTTTTTATCTTCTGACTTTTAAATTACAAAATTTAGGTTCAGTAATTTTTAAAACGATCACGGACGGTATAAATTGATTATAATTTACGTTATTGACTTTATTTTAAATGTTTTATTTTAAGCTACGTTGAGGTTTTGGAATCTTTGTCACAATGACACTAGACAACAGTTATTACCACTATACCAAGCGTTTTATTTTTGCACTCGATGCGCGGTTCGCTACCCATGATTCACTTGACCAATCATCGCTTCTGATAATACTAAAAGTGTTTGGTGTAGTGGTGATAACTGTTGTGTTTTTTATGTATTAAAAAAAATTATATACTTAGTTTTATTTTATTTTTAGTTGCAAAAATTTTTACTGAGTGAAATAGGTACTATTGCAAAAAGTTAATGAAACTGACTCGTTCTTTAACAATTAGTTTATTATTTTTACCAGTTTATTCCTCCTTTTAGTTTCGCTTTCTTCTCTGTCGATCCTAGTTCGGCTAATGAGTCGTGATAGGACCGAACTTGTCCGGATATGGATTAACAGATGAGAGGACAGTAAACTACTGCTGAAATAAAACTTTGTTCAATTTTAGTAGATGGTTGGGCTCCAATAATCGCGCTACCTAGCGGTAATTGTTAGCAACTTACTAAAAAATTCCTCTATGGGTCTGTAGCCTTGAACAGCCCCCGATAGAGGGCAGGCATGTTTTTAAAACTACGCTTACGGCAGTCAAAAATGCAATTTGTGTTATCTTACTAAAAACAGCAAATGATTTTCGATTTGATTTGCTCATTCTGGCCTTCCTAGAACAAGAAGAGTTTGCAGCGTACCTTCCCCGACTTTGGCGTTTGATCACTAAAGAAATCCTCGATACATCACCTCTGATCACGAATCAAGAATTTTGGCTTCATCTCAAGGAAGTGCAAAAGATAACAGATATCCATCCAACTAGTCTTCTTCTCAGTCGTGAGGTTCTTTTAAACAATCTTTGCACACACTTTTGTCACGTTGAAATCGTTTGTAAAAATCGGACGTCCGTCGACGATCTTATAAGAGTCCACATTATTGTCTGTTTTTGAGCTGTTCATATATAATGTTGGTCTTTCACTTCTCCACGGCCCTCTAAAAATTCTTGTGCTTCTAATAAGGATGTTATTTGGTAAGTCACAATATCACATTCGCCTTCTGTAAGTCACAGTATCACATTCGCCAAGCTTAGAACAAAATTTAATAAAGTTACATTGCCAGATGTGTTACTCTGGCCATTTTCATAATGCATCTCGTACTCGTAAACGAAACTTCACCTCAGGTGCTCTTAACAACTGTGTAACAACTGAAATAGGGCTTAACCCTACTGCCACGTGAAGTATGAGGTATCAGCCAGCGGTTCTTATACAGCGATGCCAGTGCCATTACTTTTCTTCAGAAAATTAGCCTTTACCTAAATATTGACGACGCTGGTACTAAAAGAACGTTAAGAGCAAGTTCTCCTAAGTGAGGCAAATTCTTGAAATTAATCTGCCACCACAAAAACAGACTTGCTTTACGTTCTATCAAGGGCAAATCTAAATAAGACCTGAACTCTCTTCTTACCTCTTGTATTTTATGGGAGCCCTGTTTATTTTTATCTTTGGTTTGACCAATATTAGGGAATACATACCAAAATGTCTCCTGTTTCTCAAAATTTTTTTGGTGCTGTTAAGTTTTTTAAAATACTAAGTGGGATATAGTCCGAGAAGTCTGATTCCTATACTGATACCACATCTCCATAATTTGTTAAATGTTTATTTAACTACAAAATTATTGGTAGTTTGCTTACATGGTTCTAAAAACTCCAGTAACATTTGAATTAGTTCACTACCACTATAATCACTATAAGCCTAGTTCTATTCAATGCTGGATGTAGGCCTTCCCCCTGAATTTCCATCTCAATCTATTTGCAGCTGTTAACATTCTTTTCATGAGTTGTTTCCTGTTGTCACTTATTTTGTCCTTTGATTTTTCAGTTTTTGTGGCTACTGCAGCGGAGGTTTTAATTATGGATGTTAGTTCTTATAGCTTTTATATCTATTGTTTCGATGATTGTATTATCCTTAATATCTTGTAATAGTTTTGTTGTTTTTAGCTGGTACTCTATCCTCTTTTTTGATAACTTAATGGTGTCAACTGGCTTCGATCTATTGATAAATGCTTTTGCTTTTAGAGTTTTCAAATTTATGAATAATCTAGCCCACACGAATCTATGAACACTCCCTATAGTGCACCTATTCATCACTGTGACATCCTGTATTATGTTTCTGTGGCTGGAAATGACAAAGTCTACTTCATTTTTTGTTTCAGAATTAGGACTTCTCCAGTTCATTTCCTACTGTGGCTTTTCTTAAAGAACTAATTCATTATATAAAGGTTATGTTCTTCCATAAACTTGATAAGAAGGTAGCCTCTTTTGTTTCTGTTCCCGCGCCCAAATTTCCCTACGGTTGTTTCTAAATTCTGTTGTTTACCTATTTTTGCATTAAGATATTCTATTATTATGGTGTCATTCGCTGGGCTTGATCTAATAAAACTCGTTAATGTCTTCGTAGAATTCCTCTACTTCACCTTCTTTTTGAATTAATTATTGATATTGAATTAATGATTTGATGTCAAAGAAAAAAGTGAATCATATTCAATAACAAGCAAGCTGATAGCTCTTCTTTGTTCAAGCCTTTCCAATAGGTAATATGTGGAATTCTAGCATGTAGATACATCTTGTACTATTTTTTTTTCCAATGTTAAAATCTCTCTGGATTTGTTCTAATTTCATTCTGGAAGGAGACGAGTGGTTTAAATGAGTTATGATTCTTCTTACTTATTACTTACACTTGTAATGTCCGTCTTTGCTCTTGTAGAGAGTCGGGAAGCTTCGACCACGATCTTTTTCTCACATTTTTATCGTACGTTATCCACCGCCTCAGAAATGGTTCGATCGAATACATTTTTTAGCGTCAAATCATATGGCAACCAAAAATCGTACTTCTTTTTGTAGCCAGCTTTTTCTAAATGGTTTAAAACTCTTAGATTATGGATGTTTAGTTCCTTGGCGATGTCATGGCTACTTACATGCCGATCTTGCTCAACTTTTCTCAAAATTCTATCAACTTTTTCTGTCATTGGATGTCCAGTACGAGGGGCATCTTTGACATCGAAATTTCAAGAACGAGAACGACTACCATCTAGTCGTCTGTATTGAACTTTTAGTACAACGTGGTCTTAACGACAGTGCACCATTTCTCACTTTGTAAAAGACGAGAACAACCTTTTTTTTTTGTTGGAAAATCTAAGATGAGCTAGTTAAAAGAAAGTCTGAGAAACGAGTGGAACTTACTTGTGTGAAGGTTTTTAAAACCGAACTTAATTCAGGTAGTCAAGTTGTCAAAAAATCACCACCTGTTTTCATCGCTTCTGACCGCGATAGAAACTGCCGGATTTCAACAAACAAAAAAAGATAACAGTTATGAATACTGACTAGAACAGTTTTGTTATAGATTATTTAAAGATAAATTTAAACAATGTTTAAATAGAGTTAGTGTAATGGTTATCATTGAACAAAGGTTTCATTTATCAGTTTGTTTTTTTACTATAAATATTTAAAATATCGGACCCAACCAGCCCTGAGCAGTATTATTGGAAACAGATTAATTTTAGTTAGCCCAGTCGTCAGAGGCAAACTTTGACGAAAAGCTCTTATTAAATGTTAACAGGTTGCATACAGGTAGTTTTTTTTGAACATAGAATACGATAAAAAAGTGTTTACTGCTCTAAAGTGTACGCTAAGCCTATAAATTCGAAAATAAAATGAAAAATATCTCTAAAAATAAAAAATATATCAAAAAAAACTGATAACACCACGTGAAAGAACGGAAAATTTTACAAAAAATAATATATAGATTATTTTTTTTAACTTTTACCATATTTTAAAAAAAAATATTTAAAAAAAAATGGCTGGTTTTATCCTTTCAGTCGTGTGGGAATCATGCTTCCAACCTCATTTATGATTAAATTAACGTTTCCGTATACCCCGTTAAATATTTTGAAATTATCTATTCTCTCTCTATTCTCGGGGTGCTGATTAAGAATCCGAGATTTGAAAAATTCAAAATGGCAGATCCATTTAATTTTTTCGAGAAATTTAGAATTTTTGTGTTTTCAATAACTGGTTTCTTTGTACCTGGATGTTTACATGAAATATAAATACTTTATACTTAAAGCTTAGACTTTTATCTTTCATTTCCCACCTTTAAATATATTTTTTTATTTTAAGTTTAAGTTGTATGATTAATAATAAGCAAAAAATACGTTTATCATGAACACTTTTTTAAGAACAAAATTACAAAAGAAGAGAACGTTTTTTAAAGTTTTTAATGATTTTCTAATGCCAAGTATACTTTTAACTGTACTGACCTAAACGTAAAATTGCCCGCGGTGCACTACAGCAGGAAAAGTTTCATATTTTAAAACTCAATTTTTAAATAACGCAGACAATGTGGGTTTTTTTAATTATTCTTATATTGAAACTTAAGGTATAACAATGATATATTCAGAAGGATTTTTTTTTTCAATACTATATTTTATTAAATACAGTAGAACCCCGGTTATCCGAGGTAACGTGGGGGGCACCCTCCTCGGATAACTGAAAACTGGGATAATCCGGATTTGTTTTTTATTCATTCAAAAAATAAACATCAATTCTTTAAACCGATGTATTAACGTTTTTAACATATAAATAGGTACATACATTATAAAACAGTGAAATAGGTATCTATGCGCTTCTGTTTCATATTGCATCTTCTTTTTCTCGCTGCAATGTTTCTCCATCTATTAAGAAGAAGCAAATCCGCTGGGGTTGCCTCTGGTTGTTGTTCGATATACCTCAAAGCTTTTTCCAAAGAAGCAAAACCTTCTTGATAAGAGATCTTAGTGGGAGACTGTTCATTCACTGCCGCTTCGTCATCGTCATCTAATTTTTCGGTTTCCTGAAAGGTATTCGTTATTTCTTCAATACTCATTTCTTCTTCTAAATCATCTGCTGTAATCCATTCAACAACATCTTCTTTTGTCACATTTTCGCAACCTTTTAATTTTTGCATTTATTCAAATAAACTTTTTTCTTTTTCTTCTATCTCTCTCTCAAAATTTGAACAGGACATTTCTCCATGGCTTCTCACAATTTTAAAGCTAATTCATTTAATGGAGTATCATCTTTACTGTCATTATAGTCCTCAAAATCAATAACTTTTGACCAAGATTTTTGAATAGTGGTAGTACGCACAGAATCCCAAGCTCGACTTACCCAGTAAAGAACATTTTTCAGTGTAACCTTTCTCATCCCATTGATAATATCCTCCTTTTCTCTGTATTCTAACAGATGTTCAAGATATAAACGCCTATAATTTTTTAAAATGTTTTCAAGGATCCCTTGATCCATTGGTTGCATTATGCTGGAGAAAAAAATTTTACAACAATTTCGCCCACATGAAGTCCTTCTCCAGCGTGAGAGGGGGCATTATCTATTAACAAAATTACTTTGATAAGAAGACGGTTTCTGTTCAAAAATTTAGTCACAGATGGCACGAACTCTTCTTCAAACCAGTTAGTAAATAAGGTCGACTGGTAGGGCTTTGGGTGAGATGTCTTTTAAAGCTCTTGGACGTGCAGACTTGCCAATCACCATTAGTGGGATTTTGTGCTTGCAGATGCATTGGAACATACCATTATACCATCTTTCCTTACTTCGTTTGTGCCCAGGAGCTGATTTTTCCTGTCGAGATGCCAATGTTTTTGATGGAAGTAATTTATAATTCAGACCAGTTTCGTCACAGTTGTAAATTTGATCACATGTGTATCCACAATCTTCGATTTGCTTTTTAAAGTTCTGCTTAAACTTCTCAATTCATGACACATCAGCAGAAAGTTTTTCATCACATACAGTCAGTTGTTGTACACCGTACCGTTTTTTCCAGCGGTCAAGCCATCCAGAACTGGCGGTAAACTGATCTATCTCTGGGAATTGCCTACTAATCATTATTGCTTTCTGTTGTAAAATTGGACCTGACAGAGACCTTTTGATCTCTGTTGGTTAAACCACGTGAATAAAGCTTCGTTAACCTTTTCATAGTCGCCGGTTTTCATTGATTTTCTTCCTGAGGACGAGGAGGCTTGATTTATACATCAGTCTTCTATTTTTGTGCGGTTTCTTTTCAAATCTCCAACTGTTACCTCACCTACTCCATAATCTCGTGCAACAACTTTAATTGTCTCTCCTGTTTCAATTCTTCTGATGGCTTTTAATTTTTCTTCAATAGGAACGACGATTCTTTTACGCTTGTTTTGCTCCATTATAATACAACAAACAAAAATTCAAACAAAGCAGTTCGTATTAATTACACTTAACTATCAGAACTCCAACCAAATAAATTATGTGAGTATACTCGTACTTCTCCGTAGTAAACGCTATAACGCACTGCATTCACGCACATTTACATGCTGAAAGAGTCCAAAAACATAAATAGGGAAACCTCTCACACGGGCCAGGGGATTCCCCGAAGGCTCCGACGATTTTAAATGGAAATATGTACATACATATTTTAGAAGCTCGGTTAATACGCAGCATATACGCGCGTACCTCGGATAATCGCGACTCGGTTAATCGGGGTTCTACTGTATTTGTAATTTACTATATACCCGTTAAAATCATGCAAACAAAAATTTCATTTTAAGTTTTACAAATTATACAGCAACAAAAATAAAAACTATTAGTATCATCCGAAAATCTTCTCTTCAAAAGCTATCTTTTAATTATTTTTTTTACACTCTGAAAACAAGTAATATCGATTAACCTTCGAGCGGTGCGTGAAGACTTCCAAATTAACCCCGCGCTACAGTTTTTGAATCACCTATCCGAATTTTTAATAAATTCTCCCGTTAATAAAAAAATCTATATACTATTTTTTTTTGTAAAATTTCCACGTAGTGCTATTAGTTTTTCGATATCTTTTTTATTTTTCGAGATATTACCGAAAAACCGAATTTTTTATTTTGTTTTGGATTTTGTGGGCTTAGTGTACATCAAACTTTAGCAATTTTTTTTTATCGTATTCTACGTCCAAAAAAACTACCTGTATGCCAAAATGCAGCCTGTTAACATTTAATGAAAGCTCAAAACCCCTGGCGACTGGGCTATAATATTTGTCGTTGAACAAGGTTTCATTTATCAGTTTTTTTACTATAAATATGTATTTAAAATATCGCACACCTTATACAACCTGCCCTAATCAGTATTATTTGAAACAAATTAATTTAGTAGGTTCACCCATTTGTAAGTAACTAAACCAGCTACTTTCTCAGTACAGTAAGACTGGACTCTAGTATTATTCTAACCCACTAACCTGTCTGTTTTCTATCCTATTTCCGCTGTCTGGCTCTCTCTGTTGCTCTCTATGTCGATGTTAATGCATGGAATTTAAAAACATTTACGGTAGACCGGAAAGCTCCACTCAGCCTGTAAGTCTGGAATCCTCACCTGCCAGTACACTTAGAGGGCGTAGCTGGGATAAGGGCGGTCACGTGACGGAGAGAACGCTGCTATTGGATAGGTATTGATACTGGGAGTATAGTAGTGGTGGTGTTTAGTAGTGGAGCTTTTATAGTCAAGTAGAATGTTATTGCCAACTATATTTTTATAATTTATAATTATATCGGTAATTATGAGGCGGACAAAGAAATGATGGTTTTGTATAGTTTACCCCTTCTGCCCAAAAAGAAATCGAACTTCCTGAAAATAAAGGAAAGTTGGAACTAGGGATGTAACGGGTACTTGGTCTACCCGGCCAGAACCGGGTACCCGGCTGATTTGGCCGGATACTTTATTACCCTATCGGGTAGCATACCAAATTATTTAAGCAAAATAAAACCAAATTAAAAGTAATATTTATTTCAACAAATGCGTACGTGAAACATTTTAAGGAAGTTGGGGCGTTATACGAAAATAATAAAAATACTTTAATTTGATTTTATTCGATAAATTAAAAAAATCTAGAATTATTCGTAAAAATTTCAAGACATTTAGGAAGCTCTTCATTAAATGAATCAAATTTAAACATACATGGATCCTTATGCGAAAACGTATCCATTTAATGCAGCAAACGTACATTTTTTTTTTTATATCACAAAAAGAAATAGTAGCAAAAATATGAAATTTAGTTATACTATACATCAAAATATGACGAATATTTAAAAAAAAATTTTCAACTGATTAGGAAGCTTTTTATGAATGAAACATTATAATAATTATCAATGATTTCGAGCAATAACCTATATCAGGCGAATGAAGTGGCAACACCGCTTTGACAAAAAAGAAAGGGAAATTTAAATGCGTAGACATGTTCGGTATAATTGTTTTAATATTATATTTCAGTTATAGTTTAATAAAATACGAATTTCATATACTCACTAAGAGCCGCATAATATTCTTTCATAGTTTTTTTTGCGTATGCATCTCATCGGTATAAACACCTTATTGTTAATATTGAAGCAAAACCCTTTTGTGTTTCATTTATGGTGTCCCATAATGATAATAATACAAGCCGACCATTTTAAATTACGGCCTAAAATTTGCATGTTGACAATACGACGGCCACAGCCCGAGAGGCTAGGACTGTCATTATCACTGTTTACCATTCGTCTTTTTTCCTTTGAATCAATCTTTGTCTATAAACTGCTTCGGTAACAAGTTTTCTCTTCCAAATATATATACAGTAATACCCGCTTAGCGCGACCCCGTTACGCGCGGTTTCACTATAACGCGAATTTCAAATTTCGCGCTCATGTAGTCATTAACTTCTCTATGGTCGCGGGGGGATCCCCGCTTTCTCTGAATATTCTCTTTGAAGAATTGGGAATTCCCTGTCCTTCGACTTTGTTCTATGGGGATTTCCTCGTTCGTTTCGTGTGTTCATTTGTTCCGTAATGTTAGTTCGGTCGGCTGGCAGTTTTGTTTTAATATTTATTGGAGATACATACATACATAATTTAACCCTACGTTAAAAATGCCGCCTGTAAAGAAAAAAGAGCGTAAAAGCGTCACTTTGGAATTGAAGATGAAAGTGTTAAGAAGAATGGAAAATGGAGGCAAAGCAACAATTGTTGGGAGAGATTTTGGACTCTCAGAATCGACTGTGAGAACGATTTATAAAAATCGGGAAAAAATTAAAATCTCCAGCGAAGGTTCAACACCTATAAGTGCAACAAAACTTTCTCGTTCGAGATCATCTATCTTAGAAAGAATGGAGAAATTACTGTCAGTCTGGATCGAAGATTTGAATAAGAAGAACACACCACTAAGTCAAGATCTCATATGCACAAAAGCAAAATCTTTGTATGAGATGCTGAAAACAAAAGAAGGAGAAGGGAGTGCCACTCCGACTTTTGCTGCCAGCAGAGGCTGGTTCCATCGGTTCAAGCAGCGTTCTAATCTTCACAATATCCACATAACAGGCGAGGCGGCCAGCGCGGACATTCAAGCTGCAGCTGAGTTTCCAGACAAGTTTCAAGACTTCGTTAGACGAGAGAAAATTCCTGCTTGTCTCATCTTCAATGTTGATGAGACCGCACTTTACTGGAAAAAAAATGCCATCTCGAACATTCATTTCTAAGGAAGAACGTCAAGCCAGTGGTTTCAAAGCTGCGAAAGATCGACTAACACTTCTGCTGGGTGGTAATGCCACTGGTGATTTCAAACTGAAACCTTTACTAGTGTACCATTCAGAAACACCCCGTGCAATGCGAGGCACAGACAAGACAAGTCTACCAGTTGTGTGGCGATCAAACAGAAAGGCGTGGGTTACACGGGAAATTTTTCAAGAATGGTATTCTAATAGTTTTTGCCCATCAGTCAAATCATACTGTGACAGAAATGGGCTTGAACCTAAAGTTATATTACTCTTAGACAATGCCCCAGGACATCCAACCTCACTTGATACGCCCAGAGACTTAAAAGTGTACGTAAAGTTCCTTCCACCAAACACTACGTCAATATTACAACCTATGGACCAGGGAGCAATAGCAAACTTCAAAGCTTATTACCATCGCCGCACTTTTAGCCAACTAATTCATGAAACTGACGGGGAAGGAAGACAGTCTATGCGAGAGTGGTGGAAGTCATACAACATTATGAAGTCTATTCACAACATAGAAGAGGCTTGGAAGGAAGTTAAAATGAGTTGTATGAATGGGGTGTGGCGTAATCTTTGGCCAGATGTAGTGGAAGCACCTAGAAGAATTGTCCAGATGCAGAGACAAGTGCTTGAAGACATTGCTGCAATGATTGAGGGGTCTGAACTTGAAGATGTCACGGTAGAAGATCTCGTAGAACTTGTAGCAACGCACGACGATCCTATTAGCAATGAAGATCTGATCGAGTTACAGAATAATCCTATCTACGATGAGGAAGAACAAGTAGAAGAGAAAGTTTTATCTTCAGGGGAAATACAAAATGCACTTTCAAAAATTTATTCAGGTTTGGACATATTGCAGAGTATAGACAATAATGATGACCGTGTCTTGACCGTGTGTCAAACAATTAAAAACAGTGTTGGGTGTTATGAACGTATTTTACAAGAACGTAAACAAAACGTTACCCAAAAGACAATAGATGTATTTTTCCGTAAAAAATAAGAGTATGTATTGCATAAAGTGTTCTTAGAATTAAAGTGATTGATTAAAATGATTTGTATTTTTTTGTATTAAATTTTGACTATGTTTAATCATAAACCTCGATATACGCGAATTTCAGTTAACGCGATTTTTTTCGGAACGTATCCCTCGCGTAAAGCGGGGTATTACTGTATATATATATATATATATATATATATATATATATATATATATATATATATATATATATATATATATATATATATATATATTTCCATTTTTTATCACGAATTTTTTGTCTATCCATTTCTTAACTTTAATTCTAATGAAGTGCACTACAATACTGTTTTACCCTGAATATGCCGCAATCTCAGAATATCAGGATGTCCAACTATTATAAATTATGCGATGTTGCCGCTTTTTAATGAATAAATTAGCAATAATTATTTTGATTTTTTCGTAAACATAGAGCTCAGTAACATAGATAACAGTTTTTTAAATATGTCTAACATATCTACTGTACAAATTTTGTAATATTAATACAATAGAGTGTACAGATCTTTCGTTTTTTCTTTTCCTTAAGTTTGGACTAAACTAAAATTGAAAAGTTAATCTATTCATATAAAAACTCCAATAAATAATACAAACATAATTGAAAAAAAACCGGTCAAATGCAAATAGAACTTGTGCAATTAGTGTTCCGTATGTTGATTGCTTTTAAAATAATTGTTATGGAGGTGTAAAATGATCAGTGACTTCACAAAACACACCTCAAATGAGTTTTCAACAAAGTTTGTTTCCAATCTTTACTGAAAACTGATGACCTTGAAATTTTTTTTTTATATATACCAGATAAATTATTATGCACTCGTGATAATTTTCACGAGTCATCAATCTACACCCCATAGAGAATATTCCAGAATTTTTTCCAAATTTTTTTGATCAGCACTTTTTGAGATAGGGGGGATGGACAACAATTTTTCGCGATTTTTTAAAAATAATACAAAGAAAAGTGTGCGCAAGTATTACATACTTGCGCACACTTTGCTATATTAGTACCAAATTTCAACTTTCTATGTAAAATAGTTTCGGAGAAAATCGGGCGTGACAGACAGACAGACAGACAGATACCGAAGTGATCTTATAAGTGTTCAATACGGAACACTAATAATTTCAAACGTGTCAGTGATATATAATATCAATTATTTATTCATATATCTAGGGTTACAACAAAATACTAGTATAAGCTAACACAATTTACCTTCACCTATACCATCGCAACTTTCTTAAACCTAACAACAACAAACCTGAACTATTTATATTAGTACAAAACTTACATATATAATATTTAACATCAAGCAAGGGTAAATTGTAATATAGATATGTTAATAACCTTCGTCTATGACAATTTTAGTAAAAGTATCAGTCTATTTCGAGCTTTCGTCGAAATCACGTAAAATCCAAAATAATTTACTTGTTTGCGCGTCGGTTCGAGGCAGTTTTTCTTTGTTCCCATCCAAAGGAACCTAAAATGGCACATTTCGCGGCCGTTAAATATATTAAAAAGCGGTGTTGTTTGTGAAGAAGTGGGTAAATCGTTTTAACGGGTCGAAAAATGTCGACGACTTGCCAAAACGTGACTCGGTAGGCAAACTCACTCTGAAAGTCGAAAAGCGAATCGTGTCTTTGTTTTCACCGGATCCGAAATTGACGGCTGCGTCAAGGAGTGGCAAAATTATGAAAATTAGGTTTGAATGTGTCCCATCAGAATATTCGACAACAGCTTCGTGCTCATGATGTCAAATTCCGAAGCACGTTGGAGAAACCTTTGCTGGGCGAAAATCACGTCGCGAAGCGGCTGGCTTGGGCCCACGACAAGATACTAGAGTAACCCTCGCAATTGCCGAACGCCAACCCTGTTGAAAATGTTTGGTTCTTTATAAAGAGAAAGCGCAGAGGAAAGACTCTGAGGGCTTTGACTCAGTTGTTTCGCGAGATTCGAACATTGAGGCGCGAGTATGCAGAAAATTTCGTCGTCAGCATGCCTCGAAGATACCAGGCGATTATTGATGCAGGAAGTGTTTGGATAACTTACTAAGGTAATTGCGCCATTGTTAGCACACCAAAGAATACATTGATGGCAAAAAATGTTCTCGAAACACATTTTTTCAAGAATACAAGCAGTCACGTTCTTACTTGACAGACTGTATATATTTTCACCTTCAGAAAAAGGCCTTTCACTATATATTGAAAAAGTTGGTGCTGAAAGAAACTTAAGAACAAGTTCTCCTAACTTCTTAAAATTAAGCTGCCACCATAAAAGCAGATTTGTTTTACGATCTATCGATGGACAATTTAAATAAGAACTGAACTCTACTTCTACCTTTGTTGTTCCATGGAAGACCTTTTCATTTTTATCTCTGATTTGACTAATATTACAGAATACATCCCAGAATGTCTGCTTCCGTTTCTTACTTTTTCTTTGTACTGTTAAGTTTTTTAAAATACTACGTGGGGCATCGTGTGAGGAGGGTGATTCCAATACTGATAACACATCTTCATCGCGCTCAATATTTAGTTTTAACGGTATCGCTTGTTTGATGTATTTGTCTATATGTCTTTTTTAACCTGCTCTTTGTCAGTGAAATATGCATCTTTAAATCTTGAATCCAGGAACGTAACAATTATATAATTGTTATTGGTAGTTCCTGTATAGCCTCACGTTGCGGCGTCTTTTTTTAGCCTGGCACGTTGAGGCGCCATTTTATAACGTCTCTTTTGCGGCACGATTTTGCCCCTTATGTATATCTTAATTTTGAGAATGGATTGAGTGGATATTAATACTGATAGAGGACAGAATCAAGATATCAGCTAGCCCGTTTTTTTTTTACTGGTAGAGAACATGGAGATCGAGATAATTTTTGTACGTCTTTTGAAAATAGTCTCTATAGTTGTTTACAACTTGTACAGTTTGAGGCACCATTCATTTTAGAATAAAAGGAATCTAAGTTCAGCTCAAAAAATGAAAAAATACTGAAGAGTTATGTAGTTGTTAAAATAAAATTGAATATAATATGACCTGTACGTCCTGAAAGAAAGAGCAGGTAGTTCAGTAAAAGGCTGCATTAACACAGGGAAAAGTGTATTGACAAAAGAAAAATCCTTGCTAATATTACACTCTTAAAATTACATTAACTAAATAAAAACCCCTTAGGCTATGAGAGTGTACACATTTAAACTAGAGTTCTATGAATTACTAAGAGTAAAAAACAAAAGGCTTCAAAAAAACACGATCTAAAAGTTTGTAAAATTAACTCCGCGGATTACATAATATGAAAAGTTAGAATTTTTACTTTGTTCAAAAACTAGTACACTGAACTCCGCTCAACTTCCTGAGAGAAAATCTTCAAAGCCCGACACGTCGG
The DNA here is from genome assembly GCA_019049505.1 of Pachyrhynchus sulphureomaculatus. Lineage (NCBI taxonomy): Eukaryota > Metazoa > Arthropoda > Insecta > Coleoptera > Curculionidae > Pachyrhynchus > Pachyrhynchus sulphureomaculatus. The sequence continues at coordinate 42,284,780 of CM032455.1, read as the reverse complement.
AGCGCTATTTTATATAGCATCACGTTGCGGCGTCATTTTATAACGTCTCTTTTGCGCCGTTATTTTGCCCCTTACGTATATCTTAATTTTTGAGAATGGATTGAGTGGATATTAATACTGTTAGAGCAAAAATTTAGATATAAGCTAGCACCTTTTTTGTTTTTTACTGGTAGAGTACATGGAGATCGAGGTAGTTTTTGTACGCCTTTTGAAAATAGTCTCTATAGTTGTTTAAAATTTTGTACTGTTTTTGGGCACCGTTTATTTTAGAATAAAAAGAATCTAACTTCAGCTCAAAAATTGAAAAAATACTGAAGAGTTATGTAGTTGTTGAAAGAAATACAACTATTACGTCCTGAAAAATAAAGCGGGTAGTTCAGTAAAAGGCTGTATTAATACAGGTGAAAGTATATTGACAAAATAAAAATCCTTGCAGATATTACACTCTTAAAATTACATTAACTAAATAACAACCCCTTAGGCTATGAGAGTGTACACATTTAAACTAGAGCTCTATGAATTACTACTAAGTGTAAAAAAAACAAAAGGCCTTCAAAAAAACACGATCTAAAAGTTTGTAAAATTAACTCCGCGGATTACGCGTGTTGAGTAGTCGTTGCAAACACACTTGTAGACAGGAAGTGAGGTATTTAAACTGGTGTACTACTGACTTACTAATTGGTTTCTCATCGTGGGTTTTCCATAAGTTGCTTAGCCTCTCCTGGTGAGATTCTCATCAAAAATGATGTCTCAGCCACTGCTCTCCTATTCTTTTTTGCTCGAAATGCCTGAGGACGAGCAGGATATTTTAAGAACGGAAGAAGGCCTTAAACTTCAGAGCTAGAAACGGCACCCACTTGGTATTAAAAAACCGTTACTCACTACTGCATCACGGAGAAAAATAAAAAGCCACTACGGCGTGCTGAAGGAAAAAGCCACTACGGTATGGCCGAGGAAAAAGCCTCTACGGCATACTGGCAGAAAAAGCCTTTCAAAATTCCATATGGCCGTTTATATATCTTTTGCCCCCTCTTCAAAGTGACGTCTTTAAAATGGCTCACTTCCCAGACGCAAAATCAATGCAAACTAAATAAGTTAGGACAGCAACACGTTATAAACGGTTGAGTTACACTGTTCAAAAATTTAAATCACTGTTTTAAGTTACACTGCTCAAAAATTGAAATCACTACCTAATCTAATATAAAAATGTAATAAAAAAATAAATTATAGAAAGAAAAACAGTGTCGTAACACGATCTTAAAATCTAAGAAAAAATGAATGTTATACCTGACTTTGTTCATTTTTTGAAACCCAGCAATCGTTAAAACCTTTCTTCTACTGTAGAAAATATCAGAATAAGACTCTTATGTCGCTCGGGAGTTTATCGTATTATCGCTAAATACGGGGTGTCACCCACAGCAAATAGACGCGTAATTAGCTAAGTGCTAATTTATGGCGGCTTAACAGTATCGCCAAATTATAAAAAATACCTAAAGGTTGCAGTGTTGGCAGAAAATGTTAATGAAACAGAATAGAACAAGCTTAATCTAATATTGTCGGATCCTAAAAGGTACTACCCGTTACATCTCGAGTTACAACCTCATTAGGATTCGTTGTTTTATGACATTTGTTCCATTAGATGCTAAATTATAATATAAAATTACAGTGTATTTTGACGAACGCTTAGAAAATGAATTTCAAACAAAGAGCTTCGATTAATTCTTATGTTAAACTTGGTTAGTGAGAGGGTTCAAATGTTTCGAACAGCGTAGAGTGATGAACATTTATCCCGTAGTAAAGTATAAATGAGATTTAAATGATTTCAAAGTGGTCGGAAGATGGTGGAGGACTACGAAAAGTTGAACCATTCGAAAACTGCACTGAGCGATGTTAACAATCAATAAGGGCGTAATTGCACCAAAGAAAACCACGAATCATCCGTGGAATTAATTGCAGATGAACTGCGGATCAAAAATCAACTGTGCCCAGCAGTTTGACCACGCGTAAGGACTGACGCTTTCTTAAAATAATCGTACTGGTGATAATGCGTGCTTCGTTCGACCATTGTGAGCAAAAATCGAGTTGTATACCTGAATAAGTAAAATAAATGATTAGAACACATATATTTGGCCTGTGTAATATTTTCTATAAAAAATTTGGTTCATTTTTGGGCAGGGTGTGTCAAAGATCATCGTCTGGATATTTTTATTTGATGTTATCATTCATGCTACAACATAATTTTTTTTTAATAGAAATCACCCAGAGATTTTTAAAAAAGTAAATGATGTTGCGGTGTATGTGATTTGCTGAAAATGATTGAAGACATGGCAGTGCAGATACGGTTACTTAGTCAGAAGAAATCCACTTACAGAATAAGGATTTAACTCTAATATAGAAAAAAACTTTGTAACACCGTAAGGCATTGTTTCACTATGATAACTGCCGGTATGAAGGAATGTCAAATTTGGCACGATCTAATCCCAAGAATCATGATTTCTTTTCCGACAAAAGCGTCCGTTCTATATCAGTGTGTTGATTGGATTTAATCAATTACATAAATTAATCAAACCTAATAAATAAATATATAAATAGTGTAATGTTTTATAGTTGGCAATGTCATTCTCTATTAATTCAGTTTAGGTGAAGGTGCAATTTTATCACATTAATCTAAATGTTAGTTCATTAAATGGTAAATGTAAAGAAATTATTCAATTTTTAACATTTCTTAAATGTATGATTGAATAATTTATTATGGCAATATTTATTGTAATATAAACACACACGGGTTAATGTTTATGCATTTTATAAGAGTTTTTTTATGGGCTCAGTACTCGGTCTACCAGAGCAACGATGTTGAACTCAGGTAAGAACATTGTGTTTTGGGCAGTTCATTCCAAAGGGATGAATTTCGCCATATAAAAGAGTTATTCAAGAAGATGGTATCAAGAGTGACAAACTGAACCGTATTTATGTTCTTTCCTATGTACGCAACATCACATACCTGATGTTTCGTTCAGGCCTAGTGACGATGCTAGTGGAACGGAATGTCCCAACATAAATATGTCAGATCCTGTAACGTTATCATTTTTAGGAAAAACTATTACATGGGTTTTTGCAGTGTACGTTAAATTCTATTTGGTTACGTCACCCCAAGGCAGACTTTCGCCAATACCTGTTAAGTTTTATAGGTTCCTGCTGCCTGCAGACATTTGCACTTGCAGTTGAATTTCGAGCGTCGAACATAAATGAAGAAACAAACATGCTAGCTTCAGCAGGGATATAATGGATTTTTTTGTATTTTCCAGCAGATTGTTAACGTAAAGAAGAAATACAATATGAAACCCTAGGCTACACCGGCATTGATAATTAAAATGTTGGAGAAAAATTCATCAAGAGTGATCTACATCATAAAACTAATTAACGTTAATCTAGGAGAAATACAAGAAATGAGAGGTCTGTTTATTTACATAACATATAGGCAGAAAAGTTTTTGGTTTAGCTACTTAAAGTAACATTTAAAAAAAAAAAATTCGACTTTATGCATCAATACAGTCTCCTCCAAGAGCAATACAATCAGTCCAACTTTTTTCTAACATTTCTATAGCTGTCTTGTAGAAAGATTTGTCTTTGTCTTCAAAATAGGCCTCAGTTTCGGCGATAACTTCTTCATTGGAGTCAAATCTCTTTCCCGCGTGCATTTTTTACGGCCTACGAATAGATAATAGTCACTGGGGGCTAAATCTGGAGAATACTGTGGATGAGGAAGCAATTCGAACTTCAATTTATACAATTTTGCCATCGTAACTATTGACTTGTGACATGGTGCATTGTCTTGATAAAAGGGCACTTTTTTCTTGTTCATTTGGGGCCGTTTTTGCCTTCAAAGGCACCAATAACTTTATATAATATTTGCTATTGATGGTTTTTCCCTTCTCAGCCTAGTCGATGAAAATTATTTCGTGCACATCCCAAAATACAGAGGCCAAAACCTTCCCAGCCGACTGTTGTGTCTTTGATCACTTCGGGCGGCTTTCATCGGCTGGTGCCCACTCAGCTGACTGCCGATTTGATTCTGGTGTGTAGGGGTGGATCCATGTTTCATCCATTATCGTCAACACGTTTGTTTTTGCTCCACTGTGAGCAAACGCGGTACCCATTTCGAACAGAGCTTTCTCATGCCCAAATGTTCATGCAAAATATGACCAACACTTTCTTTTGATATCCTTAGGGTGTCAGCGATTTCACGCAATTTCGCTTTACGGTCATCTAAAACAATTTTGTGGATTTTTTTGATGTTTTCCGATGTAACCACCTCATTTGGGCGTCCAGAGTGTTCAGCATCATTTGTATATGTACCACCTCGTTTAAATTCAGCATACCAGTAAATGATGAGTGATTTTCAAGGGGAAGAGTCCCCGTAACACTTATCAAGCCATTGCTTGGTTGCACGGTATTTTTTCCCATCAAAAAACAGTGTTTGATCAACACACGAAATTCGATTGTTTCCATTGTTTTGAAAATATCAAGAGTAGCGTCACTAAAACCACTATAACTTGTAAACTAATCGTCGAAATGTCATGAAATTTTGACACGTACTGTTTGAAGGTTGGTAGTTCCTAAAAATCACATAGATTTTTTGAAAAGGGCGAATCTATGTATCAGACCAAAAACTTTTCAGCCTACGTGTTATATCATAGTCAAGGTGACTGGGCAGAATTTCTTATAGTCTGCCAATTCGCCGCTTTATATGACCACATGTATAACATTTATACATATTCCCTAAGTCCACCACTGTACCATGGCCAGATAATACTTTGCAACGATACCTATTGAGAAAGCCAACTTGTCTGGACTTTTTGCTTCACATTTTACTGTGGATTTCCACAACCTATGCTTTAGAAAGGCAGTATTTTCTTCCTGCTAGAAATGCACTACAGTTCAGCCGATACCCACAAACATACCAAACAACTACCGACCAATCACATTGCTTCCGATAATATCGAAAGCAATGGAAAAGACTATCAATCAGCATATTTTAACATATCTGGAAGGATTTAATGTTATTAGTGACCATCAGTATGAGCTTCATAAACAAAGATCAACAGGAGAGCTTCCTTCCAACTTACGTAAGTAGCCCGCTTACTTCCTCCCAGAGCGGTGTGTGCTAGCAATATACGTCGCGCTAATACATCATATTCGCGTGAGGTTAACTTGTCACTTCTTGTACAACCTTTTCAAGAATTATGGAAACCTCATTTCTTTGGAATGATATCTCCAGGACTGTCTTTCCCACCGAGTAAAAGTTGCAATGATTCATATCGCTTTTTTCGCGCACGAGTCGCCCCTGTAGCAAGTGTGCTATGCCCATAAAAAAACAATTAAAAATGTCGTGACGTCACTGGGGAACTATTAGGGAAAACATACTCACCACTCACATAATTTTGTCTCATGCCTAGTAACTTTTGGCATTTCAGTTATTGTTTTTTACATTCTATAGTTTACTTTTAAAACCGGCATCAAAAACTCTGCTAAAACAAGTTTTCTATTTTTTTTTTTTAAATTAAAAAATAAGAGTTACATATACAACCGTCATATAACCATAATTTTATGAAAACAACTTTATTTTATAAAATAAATCTTTTCTTTTCCCTACTTTTCCTAAAACGAGTTGTAGAAATAATTTTCTCTGCAACTCTTGTTGAAGAAGAAGAGTATGTACACGCCCGAAAATAAGTACTTGACACTTTTTAGGGTTCAATTCTAGACAGTGATCAATTGAGCTTTGTCGTAACCGCTCAAGGTCACTTATCATTTGCCTCGGCCATTTGTTCAGATTTAAATGACAAGTGAAACTGAGTATCATCTACATATAAATGCACAGTAGCGTTAACTAATTGCGACGTATACAGGGAAAAAAAAGAAGACCAAGAAGGAATCCTTGAAACACGTCACATGTGACGTGTGTATTGTTAATCTTAATAAATTGGATTCTTCCAGAGAGATAGTTCTCCAGAAAATGACGAGCTTTTATCTCGAAGCCAAGAAATTGCTAAGAACAAATGATGGTTCAGCCTTTCGAAGGCCCTGGAATAATCGAGGAGGATCAAAGCTGTAAGCTCACTCAAATCCGTTGCCCCTATCCGTAACTTTTAAGCGAGCTATGGCAAAACTGTATGAAGTCGGACAGGAGTGACGGCAGTAGGTCATTCAGTCTGATAATACTGTCGACTCTGTCTCTCCAAAACCTGTTCCAAGATATCGACAGAGTGGGCAAAATGCTATAGGGCGGAGCTCAACCAGGCCTGATACTTTTAGTATTGAAGACGGAACTTTTCCACATTTTAAGACATGTGGAAGGTTCGATTGATGAGTTCACTAGGTTCCCGATGATGCTAATATAGTGAACGAAATGTAAGTCGAGTTCAAAAATAAAGTGTTTAATGTAATGGCGATATTTGTTGTGTAATATGACAATTTAAACAAACATTGTACATTAAAATCGGAATACATTTACCCTGATGTAAAAAGCTTTGTATATTGCCTTCTTCACGATCGAAGTAAATCAGCAATACTTGTAACGACCAATAGGCAATAACATGTAACTATATTAAAAGAAAAGAAATAACTGTTCAAAAATCTAATCAATAATTTTATAGCAACCTAGAGTCATCTCGAACAATGAGTTTCTCAGCACCTAGTGCTATTAACCTGGAGCACTCCGTCGTCAAATTCGACACCGAGGTGGAGAAATTTCACGAGGCACGTCGTCAGAGCGAACACCACGATGACATTACTAGTCAGGATAGTGTGCCTGTGCATGCGGATAGCACGACGCACGACTGGCAGTCGTTGAGTTGTTTGACGGACAGTACAGAGCAGAGTGCGCCGATTAATTTTGATATGAGTAATCGGGTAAGTGGAGTGGATTTTTTTAAGAGATATCTTTAGTTGATTTAATATAGTTTCATCATCTAAATAAGGTTACGGGTACCTCATGTTGGTGAACATGTGAAATATTTTATAAAGTGTATGAGAACAATGTATGTTTCTTTTCTGGCGAAGAAAGAAAGCTCTAATGAACTCATTTGACGCGTATTCACAATGATAGTAGTATCATTATATATGTGGTGTTATCTAAAGATTCCCGGACTAACGCGCCGATATGTAACAGTAGGTACATACCTAACAACGTGTGACAAGTTTCAACCTGCTAGCTCATTCGGCTTTTTCTATATCCACGTTTGCGTAAAAGGTTAGATGTGTCTTTCTTCGATTTTTACGGTAGATACGAAAAAATAGACTATTATTTGTCACCTCCCTTATTCACCTGATTTGGCACCCTCTGACTTCGGGCTGTTCCTCTATATGAAAATAGAGTTAAAGGGTCGCCGCTTCGAGACGGTAGAAGGTAAACAACGTGAATCGCAGGCGGGGCTGGAGGAAGTGACAGTATCGACAGTTCAAGAAATGTTTGACTAGTTGAAAAAACAGTGGGACCGGTGTATTCGGTTGCAGGGAACTACTTTGGAGTGTGAACGTGACAGGAGTCACGAAGTCTAAAAGTATCTAGTCTGGGAACCTTTGGACCATACCACGTATGATGGTCTCATTTTGTTATTAAAAAGCAACATATTTCAAAATTTTATGTAATCTATGATAGAATGAATGCTATACCATACATTTTACAAAATGATCTCTTACATAATAGCCCGAGAGCTGCATGGTTACTATCATTTACTTTAGGATGACACTTTTTATCAAAAAAAACTGAAAATAACCCTCCGGAGAATCCCTAGTTACAAGTTTTTTCTGCTTTCACGAACCTTTATGTGGGTTAAAGTTCACACTGGAGTGAGAAGAGTGTAAACCTCCTGTTAGGGAAAGTCAGTCTCTGCAAATAGTTGATATAATGAAAATTTTGTATGAAATGTTCCAATTAGCGACTGGCTGTAATGCAGAACTGCCCAAGCCAAACTTAAATAAAAGATTTTGTATTGAGTGTATCATCCCTTGTTGGCAGGTACTTGAATCATATGAATATTTTAGTAAATACAATTTGTTATAATTTCCTTACAATTTCAGGCAAAATTACCGCGAGGCATCGACAAAATCCGACCTCACATAGAACTAATAGACAACGTACCTCTTTTAGTATCTCTTTTTACTGACTGCACCCCATCGGCGACGCGGGAAATGCTCAGGATCATGCAGGACTATCAGGAAGTAGTGTGTATCCTGGGATCGTCGCAGAACTGTGATAATGCGGGGATTTTCATGCAGGCGGATGTATCGTGAGTATCATTTGCATATATTAAATTGTGTATACCATAAGCTTTTTTTTCTACGTAATGGTCTTACTATAGCCTCCTCAAAGAAAATTGCGTCCTGTGTGTTATGGTATCCATGTTATCACGAAGCTCTTGGTTTGAGCGGAGGCGCTGTCCTCCCAACCACTGCGCCGTCATTTTTCTGAATAGGTGAAAAAAAAATCACTTCGTGCGCAGTCGGGGCGCTCAGAGGAAAATGATCAAACACTTCCCATTTCACAGTTCTATGGTTCGTGCGGCATTTTGTCATGAAAGAAGGCAACACGTGAAGTGACCTTGCCTCTCCTTTTGGATTGCTCTTCGTAGTTTTGTCAATGTCTCACTGTATGTATTTGTACTGATTATTATTCCTCTATATGTATCTACATATATATATTTATTCATAAATATAGTCTCCTTCAAGAGCGTTACAATCAGTCCAACATTTTTCTAACTTTTCTATACCTTTCTTGTGGAAGGATTTGTCTTGGTCTGAATTTCGGCGATAACTTCTTCATTGGAGCCAAATCTCTTTCCCGCAAGCATTTTTTTGAGGTGTACGGGTAGATAATAGTCGCTAGGGGCCAAATCTCGAGAGTACAGTAAATGAGGAAGCAATTCGAACTTCAATTTATACAATTTTGCCATCGTAAACATTGACTTGTGACACGGAGCATTGTCTTGATGAAAGCGCACTTTTTGTCTTGTTCATTTGAGGCTGTTTCTTTCCGATTTCTACTTTCAAACGCACCAGTAACTTTATACGAGGGTTGTGTAAGAAATAAGGTTCCCAACGCTGTAAACTCGCCGCGCGAGATGCTAGGCGAAATCCGGCAACACCGCCGTGTGCGCTGATTCCCCCACTCTAGATCCCGCCTTGGTAGAACTCGCTGCGACGTTCAGTGCCGGCCTGACAGCCATCCGCGATGGAGCCCCCGATCGCTCTCACCGCCAGGTGCGAAGTCCGTGCGGTAATCCGATTTTTGCACGCTAAAAAGTTACCACCGGTTGATATTCATAGGCAGTTGCGTGAAGTTTATGGGGAAGCTTGTATCAGCGTTCAACACGTCCGCAAATGGTGTAGGAAGTTCTCCGAAGGACGCACAGACATCCACGATGAGCAAAGAAGCGGAAGGCCATCGATCTCCGACGAAGTTGTGTCGAAGATTGAGTGAATTCTGCTCGAGGATAGGAGGATAACGATTCGGGAACTGGCTGTCCGGGTTCCTGAGGTTTGTGAAAAAAACAATCCACACGATTTTGACTGAAAGGTTACGTTATCACAAGGTGTGTGCGCGGTGGGTCCCGCACATGCTTTCAGAAACCCACAAAGCCGATCGCGTCAAGTGTGCCCAGGAATTTCTTCGAGAATGCGCCGAGAATACCGAAGATTTCTTAGACTCCATTGTTACCGGGGATGAAACGTGGTGTCATTACGTCACCCTGAAAACAAAACAACAATCGCGACAATGGCGCCATACCGAATCGCCTGAACCGAAGAAGTTCAAGCAGACGCTGTCCGCAGGGAAAGTGATGGTTACGGTCTTTTGGGACCGTAAGGGTGTCCTGCTTGTTGAATTTATGCCTCGAGGGATCACAATAAATTCGGAAAATTATTGTGAGACCTTGAAAAAACTCAGAAGAGCCATCCAAAATCGCCGGAGAGGAAGACTGACAAAAGGCGTTAGACTGCACCACGACAATGCGCGCCCGCACGTCTCTCGCCAAACCAAGGATTTAATCGACAATTTTGGCTAGGATCTCGTTGAACATGCTCCCTACAGCCCTGATCTTGCACCGAGTGACTTCCACTTGTTTCCAAAATTAAAGCAACACTTGGGTGGACAACGTTTCGAGACTGATGAAGAAGTGCAGGAAGCGATCACCAAATTCCTCCACGGACTGGCGGCGGACTTCTTTGAAGCGGGATTCCAAAAGTGGGTTAGTCGTCAACAAAAATGCGTGAAAAAATCTGCCGATTATGTTGAAAAATAGCTAAGAAATTAAGCTTTCCAATGATGTATTTTTGAGTTCAAATAAAAAATGCCTTACACCTGAAAAAAATGTGGGAACCTTATTTTTTACACAACCCTCGTATAATATTCGCTATTGATGGTTGTTCCCTTTTTAGCATAGTCGATGAAAATTATTTCATGCGCATTCCCAAATACAGAGGCCAAAACTTTCCCAGCCGACTGTTGTGTCTTTGGTCGCTTCGGGCGGCTTTCACCGGCTGCTGTCCACTCAGCTGACTGCCGATTTGATTCCGGTGTGTAGTGGTGGATCCATGTTTCATCCATTGTCACATATTACATGAAAAAATCATTTTTATTGCACTTAAACAGCGCTCAGAATAATCAACATCATTGTTTTTAATTCTCTGTGAGCAAACACGGTACCCATTTCGAACAGAGCTTTCTCATGCCCAAATGTTCATGTAAAATATGACCGACACGTTCTTTTGATATCGTTAGGGTGTCAGCTATCTCACGCAATTTTACTTTACGGTTATCCCAAAACAATTTTGTGGATTTTTTTTATGTTTTCCGGTATAACCATCTTATTTAGACGTCCAAAGCGTTCAGCATTATTTATATCTTTACGACCGCGTTTAAATTCAGCATACCAGTAAATGATGAGTGATTTTCCAGGAGCAGAGGCCCCGTAACACTTATCAAGCCATTGCTTTGCTTGAACGGTATTTTTTCCCATCAAAAAATAGTGTTGTGTAACCTGAACTAACCTGAACAACACACGAAATTCGATTTTTTTCGTTGTTTTGAAAATATCAAAAGTAGCATCACTAAAACCACTGTAAACTTGTAAACTAATCGTCGAAATGTCATGAAATTTTGATTCGTATCTTTTGAAGGTTGTTACTTCCTAAAAATCATATGTATTTTTTGAAAAGGGCGACATTATGTGTCAGACCAAAAACTTTTCAGTCTACGTTATAAATATATATGTATATAAATATATATATATATATATATATATATATATATATATATATATAATATACATATACATATACAGTAGAACCCCGGTTATCCGAGGTAACGTGGGGGGCACCCTCCTCGGATAACTGAAAACTCGGATAATCCGGATTTGTTTTTTTTTCATTCAAAAAATAAACACCAATACTTTAAACCGATGTATTAACGTTTTTAACATATAAATGGGTACATACATTATAAAACAGTGAAATAGGTATCTATGCGCTTCTGTTTCATATTGCATCTACTTTTTCTCGCTGCAATGTTTCTCCATCTATTAAGAAGAAGCGGATCCGCTAGGGTTGCCTCTGGTTGTTGTTCGATATACCTCAAAGCTTTTTCCAAAGAAGCAAAACCTTCTTGATGAGAGATCTTAGTGGGAGACTGTTCATCCACCGCCGCTTCGTCATCGCCATCTGATTTTTCGGTTTCCTGAAAGACACTCGTTATTTCTTCAATACTTATTTCTTCTTCTAAATCATCTGCTGTAATCCATTCAACAACATCTTCTCTTGTCACATTTTCGCAACCTTTTAATTTTTGCGTTAATTCAAATAAACTTTTTTCTTTCCCTTCTATCTCGCTGTCAAAATTTGAACAGGACATTTCTCCATGGCTTCTCAATTTCAAAGCTAATAGTCCTCAAAATTAATAACTTTTGACCAAGATTTTTGAATAGTGGTAGTACGCACAGATTCCCAAGCTTGACTTACCCACTAAATAACATTTTTCAGTGTAACCTTTCTCATCCCATTGATAATATTCTCCTTTTCTGTGTATCCTAACAGATGTTCAAGATATAAACGCCTATAATTTTTTTTTAATGTTTTCGAGGATGCCTTGATCCATTGGTTGCATTATGCTGGTTACATTTGGAAGAAAAAATTTTACAACAATTTCGCCCAGATGAAGTCCTCCAGGGTGAGAGGGGGCATTATCCATTAACAAAATTGCTTTAATAGGAAGACGGTTTCTGTTCAAAAATTTAGTCACAGATGGCACGAACTCTTCTTCAAACCAGTTAGTAAATAAGGTCGCATCCATCCATGCGCTCTTCTGACTTTTGTAATAGACTGGTAGGGCTTTGGGTGAAATGTCTTTTAAAGCTCTTGGACGTGCAGACTTGCCAATCACCATCAGTGGGATTTTGTGCTTGCCAGATGCATTGGAACATACCATTATAGTTAATCTTTCCTTACTTAGTTTGTGCCCAGGAGCTGATTTTTCCTGTCGAGATGCCAATGTTTTTGATGGAAGCATTTTATAATTCAGACCAGTTTCGTCAAGTTATAAATTTGATCACATGTGTATACACAATCTTCGATTTGCTTTTTAAAGTTCTGCTTAAACTTCTCAATTATACATTGTCGTACGCCGTATCGTTTTTTCCAGCGGTCAAGTCATCCAGAACTGGCGGTAAACTGGTCTATCTCTGGGAATTACCTACTACCTGCTGTTGTAAAATTGGACCTGACAGAGGCACACCTTTTGGTCTCTGTTGGTTAAACCACATGTATATATGTATATATATATATATATATATATATATATATATATATATATATATATATATATATATATATATATTTAGGGTGTTATGGAAATCACTGCATATATTAGAACTGGCAGCTCCTTGTAAAGAACCGATTGCAGAATTGCATCTGAAATAGCGAATCTAATAAAAAAGTAAAAAAAATCGTCCCTAAAGAAATGATGAAATAAGGTTCTTGTTTTTGCTCCGCCATTAGTAAGCTAAACAATATGGCCGATTATTAACAAGATCGTGACATTTATAGTGTGGGTGAGATTTAACTCAGTGCAGGCGCATTCGACTAACATCAACATCCAGTTTTGTTGGAAGAAATAAAAGACAGACAGCTGTTAAAGCTGTAAACGCGCGAATTGACCGAAATCCTCTTCGTAAACAAAGAATTTTATTTCTTGAGATGAAAATTTCGAAAAATTCTATGTCGCATATTATTAAAGAAGACCTAAGACCTCGCACTTATAAGAAACATACTGGCCATTTGCTAACGGAAGATTTAAAGCGAAAACGATCTAAAAGTTTGTTGGAAGAATATGCTAGTGATAAAAAATTTTCACTGTGAAACAATCTTTCAATAAGAAAAATGATAGGATTTATGCCAGATCTTTTAAGGAAGCGTCTGAACTTGTTCCAAAAGTTCAGAGCGGTCATCATCCAGCATCAGTTATGGTTTGGTAGAAAGTCGGCTTTGATGGTGTTAGCAGTATTCATTTTTATGAAATGATGTGAAAACTTTGGCTAAAATATCAAGACACTATTTTAGAGAACGTTGTGAAACACCTAAACCATACTCTTTTCAAAAATAAGCATTGGATCTTCCAGCAAGATTCTGCACCAGGACACAAAGCTAAAACACCACAATGGTTTCAACAAAATGTGCCGTCAATTATTACTACAGAAGATTAGCCTTCTGCAAGTCTTGATCTAAATCCTCTAGATTATAAACTATGGTCCCTCTTAGAGAGTATGGTTTGCTCTAAAAGACATGCCAATCTCGACCCTTTAAAACGAGCTTTAACAAAAGCGGTGGACAATTTTCCATTGGATCAAGTACGTGCTACCATATACGAATGACCTAATCGTTTATTTTTATTTTTATTTATTTATTTACGGGCAGACTCATTTGTACATAGTATTTACAGAAAAATTTCAATAATATAGTAAAGTTATAACAATACAATAACAACACCAGTAATTATCATTTCAAAAACTCAGTGGACTGTCAACAATTTTTCTTTTAAACGTTTTAAAGAGAGATTAAAAAAATCTAGATCCGCTTCACTGGCACCATTAGTGATTCTAGTGATCGGCGAGAATAGGCCATAGTTACATCTGTGGTACCTCGGGGCAAAGAGTACGTGGTCCCTTGTTGATCTTGGTGGAACATGAAAATTTATCAGACTCAAGAGATCAGAGCAGTCTATATGACCATTTACAAGTCGAAATAAGAAACATATATCAGCAACTTTCCTACGTCTTGAAAGTGATTGCAGCTGAAGTCTTCGTAGCTGATCCCCATAGGCAGTGATGTTCCACTTAAATTTGCAAGAGACATATCTAGCATACTTCCTCTGTACCCTTTCAACACCCTCAAGCATACGATTGCGACCACACACATGACAGATACTCCAAAGAAGATCTCACCAAGGCCTTGTACAAAATATTCACGCTATCTACGGTCTGGAAATCCCTAGTATTCCTACAGACGAAGCCAAGGAGTTTAATACATTTGTTGGTAATAAAGTCATAATGAACATGAAAATCAAGCTTAGTGTCCAAATAAATACCCAAGTCACACAATGAGGAGACTCTTTCGAGAAGACAATTATTAATACTGTAGTCATTCAAAAGCGGAACTTTTACTCGAAAGAACGACATAATCTTACATTTTTTAATATTTAGTTTCATTTTGTTTCTCCTGCACCACTCACTCACCATATCCAAGTCTCCCTGCAGTCTCAAAGCATCGTCAACAGAATGAATTGCCATAGATAATTTCAAGTCGTCTGCAAAAAACAAGGGCCTTGAAAATAGAATCATCTTTCGTAGGTCGTTAATAAATATATTAAACAGCAACGGGCCCAGGTGGCTACCCTGCGGCACACCCGATGCAACAGATACCTCACTCGACACAAAGCCCTTTACTTTAACAAACTGTTTCCTGTATGTAAGGTAGCAGGTCAACCAATTCAGTAGTGATCCACAAAACCCATAACCTCTTAACTTCCCTATCAGGATATCGTGGTTTACTGTGTCGAAGGCCTTGCTGAAATCCGTATAAATCACGTCAACCTGACCACCCGCCTCCATTACATCAATAGTACTTTGAACCAACAAGATTAAGTTTGTAGCCGTCGATCTGCCACCAACGAAACCGTGCTGTTCTGGAACCAAGAAAGGTTTTATGAATGGTTTTAATTTGTCGCAAACAATTTTTTCGAATACTTTTGGAATAGAGCTTAGAATGGAAATAGGTCGATAATTTTTAGCGTCTAATTTGTCGCCGGACTTAAATACTGGAGTAATGAAACTATATTTCCATTGGTCAGGAAAAACACCGCTCTCTAGGGACATTTTAAAAAGCATATGGAGCGGTTTGGTCAAAGCATAGACACAGTCAACCAAAAATCTGGGAGATATACCATCAGGACCCGGTCCCTTATTTATGTCAAGTTTGGACATACAGTCAAACACCTCCTCCAGGGAGATCTCAACAGAGGAGAATGATCCACCACTATCCCCACCATCCTCAAGCCCAGGCTCACCACCGTCAGTATCCGACCTATAAACACCCTGAAAATGAGACTTAAAAAATTCCACAATAGTCTGTCCAGCCGTCCCTGTTAGCTCGTCTAGATTTATTAAGGTAGGGGTGGACTTGCCCCCCTTTTTACTGTTAATGAAATTCCAAAATTGTTTGGTGTTATGCTTTAAATTTGTCTCAATATTTTTAACATACTGCAAGTAGCAGTTGCTCTTTAAGATATTGGATTAGGTTCTTAACTCCGAAAACTTCTGATAAGTTTCCCACCGACGGGTTTTTTTTTTGTATTCTTTGTGACACAACTTCTTTTTTAAGATAAGATCTTTAAGTTCATCAGAAAACCACTTCGGGAACTTCGGATTTTTGGAACGAACCACAGGGACATACAGACTAATACCAGCATACAAAACTTCATCGAAGACAGACTTTGCAGCATTTACATCCGCAATACCACCCAAGACATATTCCCAGTCCACTGAGTGATAATAATTATTTAACATATTATAGTCCGCACGCTTAAAGTCATAGAAACTGAAATCATAGTGCAAACGCTCAGGATAGTCATTAAGCAGCACATCAACCATAAGGGAAGGATGGTGCCGGTCGCAGGGCAGCAGACTCTCCACTGCCACCCGAACAGATGTTCTACTGTCTCGTGTTACCACCAGTTCTAATTTCACACCATTCGCATTACTAATTTCGTTCACTTGGAATAACTGATTATAAGAGAAACAGTCACTAAGTAGCCTCACAACGTCCCCACCATGGCCAATGGCTGAACTTCCAAAACTGTCACTAGTCCATTCTACATGAGGCAAGTTATAGTCACCTAGGACACATATATTATCGCTGGGATACTCTTGAATGATCTCCTCTATCGCACAGCAGTGAGCCTGAACAGCATCCACTTTAATGGGTGGCGGCAAGTACACAGCACCCACCACAAGTTTCTCCGTACCACATCGAATTAACACAAACAAGTGTTCCACACTATGGTAGTTGTTTGGCACTATACAAGACTGATAACAGTTTCGTACTGCAATAAGCACCCCGCCTCCACTTTTTTTGTCACTAGTCTGGTTTGACCGATCTTTTCGATACAATACATAATCAGACATACCAATCTCAGCATCACAGATATCATCACTAAGCCAAGTTTCTGAGAATACCACCACGTCAAAATCACAATCTGATATACTGAGTGTTAAGTCTTTCATTTTGGTTTTAATACCTCTGATGTTTTGGTAATAAAGTGTTAAATTCGGCCTACCCCTATTAAGTTTTTTCTCTGCCGTATAGAGTCCTGTCGCGGTTCATCCACATGCACAATCTTGAGTGCTTGTTTAAAAGTATGATGGGAACATTTTGATTACATGTTAAATTAAGTTTGTCATCGTGAATATATTAATTAATTCCATAATAATTTGTTTTAATTTTCATAAAAATTAAATGTTTAGGCAATGTTTTCATTGTAACAGTATTTATGGGAGTACTAGGTATATATATACCAGGTGTACAAGTATAAAATGCGGATTTCAGACAACAGATGGTGCACCAATGCAGTTTGTGCAAAAAATCATGGGTAGACCCAGGCGCACCATCCACATCGACCACAAGATCGAATCGCTTTGACAGAAAGACGATGCTCTGTGTTTGGTAGGACCAGAGGGGCGTGGTCTATTATGAGCTGTTAAAACCTGGGGAAACCGTTAATACTAAACGTTACCAACAAGAATTGACCGATTTGAACCGTTCGCTGCTTGAAAAAAGTCCAAAATACCGAAAGAGGCAACACAAAGTCATTTTTCTTCATAACAATGCTCCATCACATACGGCAAAACCAATTCGCGACACGTCGGAAGCACTCAGCTGGGAAGTTCTACCCCATGCGGCTTAATCACCAGACTTGGCTCCTTCCGATTACCACTTGTTTGCATCGATGGGTCACGCACTTGCTGAGTAGCGCTTTGGTTCGTACGAAGATGTGAAAAAATGGCTCAATAAATGGTTCGCAGCAAAAGGGGATGATTTTTACTGGTGTGGTATTCACAAATTGCCCGAAAGATGGGAAAAATGTATAACAAGCGATAGAGCATATTTTGAATAAAGCACTTTTTATCATTCTTCCGAATTTAACATGTTTTTTTTTAGGAAAAAAATCCGCATTTCATACTTGTACACCTGGTATATATATATATATATATATATATATATATATATATATATATATATATATATATATATATATATATATATATATATATATATATATATATATATATATATATATATATATATATATATATATATATATATATATACAGTCCCTGGCCAAATTATTAGACGCACTGCAAGATTTCATGTAAAATATTAATTACCGAGTGATATTGTACCGTTTTATTATTTTAAATTGATTTGTTTTTTATTTTTATATTATCCAATCAATTACCTATTTATTTGACATAAATAAAACACCATTAATTTAGAAAAGCATAAGTTTATTAAGTTTTAAAGAAAAGTGAAATTAATGTTAGTAAAAGTCAATATTTAGTTGAGCCACCTTTAGCCGCTATCAAAGCTTTAATTCTGCGCGGCATGCTATCAATGCAAGATTGTACTGTCTCCTGCATTTGAGGATGATGATTCCACACATGAATAATCTTTTCTAGGAGCTGGGTTTTGTTGGTAATCACATCTTTAGCCACTTCTCTTTTCATCAGCTCCCACACATTTTCAATGGGGTTCATATCAGGGCCAATCCAACAGAGGGATATTTTTTTCTGCCAAAAGAGCTTTAACAGACCGAGCAGTGTGGCAGGGAGCTCCATCTTGCATGAAAGTGAATGGGTCCCCATTTGGAAACTATTCTCTGAGCTGCGGAATCAACCGATTTTGTAATACTTCTTTGTACTGATCTTACCCCATTATTCCTTTGACGACGTACAGACGTCCAGTGCCCTTGCCGCTGATGACTGACCAAATCATCACTTTGGTGGGATGTTTAACCGTCGGGACGACACAATCAGGATGAAACTTTTCTCCATGACGACGACGCACATACTGAGCTTTATTCTGCAAAATTTCGAATGTGCTTTCGTCACTGAAGCAGACCTGTCAAAAATAGGAAAAATATATAAACTTCCATGTTTATTTGCTTTATTTAACTGAAAATGATAATAATGTATCAATTATTGATTAAATTGCTGTATCTTACCGATCTCCAGAAGTCCACATCTTTGTCTTGCCATTGTTTGGCCCACTTCAGACGCTTTGCTTTCATTGCAGCTGTTAACTTGGGCTTCCTGGCGGGGCGACAGGCCTTAAAATCTAATTCTTTCAATTTTCTTCGAACAGTGCCGCTCAGAAGCATTTACGCTAGCATCCTGGAGTTGTGACTTTATTACCTTTGTGGTAGCAAATCTCTTTTCTACACAAATTTTCTTCAAACATCTCTCTGACCGTGGAGTGAAAATTGGTTTTCTACCGCATCTTTTCTTTCTTTTCGGGCTTAATTCCTTCCCTGACTCAATTTTCTTTTTTATGCGTCGTACACTAGCTTCAGAAACCTCCAATCTTCGTGATATTTCTCGGTTTGTAAATGTTTTCGCAATCACAAGGGCCTTCACTTCAGCTTTTTACGTGGTGAAAGATCGCCTTTTCTACCCATAATGAAAATAGTCCAATTACTTTTTTAAAACACTGCATACAAAATAAACTAATAACTGAGTAGTATAAAACTGTTAAACAAACAATCACAGTCCATAAAGCCACAGAAACACGTCCGTACCTGACTCGATTCCGATCGCGACTGATACAGGTTTGTACTTATTTACGTTCATGTATCACTTTGTCAACACAGTGTTACCATATGTTAAAAATAAATACAAATATGTAGTCTACAATAATTCTTTTAAATAAAAATTAATAATATTGTAGTTTAAATATACCATTATTGCATAAAAACTCTTAAGAAACATAAAATTACTAAAAAAAATACAGTGCGTCTAATAATTTGGCCAGGGACTGTATATATATATATATATATATATATATATATATATATATATATATATATATATATATATATATATATATATATATATATATATATATGTAATGCAGTAACCAGACTGACCAAGATTTGGAAGGACTCAGCAATATCTCAAAATAACAAATTAAAACTTATTAATGCACTAATATTTCCCATAGCTACCTACGCCTCAGAAACTTGGACGATAAATGTTGTGGCACGAAGAAAAATTGACGCCTTCGAAACATGGGTGTACAGAAGAATGTTGAGGATACCCTGGACACAGCACCGAACAAATGTCTCCATTCTAAACCAACTAAGAATAATGAATCGCCTATCCACCAAGATAAACCAATCGTACTTACGATACTTTGGGCATATCTCTAGAAGAAACGATCTAGAAAAACTTATGGTAGAGGGAAAAATAAACGGGAAGCGCCCAAGAGGTAGATCTCCTAATCGATGGGCAGACCAGGTGAGGCCGCTCATAGGACATTCCATGCACGAAGCCATTCATGCCGCTCAAGATCGTGACTCATGGAGAGGCATAATCCTTGCAATCGAAACATAACATCACTAAACTCTTGCTAGAGTGATGGGACTGAGGAGGAGGATATATATATATATATATATATATATATATATATATATATATATATATATATATATATATATATATATATATATATATATATAATATATATATATATATATATATATATATATATATATATATATATATATATATATATATATATATATATATATAATTATAATGATAATCGCACCTTAATTATTATTATTATATATTAATATAAGCGAGATCAAATTACAGAATTATGTTTCAATATTTGTAAGCGATACTTACTTTAAATGCGTTATTCGTTTTAGGATCTCCGTAGAACCGCTTTTCCCGCAAGTGTGCCAAAAAATGGAAGTGTACAAAAAAGCTGACGGGTTCAGCCCGACTAATCTATCCTGTCTTTTGAACTCCATAGCTTGTTCTTTGACAATAAATAGGGCTGATCCGATATCGATTTACCATTTGATATTGGAAGCGAGAAATTTCGGGTCGACTTTGTGGAGCTCAGGTAGGTCCATTATTATTTTTAAACATAAAACGACCTATTATAGGGCACATATTCAAGTGAAATGCCTGGACATTTTAGGGAAATTAAAATTGACGCTAAAAGTCGGGGGATTTATAGAGATTTTGCGAAAATCATGGAAAATCGTTAGAACACTTGGAAAAATTCATTCGATATAAAATATGACGTCAACTACTTGTGGGATAATTACATACCTGCCAGCAAGTTCCATGTTTTTATCATATGAATTTATATGAACGTTTACGAAGGACGACGAAACTTCCTGATGTTTGCGGGGTTAGTTTTGAGTATACATACAGTTGGTCAAGTAAGAAAGTCGCGCATAGTTCATTAAAAAATTTATTTATTTAAAAACTTGTTACATCATCAGTAAAGGATTGCCATTAAAATGCTAATTATTTAGTAGTTCGTCCAGTCTCCATCAGCATCGATAATCGCCTAGCATCTTCGGGGCGTACTTTCGACGAGACTTTCCGCGTTTTCTTAGGGCAAACATTTCAAAAATCCCCGAACTTGCTTTGACAGCCCCTTGACTGTGTATACCTTCTTACTACGAAGCTTCTTCTTGATGGATGGCCACACGTTCTCGATTAGGTTTACATCAGACGACCGGGATGGCCAATCTAATGTGACGGTACTGGATTCCCCTTTCCACTGGTTATACATTTTACTCTGAAGTAGTAAAAACATGCTAAGCGCATGTTTTTATTCTTCTCAGGAACCAGGCTTTTTTCTAGCTTTACCGCTTTCGAATCTAGCATTTTGAAGCCTGCTTCACACTGTTTGAGCATAAATTTTCTTTCCAATGTGTTGAGAAAAATCAGCACATGTTTAGATAACATCTTTTGCGATTTTTCAAAAAAGCATGTATCAACTGCCGGTCTTCTCACACATTTGTGTGCGTTTTCGTCACTCTCTTTTAACTATGTTAGGAATGTGGAATCTTTGACACTACTCGGTATATATCACCACTTATCAGGAGCCCTGCTGATGAAGCTGACATGGTTAGCGAAACGCGCGTCGAGTGCAAAAATAAAGTGTTTGGTGTAGTGGTGATATATACTGAGTACTCTCATTGAAATTTTTTTTGCATTTGGCTTTTTAAAATGATTTATACTGTATCTCACCATTCTATGTGCAGATTTCATTTTTTCAATGATTTTTTTTCACTTTCAAAAAGTTTTTCGTACGTTTTTTCTAAATCCAATTCACACTTTTTTGACATTTTTACATAACAGTACACTAAACCTTTAGTGGACATCAATGAAATTAACGGATTATTAAAGATATCGGCGGTTTGAGGCAGGGAGGAAGCTTGAGCCCAACATTGTTCACTGTATACATGGATGAAATAATCAAGAAATGCGAAATAAAAGTGAAAAGAATGACAATTGGATACTGGAAGCTAAAAATAATAGAAATATCTGAAGCGGCTTTGACTGATGATATTGTACTGGTGGCGGAAAATGAGAGACAATTACAAGGAAACCTCTATATTTGCAATAAAGCGTTTAAAGAGGAAAGTATGAAAATTAATATAGATAAAACAAAAGTAATGACAATGGAAAACCAACAAACGAACATTTATGTAGAAGGGTATAATATACAAGTGAAAGAGTATAAGTATTTGGGAGTGATAATGGATGAAACTGAAAAACAAGACAAAGAAATTAATGAAAGAATCGAAAAAAAAACGAACAGACTTTACTGTCCAATAAATAAAAAATTCTTCAGGAAGAAAGAAGTGACGAAACAAACAAAAATAAAAGTGTTCAAAGCAATTTATAGGACAATCCTAACATCTGGATGTGAACCATGAACCCTAATAGACAGGCAGAAAAACAAGATACAAGCCGTGGAAATTAAATACCTGAGAGCAGTACAAGGAGTTACACGAAAGGACAAAATAAGGAATACAGAAATAAGGAGAGTACAAACAATTATGGAATATATACAAAAAAAGACAGCTGGGATGGTGGTAACATATACAGAGAATGAAGGATGATAAACAGGTGAAACAAGTGTATGAAGCCCGAATACAGGGAAAACAGAAGCGAGGAAGATCTAGACAGACCTGGAATGGGAGTATTGGAGGTGTACTTAAGGAGAAGGGAAAATCCTGGAAAGAAGCAGTGAAAATGGCAAAAAATAGAGACAGATGGAAGAAGTTCATATGTGGAGATTGAGAGGGATAAAAGGAGAATGTATAACTGCCCTACACCATACGGTAGGGGGATGTACGATATATATATATATATATATATATATATATATATATATATATATATATATATATATATATATATATATATATATATATATGTATATATGTATATATATAGACTCGATTGGTTTTTCTTGGGTACTTAGGATCTTTTGGAACCTAAATACCCAAGAAAAACCAATCAAGTGTATGTAAATAAAAGGTTCAACAGAAAAATTATTGTATACATATATATATATATATATATATATATATATATATATATATATATATATATATATATATATATATATATATATATATAAAGACTAGCAGTGCCCGCGGCTCCGCTCGCGTGGACTTGATTCACTACTGTCGTCACTGCTTATTCCTTATGTTACCTAACGTAATAAAATATCTTCCATTATTTCTCCTTATCTCCCATTATTTCTCCTTATCTCCCATTATCTCTACATAATTTCCATTATCTAGGCTTATCTCTGCTCATCTGCCATTATTTCTCCTTCTCTCCCATTATTTCCCCTTATCTCCCATTATCTCACCTTATCTCCCATTATCTAGGCTTATCTCGCAATATTTCTCCCTACCTCCCATTATTTTTCCTTATCTCCCATTATCTCACCATAACTCCCATTATCTAGACCAGAGGTTCCCAAACTTTTTTTTCTCGCAGACCACTTTCAAAATATTACTGGTTTCGGTGGACCCCCTACTGCTACATTTCTACCATATTCCCAAAACTCGTCAAAAAATGTGAAGATTAGATCTAACGATGGGAATTTGCGTCGTGGCCGAGTTCCAACCCTAAATTCGTAGTGGTAAAAATAAAAAGAAAAATAATATATTTTCTTGTGTTCTATTTATTAAAATAATATGATTACAGACTTAATAGAATTAAAATTAAACATTAATAACGTACCGTAACTTCAACAATGCAAATCAACAATTAAAAAAAAATAGTCATAATTTTAATGGGAGGGATGTACTTGATGGATTGACAGCAAATTATCAATATTTAGCTTCAGTTTTGTAAGGAATAACCGCAAATCTCCCCTTCTGTGATGTTCCATCTGCTCCTTTTTTTTGTTAATAGGTTTGTGACGACACTAAAACTTTTTTCGACAAGATATAACGAGGGAAACGCTATAAAAAGTTTTCTCGCAATTTCCCACGGCCCAGGATATTTTTCGGGTTTTTCGGCCTGCAGCCAAAATGTTTGATGGCCTTCACCTTCAGCTCCTCATTGGTGCTAAACTCGAGTAGCTCCTCTTGTAATACCACATTCGCCACTTCCGTTTCATCAAATGGATTTATGATCCATGGTGGTATTTCCATCGTCAGAATATCTTCAAATCTATTTTTGAAGTCATCATGCAGGACATTTAAATGTTGAACGTATGTCTGAATATCCTCATCAAGACATTCTGCCTGTGACAAGTTTGGAAACTGGGAGAATTCGCGCCGCTTCATAAATTTCAATTTTCCATCCAAGAAAAGCCGAAATTACACGCTTTGTTTTTATTAAATTTAGGCTGTCCCCTTGTAACTGCAAGTTAATGTCATTAAATTTTTTGAACAAATCTGTCAAATACGCGATGTCTGCTTTCAATTTGATCAGGTTTTCTTTTAAATGTGGATCTTTACTTTCCAGAAACTCTAAAACTGATTCAAAAAGTGAGTAAAATCTTGTTAAACATGCACCTTTCGTCAACCAGCGTACTTCAGTATGTAAGAGCAATCGTTGGAAGTCTTCATCATTTTCGTTGCACAATTGTACAAATAAACGGGTATTCAACGCATTGCTTTTTATTTTGTTAACTGCTTTAATCACAAATTAAAGCGATTGGTACAATCTATCACTCAAATTTTTCGCTACCAGGTGTTGTCGGT
This sequence comes from Pachyrhynchus sulphureomaculatus, assembly GCA_019049505.1. Lineage (NCBI taxonomy): Eukaryota > Metazoa > Arthropoda > Insecta > Coleoptera > Curculionidae > Pachyrhynchus > Pachyrhynchus sulphureomaculatus. The sequence goes on along the minus strand of CM032455.1, from coordinate 42,259,915 downwards.
GGATGACACAGTGAATTCCAGTTACTCCTGGTATAATTCGTTTAAGATGGCTTATAAACCCACGATATCGCCCGAAGATGGCAGGAGCTCCATCTGCTGCCACCGAAATAATGTTTGTAAATAGAATCGATTTTTCCTTAAAAAAATCACTCAGGACATTAAATATTGATTCGCCTTTAGTGTCCGTTTTCAAAGTTTTCGCGAATAGCAGCTCTTCATGGATTTCTTCGTCCATAACAAATCGAACATATGCCAATAATAATGCTTCATTACCAGGTAAAGTTGACTAGTCCAGTTGAACAGAAAAATGAGTTGTGTGCAGATAATTACACAAGAAGCTTTCAATATCAGAGCTCATTTCATCAATACGTCTTTGTACAGTGTTATTACTCAAAGCAATTCTTTTGAGATATTGTAAAATGCCCGCAAGCCATCATCGTTACTTTGAGACGTTAAAGCGAACATACTGTGCAAGGTGGGTCTCTTCATATTTTTCCTTCAATGTTTGAAAATATTTTAAATCTTTACCTATTTTATCAGGATGACACCTTCTTAGATGATCTTCGAGCTTCGATGGTTTTATAGAGTCTTTGCTCAAAACTTTGTTGCATAAAAGGCATATGGGCAATCGTTTGTCTGCCTTTGATGGAAGAAAACCAAATTTCAAATAATCAACACTGTACTGTCGACATTTCTTCTTAGAGTCAGCCATGTTTCGTATCAGTTACCTACCTGTAAAGAAAAAAATGTTTGTTTTAGTAATCATAAGGCGACTTTAACAGGATATGGCTATTTTAACAGAATAAAATAGGATTAATTAATTATTGCAATGAAAAAACCAAAATGCCGGCGGCAAAACTGATTTTAATTATTAAAAGCAATAAACTGCTCAGACCCATATAGAGGTTTTCACAAAACGGCTGAACCTATTTTAATGTAATATAAAATAGTTTTTGATTAATTATATTTTGATACATTTCTGTAAATTCGACAGAAAATACTTTTAAAGAATATTTTGACATCAAAACTCCGCGATTTTAATGATTTATTTATTACTTTGATATACGTTACGAGTGGTACATAAAGACACTTACAATTTATGAAAATATTTTTAGTCATTTAGCATTAGCAACTACGAGGGCACTGAAATATGTACAAACATGCAGGTCAATCATATATCTCTCCTTTAGTGAATCACCACAGTCGGGTAAATAAATAATTTTATAATAAAAAGTACTAAAAATTCAATCTTTCTTGGCTTTCTGTTCTTTTATAGAAGTATCGAATAATGGCCCTGTTCAGTATTTAATTTTTATTACGTACCTACAACACGCAAACATAACAAATATAATATTATTACAATATAAAATAAAAGTATGAATAACAAATAGGCAGGTACTTACTTTTTCCGGCACTGGCAAACACTAACATTCGTTCACTCACACTTTTCTTTTCAAAATTCCGGAAACAAATGAGTAACGTTTGTCCTTGGCATTCGTATTTATATTGGTGAAGAATCAAACAAGTTCATGCAAGATTGCAAGCACAGCACAAGTCGTATTTCGTCCCTTTGCACGTCTGAACGGGTTGCGTTGCGGGCGGGCGGGCGGCGCTTTGCAAGTCTCGAAGCGCGTTGTACTGAATATCGAATATGCAAGTTTTTACAAGTAACAGTCGCTGACCTTCTTAAAATACACTACTCAAAAAAATTAAGGGAGGTTTTAAAACAAGGAAATTAATGCTAAATAAACAGGCTATCTGATTCATATGCCGGCCTAACTGAAAAAATTTTTTTCAAGCACGTGGATCAAAAAAAAAGCAAAATATTTGCAATATTATTTTTTCGCGCTATCTGTTAGAATTGCAAGAGAACCGTAGCTCCTAAAAAATTTTAGCCAAAAAATCTGAAAATTAGAATCTTAAAGCTTCAAGATGTTTTTTTTTAAAGTCTCAATACGACCACTTTTCACCGAAATACAGCCTGTCAAAAATCACCGAAAAATTTGGAATTTTTTTTGCTCCCTTCATTTTTTTTGAGTACTGTATTATCTGCCTACATTGATAGGTAAAGCCAAGCCAACATTTTTGTTCTTTACTATCGAAACCAGATAAATTTTCGTGGACCCCCACTTACAACTTGTGAACCCCCATTTTTTTTTCACGCCAACGTAGACCCCCGTCGAGTCGCCCGTGGACCCCTGGGGGTCCACCTGAACCACTTTGGGAATCACTGATCTAGACTTATCTCTGCTTATCTCCCATTATTTATACTTACTCCCATTATCTCATCTTGTCTCCCATTATCTAGGTTTATATCGAATTATATAGAACATATGTATAAATTTATAAAAACACGTAAATCGGATAAGTGGTCCTCAAGTGATAAGCGCACTAACGGACAAATAGACAGACAGAAAGATTTTATTTTTACATATATTATATTCTTTGCAACATGATATTGTTCCATATTTAATGGTTTAGGCAGTGTATTGCAAGAGAAGGCTAACCTTTTTTCCGATTCGATTCACTATTATCGTCACTGCTTATTCTTTATGTTACCTAACGCAATAAAATATATCCTATAACCTGGCCAGAGAACATATGTATGTTTTAAAAAAAAAGCACGTAACGCACTAACGGACAGACAGACAGACGTTGCATTTTATACATATTATAGATAGATAACCTGGCCAGAGAACATATGTATGTTTGAAAAAAAAGCACGTAAATTGGATAAGTGGTTCCAGTGATAAGCGCACTAACGAACAAACAGGCAGACAGACAGACAGAGAGACGTTGCTTTTTATATATAGTATAGATAGAAGATTATAGATAACCTGGCCAGAGAACAAATGTATGAATTAAAAAAAAAAACACGTAAATCGGATAAGTGGTTCTCGCGTGATAAACGCACTAATGGACAGACAGACAGAGAGATATTGCATTTTATATATATTATAGATTATAGATATTCTCTGCTACATAATATTGTTCCATATGTAATGGTTTAGTCTGTGTATTGCAAGAGAACGCGCTAGCAACAAACTTTTTTCCGACTTCATTCACTATTATCGTCACTGCTCATTCCTTATGCTACTTATCGTGATAAAATATAGTCTATAACCTGGCCAGAGAACATATGTATGTTTTAAAGAAAAAGTACGTGAATCGGATAAGTGGTTCTCCAGTGATAAGTGCACTAACGGACGGACAGACAGACAGACAGAGATACGTTGCATTTTATATATTTTATAGATGTAATAAAATATATAAGTATAACCTGGTCAGAGAACATATATATGAATTTAAGAAATCACGTAAATAGGATAAGTGGTTCTCGAGGGATAAGCGCACTAACGGACAGACAGACAGACAGAGAGACGTTGCATTTCATATATATTATAGATATAGATTATTATTATTACAAAAAGTTCTTCTTTCTCACATTTGATCAATGTGGTTCCATGTTTGGCTGACGGGCCAAAACCAAGTCAGCACAAACGCTATTACCATTCCGTATTAAGGAATGACCTGACAATGTTACATGTTTTCAAAATCACTGACTTCTGAATGTTTCTGTGTATGTCTGTGTTGAGTCTTAATTGCACTAAATGTGGTGTGAATGTTATTGGTGTAAGGCCTGTGGCTGATATAATGAGGGGGACAATGATTACTTTTTCTTGTCTCCATAGCCTTTTTATTTCCGTTGCAAGGTCTGTGTATTTGGAAATTTTTTCTGTGTATTTCGTTTGGATGTTTGTGTCGTTGGGGACAGCTATGTCAATTAGATAGGTGACTTTTCCTTTTTTGCACTGAAAAGTAATATCGGGTCTATTGGCGGAGACTGTTTTATCTGTATGGATACCGATGTCCCAGTAGAGCTTGTAATCTTCATTTTCAAGTATGGATGTTGGCGTGTATTTGTAGTAGGGATCTGTGTTTTCTATGAGTTTGTATGTTGTGGCCAGTGCTTGGTGAACTACTTTGGCAGCTGAATCATGCCTGGCTGTGTACTCTGTTCTGGCCAATATTTTACATCCGCTCGTTATGTGTTCGATCGTTTCTTTCTGCTGGTGGCATTTCCTACATCTGTCCTTTGCAATAGTCGGGTCTTTGATGATATGCTTTTGGTAGTTTCTGGTTAATATGACTTTATCCTGGATGGCAAGTAAGAAGCCTTCAGTCTCGGGGAATAGCTGCCCATCCTGTAACCAGGTGTATGATTGTTTTTTATTTACGTGGTCTTGTTCTATGTGGTATCTGTGTTTTCCGTGGAGTGTTTTCTCTGACCACGTTTTCATCTTTTCCTGTTGTAATTGGGTGTGACTGTGTGTGTCTGCTGAGTGGTCTGCCCGGGCTAAGTCGAGAGGTGTGTAGTTTTTGTCTGCTTTCACTGTCGCTGTGTGGAGGCTGGTTTGCTTGCTGTGAAAGAATTTCCTAAGTGTTTGTATTTGTTTTGTGTGTAATGATCTGATGTCTATAATTCCTCTTCCTCCTGCCTTATTATTATTACAAAAAGTTCTTCTTTCTCACATTTGATCAATGTGGTTCCATGTTTGGCTGACGGGCCAAAACCAAGTCAGCACAAACGCTATTACCATTCCGTATTAAGGAATGACCTGACAATGTTACATGTTTTCAAAATCACTGACTTCTGAATGTTTCTGTGTATGTCTGTGTTGAGTCCCAATTGCACTAAATGTGGTGTGAATGTTATTGGTGTAAGGCCTGTGGCTGATATAATGAGGGGGACAATGATGACTTTTTCCTGTCTCCATAGCCTTTTTATTTCCGTTGCAAGGTCTGTGTATTTGGAAATTTTTTCTGTGTATTTCGCTTGGATGTTTGTGTCATTGGGGCAGCTATGTCAATCAGATAGGTGACTTTTCCTTTTTTGCACTGAAAAGTAATATCGGGTCTATTGGCGGAGACTGTTTTATCTGTATGGATACCGATATCCCAGTAGAGCTTGTAATCTTCATTTTCAAGTATGGATGTTGGCGTGTATTTGTAGTAGGGATCTGCGTTTTCTATGAGTCTGTATGTTGTGGCTAGTGCTTGGTGAACCACTTTGGCAGCTGAATCATGCCTGGCTGTGTACTCCGTTCCGGCCAATATTTTACATCCGCTCGTTATGTGTTCGATCGTTTCTTTCTGCTGGTGGCATTTCCTACATCTGTCCTCTGCAATAGTCGGGTCTTTGATGATATGCTTTTGGTAGTTTCTGGTTAATATGACTTTATCCTGGATGGCAACTAAGAAGCCTTCAGTCTCAGGGAATAGCTGCCCATCCCGTAACCAGGTGTATGATTGTTTTTTATTTACGTGGTCTTGTTCTATGTGGTATCTGTGTTTTCCGTGGAGTGTTTTCTCTGACCACGTTTTCAACTTTTCCTGTTGTAATTGGGTGTGACTGTGTGTGTCTGCTGAGTGGTCTGCCCGGGCTAAGTCCAGAGGTGTGTAGTTTTTGTCTGCTTTCACTGTCGCTGTGTGGAGGCTGGTTTGCTTGCTGTGAAAGAATTTCCTAAGTGTTTGTATTTGTTTTGTGTGTAATGATCTGATGTCTATAATTCCTCTTCCTCCTGCCTTCCTCTCGATGGTAAGTCTTTCTTTGCATGCGTTGGGGTGTAATTTCCTGTATTTGGTGAATTGAGATCGTATAAGGATGTGAATATTTTCTATGTCTGTTTGTGACCATTTGATGATACCAAATGAATATGTGAGTATAGGTATAGCGAACGTGTTGATGGCTTTAGTGAGATTCTTAGAGTTGAGTTTTGTTTGCAAAAGTTTCGTCAGTCTGTTTTTGAATTCGGTTCTGAGCTCTGTTTTGATGTGAGCGTGGTTGAGTTTGGTGCTTTGTTGGAAGCCTAGATATTTGTATGTTTCTTTATCGAACATGTTATCGAGCGTTTCATTGTTGATGGTTTCTGTTTCATGGTGGCACTTCCATTGGCCTTTGTTGATGTGGAGCACCTTGCATTTACTTACACCAAATTCCATATTGACATTTAAGGTGAATATTTCTGTGATTTTCAGGAGTTCTTTCAGCTGTGTTTGTGTGGCAGCGTAGAGTTTTATGTCGTCCATATATAGGAGGTGGTTTATTTTATGTTGATTCACTTTTTGGTGTCTGATATTGAAGCCATGCTCTGTTCTGTTTAGTATATTTGAGAGTGGATTGAGACAGAGGCAAAACCATAGAGCACTGAGCGAGTCTCCCTGAAATATACCCCGTCCGATGTACAGCTCTTCTGTTTGGATCCGTTCGGTTTGCGTTTCTAGGCGTATTTTGGTTTTCCATGTTTTCATAATTTGCGCGAGAAACTGCCTGAGGTGTTGGTTGATTTTATAGATTTCTAGGGCCCTGATTAACCAGCTGTGGGGTATGGAGTCGAAGGCTTTTTTATAGTCTATGTAACCGATGTGAAGCTTTCTGTGTTCTTTTCTGGTTTGTCCCATAATCATGCTATCTATAATCAGCTGCTCTTTGCATCCTCGACTATTTTTCCTGCATCCCTTCTGCTCTTCTGTGAGGATATTGTTGTCTGTTAGGTGTTGTTCTATTTTCTTCGAAATTGTGGCTGTGATGATCTTGTATAGGGTTGGAAGACAGGTGATAGGTCGGTAGTTTGACGGGTTTGTGGTGTCTGAGCTTTTGGGTTTAACGTATGTTATTCCTTGTGTGAGGAAAGTGGGAAATGTGTGTGGTTGTAGAATGGCTTTGTTGATTTGGTGTGTGAGTGCTTCGTGTGTGGTGGTAAACTGTTTGTACCAGAAGTTTTGTATATTGTCTATTCCAGGACATTTCCAGTTGTGTGTGTGTTTGATAGTTTCTGTAATTTCTTGTGTATTATTATTATTATTATTATTAAATAACCTGGCCAAAGAATATATGTATGAATTTAAAAAAAGATACGTAAATCGGATAAGTGGTTCTCGCCTAATAAACGCACTAATGGACAGACAGAGAGACATTACATTTTATATATATTATAGATTATAGATATTCTCTGCTACATAATATTGTTCCATATTTAACGGTTTGGGCTGTGTACTGCAAGGGAACGTGCTAGCGGCAAACTTTTTTGCGACTTCATTCTGTATTATCGTCACTGCTCATTCCTTATGCTACCTATCGTAATAAAATATAGCCTATAACCTGGCCAGAGAACATACGTATGTTTTTAAAAAAAAAGTGCGTAAATCGGATAAGTGGTTCTCCAGTGATAAGCGTACTAACGGACGGACAGACAGACAGAGATATGTTACGTTGCATTTTATATATATTATAGATATCTGCACGATGAGGTTTCGAAGTAAACTAAATAATTACAAGAATAAAGCAGGTCACTCATTGTTGACTTCCAAGGATTTATCCTTTTGTTTTTTTCTTGAGATTCATTGTTTTGGGGACCTAGCTTATTTCATATGCCAATTCAGAGAAATAAACACAAGTGCAGTGAGAAATCGGAGACATCTAACTTCTAAGATTTAAAGGGGGCGGCAAATACTTTGGGCCAAGGCTGTAGGTGTACGTGATATGCATTAAAAATAACTTTCTCTAGAATGGTTTTAATTTTATCGATAAAAGAATTACCGAGCATTCCAGAAAAAATAGATTGGTAGACTAAATTTAATAACTCAGTGGTAGAGTAATTGCATAGAAAGTCGGAAATCCTGGGTTCAAATTTCGAATAAGATTAAAATTTTTCAGAACTTTTAAAAATTCGTCTATTATTTATGAGCGTTTTTTTTTCAGTGCAATATTGGCTGTGTTGCTGCGTAATTCTAAGCCTGATGCAAGTAGCAGCAGTGACGCTAATGCTCCCTGAACTCCTAACCACCGGTCATAATTTATGGTTAGCGGGTATCGTCGCACCAGTTATCAGTATAGCGCTGTCGATGAGACCGATCGACCCCGATGTTATGAAAAAGCCACAGGGAAAGATACAGGCTGTATTTAGGTGGGATGTAAGTATACAGGTTATGGTAAAGTTTTACAGCTAAAAGTGCAAATTTTTTTGCTGGTGGCGGTATAAACAAATTTTATCTGTAGCAGGGTTTTTTTCTAACGCGGAGTGTATTTTTTAGACGGCTGTGTTCATCGTGTGGTGTTACGGTATAAAGTTCCTACCCACCGTTTTTACAGTACTAGTCGCTTACGCAGGCGTATTGGCCTGCCACTGCCAGCAAATGTGTTCAGAACCCTTTACGGAATTGGGGCCTTGTAGGTAAGTTTCGTATGGACAGAGACCGATAAAATACACTGGTGAACAAAAAAATCGACTCAAAGAATTTGGTTAGTATTATTTGCAAGCCCATTCTATTCTCTCTCTAATGATACCAAATTCCACTGCATACCTCACGCTTTTTACTGATTAAAATGATTGAAAGGAGAACAAGGATTGAAAATAGGGGTAAGAGAAAAGGAAAATTAAACAAATTTTAAGTTTAACAATTAAATTTATTGATAAAAACGAAAAACCAATATTTTGTATAACCCCCTAGCCCTTATTACGGCTTCCAGCCGGTTTTTTATGGTACGGGTGAGCTTTTTCATCACCGTCTGTGGGATTCTTCCCCACTCTTCCGCCATCGCAACCTTTAGATTCCTCAGCGATGCGCTCGATTGGATTGAGGTCAGGACTCTACCTAGGCTAGTCTAATTTTGATATTCTCACCTCCGCCAGGTATTGCCTTACTGATGTAGCAGCATGTTGCCTCGCGAAGCTATCGCCAACAAACGCAGCGTAAAGAACGACGTGTTCCTGCAGGATCTCCTCGACGTACCGGTGAGCAGTTAATCCACCGCTACGAGTCTCATCAGTCACGAAAACCAAATCGGTTTTCGCATCCAGTGACATGCCTCCCCACACCATGACAGGACTTCCTTCGTAGGCGATCGTTTCAGTAATGCAGCACTGCGCATAGCTCTTCCCTGGCCTCCTATAGACTCGTCTTCCCATCATGCCCATGTAGGCACATTCGGGACTCGTCGGAGAATAAAACGGAGTGTCATTGCTTTAAGGTCCAGTCGACATGTTCTTGGATAAATCTGAGTCGCTCTTGTCGATGAGCTACTTCAACTTGGGTCCGGTAGCTAGTCTCTTCGGAGTTATGTTAGCTTCTTTCAGTCTTCTTCTAACTGTTCAATGACTGACAACCCCGATCACGTACTTGTCGGAGCTTCTGCTGGACCTCAACGCCGGTCAAGTGACGATTTCTTAAAGTTGTCTTGACAATTAAGCGGTAGTCTCGCTCCGAAGTACACCTTCTTCTTTCTGATCCTGGTCTCCGTGTAAAGACGCCAGTCTCTTGGTGACAACTGCATCTGACTGGCTCAGGTGCAGTTGCGCAGCGATTACACGTTGGCTATGCCCTTCTTGCAATAGGGCAATGACTTGAGCCGTTTCTTCCGGAGTGGTATCCATTTTCCGATGACGTAATTAGTGAGCAGGTATAGCAGAGATGTTGACGGTTCAAGTTCCGATAAAAGAGTGATAGGAACCGGTTCTGTTCAGGAAAACTGTTTTAATCAGTAAATTTTTTGGAAATCCAAATATTTTTGGTATTATTGGAAAGAGTAGAAAATCAGCATTCTTAATGATACCCAAAATAATACCACTGTTTGAAAATTAAATTCGAGGATCGGTGTTAAATGAAGCCAAAAAGTTTGAGTCGATTTTTTTGCTCGCCAGTGTAACACGTAAATATCCAGCAACATGTGTGGCTTCTTGTAGGTGTGTTTTTTTCTATAATCCAACCGGCTATCGAAACATAACCAACGGAGATGATGTGGGCGGTTTCGAAGATGATAGCTGGACGATAATGACTGCTAGGCTTATAGTTATTTTTATTATTTTAATACATTTTGGTAAGTTCTGTATGTCAAACTAAATTTCTGAAAACAAGCTCCAAAATCTGAAGATTTCATCAAAATCTCTTAAGAATTCTTAATTCTACTTTTAATACGAGGTTGGATTGAAAAGTGTGGTCAATTTCTACGGAATGGCGGATAATTGTGTTCAGAGGCACGGCTGTTGATAAGCGTGATTTTTGTAACGGTTGGGTTCAAAGTTTCAAGCAGATGCGACGCGCAGTTGTCTAATGGTAGCCGTCGTAAGTGGTCGGTGTTATACGTTTCTTAGAAAACCCGAGTATCGTGCAGTGATAACATATTTTTATTTAAAAAAAATGGACTCCGACCCTAACTGAAAGAAGTTCATGAGAACTCTGCGGCAGAACTCAAAACCGTTTATTACTGGATAAATAAATTGAGATGTGCCCTTAGGAGCACGGCAAATGCCGCACGTTGTGGACACCTGATTGAGATTTCTTCTGGAGAAATGGTCAATAAAATTGGTGGTGTAGTTACGGAAGGTCGTCGTATTAAGCTTTGTGAGATTGCTGAGATGGTAGAGATCTCATGTGTACACAATGAGTGTCACACAAGGGCATTTTAAAATCGCGTTTGGACACTTGCAGCGAAATCAGAAGGATTTCTGAGGTCGTTATGTGACTGTAGACAAAACGTGGATCCATCATTACACCCTGGAGACAAAACGGCAGTCAAAACAATGAGTTAGTGCAGGTAAAAGTGCACTGAAAAAAGCGAAAACAGTTTTATCAGCGGTAAAAGTAATGGCTATTGTTTTTGGGGTCTCGCAGGGTACCATCATGATTGAATCTTTGGAACCTTATTGGTGTGCATAGTAAGTTGAAGTAGAAGTGATCAAGATTAGCATACAAAAAAGGCTCCTTCTCCAACATCATGGGCTTGCTCACACATCGGCCGTTGCAGTGGCAAAAGTGAATGAACTGGGCTTCGAAATAGTTTCCCACCCATCCGATTCCCCAAATTTGGCCCCAAGTGTTTTTTTTTGTTTTTTTTTTTCGTCGAACGGAGAGGTTGGTTAACTGTGCTGTAAACGATTGAAATCTCGCTGGACTAAATTTTTTTGTTTTTGCAAAAAAATGTTATTTACCTTATTTTGCAATCTACCCTCGTAAACAACTTTCTTATAACTTTTGTGTGCAATACGCGGGATTGTTTAAAGTTAACTACCTAGCTGTGAATTCGCAAAGGTTAAGAAACGACACTAGGGGAAATTTTCGTGCCCTGAGGTCTTTGGTCAGAGGTTTGAACCAAAAGAGGTCGCAGAGCGCTAAATCAGAGCTATAGGGCGGACGCTGTAACTCTGTAAATGGCTTAAACTCTGCAAACTTTAGAGATACTGCGGTTCTACTAACGCCTTGAATTCAATCATTTTTATATAATTTTATGCATCAAGTTTTAGATCGTTTTTCCGTTAGGGTCTACATTGAATATGGCCCCTTTTTCTACATATTCAGTAAGTCAAATTCATTCGCAGCCCCAAAAAACGGTCAACTTTCCAAAAGACGACTGATGTTTTACCTTTTCTGGAAAAGTGCCTTTACGAATCTATTGCGTCGACTCCCGCTTTGTGGTAGGGACCCAATAGAATCCTTCTGTGAGAATTCGCTGTCAAATGTTCTTGAAAAATTCTTTACTTAGTCAGTTCTTGCTTTGGTGTAAGAAGTCTTCGGGCTTCAGATACTCCAGCTAGCAAGCACTCGGATCTTCATTCGTTAACTTAACTGCAGTAAGTCCTATTCTACTGATAGTTGTCAAGTAAAAACTTTACGGTGAAAGAAAATTAATCGTTGTGTGCTTCAAGAACGCGTTGAAATAGTGAAAATTCACCAAAAAACGGTAAAAATGTCGCTGACACGATTGATAACGTTCGTTCTGATTTTGACGTGATGAAGCACCTGCTCGTTCAGCTATCGTGGCTGTAATCAACAAATTCGAACGTCTGGAACAAGTTAGTGATGTGAAGTCTCCATCTTGAGATCGTTCAGCCAGGTCAACTGAAAGCATAGCCGCTAAAGCTGCAATCTGACACAAAACTTTAGTGTGTGAATTCCAAGACGTTCACCGCAATTGGGAACAAGTGTACACCGTATTTCGTAGAAAGACTTCGGCCTACATGCTTACAAAGTCCAACAATTAAGGCCGTCAGAGTATGCACACGCCGTACATTCGTCGATTGGGTACTAGCCCAGTCTCCAGGGGTTTTGAGCTCTCATTAAATGTTAACAAGCTACATTTTGGCACATAGGTCGTTTTTTGGACGTAGAATACGATAAAAAAAAGTTTGCTAAAGTTCGACATACGCTAAGCCCACAAAATCTAAAGTAAAATCAAAAATACGGTTTTTTCGGTTATATCTCAATTAATAAAAATGATATCGAAAAACTATTAGCACCACGTAAAAGGGTGAAATTTTACAAAATGGTGTATATAAGTTTTTTTCCAGATTTTTTTTATTAGCGTGAGAATTTATTAAAAATTCGAATAGGTAATTCAAAAGGGTAGCGCGCCAAACCTTTTAATTTGAAAGTAGACTTTCAGCTTTCCAATGATACTAATAGTTTTTATTTTTGTTGCTTTATAATTTGTAAAATTTAAAACGAAATTTTTATTTGCATGATTTTAACGGGCATACAGCAAATTAGAAATATTTAATAAAATATAGTATTGACAAAAAATCATTGAGTTTTAAAATATGAAAATTTGGCTGCTGTAGTGCACCGCCAGCAATTTTACGTTCAAAGAAGTACGAAATGGTCAAAAAAAGATGGATATTTTTTTTAGTTACAGTTAAAAGTATACTTGATATTAGAACGTCATTAAAAACTTTAAAAAAACTTTCTCCTTTTTTGTAATTTTGCTCTTAAAAAAGTGTTCATGATACACGAATTTTTTTCTTATTATTAATCATACAACTTAAACTTAAAATAAAAAAATATATATCTAAAGGTGGGAAATGAAATACGAAAGTCTAAGCTTTAAGTATAAAGTATTTATATTTCATTTAAACATCCAGATGCAAAGAAACCAGTTATTGAAAACACCAAAATTTTAAATTACTCGAAGGAATTTTGTTAATGGCGTTAATATTGGATCCACCATTTTAAATTTTTCAAATCTGTCATCGGATTCTTAATCAGCACCCCGAGAAACCCCTTAATAGCCAATATCAAAATGTTAGCGATATACAGAAATGTTAATTTAATCATAAATGAGGTTGGAAACATGATTCCCACTACGACTGAAGGAGTTAAACCAGACATTTTATTTAATTTTTTTTTTAATTACTTTAAAACTAAAAAAACATCTATGTACTACTTTTTTTTCGATTTTCTAGGCTTAGGCTTTAGAGTAGCAAACCGTATTTTTGATTTTATTTTAGATTTTGTGGGCTTAGCATTAAACTTTAGCAAACTTTTTCTTATCGTATTCTACCTCCAAAAAACTCCTTGTATGCCAAAATGCAGCCTGTTAACATTTAAACAGAGCTTTTCGTCAAAATTTGCCCCTGACGACTGGGCTATAATGGAACTGCAGAGGATTGATTCTGATTTCAAGAAAATGATTTTGGGCGACGAGGCTCATTTTCACATTAATGGCTATGTTTTTACACAAAATTGTCGCTTTTCCGGGTATAACAACCGAAGAATGATTGTCGAAGAACCTCCTTATCTAAAATGAGTGACAGTTTAGTGCGGTTTTTCGAGTGGTGGTGTAATTGATACTTATTTTTTTGAAAATGACGCTGGTATCGACTGTTTTAGTGAATGGATTGCGTTATGGAATAATGTTGATCGACTTATTTTAGTTCGAAGTGGATGCTCTCGATGTGTGCAACATTTAGTTTCAGCAAGACAGCCCTATATGCCACATATATGATGAAACAATCGCCCTATTGCGTCAAAAATTTCCAGAAAGAGCGATTTCGCGTAAGTCTGACATCCATTGGCCCTTCAGATCATACAACTTAAATCCGTTAGACTTCTTTCTTTGAGGCGACGTTAAGATGAGGGCGTACGTAACGGTTCAACAATCGAACAGCTAAAAACAATAACAGAGCGGAAGTTCGTGACATAAGCCCGTAAATGTGTGAAAAAGTGACGAGAAATTTCCTCAAAAGAGTGATTATTGGCAAGAAGAGCCGAGGCGGTCATTTATCCGATATCGTGTTTCATATTTAATGGTAGAGTTTGTACTTTACACTGAAATAAAAATATGCTTACTTTTTCAGAGAAGTATTCGTTTTTTAAATGCTTTAAAATGAGGGTTTTTAATGGCAAACCCTGTACTTACGAATTAAGTTACGGCTCCATGGAGACTGTTTAGAACAAAATTATACTCGAAAATAAGACGTTTTTAGTTAGAAACTTTATCACGGCGCTATGCTCAAAATTACCTTAATTTGGATTTCGGAAGAAAAAAAATTGTAAAAACTATGAACTCGTACAAAGTTGTATCAAATTACTTAGAATATCGACAGTAATTTGACAAACAAGCAATTTCTTATGACCTCATTACCGCTACGTAGATAACTTTAAAAAAGACCTCCTCGCTTAATATTTTTTTTTATCGTAGTTGTGATCTCCATAGGATTTGTACATAGAGATAGTCTAATTTATAAAAAATCGCCCCACAGCAATCTGGTATGGTTAACCACAATTGTTATATTGTAAGTATATTTATAAATATTTTCTGTTATTAAAGATCGGGAGTACAGTCGGTCAGGTAAGAACGTGTCGCGCATTATGCTTTAAAAGATGTATTTATTTAAAAGTTTCATACATCAATCGACAGTAAAAGGTTACCATTAAAATGCTATTTTTTTTTATTGCCCACCTCCCCGTCTCAGTAGGGATTTTACCCTTTTTTCCATATCCCAAGGATATCGGCGAGGATTTCATACCCGTCAACGTTGTCCAAGTGCCAAAACATACATTTTTGTATTTCACGGCACCTTTTAAAAAACGCGATAGTGCTGCCACGGACGTTATTTGCATTTCTGCAAACAACTACTACCCATGTACGTGACAAGTGCAAATATACTTAAATTGATTCAGCCGATACTTGGTGGAAATCCATAACTAGAAGTTTTGCAAGAAGTAAAACACTACTTAAATTTCCACTAAATTTTTTATTTTTAACACCATAACATGTTTCGCTGTATGGCTGCTTCTTCAGATGGTTTGTTACAAAATGAGGATAAAATTAATATAATAAATGGTTGGTTCACAATGTATGGCAGGTAATAAAATAATTTAATTAAAACGGATTTAGTAATGGTGAATTATTTAAGTCTAATTGTTCATTTACTAAGGAATCTGAATTTTTCAATTTGTTTATTTCTAAAGATTCTAGGTAATTAAATTTCAGGCCCTTTGTACAAGTATGTAATATTTCAAAGTTTGGGTTGAATTGGTGGTTATTTTCAATTAAATAATTTGCGTATTTTGAGTTATTTTTTCTATTGATGTGTGATGATGAAGCATGTTCTTTTATTCTTTTTAAAAAACTTCTTCCTGTTTGACCTATATATGTTTTTGAGCAATTTACACAATTTAATTTGTACACTCCGGATCTATTGTCTCTATCTGGTTTAGTTTTGTTATTTTTTATAAATTTGCCAAGTGTGTTGGATGTTTTAAATGCTATGTTAATATTTAATTTTCTCAAGAAACTATTTAATCTAGTGCTGCACAGTATATTATTGACTTTACGTTTTTATAAGGTTCTTTATTACTCGGAAAAACTGTACTAATGGCTTTTTTGTAAAGTTTTTTCTTGAGAATATTATCTATTATGGATGGTGAATAGTCATTATTTACTGCTAATTGTTTTATAATATTAAGTTCTTTTTGAAAGTCGTCTTGGTTTCGAGGAATATTTATTAGTCTGTGAATTATATTATGGAAAACTGCAAGTTTGTGACTTGGTTGATGACATGAGGTATTATGGATAATTATGTCAGTATGTAACGGTTTATGGTAAATAGAAAAAATGTGTTTGTTATTAGGTCTTTTTATTGTTAGGTCAGGGAAGTTTAAACTATTGTTGATTTCAACTTCACTGGTGAATTTTATATTTTTGTGTATATTATTCAAAAAAGTTTGAAATGTGGCAAATTGTCTATCACTTCCTGTAAAACAATTTTGAAATGTGGCAAATTGTCTATCACTTCCTGTAAAACAATCTTTTGAATAATATACACAAAGATATAAAATTCACCAGTGAAGTTGAAATCAACAATAGCTTAAACTTCCTTGGTCCACCTTCACGAAATTCATCGCTGACGGAAGCACGACCATGACGAAATTCTGCAAACCTTTACTAAAATCGTAAAAAATCATCTGACAAAAATCTTCACGTCAAATTTCCGTTTGTTCGCAGACCTGTTTTTTTAAACGCTCACTGTAGACACACTACTCGGCCAATTTCTGAGCTGCCACCGTTTTAAGAATAACAAATGTCAAATTTTACAACAGTGGTAATGTTATATCCCAATAACGCCATCTAGTGATCGTTTCTAAAAACGTAAAAGGCGGCCCTCGTATTTAACCATAAATAACGTTAAAACTGAATCTCTTTCAACAAATCATTGTTTGCAGGGGTGCCAATAATAACTTACAAAAAAAGGAATTTCTTTTACCGACTGCAAGTTATAGGCGACCCGCTCCTACTTGACCACCTGTAAATGTGTTTTTGTTTTGAATTTCTTAAATCAAATACTGGAATGCATTAATTTGTAGGGTATCCTTTCAAGCTCTGTACACGGTTTTGACATATAGAATGCTAATGTACACTAAACCTCAGGTGGAACGATTTCCGATACCGCTATGGGTTATACTGTTCGGGTCGTTATCGCCAATAGGAGTATTTTTATTAAATGAAGTCGTTAAAAAACAGGAAATTATGTAAGTATCTATCTATGAAAAATCATGGTTTATGGGATTACAATTTTTAGTGTTCCGTACCGGACCCTTTTAAAATCACTTCAGTGTCTGTCTGTCCATCCGTCTGTCACCCGATTTTCTCCGAAACTATTGGCTTAGAAAGTTGACAGTACTGATTAAAAAATTTTGAAAAAATTCTGGGATATTCTCCACAGGATTGAACGAGAATTATCACCTTTAATATTTTATCTGGTATATATAAAACAAAATTTCAAGGTCATCAGTTTTCAGTAAAGATCGGAAATTTGTTGAAAACTCATTTGGGATGTGTTTTATGAAGTCATTGATCGTTTTTACACCTCCATGACAAAAAATTTTATTTAAACGTACGGAACACTAATTGCGCAAGTCCGACTTGCACTTGACCGATTATTTACTCTTATCGTACCAATTTAAATGATGGTCTAACGTTCTTAATAATAGATCGTATCACTTTTCGACTCATTACAGTGCGTAATTGAAATTAGTCTTAAGAGAGCATTGTTTAAGCATTCTTCACACAAAACCCTGTGTATGTAATATTTATTAATATCATATTACTTATCTTTTCTTATTATTGTTTTTAGGGCCAACAAAAGATTTTTAAAGAGAGCAAGGTTAGACTTCGGCACAAAATTAGGAATGAACTCTCCGTTTTAATTTTGTTTTAGCAAGTTTACCTTCCACTGTACAGTATGGTTTTTTTTGTTACTCTTTCGAGAGTGTCAATAATTAGCAATGTCAAAATGCCAAATACCGCCTAGGAATAAAAAAAGTGCTTTCTTTAAATTGATTTTAAAATTACTGTTATTTTAGAGATACCTTTTTTATTTTTTAATATTCTCAGTGAAATTTTACTTTGCTGTTTTGTTACACAGGAAATAAATCACCATTATCGAATAGAAATGTTACCTAAAATGAATTTCGAATTGACTGCAAAGCAAATATCAAAAAAATATAGAGTATTATTAAATGGACCCTCCTACAAAAAATTTATAATAATTTTTTTTTTTAATACTTTGGACCTTTTTTGACCAGTTACCATCTAAAAGTTCTTCAGGCCTCAAATATTCAAAAAATATTTTTATACACGGTGTGTTAGTGTTATTAGCATTTTTAATCGCTTATAATCAATTTTAAATAAGACTGGAATGTTTTTAATCTGTAGAAAGACAATATCTGACAAAAATATGTATTTATTCTTGTATATATTCTTACTAAAGTCGGTAAAGTAAGAACGTGTCGCACATGGTTCATTAAAAAAT
Organism: Pachyrhynchus sulphureomaculatus; assembly: GCA_019049505.1. Classification (NCBI taxonomy): domain Eukaryota; kingdom Metazoa; phylum Arthropoda; class Insecta; order Coleoptera; family Curculionidae; genus Pachyrhynchus; species Pachyrhynchus sulphureomaculatus. The sequence continues at coordinate 42,241,826 of CM032455.1, read as the reverse complement.
GTATTTATCTAAAAGTTTTTTACATTATTCGACAGTAAAGGATTGCCATTAAAATGCTTCCGATTCAGTAGTTCGTCCAGGCACCATCACCGTCGCTGATTCCTGACATACTTTCGAGGGAGATTTGTCGCGTATTCTTGAGACAGTGTTTTTCAAATTGCCTGAATTTGCCGTGACAGCTGCTTCACTGTGTACATCATTTACTACGAAGCTTCTGCTTGATATATGACCATACGTTCTCGATTGGGTTTGTACCGGGCGATTGGGATAGCCAATCTAGTGTGACAATACCGGTATCCTCTTTCCACTGGCTACACCTTTTACTCGGATGTTTGGGGTCGTTATCCTCTTGAAGGATTCACTCTTTATTTTTATTGACAAACCACTTTGGCAGTCGATACTAATGCTTTCTTGTAAATCTGAAGCATTTTTTCAGCATTCAAATTGTAGGTAGAGATGAAGGGTCTCCGAAAACCTTTCTCCAAAAGATATCCCCAAATATGGATCTTCGCATTGCGCTGAACCAATCGGTTAATGGAAATTGACCAGGCTCATGGGATGATAACATAACCCCAAAACTAAGCTTCATCGGAAAAAATTACACTGCTCAGTCTCAATATATGTTTTTTTCTGCCCACGCGACTCGTGTCCAAAGCTTTCTGCTTTAGTTTTTGCACCCCTTGGCGGAAAGTTAATTGAAGTTTTCGGGAAAATATTAATAATCATTTTTTCGCCCTTTTCCGCCAGTTCTCCTCTCGAATCACATTCTGGTATATCATCGGCATTTTTTAACTGAGAGTGTCATGTCACCAATGAAGCACTAACTGGTACCACTGAAAGAATCAACATCACCGGCTTTAACATAAATAATATCAGGTACGCCGATGATACATTAATTATTACTAATAACGAAAAAGATCTACAAACACTTATGGATAAAATATCTGACATTTGTACACAGTTTGGTTTAAGACTCAATGCAAATAAAACAAAATATATGATTATAAGTAAAGAATCTAATATTGAAGATGGTTCTATTACAGTCAGTGACACAAAGATAGAGAGAGTTGATAAATGATGTATTTCGGTAGCAATAACAACGACCATTGGGATCCGACTGTGGAAGTCAAAATTCGAATAGAGAAGGCTCGAGCCGCATTTATGAAGAACAAAAAAATCTTAACTAGTCACGACCTATCATTGAAACTACGGATGAAAATGGTAGGCTGCTCAGTCTTTCCGGTTCTCTTGTACGGTACGGAAGCGTGGATGCTAACTGAAGCAATGCTTAAACATCTGGGGGCATTCGAGATGTGGGTGTACTGATGACTGCTGAAAATCAGTTGGATGGACAGAATTAGTAACAACAGCGTTCTCACTCGCATGGACAAGGACTTGGAGGTGGTCACGATCATAAGCGACGCAAATTAGAGTATTTTGGCCACATTATGAGACATTCAGAAAAATACGAAGTCTTGCTCTTATTATAGAGGGAAAGATTCCAGGAAGACGTGGTCCAGGGAGAAGCAGAACATCGTGACTGAAAAATTTGAGGCAGTGGTACCGAAAGTCTACGGTTCAACTCTTTCGAGCGACTGTCAATAAAGCAATCATCATCCACATGGTAGCCAACATGAAAACCAACGATCGTTGAACGGTCATGGTACCCGAAGAAGAAGATCATTTCACCTACTTGCTAACGAATGCCCTCAATTTGCCCATATATCGCCGTAGGCGAAGCACTCATGTTCGATAATGTACTATTTAACCGTAAATAAGGTTAGAAATAAATCTCTTTCCCCAAAGCATTGTTTGTAGAGGTGCCAACAATAACCTTAAAAAAAAGTATTACCGACTGCGAGTTATACAGGTTCTTACTTGACCGACTGTAGTTCGACAGTGTTCAAACAGGTGGAATCTTTGCGGAACAACAATGCCAGAGCTGCACGTTGAGTTGTGCTTTAATTCAGCAGAAACTTTGGGAAGAAAATTTAACAAACCAGTCCATTGATCAATAATCTACATGAAAAATTTGTTTTATTTGGGTTTGAAAAATAAGCCATATTTAACGAAAAACTATGTACTTTTTTTTCGTTTGGCCTTTAGAGATTACGGTCGTTTCATTTAAAATCAAAGTATAAAAGATAACGATAACGTGCATACAATGCTTTCGCCGTTTCAACAGTTTAAACGCTTCATGTCCGATGCTTAGACGTAACGACTTCTTTGCTGAAGTTGTACAAACGTCTACTGTTTGATTCGAATTCAGATTAAATACATTAACTTTCACGTTAGCTATAAAATTGGCGAAATGGAGTTTTTCGTTTGACAAAATGTCCGTACACGGCGTGGAAACTGTACGGAAATCGCACGACTTGGGCCTCATTGTCGTTTCGCGGATTCCACTTATATAGTTTATTTTTTATTTTGTCATGTTTGAAATTGACACCCTCATCGAACATAAGATTACAACTCATATTTCGTATCTTTTTAGGAGAACCAAAAAACTCAAAAGGATGTATTTGATTGATTTTACGAGATGTATTACATTCAAGCTTTCAAAACAAATATAGCCTACCGATTTTTTTACTTCCCCTGCTGAAAGGATGTGTTATATGCGTGAAAAAAACTCTCTTCCGAGATTTTATTATTTCTTCCCGTTTTAATGATCTTCTTCTTCTTCTTTATAAGCCACTGTTTCTCCACTGCAGGAGATAGGCAGCTTCAAGTTTCTTCCAATTGTCTGTACTCTGTGCAAGATGGAGTCTACTGTCTGCTATCAACCTGATATCATCAGTCCATCTTTTCATTGGTCTTCCAATACTTCCTCTGCTCTCCCAAGATCTCTATTTAAGTAATTTTGTTGTCCATTTACCATCATTCGTACTAGCCACATGCCCCGCCCATTGCCACTTTAATTTTGCCACTCTTTCACTGATATCTGTAATTCTTGTTGTTCGTCTGATATCCTCGCTTTTAATGCGCTCTCGCAAATTAACACCTAACATATGTCCCGTTGAGTACATTGAAGTCAACAAAGATTATTTTTTGTAAGGGTAATATTTCCAGCCCATATGTACTTATTGGAAGTATGCACTGTTCTTTTTAAGGTCATGGTCATTTTTAAAATGAATCCCCAGTTTTTGAAATGCAGTCCAGCTGAGACCGATTCCGCAGCTTGATTGTCCTTATCCAATCTAATCTCTTGTCCCAAATATATATATTCTTCCACTCTCCCATCTCTTCCGTGCCGATCTTAATTTCTGTGTTTTGTGGGCTTAGAATTTTTATTTTCTTAATATTCATCTCATAATGACTTAGATCACGAAAAACGTAGTCCCTCATTTCCGTTACCCTGTCGATCTGTCTGTCCTCGGCTTGTTGGCACGATACCCCTCAAACAAGATCAGATACCGAGTTCAAATTTGGTGCACATATATCACTTAAATTAGGAACGGAACCTATAGTTTTTGGATAATCTCGCTCAAGGGAAAGGGCTGAATGAGATCGACGGGTTTTATTTAATTTTCGTTATCATTACGAGAATTTTTCTTGCTTTTTGGTTGCGATAATGAACAACTTTTAAACAAAATTGTTTGGAATGAAAATTTTTATGTCATACTGATTCTTTGTGCTCATGCTGTGATAAGTATTTTGAGTTTTGTTCTCTTCTCTGTTCTTTCAACGTCAGGTGCTTGTTTAAACTGAAAAAGGTAAGTTTCTTAAATCTGTTTTAAAATAAAATAACAAACTGATAATTTTAATGGTCGCAATATTATAACAATCCAGGTTATTTTCAAAATTTGCGTCAATTTTTTTTTGATGTGTAGGTATAACTATTGGGGTATATGCTGAAAAACTATAGTTATAGCACAGTAAACCCAATACAGTACCGAAACTCAGGGGTAACCGTATAGGAAAATCAGGTCTAAGTTTTAAAGAGGTCACGTGGCAGTTCGCCATGTTAAAAAGGGGACCAGCGAGAGATTTTAAATAGAAATAATGTTACTGCAAAATTTTATCATTCAAAATCATAGATATCATACATATCTTTGAAAATTTTTGATTTAATAAAATGTCAAGTTAATGCAGCATGAGTAATAATAATAAAAACAAAAAGAATGGAGCGGTTTGTTAGAAAAGTGATAAATACAAGTGAATAACTTGACAGGAAGGCATTTTCAGGAAAAATGTTGCAGACCAAAGTTTTAGCATTTTCTCCAGGAGGGATTTTGGGCCCAACGCTTTGTTGAGACTATAAGGCCCAAAAGTGAAACTTGAACCTGGAACTCAAATTTTTAAATACATCTTTGAATTCAGCAAGGAATTTTATGTTTGAATACAAATTAAATGTTTCTGGACTTGATTGGGCCTCATTGTAACTACAATAAAATCCGACTCTGATCCCTAAAATTGGCAAATGATTAAAAAATTTCTTTTTTAACTAAGTCGTCTAAAACGATTATAAAATGACATTTTTATGGTTATTTGCTTTTGGAAACATAAGAGTCAAAATTTTGAATTGTATCTTTAGGGATACATCACCAAGACTAAAATATTCAGAAAATGAGGTAAAAAAACTTTTTCTTTTGCCAAAAATTTTTATTTATTACAGTGGAAATCAACAAAACAGTTTCTAGTAGGCACAAGGCATAACCGAACATTACATTTGCTACAAAAAACATGTGTTTGGCCAGATGGACAGTTCTTAAATCTACCTTTCTCACGAAATACTGAAAAATGATCCAGCTTATCTAGTCTGCTATCATCTTGAGGTCTCGGTTCCAGTGCATTCCTTATTCTCTTTAACGGTTGTGGAACCTCTGAATTACTAGGGCGGCAACTTTTCAATTTATTTGTTTGTTTGAAATAGACTCTGCGACACATAATCTAAATTTTTTTAGTCGCATTGCTAGTTTTTCATCTTCTAATAACTTTTATTCTCGCCTATAAAGCAGTCATGCGTTATTCAGACATATATCAAGAACTTGCGAAAAGAATCTCATACTACATATGAGTTTTCATTCCAGTTCTATACAAAGCAATGAACATATCGGCAAGATCGATCCCGCCCATGTGGCTGTTATAGTGCTTTACTACTTGTGGACATATTATATGTACTTTACCTCCTGCTTTAGAATACCTTTGAATGGTTTCAGTGGGATTAGCTGCCACATAAGAACTGGAAAAGGTGACAACTTTGGTGTTGTACCACTTTATAATCACAATACGATTTTGGTTATCAACCCTTTGGTCGAAAGATCCTCAGCTCTCTTTTCGTAGATCCGATTTCATTTGGCAACTTCTAAGGCGATTTGACCTAATAGTCCCCCAACTGAAAATACCGTACTCATCACGAAGGAGAGACGTAAGTTCTGGGCTTGTAAAAAAATTGTCAAAACAAACAACCGATAATGGTTTGTTCTGAATTGAGGAACAGATAGCAATAACAACCTTTGCACCAAAACCAATATCCGAAAAACTGTGATTCCTAAATGTGTCTTCACCTCCATATGGGATAAAATCGTAGACCATACCGGAAATTCCACATCTTGCAAATATTTTAAAACCCCACTTTTTTGTTTGTTTTTTTTTTTTAAATACTGCTTCCCCAAGCCAGCTTTGTTACCTTTGTAAGGCACCACCATTTCATCAATTGAGTTTCTACGTTCTGGTTCAATTTTTAAACAGTTTTCCCTGATTTTTTCTAGAAAAGGTCTCACTTTGAAGTAACGGTCATTGTCAATTTCTTCGTTGTTTACGAAATGAAGATTACGTCGCAACAGTTGATACCTTTTTAGGGACATAAGATCTGCAATTAGAGCGAATCGTGTTTCTTGGGTCCAGTAGTCAGTGTACGCCGGCATATGTACAACACCCGTCATAAGTTATATCCCTAAATAGGTTTCAATTTCTTCGCGATTAGTATCGATGCATTTACCGAACTGCTGAGTAGAATAAAAATTGGTTTGTTCCACTAGCAGATTTATTATATCATCACTAAAGAAAGTCTTAAAATATTGCAAAGGCGACTGTAGTTAATTTGGTTTTGAGAAATTGTCTTTGTCTATATGCCCTTCATAGTCAAAATCGTCGTCAGTCCATTGAAAGTCTCTTACAGTTTCCTGAATTTGTCTTTTTACTTTAGGAGCCGGTTTTAGAATAGGTGGAGTTGTAACAGACTTAGGTATTACACGACGGCTGCTAGGCGTTTCAGGAACATTGACAATTGAGACAGGTAATAGTGTGGCTAAAACAGCATCTTCGTCCAACTATTCAACACTCTCGGAGGGTTGCAGTACTGTTTCAGCTTGTTTTAATGTATCTTGTTGAGAACTTGCTTTGCCCAGTAAGTCTTCAGGCTCAGTATCACTCTCAGGATCACTTTCTGCCTCAACTGGCGGTAATAAGGTGAAAATACGGTCAATTCTTATCATCTTATTCTAAAAATAAATAAAAGTAAATAACACACCGAACTTGTCAGTGTATCTTGGGGGATACAAAAAATTAGCATTCATTTTAGGTTTTTAATATTATTTATGTATCACAACAAAGATAAAACATCATACAACTAATTACCATCTAAATTGTTTAAAATAAGTAAAAAAAAAGGTAAAAACAATAAACTTACCAGCTGACGCACGCGCGGAGCTCTGTCGGCAACCGTATTACACAGACGACTAAACAAAATTCACGAATGACGGCACGAAATTCAAAATAATATCGGCAAGTATTGATGTATTCGTGGTACATGTATCATGTCGGATACAACAGTAAGATAAGGTGGACAAATAAAGCGGAGAGCGGCTAGGAATTTTTAAATTGTATGTATTCCGGGAGATACATTGTCACTTCAAGGGTTATAAGGATCTTTACGCGTGTTATTAGTTTTTGACACACGGAGTATTATTTATCTGATCCTCTATTAACGTCTGAATAGTCATGGTCGAATAACCGATTTTTCAAATCATTTTTAAACATTTTCTGGGAGAAATATGAGGCGCATATTTTATAATTTTTGTACAAATTTTTAATTAGACAACTGATAACGTGTTTGGTTGCTGCAAGCCAAATATTTGCTCTACAACCAAAAAAAAATGTAACAAGAGAGATTCTTTAATTAAATCACTTACCTTTTAACATCTTTGGGGAAGAGGAAACTCACACCCGGCATAATTTTTTAATTATTTTACAATTGTCAACGGCATAACAATAACCACCTTTCCCCATGATTATATAAATTGTTTGTCAACCTTTTCCATTCTCTTCACTTACAAACGTTTTTAATTCTATTTTTATACAAACTCTCTTCCTTCTGTCTTTCAATTCATATAAATAGCGGTCACATCAAGAAACGATCGACAATACATTTCAAAAGACACATTCCAAAAACAGATGTAAACATTGAGCGGCCATTTTGAAAGAGGGACCCGTCGACGCACGCGCCGTCAAAATCTCATCACCGGCTTGCAGCTCACTTTCGCTACTGTATTGGGTTTACTGTGATTACAGCGAGGCGTCAATTATTACTATTTTTATACAGTTTCTCTTGACACGAGGTTTACCGGTTTAAATATATTAAATGTTTTTATAACATCTTGTATATACGAGATACAAACATTTGGTGGAAAATTTAGGGTACATTAGTACTTCACATCTCGGTCTTCTTAATTTGTTTATTGACAAATGTCGTTTTCTACAGAGTGTCTCGGAAAGTATTAAAAATACATTTTTAGCTTCAGATACAACCTTTTTTGATAGGGGTGTCAAATTATTTTTTTTAATACCTATAAATTTTTTGGTAAATTTTTACTTATTTAATTTTTCCATTTACATATTTTTATTAACTTTTGTATAAAGTAGTACTTAAGTAAATGTGTATGTAATTTTAGAGAGTAAACCTATTCTATTTTGTTTTTAAATATACGACAAAGATACATTAATTTAAATATAACCTTGCTTTTTCTTTTATTATCAGAAATTAAAAATTTAAAACGTTGTGCCATCTGTTGGTTTCTTTTTGAACTATGTGTTATTTCGACACTGGTAACACGAACGCGCCTGAAATGTTGACAGACATTTAATTTAAGGGGGTTTCTCCGTGTGACGGCTTCAAAAAATCGATTTTTTTGCTTGCAATTTCTAAAGTAAAATATATTGAGAGTATACCGTAAAAATTTCAGATCGAAATTCTAAATATTTACGAAGTCATAGCATATAGAAGAGAGCGCGTCGTAGTAGCCTACCACTCGATCCAAGGCAGCTGCAACGATCTGACCTGCTCTGTTGTTCTTTCGGTACCCTTATATATGAAACCTTTCAAGAAATGAAAGGAATACTGTATGCAACAGGCATAGATGATTAGTGTAAGTATAAGTTTTCTGTAAAAAATCAGTTACAAAAACTTTACACTCGTTTTTCTCGAAACCACTTTTCTCGGTTCGTGGGAAGCAGAGACGAAATTCTATCTATACGATCGGGTTAAAATTTTTATACATTATTCTAATACGTAGGCTGAAGTTTTTGGTCTGATACATAGTTGTTGCCCTTTTCAAAAAATCCATATGATTTTTAGAAAGTACCTACTTTCAAACGATACGTGTCAAAATTTCATGACATTTCGACGATTAGCTTATAAGTTAGTGGTTTTAGTGGCGCTACTTTTGATATTTTTAAAACAATGGAACAAATCGAATTACGTGTGTTGATTAAATACTGTTTGATGGGAAAAAATACCGTTCAAGCAAAGCAATGGCTTGATAAGTGTTGCGGGGACTCTGCTTCTGGAAAATCACTCATCATTTACTGGTATGCTGAATTTAAACGCGGTCCTACAGACACAAATGATGCTGAATGCTCTGGACGCCCAAATTACGTAGTTACACCCGAAAACATCAAAAAAATCCGTGAAATTGCGTGAGATAGTTGACACCCTAAAGATTTCAAAAGAACGTGTTAGTCATATTTTGCATGAACATTTGGGCATGGGAAAGCTCTGCTCGAAATGGCTATCGTGTTTGCTAACAGCGGACCTATTTATAAGCGCAATAAAAAGATTTTTTTCATGCGATATAGTACAATGGATGAAACATGGATCTACCACTACACAGCGGAATCAAATCGGCAGCCATCTGAGTAGACAGCGGCCGGTAAAAGCTGTTCGAAACGACCAAAGACACAACAGTCGGCTGGGAAGATTTTGGCTTCTGTATTTTGGGATGCGCTTGGAATAATTTTCATTGACTATGCTGTGAAGGGAAAAACCATCAATAGCGAAGAGTATATAAAGTTATTGGTTCATTTGAAGGCAGAAATCGCAAAGAAACGTTCCCAAATGAACAAGAAAAAGTGCTCTTTCATCAAGACAATGCATCGTGTCACAAGTCAGTGGTTACGATGGCAAATTTGCATGAATTGAAGTTCGAATTACTTTCTCGTCTACCGTATTCTCTAGGTTTAGCCCCCAGCGACTATTATTTATTCGCAGATCTCAAAAAAATGCTCGCATGAAAGAGATTTCGCTCCAGTAAAGAAGTTATCGCCGAAACTAAGGCCTATTTTCAAAGCAAAGACAAATCCTTCTACAAGAAAGGTATAAAAACGTTAGAAAAGCGGTGGACTGATTGTATGGGTCTTGAAGAAGACTATGTTGATGAATTTTGCAAAAAAAAAATGTGTGACGAAATTCAGTCTTTTCTGATGGTGATTTTTTACCGAAAGTTGAACGAAGCGATTCGGGGTATTGTTGTTGAGTTCGGCCTTTACTAAAATTGTAAAAAATCATCCGACGAAAACCCTCACGTGAAATTTCCATTTATTCACAAAACTGTTTTTTTTTTTTTTATACGCTCACTGTAAACAAACTACTTGACCAATTTCTGAGCTGCCACTGTTTTAACAATAACACATGTCAAATTTTACAGTGGGGGGAAAGTATGTTTCTAATATGTTTGCGCCAATAACGATGAAACAATTTCCAACTCCAGATAATTTACTAAAAATGCTGTTTTGTAATTGTAAAACCAGATGTGGATTTGCCTACAAATGTCGAAAAAGTGGTTTATATTGCACTATAGCGTGTTCACATGGTGATAGTTATTTGAATGCATCTCCTATTATAAAAATAAATGAAACTAAACAAATTCAATTTTAGTAAGTTTTAATTTTTCATTAAATGCAAATAAATGAATATTTTTATATAATTTTTATTAAAATTAATGTTTTTTACTACTAATTTTCAATATTATCGCTGCAGAAATATATTCGTAACATAATTTTTGATATTATTTATTTATATTATTATTAAATATAAAGCAACACCTTTTAATGGGTAAAAGTTTTAATACAGCTTATGAACAATAAATTCCAAAAGGTTTTATGAAAATTCATTCAAAGTAATTAGATTCCGAGATATTTAAATTTTAGCCGTTTGAGGCGTAGATACTGAGTTGCGGTCCGCCTAATGGTCTTTAGAAGGTTGTAAATATTTTGACCTGCCTTTCATCCGAGTTGCGGTAATCGACAAATCGGCAGGTAGGTAGGGTTAAATTATCAAATATTATTAATTCTTAAATATTATTACATTAAATTAGGGTTAACCTACTAGTTTACGTTTAAACATTTTCAAGTCAACATGGTCTTATTACAGAGAATGTTGAGCGAGAAAGACCAAACTTTGATCCTATTGGAAAATTACAAATTTCGACAATATCATCATTTAAAATCGACAGAAGAGATGTGCTGGGTCTGCACAAACAAGAACCGCACTGCCAAAGTTTATTCCATTGAACCAGACGACATATTTTCACGACAAACTGGCAATCATCAACATCAACACGATAATGAACAAGTACGTTAATTAACAACGCCAAGAGAGTTAACGAGGAACATTACAACGAAAGACCAAGAAAGATGATTCAGCCGGAGGTGCAGATCCGAATGTGCTGAACACTTTCACCGACTCCGATATGACAAGAATAGGAACCGAGCCAGACTGCAGTGCTATTCAAAGTTGCCAAAGTCCCGAGAGGAAGTTCATGAATATATCACTTCAATCTCTGTCGAAACCGTCAGGGATGAACATGATGTTTAATGATAGCCAGGTTGGTGTGATATTTTCCTGTAAAAGTAATTTAGATTGCCTATGCCCGACGAAAATCGTGATGGTGGACGGTACATTTGAATTTTGTGCGAAGTTTTTTCTACAAATGTTTACTATTCTGGCATATATCAATGGTCGTTATATTCCCTTGGTGTTCAGCCTATTGCGCAAGAAGGAAACTTCGTATTCTTTGGTATTCTCTGCGGTAAAGCCCAAATGCTAGAGAATACAAAGATAAAAATTCTCCCATTGGAAATGGCTTCACCACATGTTCGGGCTAACTTTTCTCCCTGCCGATCACGTGATCGAGATGTTCTCGTCCAATTATTAGAAAATCAGCTAGTCCCCCCACAAGTAACATTGTTTGCTGGCTACATAGTTGAAAACTACCTCGATGATAGTGCTCCTTTCCCTATAACCCTTTGGGCCGCGCCTCGACGCCAGCGTTTGTAAATTGAAGCTTTTCATTCAAAATTTGGAAAGGATAGTCGTTCGCCTAATTAGAATTTTCATGAATTTTTTTCAAGGGTTTCCAGACCGAAACATACGCGAAAATCAACGCTGTACAAACCAGTGCACCAAAGCGTTCGACTAATAGACACAATTCAGCATTTTTAGAAAATAAGATAATTCAATATGTACAGGGTGGTCCAAATTGGACACTTTTAAATTTAAATGCACATTTAGGCTTTGGACGGAGCGGCAATATCAATTGTTTACCGATAGCAGTCAAATCGTAAAAAAAATCCCAGAAGTAACTCTAAGAGTTATAACTACAATTAAATTTACTAAATGCTGTAGTGCTTTAAACTATGTAGAAAATAAAACAAAATTACAATAAAACAATTTATTCCGAGTAGAGCAAACTAAAACAAAACCATTATCTATAAGAGATGTTGACCAGTTTTCATTTACACATAGGCGGCACCTTTTCTGGACACTTCTTACGGAGTTGATTATTTCAAGAGGAGTGAGAGCTGCAAAATTTTGTATCATTGCGACTTCTAACTCTTGCCTGATTTTTGTCGGCAATTTAAAAATTAGGTCTTTCAATCTTCCCCAGAGATACAAGTCCATGGGGGCTAAATCCGGTGACCTTGCCGGCCAACGGTTCGGACCTTGGTTGGCTATCCAGTTATTGTCGAAATTAGCCGATAAGAAATTACTGATAACTGCAGCGTTATGAGGGGGTGCCCCGTCGTATTGAAAAAATATATTTCTAGGGTCCATCAACAAGAGGTTCTATTTGCTGCCTTAAAATTTCTAAAAATCTCTGAGAGGTGAGTGTTCCTTCGTAAATAAATTGACCTATAACCCTGCCTCTAAAAATTCCTGCCCACACATTAAATCCAAATCTGCCTTGATTTCTTTGCTCCACAACTAAATGAAGATTTTCTTGTGCCCACGTATAAGAATTTTAACGGTTAAAAATACCTGCATTGCTTACATAAGCTTCGTCTGTCCAAATGCAATTTAATGAAGGTGATGAACTTTTCTTGCCCTATATGGCCTAAATTTGTGCTTCTTTAAAGTACGACTTACGTTAGTTCTTGGTAGTCCAGTGGATTTCTTTTAACTGTCAGGTTGAAGGGTTGGGATTATTTCCGATAGTTCAGATTAGTTCCTTATCCCTGTTTGATGCATAATTTTTGGGTCGTTTCTTTTCAAACTGGCCACTATTAACTAGGTTATGTCGCAATCGAGCGAATATATCCTTGAACGGTTGACGCCTGTCTGGATACCGTTCGTGGTACAAATTACTTGCCGCTTCTGAATTTTCTCCGGTTTGTATGAAACACACTCTCATATCCTATTTTTCGTAATTTTCAAACTTCTTTGCGATTTATTTGACAATTCAATAACTGATCCTAAAGTAAAATTTGACAACAAACCATATGGCCGCTCCGTCCAAAGACTACTTCACAAAATGTGCATTTAAAACTTGCGTAAAAATTGAAAACCTTTATATTTTGAAGTAGATTTAAGCAAAATATAAAGTGTGCTATATTTTTAGAATGGTAATTTAAAGCTCTATTCGGATGAGGAAAAATATACAGGGTATCCCGTTTAAAAAATATATTTTTGCATTAATAACTATTAAAATATTAGTTGTAGAAAAATGTAACTTACACTGTTAAAATCCACGTGAAAAAGTGCTTTGAGAATGTTTTTACAGAAATCAAAAATTTTCAATAGGAAAAGAATTACAAACATTTTTCCAAAGTGCAGATTTTTGAAAAACACCCTGTATATCGGAAACAGTATTAGATATCGATATGCGGTTTTCACCATTGAGTTTATCATAAAAATTGAGCCTCAGATACCGACATCAGTTTTCGTCTATCTCCCCCTTTAGATAAAGGGGGTTTATCTTTAATAGTGTCCAATTTGGACCACCCTGTACATAAAGAAATTGATGCTGTTACGTTTGTCAAATGCATGTCTTACAAATATAGTAGTTGCTGAAATATGTCTTTTGCTTTAATTTTCACAAATAACTTGCATACTTATAGGTCTATACCTACCTGTGACGGACCGCAACTCGACCATCAATTTTGGGTTCGAAAAAGGTTTGTACCGCAACTGGGAACTTTTTACTGTCTTTTATCGACCCTTACCGCACCTCGGTATCAACCGTTTAAGGTACTCTACAAAATTTTTTCATCAAACTCTAATAAGAGTTAATATTAGTGAAATCAAAACTCAACGAATTATTTCTACATTTTATTTATTTCTTTATTTTATCACACATCTCTAATAACAAATACATCTCAAATTAAAATCCATACTTTCTTAAAAACTAAACTTACTTGACTTTTTAAAACTTAAAATAGATAAGATTAAACTAGATTTCGCATTTAGTAGTCTTACATCTTTCGGCGAAAAATAGTTTAAAATATAAATTATAATAAAATTAACAAAAATTGTAGTTAAAAATAAAGACTATTTTAGTCGGATTATTTTAATGTAGAAGTTACATAAATAAAAGAAAAATAGTTTTGTAATTTTTTTAAAGTTACGCGTTATAGAGAACGGTTGTTATTTTAGAAAGTCGACGACAATTCCCAATTTAATTCTTTTTGAATAATTAAGGTATTAAGTTGAACTTTTCCAGATATTCACACATGGAAAATATACTTTTATTTTTATAGGATTTGTTAACTTCAACACGAGAAATGTGAAAAAAAAACTTGCTATAAAGCACTGGGATAGTATTATTTGCCGACAGCGAAAGCAAATATAGTGTGTCCCATTTTCGGGAACATGCGTTGCGATTTTGGAAACTATAGGACATTATTCTCTTAAAAGAGATACATGTTTAAAATAAATATTAGTAAAGAGTTAATTTCGTCAATTTTGGTCTCTGATCAGAGAACGTGAAACATTCAGCGGCTTCAGTTGATTTGTACAATAAGAAATTGATTCAACATTTGAAGGCTACATTCGGCGACTCTGCCATTCGAAAAATTTATTATTTTTCTGACGAAGCTGGGTCTCAATATAAAAACAAGTTCAATTTTTCTTCTCTACTCTCGCACGAATTCGAATGTGGTATTAGTGCAGAATGGCATTTGTTCGCCACTTCCCATGGAAAAGGGACTTGCGATGGGACCGACGGATGTGTTAAAAGTGCGGCGAGAACTGCAAGTCTTTAGAGAAATAGTGAAAATCAGAAAACATCTTCCGAACGCTCGATTGGGCAGTTAATTATTTTAAAACTGTAAGCTTCGATTTTCGTATAAATAAAGAATGTCAGGCTCACAAAAACAATATGTATTGTCTGATTTTTACTTAATTGTTCATTAAATAATAAATGCAAATGATATTACTATTATGATTCCTTCGTTAAAAATTCGTGAGTTTTTCGAGAGCGGTTCGCGCGTTATAGTCCACGAGCGCGTTGGATGCCGCGCACCATCAGAAAACTATTAATAACTTGTTTAATATAAGAGGTAACTATTTTTTTTTTAAATTTACTCAGTGGCGTCTTTGCGCATTAAAAGAGTGCGATCTCATTTTCGAGTGAAACCGAGAACATGGTTTAATTCACAGTTGTTTAAAAAAAATTGTTTATAACTTTAACAAATTAAATTTTAACCGCATAAATTTAACTGAAAAGCTTTATTTTTTTGAAAAAAATTAACTCATTTATCTCTAGTTTCCGAAATGTAAATAAATGAAAAGTTTTATACATAAATATTCAATTAGCAAATATTTGCAAAATAATAGCAATTGCAAAACAAATTTAGGGGGTAAAAAGGTACTTGTACCTCTATCGAAAAACATAGTTATCTTTGAAATTTTTCAGGTGGTCCGCTTTACTTATTTTGCCCATATATTTCTTTTAATTTTACTAAGCACCGAATTATCTAAAACTCTTCTAAATCTTTAAGTTTCGATGATCACAATGCATACACCACCAAAATGGCATACTGTATATTCATTTTCATATTTTGTGGTTAAAAGAAATCTAATAACGGAATTGTTTAAAATATTAACAGAAAAAGAAAGTTTTTACCCTTCTTGTTCCCAAGATAAAAATTAACAAAAAAGTACTACTTAAAAGTGAAAATCATCTGGAAATTATTTTTAATATTTTTCAAGAATTAAATTAGAGTAGTAGTCGCTTGTAACTATAAGTGAAGTAGAAAATACCATTCTACAAAAAACAACCTTAGCAATTCGATGAACTGCAACAAAAAATGGTTAAATACTGTGATGTTATCAACACTAGTATATTTACAATAAGGATAAATATTATCCAATAGTATATAGCTTTTTAGGCCCTATGTTTAGTAACATTGATTAGTAACAATATTTGGAACTTCGGGTTTTTGTATATGATACATTAATTCTAATATCCCGTATCTGAGAAATAGCCAATTTCTTGTTTTCTTTGTCATATCCGGTAACGACTTTTTTGTAGGGTTAGTTTGATGACTACTGAACATTACTTGACTTGTGTCTATCGAATAATAAACCGTAAGTATTGTCTAGATTGTGTTGTAAGTATGGATTATCGCTAGGCGCTATCACAATGGAACAAATGACAGATGGTAGGTCTCCCCTTCATGATACATATTTAAAAAACTGGTTGTCTTACTCCACCCCACGTGACAGCACTAGCTCCCTGGTATAGTTCCGGCTAAGGTACTCAGAGTTTCGGGTTCGATTCCTGGCAGGTCAGTATACCTTTATTTTAAAAGTGTATTTGGCTAGACGACATTCCACATCACGCTGTTAGCCAGCAGACATCGACAAACTTTCAGAAGCAGACACGTTGTAAAAAAATAGGCAGTCGTTGGTGGGAGGCTGTTCGGACCATGAAAGGTTGACGATAAAGGCACCGCCCCCTCCCCATGGATGGAGCGAATACCTGAAGTCAGCCTTCGAGGACTGAGCGCCAATCCCGACGGAGAAACTACCGAGCATCTTGTTGGTAGGAGATTGAGGATGAAAAAACACCGCACCCTCACGCGGGTGGGCCGGATACCTGGAGTTGACCTTTGAAGACTGGGAGCCGAGGCGACGGAAAAATTTCCGGGCATGTTATTGGTTGGCGGCCGCATAAACTGGCAGGTGGACGAGGAAGCACTCTTGAATGAGCTGGTAGAAATAAACGCCGTTACAACGTACGTAGTAGACCGTGAGGTCACGGAGACATTGTTATTGGTGTATACGACCTTATAAATTACTTTGTGTTGGGTTCAGCTGTAAATACATAAAGAAAATAAGGCAGAACCCTATATTTTAACTAATGAACTTTTAACATCCTACAAAACTTAGGAACGTAATATGTCGTTAATATTATACTTCCTGATTTCGCACTTAGAATTCTATCTCGAAAATTTGGATGCTGTTAACGACGAAGTTAGCGAGAAAGACTTCACTCAGACATTTTCAGCATGCAGAAGCGATACCAAGAGAAATGGAGCCCTAAATTATTGGCGGACTACTGTTGGACATTTAAAAGAGACTGCTAAATATTCATGAAAATCGTAAAATATTAAGTATTTTTTATTTAGATCCTAAGCTCAAATTTAGTTTTTTTACGTTGTTAAGGAAAAAATAAAATTTCATGTCGCGAAAAAATATTTCGTTTACAATTTTTTGAAGTTATTTTATTGTTAAAAATCACTAACACTATCAAAATTTAGCATCAATATCTGTGTACCAAAAAAAGTTTTACATCTGTGTACGCCAGTGTCACCAAAATCGATTGTCAAAATTTACTGTCATCAAAATCGATTGTCAAAATTTAAAAGTGTTTGTTAGCTAGCGCCTTGATTGCAATCATCAATACCGTTTTGAAGTATTAGTTGTAATTACTATTTACTTATGTAAACTCAATACAAAAAAAACTAATAAAAAAATTTATGTATTTGGGAATAAAACACTAAATTTCTAGTAAAACTTCTATTTTTGTTGATTTTTGATACTTGACATGTGTTTCGCTAAAACATTAGCTCTAACAAAAGTAGTCCTGCTCAGTGGAGAAAAGTCCTGCTCGGTAGAGAAAACACCGATTTTAGCAGTGCTATTGGGAAAGCATCTGCTGTTTATGATTTAGGTATAGGTATAGAATGAAATAAACATTTTTTTGATGTTTATATAAGTAAATATTTACTTATACTGCTTACTATTTATTTAGGTTGTAACTAAAGGATAGAAACAAAATTTAATAATTATACAAATTATCTGTTCATGAAATAAATTCAACAGTGGGGTATTTCCGAGGTCTACTTGGTCATAATAAACCGTAAGTATTGTCTAGATTCTGTTGCAAGTATGGATTATCGCTAGGCGCTATCACAATGGAACAAATGACAGATGGTAGGTCTCCCCTTCATGATACATATTTAAAAAAGTGGTTGTCTTACTCCACCCCACGTGACAGTTTGTATCCTTTCTTTTAGTGATCTCGAAGGTCTCAAATAAATTGAATTTATGCGATTTGTTCTGAACGTGTAAAATATGGAAATTGTTATCATATACATCATTCTTTTCTATTAAATATCTGGCATATGAATGAAACGAACATATCAAGAACAATAAAGACAAAACCTTGAGAAAACATAAATCTGGTGTTTACTAACTTAATTGTGGTTCTTATAATAAACTCTACATAGGACAAACAAGGCGAATATTTGAACAAAGAATTTCGGAACATAATAAAAGTTTATTAAAATATAAAACTGATTCTTAATATGCCAATTATTTAATAGAAGAGAATCATGTATTTGATAATAATTTCCATATTTTACATGTTCAGAACAAATCGCATAAATTAAATTTAGTTAAGACCCTCCAGATCAATAAAAGAAAGAATACAAACACACTATTAAATGACCAACTGGACCTCGGAAATTCCCAATTGCTGAATTTATTTAAGGAATAGATAATTTGTATAATTATTAAGTTTTGTTGTTATCCTTTAGTTACAACCTATCTGTAAATATTTACTTATAAAGCCATCGAAAAATATTTCATTCTATATCTATACTTTTGATAAAGCTCAAGTTTTAGCGAAACACGTATCACGTATTAAAATCAATAAAAGTGGAAATTTTACTAAAGATTTAGTGTTTTATTCTCACTGAATATGAATTTCCATCAAGTAACGGCCGAGTCAGTTAATTACCCTGTATATATTTTCACCTCAATGAAAAGAACAGAAAGTTTGGAAAGTCCAATACTTCTTTTTATCTGTCGAGTTATTAAACTTTTCTAATTATACTTGCGATTAAAAATCAATAGTTAGACTAGCTCTGTAGTGATTTACCTCTCATAAATAAATCTCATCGCAAACCAAACCATGATGGTAATCTTAGGGGCGGTTCGTCATAGATTTCATAGGATTCGCTTGAACAATATATTTTTTCTTGTAATATTGGCTGTAAATACTGGTGTATTAGAACTAATAGTATCGAAGCGTTAAGTTGTAAAGGAAAACGATCACATCAAATGTACAAGACTGCTACTACTACTTGTGGGATATTTCAATTATTTGCGAAGACAGAGAAATCAGGTTTTTCCCAACACCTCGTTACATCCTGGTGAAACGAACACCAACATGTTTTTCATTTTGGTTACAGAATTTAACATACAAGGTAATATTGAAATTTTTACAGCTCTTTATCTTCACAAATATTGGAGATACTATATACCACAAATAGGCAAAAAAAGGATATCTTGTACATTACTAAATTATGTTTAACATAATTTTGTAAGTTTTTTTAAAGGATTTTCTAAAGTAATAGGGGATAGTGGGCTCTACAATAATCTTTAATTTTGCACAAGAACTGTGACTTAACCAACTGTTATAATTAATTCATTTTATTGATGTTCTAACGGTGCAACAATGAAGTCTTAACGTAAGAATATTATATGTGTATGTTGTCAGGCTAGATCAGGTCGTTCATTAAAAAAATGTGTCAATTTCTACGTTGCCAACCACATAAAATAGGCGCATCGGCAGAAATGACTTACTTGTAAATATTTATACGTTTAGTTATGTTTTTTTGTCATATGATGGGCGACAATAGCAAATTAGATTTTTTATAATATATACGAGGCGCGTTTTTTAAGCAAGTATCGTTTGGAAAAATGGACGCTGGAGTGTTGCGGTCGCCGTTCCGCGCAGAGTACCTGCATCTATTGGCTAGCCACAAACGCCATTAGCATTCATCTAAGTTTACGTTTCCTTGTGCGTGTTTAAACGGCCTGAGACTACTGAAAATCCCGCGGATTGTGAAATACGTGTTGTAATTCGTTTTTTCAAATGCAAGAGACGTGAAAGCGGCCAAAATTCATCGGCAGATTAGTGAAGTGTACGGCGAGGATGCTATAATGACCTGATGCGGAAATTTGATGAAAAGTTCGAGAAACAAACACTTTACAACTTTATCATTACGAAAAGATGACGCATATATATATATATATATATATATATATATATATATATATATATATATATATATATATATATATATATATGCATCATTACTTGTCGCGAGTTTGGAGAATCCAGGACAATCATTGCGACTATTGAGGTCGATTTTGGATGTATGCTAGCCAAAAATGCATCGAACTAATAGTATCGAAGCGTTAAGTCAAGGACGATCTTCGATACAAATCGTACACATTAAAAATACGATAGATGCTCTCCGAGGCTGTCAGGACAAAGCGAGTTGCTCGCTACAATTTGCTATTGTGTTGCTTGAAAAACGAAGCGACAGGACGTATCAGCTTCTTCCCTGGCGAAAAATTTTTACTTTTGATACCAAAATCAACCGGAGGAGTGATCGCTGAGTCGCCGACGACCCCGATGATGTCACCGTTGTCAGAACGAACCTGCTAAGTGTACTGTCGAGTGGAGCTGATGTCATCGCATTTTTAAAAAAGGAAAATCCGCCATAAAAGAAGTGTATGTGCGCTTTCTGACAAGTATGGCGAAGGCGTGAATGAATACTGCGTCCTTAGAAAGGTTATATATTTTTTAGCAGGAAGGTACAGCTGCTTACAGGAGCCATTTGACCCAAAATTGGGTCTCAGACACCGTCCATATGTTTTGGTCCAAGGAATTTTGACCTCCTAGCAGCCTAAAGTTAAGTCCCTTGGACTATTACGTATGGAACGTAATTAAAAGACCCACTGAAAAGGTCTGGCATTTCAATGTGACGTCATTAAGGACCGCTATTGAGGCAACATTGAGCCGACGGTTTCAGGAAACCGGTATAGCATGGGCGGTGCAACGATCGCGCATTTCTCCAACACTAAATGGCAGGGATTGCAATGAAGTATCACGGATGAAATAACCCAAGAGCCTCACAAGAGGTTTAAACTTTGAATATATCAAATCCCTAGTGAAACTAAATAGACAAGGTCTAAAGAGTGAAGATTGTAGCAGAAATATTCACGTATCGGGGTGGAAGACGAGCCAGACTGAACGTTATGTTTGGAGCAGAGCGTAACATCACCTCGTTTAATTGTGTCTTCCTCGACAATCATGACAGGATTGCAATAAAAGGATTCGACCTGGAAGAATGTCGGGCATTTGTAAAGAATATCGTCCTTCCACAATCCTCAAAAATGATGGGCATATAAACCACTTGTCAGTCTCAATATGAGTATTTATTTGTTGTCATTACTGTCTACGTAGATTTAAAACCAAAATGGCCAAACCTGTCAACATACACTTATTATTTGCACAATAACTAAAATCGTGTTATCATGTTATCCTTAACACATTTTGAAATATTTTCAGATAATGTTTGACAGATCATTTTTCTGTAGTTATATGTCGACAAGAAAATTATTTAGTTTTTAGCGAAACACGTATCACGTATTAAAATCAATAAAAGTGGAAATTTTACTGAAGATTTAGTGTTTTATTCTCATTGAATATGAATTTCCATCAAGTAACGGCCGAGTCAGTTAATTACCCTGTATATATTTTCACCTCAATGAAAAGAACAGAAAGTTTGGAAAGTCCAATACTTCTTTTTATCTGTCGAGTTATTAAACTTTTCTAATTATACTTGCGATTAAAAATCAATAGTCAGACTAGCTCTGTAGTGATTTACCTCTATAAATAAATCTGATCGCAAACCAAACCATGATGTTAATCTTAGGGGCGGTTCGTCATAGATTTCATAGGATTCGCTTGAACAATATATTTTTTTTTCTTGTAATATTGGCTGTAAATAGTGGTGTATTAGAACTAATAGTATCGAAGCGTTAAGTTGTAAAGGAAAACGATCACATCAAATGTACAAGACTGCTACTACTACTTGTGGGATATTTCAATTATTTGCGAAGACAGAGAAATCAGGTTTTTCCCAACACCTCGTTACATCCTGGTGAAACGAACACCAACATGTTTTTCATTTTGGTTACAGAATTTAACATACAAGGTAATATTGAAATTTTTACAGCTCTTTATCTTCACAAATATTGGAGATACTATATACCACAAATAGGCAAAAAAAGGATATCTTGTACATTACTAAATTATGTTTAAC
>CM032455.1:42210272-42219601 GCA_019049505.1 Pachyrhynchus sulphureomaculatus | reverse complement strand
ATATCGCTGCGTTCTAAGTGTGGCTAATTTTTTATCGAATAGCTGAACAATTTGCGTAACAAAGTGGTTGCCGCGATTGCTCTCTATCGACCAGAAACGTTAACGTATCAGAATTGTGTTAGGTCAATTTAAACCTGTATCAAAAAAATCCCTGTAGATGAAAGTTGGATTTACCATTACCAACCAGAAATCAGGAAACAGTTTAAACAGTGGCTGGTTAGCGAAGAATCTGCCCTGAAAGAGGCGAAAGCTGTTCCGCCAGTACGAAAAGTCCTGCGACTGTTTTCTGAGGCCTAAGAGGCATTATTTTAATATATTAACTTCAAAAGGGGAAAACAATCACAGGGGCTTCCTACGAATTTCTGTTAGGTCGTTTAGATTCAGAAATAAAGTCCCCGTTTTACCAAAAAAACAATGCTTTTCCATCACAACAACGCGCAGCACAGTCGCCTGCATTAGCAACAGCAAAGATTAGTGGAATTGAGGTATGAACCTCTTCCTAATCTCCCTTATTGGCCAGATCTGGCACCATCCAACTATTATCTATTTCTAAACATGAAGAAATGAAATTTTCGTCGAACGAAGAAGTCATAGCAGCGACGGACGCTTGTCATACTTCAGCTAATAGTACTACCGGTAAAAAATAAACAGGTTGTGATAAAATTTGCTGTACGTCACTTCCGCCTAGAGTCAGCCCTCGTATATTTGATTTTATATACCCACGTAAGAAAATTATAAAAATTATAAATTTATTTGTAATTGGAATATTCAGGTGGGCATTTTTAAAACATTTTAAATTGTACGGTAACCACCTTAGGATTGCAATAAACTTGATAATTCACTACTCAGTATATATCACCACTTCACCAAACACTTTATTTTTGCACTCGACGCGCGTTTCGCTAACCATGTTAGCTTCATCAGGAGCGATGATTGACTAAAGCTAAACTACCAAATCTACCCTATTTATACTTAGCCTAACCCTTGAATTACTCAAGCGGAACTAATGACATAGGCAAGGCTATCAGTTCCGGTCAAGTAACCAGTAGAGGGGACTATAAGGAATAGGCCCTCTGTCTTTGTTTAAACTACTTTTACATTTTATGATTTCCATACTTTCGTATGCGTTCAACAATCTCCTATCAGATACATTTTTTATTAATCTTAGATTATCTAATGTTACAGTATGATCAGCTTCAAGAGCATGTTCGGCAATGCTAGACTTTTCTGTTCTGTTGTATTTTAAGTGTGCTAAATGTTCTTTAAATCGTGTTCTAATTGACCTTTTAGTTTGCCCAACATACTTTTTGTCACAATCATTACAACTAATTTCATAAATTCCACTTTTCTCACAATTAGGAATCTTATCTTTGGGATTTCCTAAGATATATCCTCAGGTTGTCTGATGACTTATAGACTAAGGCGAGGCCTACCTTATTAAATACCTTATTGAGTCCCTTGCTATATTTCGGATTATATGGTATGGAGACATACTTGGTGTTATTTTCTTCGCGTGTAAAAAAGGTGGAATTCTGAATATTAAACCTAAACTTATGCCTATTGATTAGCTTATTTACTAAGTCATCGTCATAACCATTAACTCTAGTTATATTTCTAATACGATTCCTTTCTTTATTAAAGTTTACTCTATTCAGAGGGAAAGTGACCAAACGATGAACTAAAAAATGTAATGACGCTAATTTATGTTGTTTGCAATGAAATGAATCATTAGGAATATATCTATCTTTTACTGTGTCCTTCCTATAGATATCAAATTCTAATCTATTATTATTTTTAATAATTAAAATATCTAGAAAAGGCAATTGTCCTTTGTTCTCAACTTCGTAAGTGAATTTAATGGAATCGTACCGGCTATTTAATTTGGAAACAAAAACATCAATATTTGCTTTCTTTGTATCAAAAATCGCGAAAATATCATCCACATACCTATACCATACCCTTGGGAAATATTCGAATCCTTGACTGGCTTCGATTTCAAACTTACTCATGAATAAATTGGCTATGAAAGGTGACAAGCAATTACCCATAGCTGTGATATCTATAGGAAGGACACAGTAAAAGATAGATATATTCCTAATGATTCATTTCATTGCAAACAACATAAATTAGCGTCATTACATTTTTTAGTTCATCGTTTGGTCACTTTCCCTCTGAATAGAGTAAACTTTAATAAAGAAAGGAATCGTATTAGAAATATAACTAGAGTTAATGGTTATGACGATGACTTAGTAAATAAGCTAATCAATAGGCATAAGTTTAGGTTTAATATTCAGAATTCCACCTTTTTTACACGCGAAGAAAATAACACCAAGTATGTCTCCATACCATATAATCCGAAATATAGCAAGGGACTCAATAAGGTATTTAATAAGGTAGGCCTCGCCTTAGTCTATAAGTCATCAGACAACCTGAGGAATATCTTAGGAAATCCCAAAGATAAGATTCCTAATTGTGAGAAAAGTGGAATTTATGAAATTAGTTGTAATGATTGTGACAAAAAGTATGTTGGGCAAACTAAAAGGTCAATTAGAACACGATTTAAAGAACATTTAGCACACTTAAAATACAACAGAACAGAAAAGTCTAGCATTGCCGAACATGCTCTTGAAGCTGATCATACTGTAACATTAGATAATCTAAGATTAATAAAAAATGTATCTGATAGGAGATTGTTGAACGCATACGAAAGTATGGAAATCATAAAATGTAAAAGTAGTTTAAACAAAGACAGAGGGCCTATTCCTTATAGTCCCCTCTACTGGTTACTTGACCGGAACTGATAGCCTTGCCTATGTCATTAGTTCCGCTTGAGTAATTCAAGGGTTAGGCTAAGTATAAATAGGGTAGATTTGGTAGTTTAGCTTTAGTCAATCATCGCTCCTGATGAAGCTAACATGGTTAGCGAAACGCGCGTCGAGTGCAAAAATAAAGTGTTTGGTGAAGTGGTGATATATACTGAGTAGTATCATTGTGCCAAAGATTCCACATTCCCAACTTAGTTGATAATTCACGTTTTTTTGTTCGAGAAGCATGTTAAAATTTATCAAGAATCTGGCATTTAAATTCTAGCATCCTCTTTTCTATGTTTAAAATTTTGTATATGAAGTTTCAATATTTTCTCACTAAAAAAAAAACTATCTGAATTATACATAATTTGTTTGAACTTTTATGCGTTTACCTAACGTAAACCTAATTGACTGTAGTTAATAGTACAACCACCAATAATTTGAATTGAACACCTAAACCTACCCTGTACAATACATACAACTTTCCCAAAAAACTACTATGGCGGACACTACTATAGCTTTGTACTACGATTTTGTCAACAAAACATTTTAAAACATACAGAGGATGTGACATAAGAAGGGTCTATTTAGCATTTAACATCAACAGACGCTAATTGTTTCACATCCTATTTACTGATTTTGAATATATAGTGCAGTAAAAAAAAGGTCAAAATAATGATGAGATAGGCATAGTTTAGATATAGCAATATTATGATTTTATCCTTTCTGAAGTATCACCAGGAGTATTGTCCTTAGTTTTGAACCTCGAAAAATTTGTGCTCTTTTGCTTATAAACAATGTAGGTTTTCAAAACGCGTTTTCTGAGCTTAAAATGTGAATAATTCTAGTTATATAAGTCAGATCGAGACAAAAAAAAACCAAACTCTTCGTAATGAATTTTCCACCAAATCCTCGTTGGTTATAAGTCGCTCAAGTGCGTACATAACCTACAAAATTGAAAAAAACAGGCAAAAAAACTTTTTTCTCATTTTATTGTACAGGTCGACTAAGTGAAACGATCGGCTTGAAACTTTCAGAAAATATGCCTTTTTGTTATAGCAAAAATACCCTGAAATTTTGATACAAACATATTGAACCCAGTGGGCCAATTTGAATTTGTTATTTAAAATTTGAATTGCCCGCAATTTTATGACATTTAGTCAATTAAAAACAATTACAGTTTTTTTTTACATTTGTTTATTAATCAAATAACAACAAATGCGTTTTTCGGTCATTTTGACAAAAAAATTGAATTTTTTTATCACATCTGGTAGAGAATCGCGAGACTTTTATTTTTTAAAACATCATTTTCGTTAACGTGAAAATGACCGAAACACAACATTTGTTGTTATTTGATCATTTGAAATTTTCAAAAAATCGTTTTAATTTTTTTTTTTTTTGGTTAGAGTTATTATTTATACTTTTAAGAATATTTCAAGCGTTACAAAATGGAATCGCAGACTGAAGGTAATATAAAAAAAAATTATACACTTTTAAGATGCGGACGCGGTACTTTTTTTCTTGTGCGTTTTTCTCGAAATTACTTTTTTCAAACTGGTGGACAAAATATCTCGAGATCTACTGAACCGATTTTGATAAAATTTATACCACATTTATAATATTGTCTTGAAGTTGGCAATATGGTGTTTTCGATTGGATGCACCGTTCATTTTTTATTAATTTTTAAAGCTCAAAATTTTTGTGAAAAATCCGAATTTTTTTTTGAACGGCTGTCATTCTACAAAAAAAAAAAAAAAATTTCCCATAAGTGACCACTTAGCTATGACCTTTCTTAACAATAAAATATGATTTGTTGACTGAGAAAAAAATTCTACCGGTGGCAAGGATTTTCCAAAGAGGGTCCTGCAAAATGGTTCATTTCTCAGTCATTTTTAAATTTTTTTAATACTATTTTTCTTTTAATTTTTCGTTAAAACTATAATGTATTTGTGAAAAATAAAAATTATATTATATATACAATAGTTGCGCCAAAAAAAAATTATTTTATGTCTATTTTTTCGACCGCCAAAGTTGCGAACCCTTTAAACAAATGTAAAAAAAAATGGTTAAAATGATTTAAAAAAAAAATGTTTTTAATGGCATCGGAAAGTTGACGTCGAGACCTAAACTTTGAAAAAAAAAGATCTATTTTGGACCAAATGACATAAAATGGCGGGCAATTCAAATTTTAAATAACAAGAATGACATAAAATGGAGAGCAATTCAAATTTTAAATAACAAGTTCAACTGTGTCCACTGAGTTCAATATCGTTGTACCAAAATTTCAGAGTATTTTTGCTATAACAAAAGGCATATTTTCTGAAAGTTTCAAGCCGATTGGTTCACTTAGTCGACCTGTACAATAAAATGAGAAAAAAAAAAACCGTTTTGCGTGGTTTTTCAATTTTGTAGGTTATGTACGCTCTTGAGCGACTTAAAATCAACTGGAAATTTCATTACGAAGACTTTTTTAAAGTTCAAAAACGCATTTTGAAAACTTAAATTGTTTATAAACAAAATAGCACAAGTTTTTCGAGGTTCAAAACTCAGGACAATACTCCTAGTGATACCCCAGAGGGGAGAAAATCATAATACTGCTGTATCTAGACCGTGCAATTTCGAATGCTCTTTTTATTGCACTAATAAAAGAACAACGAACATAGGCCGGTCGTTATATAATTTAAACTTACTAAATAAGAATGTTATCCAGATAATAGATTGTTCTGGTAAGAGTAAAGTTTTCATTACCAAAATACTAACGCATGTCTTCACAATGTTCTGTCATTAGGAAAATAATGACTGATAGTGATTTTAAGCGAGAAACGATAGAAAAAAAAATCATGAGTACTTGATGTCGCAGGACCAGCAACAGACCAATCAGCTACTATTCACCTGCTATGAACTGATCGAGGATTGGGAAATTTGAAACTAAGATTCATTTGTAATACGGTAACTGAAAATATAATTGACAATTCCATTATTTTAGTAAAATTGTGATCTTTTAAGGGTAACTGGAATTTATTCTCCAGCAACTAAGATTAAAGTAACTGAGGATTGGTAATTCTTTCCGAGTAAATCAAACACTTTCACGGTAACTGAATTACTTTCACAGCAATTGAAGTACTTTCGCTGGCGAGTTAATTCAATCAGAATAATTCGTGGAATGAATTAATTTGGGAATAATAGGTACACACGTAAATCTCGGGCACATTTCATTAACCATTGTACAATATTACTCATATTTTTAGCAACATAATCTTGCGTACCGGAAAGCAAATGACGTAGCAATCAGAGGAAGAAACGCTAGCCACAAAGAAGAGGAACAAGAAGTTGACGATTTAATTTTTTAAAATAAAGTTATTCTTTAAATAATCTTTGGTGAAAACAGCAAAACGTCTTCCGTTCATAAATATTCCTCGTACACAATGATTTCATCAAGGTAAATATAGATTGGCAGTCTTTACCATAATTAATCCGGCTTTTAATAATTCTAAAAATAATATGCATTCGCTTATTTATAATACAACAAAAACTTTAAATTTTTTTGGTATTCTCATTGATACTAATCTCTGATTTAAAAATCACATAATGAAGTTGAGTAAGACACTTTCTTCGGGTTGGGGTAAGAGAAATGAACTTGGCCCTGATATTGCGCGAATGGTTTATTTTACATTGTTCGAGTCCCATCACAGATATGGTATTTCTTTTT
Source organism: Pachyrhynchus sulphureomaculatus (assembly GCA_019049505.1). Classification (NCBI taxonomy): domain Eukaryota; kingdom Metazoa; phylum Arthropoda; class Insecta; order Coleoptera; family Curculionidae; genus Pachyrhynchus; species Pachyrhynchus sulphureomaculatus. The sequence continues at coordinate 42,213,085 of CM032455.1, read as the reverse complement.
AGGGTTTTGCCAACCAATATCTCCTGAATATTTTGTTTTTGCTGCAGAAGAAGGCTGTCCCCATTACTTGTGCCCATCAGAGGGAATCCTGTAGACCTAGCTTTCTCTCGTTGGAAATTTTGACTCTCACTTCCCGGTTCATCTCGGACACTTCTCCGTTGATCTATGAATCGCTTAAATATTCAGCACGTGGCATCTTAGAAGGGTAACCGACGATCTGCGGCTTTGCCTTTGCCTGTTCCAATTAGGGCTCTCACGAAGCACTCATTAATATACGAGGGCAGAAAATTGTTTAACCATTTGCCAACTCACATCAAGACTGCTAACTCACTTAAAGAGTGTTTCGAAAGTGTCTTAAAAAATTACTAATTAAAAAATCATATTATGATCTAGGTGAGTTTTATGTTGGTTCGCTTGCATGACCTCCTTTGTCTGTTGTTGGCTTTCGTTCCGTTTGATCGTGAAGCACCTGTGCTGTGTTGGTTTGTATGCTCCTTTTTCCCTCGCTGATGACAATTATGTTTTATTGTTTTAGTTTTATATATTAGTGTTAATTTTACTTTGACTAGAACTAGTTCTGTGTTAACTAAGTATCTTGCTGTTTGCCTACTGTATATTTGATGTTGCGTGTTCTTCATTTTGGCTTAGTATATATATTTCGTTTTCAAGTTTCCTTATTATTTATTTTGCGTAGAGTTAATTCATTTATGTTCTATTTTTTGCATTATCACAATGTTTTTATATTTCTTAGATTTAAAATGCTTTGTCAAAGAAAAACCATTGATTTTTATGACAGTAAAGTACTTTTGATTTGATTTTCCAGGCTTGATCGACCAGATAGGTTTAATAGTAAGGCGTAATTACATTACGCGGTTGCCAGATTGCATACGCCTTGCAACAGAATACGCTCGGGATGTATGTTTTATATATCCGCGATTGTACTTATGTACCATTTGTTTTGATGACATATCTGTCAGAAATACTGAGGTGAGCTATTACAAGTCTAGCAGACATATGGAAAAACAAAACAGAAAGACATTGAAAACGCAGGCCCTTGCGACGTTATTGGGGAAATTCAAAAAAATTCTAAGCTGTACAATCTATGTTACTACTAGCATAGACAAAAGAATTTTCCTTTCCGACTATGCAACTGGGTGTGAATTTTAAATTACCAAAAGTGGAATATAAAATTTTCGCAATTCATTTTTTCCTATATGAACAGAACATTCTGGAACGTGCTGCAGCATATTTCGTTTAAAGGGATTAAATCCCATTCATAACACGATAACAAGCAGCCTCTTGGCATCATAATGAATAATTGATTCCACACAATGTTGTACATATCATTTTCCCGCAACAGACTAGGTTATATCTTGCAATATTACCATTTGGCAAGGTACTTACAAACATTTTAATATGGGAATAATTGGCGATACGCAACGTCGGCAGTATTAGAAAAAAAAAGCAGTAAAGCCGACTGAATGGAATTCTCACGAGACCATCAACAAAAACACGATCTTTTCTTCGTCATATTTGGATCAAAAATGTTCCGAGATATATTCAAAATAATTTTTTTTTGTAATTTTCAGTTGCCAACAGATAACGTCAATAAAACAACCAGAAACAAAAAAATAAACCGCGGTCATTTTTATTATATTTTTTTATGCGCACGTTTTACACCGTCTGTCTGAAAAGTTTTCGGACTGATTTTTTCCTCGGACTTTAAACAGCGCCATCTCGTAAATAATAGTAAAAGCTTGAAATCACATTTGTAAACAACACATTTGTATTCAACCAGCCAGTTGTGTTCAGTCAGTGCTGAGTAGTAGACGTTCGAACTGTATGTTTCGTAATCGTGCCACAGAAGTGAGATGGAGTAGAAATCAAATTTCATGTGAAGCTGGGTAAAACAGCTACGGAGAAATTTGTATCTATGAAAAAAAGGTGATGACTGTTTATCGCGTTCCCAAGTGTTTGAGTAGTTTAAACGCGTTACGAAAGGACGGGAGTCGCTCGAGGATGAAGCAAGGTCAGGGCGTCCTAGCACAAGTTCGTTGTGAAAATTTGTCATCTTCTGCAAACCGACCGTCGTCTCTCGTGCAAATTGATAACCGAAGTAAGCGCGATGGACAAAGTCAATGCTCGTCGCGTTTTTTTCACTACGGTGAACGCCAGGTACTATGTGGGTGTCATGGAGCGAGTTTGCAAGAGAATGAAATACAAAGGATTTTTCTTCATGGGCTCGCTGTGATTGTCGTGCAGTTTTTTGAGGCGAAAACAAGTGTTCGTACTTCACCACCCCCTTGTTAGCCTGATTTAGTAGCTAGTGACTCCTTTTTATTTCCAAAAGTTAAGCTTCACATCAAATGTCAACGCTATGACGATTTGGAGGATATTAAACCCACCGTGACGCGCGAGTTAAACATGATCTCAAAAGAAGGTTTTTCTAACAGTTCACGTGGTTGTATGAACGTTCTGAACATTGTATTGAGGTCGGAGCGGACCATGTAGAACACTTAAAGTAATAAAATATTCACTTTTAATTTTTCTATTTTTTTTAATAAGGCAGTCTGGGAATTTTTTCGACACACGATGTATGTAACATTAATGGAATTTTAGATATGCTTTGTTGTTTCTTAAGACTAACGTTAACACATTTTTTTTTAAATATTAAAAAATGGCATTCTTTTGACAAGGTTGTATGGCAAGTGGTGAAATGGCGCAGCGTTTGAGCAAACGAATTCCTTTTTTTAAAATTTATTATTAATATTCATACGGTGTACGTGAACCGAAAAAAAAAAAAAAATTGCGGA
>CM032455.1:41797772-42205272 GCA_019049505.1 Pachyrhynchus sulphureomaculatus | reverse complement strand
TTATTACATTGGCGAATACTCAATAACGGTCCTTTTAGGATAGTTTTTGAGCTTTTTTTCAGGTGGTTGCTAAATAACACATCGGTTGTAAATTTCCAACAGTCCTTTTCAGGATAGCTGGGGAATTTCTCATCTTCTGTATCTGGGCTCTTTATTTTCAGTGACGACAATCCTTTTCAGGATAGTTGTTTTTCTGCGATATTAAGTGCTCTTATTGAATTGGCGAATACTTGGTAACGGTCCTTTCTAGGATAGTTGTTGAGATTTTTTTTTTCTATTTCAACTTTTTTTTTGAATTTTTTTTTCTTTTACGATAATCTTATAACATCGACATATAGTCAACAACGGCCCTTTTCTCAAAAATGGCAAATAAAAATTGCAATCAAGAAGTAACGCAAAAGTTGCATTCAAAAAGGTGTGCGAATCCATTGAATGTAGATAGTCTTGTTGGCAAAGACTTAAGGAATATTTCCAAAAGTTTATTGGAAGTTTTTCCAAACTTACATGAAAAATCCAAAATATGCTAAAAGTGTAGGAAGAAATCAGCCTCCAAATCACAGAAAAATGAATCTCGTGGTAGAAATGATACTGATTCTAATTATTTGGAAGATGTGTCTGAAAACGATTCTGAATTCGAACATGAATTACCCACCAAGAAAGCTGGAATATCTAGAGAGGATGCTCTTGAAGAACTTTTAAATGGATTAAAGGAAAAATTCAATAATTTACCTGAGAATAGACCTATGCGAAAAACCATACTTACAATCGCACTGGAGTGTTGGACTGCTCGTGAAATTGCACAAGAATTTGGTTGTTCTTATAAAATGGCACTTGAATCTAAGACTTTGAGAAAATCTAGTGGTGTATTAGCTACTCCTATTTTCAAGAAAGGTAAGAATTTGGACGCGGAAATGGTCTCAAAAGTAATTGAATTTTATGAGTCTGGAGAAAATAGTCGGATAATGCCTAACACAAAAGATACTGTTATAGTCAAAATCGAGGGTCAAAAATTTATTAAAGAAAAGCATTTACTTCTTTATGATATTAAGGTGTTACACGAAATGTTTAAGGAAAAGTATCCAGAGCATAAAATTGGATCAACTAAATTCGCTGAGCTGCGACCTAAATGGTGCGTTATTGCTGGAAGTTCAGGAACGCATAGCGTCTGTGTTTGCACGATACATCAGAATGTAAAAACAATGATCGATGCTATAAACTTGAAGACGCTAAGAAAAGGTTCGGAAATTGAATTAAATGACTATAAAGATTGCATAAATTATATTTTATGTAGGAAGAGTACTACTGATTGTTTTTTACTTAACTGTCAAAAATGTCCTAAAATGGAAGAATTTTCTGAACTTGTTACTGGATTACTAGAAAAAAATAAAATAGAACAGGTAATATTCAGTACGTGGGAATCTACAGATCGATGCACTCTTATACAACAATGTCTTTCCACAGACGATTTTGCTGAAGAATTATGCAATTGTTTAAAATTGCTTATCCCTCATAATTTTATAGCAAAGGTTCAATCTGAATTTTTAACCAATAAAAAAGAAAATTTACGTGAAGATGAAGTGTTGGTATTCAGTGACTTTTCAGAAAATTTTGCTTATGTAATACAGGATGCCGGACAGGCATTCCACTATAATAACGATCAGTGTACAGTATTTCCTGTAGTATTTTACTATCGCTCTAAAAATGAAATAAAACATAACACCATAATATTACTCTCAGATTGTACCAAACATGATGCAGTAGCAGTTCATATGATGCAGCAGCAGTTCATTTGATGCAAGAAAAGGTCATACCAGTTATAAAAAAATTATGTTCAAAAGTAAAGAAAATTTATTACGCATCTGATGGCGCTAAACAATATTTCAAGAATCGGACTCAAATGAACTTTTTGATGCATCATAAGCAAGATTTTGGTATAGATGCTGAATGGCACTTCAATGCTACTGCACATAGCAAATGTTCATGTGATGGAGCTGGAGCATGCCTGAAATCTGCAGCGACTCGTTATAGCTTACAAGCTCATCCAAATGATGCCATTTTAAATTCAGTTTCACTCTTCAATTGGGCAAAGTCAAGATTCCAAAACATACATTTTTTTCACTATACCAAAGAAGATCATCGAAAAATTTTACAAAAGCTTAATAGACTATTTCCTGACCCACCTGTTGTGCTTAAAATTCAAAGCAGTCATGCATTTATTCCCTGTGCTGGAAATAAACTTAAAATTAAGAGGTTCTCTAATGCAAAAGATGCTAGTTTTACGCTATATTAATTACTTCATAGGTAATAAAAAAAACACTCCTCAAAAAAATAATCATTACAACACATATGCTTCAGTGATTTGCTAAAATGTCAATATTGTTGAGCAATAACTAATTGAATTTTGAGCCAGGAATGAGCCTCGACCTTCAATCTGTCAAAATTTTTAAATTCTTATCACAGATATATGATCAGCGACCTCAAAAACCCCTTTAGATAAAATTTGGTGTCAATTGGTTGATTTTCGAATATATCGCCGCCATATTGAATCAGCCATTTTAGATCCGCCATACTGAATTTAAGAATTTTAGAAATTTGACCTCAGATTCGTTATCAGGGACACCAAAAACCACCCGTATAACAAATTTGGTACAAATCGATAGAATTTCGAAAATTTCATCCGCCATATTGGATCCGCCATCTTGAATTTGGCAAATCAGACCTTGGATTCGTGATCAGTGACCTTAAAAACCCCCGTTTACCAAATTTAGTGCAAATCGGTTCATTTGCGAAAATTCGGCCACCATATTGGATTTTTGACCGCCATATTGGATCCGCCATGTTGGATTGTGTCAACTTACCACCTCAATTTCTTGGGGCGTCCATCAGCTACAATTTGAGCCAAAAAACGACCCAAACAGTTGCGAATGTTTATTTTTACAAGCTTTTTTTGCTGGACACTTGATTTTTCTTCGGCTACCGGCCGCCATATTGGAGCCGCCATATTGGATTTTTCAAAGGCGCACTCGGCATTTGAAAGCAGACGCTCTAAGCTTTAAAATGAGCCCTTGGTCAAGTTTTTTGGTTGCTTCTAATTTTGGTCGTAGCTCTGATCTGGTTGACGCGGATCGTCCCCTATATATATATATATATATATATATATATATATATATATATATATATATATATATATATATATGTATATATATATATATATATATATATATATATATATATATATATATATATATATATATATATATATATATATATATATATATATATATATATATATATATATATATATATATACATATATATATTATATATATATATATATATATATATATATATATATATATATATATATATATATATATATATATATATATATATATATATATATATATATATATATATATATATATATACAAACAAAGAGTTTTTAAGCAAAATTCATTCTGCAACTTTTATTTAACGGGAAATTTTATGCCATTTAAGATTTAAACAAGATATCGCTCAAATGGCCACCGTGGCTCTTTTCGCAGACACGAATCCGCTTACACCAAGTTTCCATGACTCGGGCCAACATTTCCGGCCTTACGCCGACTATGGCACGCCGAATGTTGGTTTCGAGTGCATGAAGAGTTGCTGGTTTGTTGCTGTAAACTTCTGATTTAACGTGGCCCCAAAGAAAATAGTCTAAAGGCGTTAAATTGTACGATTTCGGCGGCCAAGCGGTATATATCGTGAAATTAATGACTCACCGAACTTGGCGCGCAATAAAGCCATGTTTGGCCGGAAATATGGGGCGGTGCGCCATCCTGCCGAAAATAACAGTGGTCTGCGTCCATTTCGTCAAATTCTGGCAAGAAATATTCCTGCAACATCGAGTTATAGCGCTCGTTATTCACGGTAACGGTAACCCCTTCCTGATTTTTAAAGAAATAAGTTCCGATGATGCGTCCGTGCCATACTCAACACTAAACTGAAATTGTTTGCGGATACGAAGGTGTCTCATGAACCACTTGGGGATTGGATTCGCTCTAATAATGGCAATTTTGTTTATTAACGAAGCCATTGAGTCAGGAATGGGCCTCATCGGAGAAGATGATTTTCTCATGAAATTGGCTGTCGGCTTCCGTCATCTCCAGAGCTCAATCGCTGAATTTCCGGCGCAAACAATGGTCCGTAGGCTTTAGTTCTTGGGCCAATATTATCTTATACGGATGCAAACCCAAGTACAATCGCAAAATTCGTCTGAGATATGCCCAACTCTTGAGAACGGCGCGGAATCGACACATTTTTGTTCTCACGAACACTGACTCGAACGGCGGCAACATTCTCTTCACTACGAGCGTTTCTTACACGTCGAGGCACCTTTTTTATCGTGGAGAGTAAATTCACTTTCAATCTTTTTGAATTTGGAGCAGAATAACGACCGTGTTTTAATCGAACTGCTCTTTGCGTAGCGCTAATAATTTAACGCGAATTTACGTAGTAATTTTGGACAATTTCCAAGCGTTCTTTTAACGTGAAACGATTCATGATTGAATGACAAACCTTACTAAACACAGCTGACGTCAGATGTCAACCATCTGCCAACCAACATGGCCGCTATTAGCTGTCAAAAGTCGGGACATCCCTGATGGAAAAACCTTTATAATATATATATATATATATATATATATATATATATATATATATATATATATATATATATGTTATGAAATTCACTGCATATATTGAAATGGGTGACTCGTGAGGCCATGTAGAAACATATTCAATACTTTTTTCAAATTTTTGAAAAATTAAAAAAAAAGGGGACAAAACTCCTTTTTATTAAATATTTACAAAACCAACCCGTCCATGAAAGACTGACCTTGGCCTGGGTAAGGCGCCGGAAAACTAGATCATTCCCCCTTAACAGGTGTTTTCAAGTAGGAGAGTAGGGCAAATCGACCCTCACCTTAAAAATCGCAAATAAAAATAAATTGACTGTTCTCTTATTCGTCAAATCCATCCTGAGACGCGTTTCGCCGTATCACAGCTCGTCAGTCGAGTTAGGATTGACAAACAAGAGAACAGAATTTACGGGTACTTATCTAAGAAGTTACGGGGCACGATACATGCGTAGTTGTATTGTATGTTGTTCGTTGTATTCTTCCAATGGTAAGAAACTGGATTAGACCATTTAAAGATGACCGTACAAACGTGTACAATGAGGGACGAAGTGGGCGACTGTCCGCCATTAATGATGACGTGGTGTGAAAAGTTGATGAAAGAGTTCGAGAAAATCGACGCTTTACGATTTCTTTATTATCAAATCTACAATTTGTTCTTGCATTTAACGAAGCAAGTTAGCAGTCAGCGCTATGACACCGACGATAGCAAACTGGGCGACGGATTTCTATGAGAATGGAATACAGAAGCTGGTCTTAAAATACAAGTGCCTTAATACTGGTGAAAAGTATGTTAAAAAGTAGATTAAGGCCCGGGTGCCTACGCAAAAATAAAATGTTTAAAAAAATGGTCTCGTGTTTTTAGTATTCCGTACGGAACACTTATAAGATGACTTCGGTGTCTGTCCGTCTGTCACACCCGATTTTCTCCGAAACTATTTGTCACAGAAAGTTGAAATTTGGTAATAATATAGGAATTGATGGCCTCATCAGAGCCATGTAGTTAAGTTTTGACTTAACGGGTTAGTTTTGGGGGGGGGGGTGAAATCGGAAGTGGAAAAAAATTTTTTTTTACTAGGTCATCGAGTGTGGTGTCAAATGAAAGCTTGTGAAAACGCGAGTAAAAAATATACATATAATGTAATACTTGCGCGCACTTTTCTTTGTGTTATTTTTAAAAAATCGCGAAAAATCGCTGTCCACCCGCCTTATCTTGAAAAGTACTTATCAAAAAATTTTGAAAAAATTCTGGAATATTCTCCACAGGGTGCAGATTGAACGAAAATTATCACGAGTGAATTACCTTTAATAATTTATCTGGTATATAAAAAAAACAAAAATTTCAAGGTCATCAGTTTTGAGTAAAGATTCAAAACAAACTTTGTTGAAAAGCCATTTGGGGTGTGTTTTGTGAAGTCACTGATCATTTTATACCTCCGTAACAAAATTTTTTATTTTAAAAGCAATCAACGTACGGAACACTAATTGCGCAAGTTCAACTTGCACTTGACCGGTTATTTTTTTTAATATCAAAACGGTACTTATTTTAAAAAAACGAGCCTTGTATTATGTAAAGAAGGGGTTTAAGGATTGAGGTATATTCCTAATTGACACATTATTTGAGAGCAAGCTTGGTCCACTGTTGAATTATAAGGTATGGAGTTAACAATGACATACTTATGGACAACTTACCTGTCAATATATTTCTTCTGTAAACATTTACAAATAAAATCTTGAAATTCTGAAGAAAATTGTCCATCAGAAGGTAACCTTGGCGGATCATCGGCGACGACTTGTTTCAATTGTTCAAAAGGGGTGCCCCATTGACGATAAGGGAAAGTTCCAGTCGCCATTTCTATTAGGGATATTCCCAACGACCATACATCTGATCTAATATCATATTGTGATGGGTTACCTTGAGGATCTATTCTTTCTGGCTAAAAATTAGGAAAAATGTGCCTTAGGTAGTCTAATAAAATTAATTTTCGTAAAAACAAGTAGAGATGTAAGGGGTAGTACTTATTAGGATTCGGGAAAACCGGGTACCCAGCAATATTATATTAAGCTAGTTCTGTTATAGCCCAGTCGTCAGAGGCAAATCTTGACGAAAAGCTCTCGTTAAATGTTAAGAGGGTGTATTTTGGCATACAGGTAGTTTTTTTGGATTTAGAATACGGTAAAAAAGTTTGCTGTTCTAAAGTGTACGCTATGCCTACAAAATCGAAAATAAATTGAAAAATTTGGTTTTTCGCAAATATCTTTAAAAATAAAAAAGATATCGAAAAACTAATAGCACCACGTTTTACCGCAATTTAAAAAAAAGTATTTAAAATAACCCCTTCAGTTGTAGTAAGAATCATGCTTCCAACCTCATTTATGAATAAATTAACGTTTCTGTATACCGTTAAATATTTTTAAATTGGCTATTAAGGAGTTTGTCGAGGTGCTGATTCAGAATCCGATGACAGATTTGAAAAATTCAAAATGGCGGATCCAATATGACGGCCAGAGTACGTAATTCATTTAATTTCTTCCGAGTAATTAAGAATTTTTGTGTTTTCAATAACTGTTTTCTTTGTACCTGGATGTTTAAATGAAATATAAATACTTTATACTTAAAGCTTAGACTTTTATCTTTCATTTCCCACCATTAAATATTTTCTTTTATTTTAAGTTTAAGTTGTATGATAAAAAGCAAAAAATACGTTTATCATGAACACTTTTAAGAGCAAAATTACAAAAAAGAGAAAGTTTTTTAAAATTTTTAATGATTTTCTAATATCAAGTATATTTTTAACAGTAACCAAAAAAAAGTGTGCGACTTTTTCTGACCATTTCGTACTGCTTTGAACGTAAAATTGCCGGCGGCGCACTAGAGCAGGCAAATTTTCATATTTTAAAACTCAATTTTTAAATAACACAGACAATGTGGGTTTTTTTAATTATTCTTATATTGAAACTTAAGGTATAATAATCATATCTGCACGAGGTTTTTTTTCAATACTATATTTTATTAAATATTTGTCATTTACTGTATGCCCGTTAAAATTATACAAACAAAAATTTTGTTTTAAGTTTTACAAATTATAAAGCAACAAAAATAAAAACTATTAGTATCATCGGAAAGCTGAAAGCCTCATTTTCAAAAAGCTATCTTTTATTTTTTTTACATTGTGAAAACAAGTAATATCGATTAACCTTCGAGCAATACGCGTAGACTTTCAAATTAACCTATTTGGCGCGCTATTACCTATCCGAATTTTTAATAAACTCTCACGCTTATAAAAAAAATCTGGAAAAAATCTATATACTTTTTTCTTGTAAAATTTCCCGCTCTTTCACGTAGTGCTATAGTTCTTCGATATCTTTTTTATTTTTCGAGCTATTAACGAAAAACCGAATTTTATATTTTATTTTGGATTTTTTGGGCTTAGCGTACATCAAACTTTAGCAATTCTACGTATTCTACATCCAAAAAATTACCTGTGTGCCAAAATGCAGCCTGTTAACATATAATGAGAGCTCAAATCCTCTGGCGACAGTACTAACTTTAGGAAATTTTCCATGAGATGCGATAAATTAGCGCTTTGGCAACTACGCGTCTGGTTGGTAGGTGTGAAACTCCCTATTTAGCGGTAATACGATGAATCCCCGAGCGAAATAAAAATGTATTTCTTTATTTATTTCAATCACAATTCACATCAAATAAATTCAACAGAAGGAACCTGCTCCCCGTACGTGGACGGCGGTTTGATTATAAGAAAATATTTACAAAATGATTATCAACTAAATAAAAATTATAAACTAAAATATTGGTCTGTTATAAAATTATATCACGCAACCTGTATTAAAAATATTAAGCAGTTTCTTTTGGGTCAATTTTAGTCAATCCTTATATATTACTTCTAATCTATTTCTTTAGTTCACTTTTGAATGTACTCCTTGCATCATCTTCTTTTCAGCCTGATCGCATCCATTTCTGGATGTAGGCTTCTTCCAAATCTTTCTATCTTTCCCTGTCCAGAGCCGTTCTGTTCCAATTTTTTCCTGCGATATTCTGGATGTCGCCTCGTCACCTTCTTTGAGGTCTTTCCACACTCCTCTTATTCTCCCTCGGGCGCCATAATGTAAGCTTGTAGGCCCATCTATCATTGTTCTCTCTCGCTATGTGGCCAACCCATATTCACTTTAGTTGAGCCGTTCTTTCCAAAGCATCCATCAGCCGTGTTCTTCTCTCAAACTCACTCCAAGCATAGCTCTCTCCATTACACGCTATGCCACTCGCAGTCTGTTCATCGACTTACGTGTTAGCGACATCGTTTCAAGACAGTACGTGAGAACTGGCAGTACACATGACTCGTACATTTTCCTTTTGAGGTTTATAGGGATATCTCGTAATCTAAAAATCAACCTGGGTTTACCAAAAGCTGCCCCACCAAAATCCACTCTTCGAGAAATTTCTGCTATTTGGTTCTCCTTTCCTAGTAGTATTTGTTGTCTGAGGTATACATATTCGGAAATGTTCTCTAATACCCGATTTTCGGTGGTAATCGTTATTTGTTCTGGGCTCAGGTTCATTTTCCAATCCGTCTCCTGACAATGCATGATAAAGTTCTTCCAACATAGTTGTTAATTCATTGAGTGTAGTACCGATTAGAACGATATTGTCCGCAAATCGTAGATGATTAGTTGTTCGGCTTCCGTCTACGTTAATCACCTTATTTTGTCAGTCTAAGGTTTTTTAAAAACGTCCTCCAGTGCCAGTGTGAACAGTTCTGGCGAGATCGTATTTCTCTCACTCTCTGTATCATCTAGTGATTTCATTTCATTCGGTGGCTTATTGAAATTTCTTATAGCTTTTACAGAACAATTTTTGTTGCTAACAGTTTTGTTAATATCAGGTATCTTTATCCTCCTATTGATCGTCGTGCTGTTTAACGTCAGAAAATTATCGCTTAGAATGGGACAGTGGTATTGTAGTGACTCATATGTAAATATTTGTTGCAAGTTCAATGGATTTTTCTAAATAATAAAATTGTCTTTGTTGACTATTTTTAACAATCTGGGATTCTTGTAAAAATCTTAAATTATTGTAATATGCTCCGTCCCAAGCGATATTTCTATAGCTAATAATACTATGAAAAAAAGCATAGTAAATCAACTATAATGTGTCTGAATCCATTATCTCTGCTAGTTTATAGAAAATGAATAATAGGTATTTAGTTATTTTGATAATATATTCAATATGTTAATCCCATTTAAGATTGTGGTCAAATATGATTCCTAAATATTTACAGTTTTCTACTCTTTTGAGTTTTTTATCATTTGCTTTTATTTCTATTTGTTTTGGGGCCGTTCACAATAATTACCAAAATAAATTAACACAATTTTTCTACATTCACAGACAGCTTATGCTAGTCACATAGCAATTTTTGCAAGATATTCATTTGTTTTAATTTGGGTTTGATTCCTCAGTAAATATAATTGCTGTATCATCGGCATATGATAAAATTGTATCATTATTCATCTCCTTTAATAGTTTATTAACATCTTCTTCTTCTCATACCTTCTCCTAATAGTTAGAACTTGCTCTTAAGTTTCTTCTTGCACTAGCTTCTTCAATATTTAGTGAAAGGCTATTTTCTGAGGTTGGAAATATATATGAAGAAAAAAGGAACAGATTGTTGTCTAAAAATGGTGAAATACTGACACTTACCTACATCACAGCATGCTCTCTTCTAGGTATAAGTTTTGTTCTAATATAAATAGTTTAGGTTTGTTCTGTTTAAAATGTTTTTACTATGCACATTTTTCAATTTAGTTATATTTTGCTCAAAACATTTGGCAGGGTATCGCCGGGTAATAAAGTATCCGGCTAAGCCGGGTACCCAGCCAAATCAGCCGGTTACCCGATTTTGGCTGGGTAGACCAGGTACTTGCTACATCTCCAAAAATAAGTATACTGATGCAAGAATACTTACAGCCATATATGGTTTACATCCGGCATCAATAGTCTTAGCAACTGAGTCGACCAAATATCCACTAATTCCAAAATCGCACATCTTTACTTGGCCCTGTCTGTTAACCAGGATATTTGACGGTTTTACATCCCTATGTATTACTTTTAATTGTGAGTATAAGTAGTGGAGGGCGCTAACTACAGCAAAAGCGATTTTACCTAAAATAAAGTATTCAAGCATATAGTAAATTGTTATCATACAAGGGCTTTTTTTATTGAGCATAGCACACATGTTGCAGGAAAATCGCTAAAAAGCGATTCACCTTCGTCTTGAATCCCTGTAAATTGTACTCGGTGGGAAAAGCAGTCCTGGGCAAATCATTTCAAAGGGATAAGGTTCTTTAAAAGGGTTGTACGAGGAGTGACAAGCTGAACTTCATTTCCACCACTCTGAGAGGAATTAAGTGGGCTACATCCCATGAACACTTTGCCTGAAAATATTTGTAGAATAGACTCAAGTTGCCAACTGTTTTTCTTTCTATGTTCCAAGCAATCAAGATTGCTCGTGCCTTCTGGGTCTCCAATCAGACAAACAGCTTCTGATTAGAATCCAACAAATGTAGTGTATGTTTGGGAGCAGAGCCCCAAACATGCACACAAATTAATTTAAATATAATTTTTTAAGGTTATGTTAATTTACGAGGCATTTAGATAACTGTCAGTTAATAATATGATTATAAAAGAAATATCAGCACAGTCAAAAGTGCATGCTTCTGCCATCTATGAAAATCGGTCATGAACTTTTGCAATCGCCCAATAAATGAGATCGAGAGTAGCAGACAGTATAGCGGCTTGGGACACACCGGCATATGCTGTCTGAAGATAATATTGGGCGTCCTTGATCGCATTACGGGAATAGTTGGTCGTGTGTTTCCTTGGAAATCAATAGTCGAATGTGAAGCAAAGAGTTCAGCCAAAAAGTCAGATTTCTCAAATGGCGTTGTTGCAACAGTATTTGTACTTGTTATAGTGAGTGGTGGTATAGTTGATTTAGTGAAATTTTGTTTTTAATTCTTTAATTGTGTGACTTCCTGGTTTCGTGGTATTAAGAGTGACAGTGTTCCTGGTGGTAAAATGAGGTTCATTCGAACATTGTGAGAGAATTAAGCAAAAACAAAGTTGAATTATTCGGCGAATTCACCTGCTCCGGCATCCAGTTAATTATGAAAAAGCCTCTTTATTCTTGGACAAAAACTTCCCGATGGCAAACTAGAGGCGAGGTAAAAATAACTCTGGGATTTTCTGGGATATTTTAACACGCTGCTTGCTTAAAAATTGAAGTGCACATGTTGCAAAATTGTTTAAAATTTAATGCAGTTTAGTGAAATTGTAATTATCTACAAGGCGTATTCGAAAAGTAAGGGCCGTTTGGTCATAAAAAAAATATATTCGTTAGAAAAAGTTTTGACGGTTTTAGTTTCCTACAAACCTATTTCACTTTTCCACATAATCGCCGTTCACCTCTAAGCACTTTTCCTAACGCTGCACCAGCTTCTTTAAACCCTCTGCATAGAAGTTCTCCGTCTGTGAATTGAACCAGTTGACCACGACGGTCTTGAGTTCCTCATCGTCTTTAAACCGTTGTCCACCAAGCCACTGTTTCAAATGCAATTGTCGAACAGATCGCAGCTTTTGTCTACTTGCTGAACAATCTCATCGGTTTGGATACTGAGCCTGCCACTCCGCTCTTCATCATGCACATTTGTGCGGCCATTTTTGAAGTTTCGACACCATTGTCTAACCTTTCCTTCACTTATTACTGCAGGTCCATAAACTAGACACAACTCCCTATAAATGTGAACAGCTGATGATCTTTTTGCACACAAAAATCGAATTACAGCACCCCCCTCGCAACTGGCGGGAGCAACGATTTTCGCGGACATTGTTTTCTGCATTTACCGACAGGTCAACGACTACTGAATCAAAACAATAACTGCATTGGCTTCGGAAACAGTCAATTCATGGTGCTGCATATGTACAACTTTGTGCAGACCCGCCAATATTTAAATATAAGCAAACGGCCCTTACTTTTCGAATACGCCTCGTACTTTGTGACTTAGAAATGTGAAGCAATGCAAAAATCTAAAAGAGTCATTTTCTCACAGACAATACTTTCCTCAGCGAGGGATGTAAAATGCATTTTGTAATTTTCTCGTTCTATTTACGTACCAAGTACAACATGTTATGTCAGTATCCTTATTGTGTACTTACCTAGAACGTACTCGGGTATCTTCCTCCCGTTCTTATAAACCTTAGCATAAAACTTATCCAAACTGGTATCCATAACCTCCATACATATCCAGACGTCACCCTCTCTAAAGAGGGCGCCGTAAAATTGTACTGTGTACGGACAATCGCTGCTTCGCATAGAAATATCCAGATCCATCAGGAGACGTTTCTGTTCTTGGGTGTTGACTGTAGCGGTTATACGCTAAATAAATGAAGATTAAGAATCAAATTATTAATAAAGCATGGATCGACAAATGTGTTTCCTTGTAGATACGAGAATACATTGTTCCGCCAAAGTCTCATTTCCTGATTTAGATTAACGATTTGGCCACTATCAATATTTCAGGCCAAGTTACTTTTTTGTCGATGACACCACTCTTTTCTGGATGGGAAGGACGCCCGATGCGTTGTTGAGCAGCGTGTCTGCTGACGTGCAAAAACTTCAGTCTTGGTGTGAGGCAAATGCGTTCAGTTTCAAGATCAATAAAACGAACATAATTACATACAGTCGGTCAAGTAAGAACGTATCGCGTGTGTATGTTCATTTATTTAATAGTTTTTTTAAATCATTCGACAGTAAACGATTCCACATCCGTATGAGGTTCAGTTTATTACTCCGCGTACAACGCTTTTCAAGCAGTCTTTTGTATGGAGAACATCATCCCTTTGGAATAACTTGCCCGGGGCTGTGTTTCCCACCAAGTACAATTTACGGCGATTCAAGAACAACGTGAATCGCTTTTTCCGTATACATGCCGCTCCTGAAGCGCTTTAGGGACTTCCCTGCAGCACGTGTGCTAGACCCATAAAAAAAAAGCAAAGGATTGCCATTAAAATACTTTTGATTCAGTAGTGTGTCTAGTCCCCATCAGCGTAGATGATCGCCTGACGTCTTCGTGGATGCATTTTCGACAAGATTTTCCGCGTATTCTTGGGGAAAAAATTTCCAAATTGCCCGAATTTGCCGTGGCAGCTGCTTCACTGTGTACATCTTTTTACTATGAAGCTTCTGCTTAATGTATGATCACACGTCTTCGATTGGATTTATATCGGGCAACTGGAATGGCCAATCTAATGTGACGATACCGGATTCCCCGTTTCCACTGGCTTTACGTTTTACTCCGATGCTTGGGGTTGTTATCTTACTGAAGAATCAACTCCTTTATCGACAAATCACCCTTTGGCAGTCGGTACTAATGCCTTCTTGTAAATTGGGAGCATTTTTTCAGCGTTCAAATTGTAGGTAAAGATGAAGTGTCTTCCAAAAGACATCCTCAAAATGGATCTTCACAGGGTGTTTCACGGTGCGCTGAACCAATTGGTTAGTGGAAATTGACCAGGCTCGTGAAGTGCTACCCAAATGAAACTTCATCGGGAAAAATTACATTGCTCCAGTTTCGATCTACGCTTGCCTCTGCCCTCGCGAGTCGTTTCTCTGTTTTTCGCACAGCAATGGTTTTTTGATTGTACTCCGCCACTTGAAATTGTTAGCCTGGAGATGAGTGCCAATCTTTTCATATGATATATCCAAACCTCTCTGTTTTACTTTTTGCGCTCCTTCGTGCAATGTTGTTTAAAGATTTTGAGAAAACATGTTAATAATTGTTTTTTTGTCGTTGTCCAACATTTCCTTTTGGATATCGTCCTGGTAGATCATCAACATTTTTTAACTGAGAGTAGCGTTTCACCTACTTGCGAACGAACGCCTTCGACTTGCTCATATACTTAGCAGCCGCTGTAGGCATCATTTTTGGACCTTTTGGATGATTACATAAGAACTCAGCCCTGAAGCTTATGCAACACTCATGTTCGTTAATATACTATTCAACCATAAATAAGGTTCTCTGCAAATAAAGTATTGTTTGCAGAGGTGCCAACAATAACCTCAAAAAAAGGAATTTCTTTTGCTGACTACAAGTTATAGACATGTTCTTATTTGACCGACTATATACCTAATACCAACAGGTCTTCGACCAAGTTCTTGGGTGTTTAGATTGATGAGAAATTAAAATTTAATAACCATATTCAGGCTTTTAATGCTAAATTGGCCTCCAATTGCTATGCACTTCAAGTGGTTGCAAATAAATGATGGAAACCCATTTGAGATATGGTATACTGTTTTGGGAATTTTGCAGATATTGGTTTAATTCCGTATTTGTTTTCCAAAGAAGAACTATTTGTTATATGTGTACGGCAAATGTTAAAGATTATTATTTTACCGACAAAATATTCTAACCTTACCTTGTTTGCTAATACTGGAAACTTATTCACAAGCAGTTCAGGGGCATTGAAATGGTTCATTAATATGAAACTCTAATAATATACCTTTACCTATTCTGAAGCTAGCACTTACCAGAAGTTCATTCTTTTTTGAGGGCCTCAAACTGGACAATCACCTCTCACCATGTATAAAACACAGCATATATGAAATTATTTTCTTCTTACGACGCCGTCTCCTCACGAAGATCGGCAATCCATATAGCTAAACGAGCTTTAGAAACTGCTGCTCGAAAAATATCACTCGAAGCACATCCAAACCAGTTTCTCATGTCCTTTAGTCAAGAATTCTGTCAACTTCCGATCGATCGTTTGCGATTTATTTTGCCTTCACTAATTAGACAGAGTACTTTGGGCCCCTCATTATATGTCTGAATTATTGAGTTTTTCTTATTTTTATAGTTTCGTTCATTTTGTTCATTCTTTCTAATACTCTGTTTTTTTTATTTTCTGTACCCAGAAGATGCGAAGAAGGCATCTATAAATGTACATTCTAAAGATTCCAGTTGTTTCTCTGACCCAGGGTCAAGGGTCCAGCACTAACATCTATACGATAGCATGGAGAATACATACTCTCTAGCCATTCTCATTCGAAGTTCCAGACTAAGACTTGTGCGATTGAAAAATTTATTCATATTCATGTATGTTACTCGGGCCCATTCAATTCGGGAAATTATTTTAGGAACTCTTTAAAAGAGATTTTAATGGAAATTGCTCTTCTTTCTCTGCAATAGTTTTATAACTGTAATCTGTGTTTGTTCAAATAATTGTAATTCATTTATTATTTGCAATAATATTTTTTTGGAGTGAATATGATTTTATTGTTTTAAGCTGACTTCACTGTTTCTGACATTTATTCTATGTAAGCTTATATTTATGTTTAGATTATTATTTTAATTATAAAATTATTTTAATGATATATCTATAACAGCTAACTCTTTAGAACAAAAACCAAATAAAGAGATTTTTGACATGGAAGGTGCATAAGTTGGTGCCTTGTGCCATTACACATTCTATGCAACCGAGAGATTGATGGCATCATCTTTTTTTATTTAAGGTGCTATTTTTCTCAATTTCAATGGCTCCACAGATGGCTGTTATTTCTTAATTTTGTATGGTCACTATTTGTTTGCCACTTTTAAAGTCACTATTACAGCTTATCATTAGCCAGTATTGTAAGAAAGCTGATGTATAGTATTTGTTACAACTGCAAGGTATGTACTCTTCAAGTTTTGCAAATCACCTTCTGTTGGTTTGTGTTATGTCAAGACTCACCTTGTCTGCCTAGAGAGGACAGCATTGACCGATCAGCATTACAATCTCTGGTACTAACAGCATATATATAAATAGTATGCACAATTCTTACCACTCAGTTTATATTGAACCACCAACCAGTAAGCATCAATAAAGCAGGCAGAAAATACACATAAGCTCAGAAAACTAAGATGTTCCTATAAACCAATGTTCTATATTGCCCTACTAAAATCATTTGATTTATACACTCAACTTTATATTTATTTAGGAATTTCAACATTATATGAGAAGAAGGGATAAAGAGTTTTTCCATAAAGTGACTTTTATTAAATTCAAAGAATTATTTTATAATATATATATATATATATATATATATATATATATATATATATATATATATATATATATATATATATATATATATTTCGTTCTAGCGTCTGGCTCAACATTAATACATGTTCTAGAGTTGTACTACTTACTTTTACAGCCATAATAGTACCACTAGGTATGTGTCGCATTTTTTCAACTACACCATAAGCTCCTCTTCCTAAATCCTCAATTTTTTCTAAGTCATCTGCTTCTACATCAAAAGTCTTGTCTCCAATAGTAATAGTTGTACGAGAGTCCAAATTTCCAGGGGGAATCCTGATATAACAAAGATGAATCAAACAATATTAAATATATACAATAAATTTATCCTTTAAATTGAGAATTGCGAAACTGAATGGAGAAGTTTAACAAAATTACTTCAGAGCAAATGTTTACACAAGATTTGATATGTTGATATTTGTCTTTTTTCTAAAAATTTCCAGGCACTAATGTATCTGGTTCTCCAGCAAATGACATTTATATCAACACAAACACAGAGGAAATAGAGCAGCACAAAGTGTCTGAAGTACCGAAAATAACCACATACACACTACCAAACTTGAAAAACTCAGCAAAGCTGTCTAAATAACGAAATAGACAAATTAATTTTTAGGGTAGGTTTCTTCTAAACATATATAGTCTGTCTTAGGTAAAGGGAGTTCATTTAATAAATTAAACTAACCTGAACTAACTTTAAACTCAAGAATCAAAAAAACACTATGCCAAAAAAATGCAGAAGTTTTATATATTGGCCATACACAAATGTCTATAGCTCGGTACTTGAACTAACAAACATATCTATGGGATTAATTTTATAAAATTATTATTACCAAAGATAATAATTAAATATCAAAACAATAGTATTAGAAGCAAATACAAAATGTTGAAATTCCATGTAATATGGTATGTGAAGCTTGGAACCTAAACTAATTCATATAGAATATAAATGATTACAACTTACACTGGTGGGGCCTCTTCTTGAACAATAATTTTTAATCCTGGCTTCTTCTTACGGGCAGCCATCTCAAAAAGAACCCTGAGAATCACATAGAATTTAAAAAAATTAAGCAAAAATCTTTCCCTGGAGGTTAACAACACAATTAACTATTTCATATAAATTACGTGAACGCGTAAACATACCTGCTGCTTGTGGTAACTGAAAATAAAATGATCTAAAATGGAAATTTCATATACGATACCGGTTTAATTTTTATTTAAACTTAATTTTTTTCATAAATTCACCGAACGTGACCATAAAAAGAAGCAAAAGTTTAGAATTTGGTAATTTTACAAATCGCATCTAGTAACTTTTGGTTTTAACCTTGAACATTTTCTGGCTCATTTCAGGCGTTCTTTTTTTATTTATAGAAAATGCTTCAAATAAAGATGCTTAATTCTACTAACAAAAAATGCTTTTATTTTAATCGTAAATAGCCATAATAATCAATATATTTTTGATAATTCATTAAGCCGAACCTTAAAACTGAGAATATAAATATTTAACTCTTAAGGTTGGCAACCCGATATTTTAATATTAAAAATAATCAGGATACCACTTGGCCATACCGATAATAATGAAAAAATTTCGTCAGTACTTTACTTGCTAAATTATTGCAATCGTGGAATAGAGATTTTCTTTGCGTTCTAAAATTCTAAGATTACGAAAGATACTTTCCAATTTCGATTTGCAAAGAAATCTCTAGCTTTTTGAGTGACATTGCTTCATGGTTAGGGATGTGAGTGGGGTGGATGCCCTTAAATTTTGTTTTTTTAATAGGTATCCTAATTACTTATAGGAAAATATATAGGAGGTAAAAGCGACGGGGAAAGGAATTAGAAGGGTGGCATCGTATTTAGCCTATTATGGATTTTTTCAGAATTCTTGGCGCTAAGAAATCTAAACATAATATTATTACATATTTATTTTCATTTTAACACAAGAAGAAGGCAAAAAGGGTGAATATCGTTACATGTCGTAGTTTCATAGTATTATGACAAATTGCTGGAGTTTTTGGTTTTAAAAATGGACAAATTTAAATAAAATTTAATAAAATTTAAAAAATAAAGGCTTGAGCGAAGAAAAGTATTAATATCTTTACTTACGTATTTACTTTGAAACAAATTTTAAATAAATATGTTAAGTTTCTTACTTATAGAAAAAGTTAACTTCGAATTAATGACGAATTATGGTTTTGGATGGCCTCTAGCTTCACAAAATTATGTCTAGATTAATATTCTTTTTATGCAATAACTGCTGAAGCTGTCCCTGTCTTATTTCAACCAATCAAATTGCATATTTTGACAGGATTCTATCAGCTGAGGAACTGTAATCGTTTAATGGCTGAATTGGTCCGTCAAGTCATATGGTTTCTTTTATTTCATTTAAAATATAAATGACTAAAGTGAGAAAATGAGAGTTTGAGTATTCAAAGAGGTTCATGTGTTAAAATAAGTCGTATGAAACGTCAATGTCATAAACAAAATAAATAGTGAGTGGCAAAAATATTGATTTAAATTGTAAATTTAGTAACAATTACGACTTAATTTTTAATTTTAACAATAATTAAGAGTAACAGAAGATCAGAACACTCATATCCTTCTAAAGTGATAAGTTTATGTTTAATAGATCTAATGAAATGACTGTTTTTAGCAAACTAGGAGTATTTTTTAGTACTAGTATGGGGCTACTTGAAGATTTGTTTCCCCCTATTGGATTTGGTACATTTGCCGGCGCTGTAGTGGTTTGCTTTGTAAGCATTTACGTTTTTAAAAAGCTTAGTAGTGATGGAAATGTGGCAGTTCGAGATCACAGTAAGAATCACAGTTGGACACCGATAAAAATAACTTCTAAGGTAAAATTAGTGGGAATTATAATGTATGTATAAATTTTTAATAATGTATTAATTAGGGTAACGTTTAGATATGAATTTTAAAAAGCTTATGACTGGCAAGTTCAACATTTGGTTATAAAAAATATAGTTATCACTATAGAAAGCCAAACAGGTGGAACAAACCATCGCTGCTCTCGAATTTCTTAAACACTCTGTGTATGTAGAAGTTGTATTATATGTAACAATAATAGAGGTAAATATATGCAGTATCTTTAAAAACTCGATCAGGCACATTTTAATGACCCCACGGTTTTTTTTAAGGGCATAGCACACATGCTGCTGGGAGTTCCCTATTCCTATAAATGTAATATATGTAGATATCTTATGATTTTTAGGCATGGTATTGTTCAGTATGTGAATCATTTCTTATTCATGGTATTGGAGTATATTGTGACTGTTGTGGGGTCTGTGCTGACAATGAATGTGTGAAAAAGGCCAATCAAACCTTAAAATGCAAGTCGGTTACCAGTAGTAGTGATGTTCAACTGCACCACTGGGTAAAAGGTATAACCTGTGTATTTTTTTCAGAATTTTTTGGTAAACTTTAACTTTTCCCCCAGTAATCATTCGTTTTTTTTGGGGAGATTCTAAATGCATGAAATTAGGTTCAATACTCAATACTGTTTATTTATGCTAAATTATACAAAAATCTGTCTTGCACATGTCAATAAAAAATGATATAATAAAAAAATGTAGCTACTCTACTGATCAAAGTAATAAGATTACAACAAAAATGTTAGAATAGAATAGAATAGAATAGAAATATGCTTTATTGTCCTAAAATACAACGTATTTGTTGACAAAGCAAGCTTAACTTAAATTATTATTATATTAATAAACACAAATTCAAAGAAATAAAAAATGAGGAAACAGAACAAGATTAGTAGTCAATGCAGTAAATACAAAATCAAAGAAATAAAAATTACACATATGTCAACCGAAATGCCAACCACTCAGCTACTGTTATATGCTTATTCCAGTCTATCATTGTAGAATTCCTCAAATACATAGTACGCCTTTTTGATAAGTAGAGCCCTAGTCTTTCGTCTAAAGACTCTCTCACAATTCAATCCTCTCAATTTGAGAGGCAGATGATTATATATTTTTTTGCCATTATAAACAATCGTAGATTTGATCAGCTCCGTTTTCGGGGCCGGCAATGGCAAGATGAACGCTCGCCTAGTGCCGTGCCGGCTGACTGGCATTGCCTCACGACGATGTTTTTTAAAGATCATGATAGCAGTTTCCAGGATAAATAGGGCACAAATTGTAAGAATCCTTAACCTCGGAAACAATGGTTGACATGACTCTCGCAACCCAGCTCCTGAAATATATCTAATAGCTCTCTTTTGCAATACAAAAACAGAACTAAAGTGAACTCGAGAGCAGCAAGCCCAGAAACAGATCCCATACCTCAAATGAGCCTCAACTAGTGAAAAATAAGAGGTTCTAGCTACATCCAGCCCCAGGCTACTTGCAATAACCCTATGGGCATAGTAGCTTGAAGAAATTTTGCTGCAGATGTTGCCAGTGTGATCCTCAAACCGCAGCGATGAGACAATTATTAGACCAAGAAATGAATTCTTATCAGGTGAAGAGATGATCTCATTCTCAATATTAACATCCTCTACAGTCCCTGGCCAAATTATTAGACGCACTGCAAGATTTCATGTAAAATATTAATTACCGAGTGATATTGTACCGTTTTATTATTTTAAATTGATTTGTTTTTTATTTTTATATTATCCAATCAATTACCTATTTATTTGACATAAATAAAACAGCATTAATTTAGAAAAGCATAAGTTTATTAAGTTTTAAAGAAAAGTGAAATTAATGTTAGTAAAAGTCAATATTTAGTTGAGCCACCTTTAGCCGCTATCAAAGCTTTAATTCTGCGCGGCATGCTATCAATGCAAGATTGTACTGTCTCCTGCATTTGAGGATGATGATTCCACACATGAATAATCTTTTCTAGGAGCTGGGTTTTGTTGGTAATCACATCTTTAGCCACTTCTCTTTTCATCAGCTCCCACACATTTTCAGTGGGGTTCATATCAGGGCCAATCCAACAGAGGGATATTTTTTTCTGCCAAAAAAGCTTTAACAGACCGAGCAGTGTGGCAGGGAGCTCCATCTTGCATGAAAGTGAATGGTTCCCCATTTGGAAACCATTCTCTGAGCTGCGGAATCAACCGATTTTGTAATACTTCTTTGTACTGATCTTGCCTCATTATTCCTTTGACGACGTACAGACGTCCAGTGCCCTTGCCGCTGATGACTGACCAAATCATCACTTTGGTGGGATGTTTAACCGTCGGGACGACACAATCAGGATGAAACTTTTCTCCATGACGACGACGCACATACTGAGCTTTATTCTGCAAAATTTCGAATGTGCTTTCGTCACTGAAGCAGACCTGTCAAAAATAGGAAAAATATATAAACTTCCATGTTTATTTGCTTTATTTAACTGAAAATGATAATAATGTATCAATTATTGATTAAATTGCTGTATCTTACCGATCTCCAGAAGTCCACATCTTTGTCTTGCCATTGTTTGGCCCACTTCAGCTTCGCTTTGCTTTCATTGCAGCTGTTAACTTGGGCTTCCTGGCGGGGCGACAGGCCTTAAAATCTAATTCTTTCAATTTTCTTCGAACAGTGCGCTCAGAAGCATTTACGCTAGCATCCTGGAGTTGTGATTTTATTACCTTGTGGTAGCAAATCTGTTTTCTACAAAAATTTTCTTCAAACATCTCTCTGACCGTGGAGTGAAAATTGGTTTTCTACCGCATCTTTTCTTTCTTTTCGGGCTTAATTCCTTCCCTGACTCAATTTTCTTTTTTATGCGTCGTACACTAGCTTCAGAAACCTCCAATCTTCCTGATATTTCTCGGTTTGTAAATGTTTTCGCAATCACAAGGGCCTTCACTTCAGCTTTTTTAAGTGGTGAAAGATCGCCTTTTCTACCCATAATGAAAAATAGTCCAATTACTTTTTTAAAACACTGCATACAAAATAAACTAATAACTGAGTAGTATAAAACTGTTAAACAAACAATCACAGTCCATAAAGCCACAGAAACACGTCCGTACCTGACTCGATTCCGATCGCGACTGATACAGGTTTGTACTTATTTACGTTCATGTATCACTTTGTCAACACAGTGTTGCCATATGTTAAAAATAAATACAAATATGTAGTCTACAACAATTCTTTTAAATAAAAATCAATAATATTGTAGTTTAAATATACCATTATTGCATAAAAACTCTTAAGAAACATAAAATTACTAAAACAAATACAGTGCGTCTAATAATTTGGCCAGGGACTGTATATTGCATCTAAAGCTCAGAATCCTTATCTTGGCTATATTGAAGGACAGTTTGTTATCATCACACCAAGCCTTCATCTTAGACAAATCTGCCTGCACATCGGTCCGAAGTCTCCCCACATCCTTATTGTGCCACAAAATTGTGGTCTCATCAGCAAAGATGGTAAATCTGCCAGCCACTGTCAAACAGGGCAGGTCATTAACATAGATCAAAAACAGTAGTGGTCCAAGTACAGAGCCTTGAGGGATACCCACGCTGATCCCAACCCCCTCTGAACACTGACCCTTAAAAGTCACTCCCTGGACTCAGCCCGACAAATACGACCGAAACCAATCCCAAGCTAACCCCCTGAACTCATAAATGTCCAGCTTTGACGGCAAGATCCCATGATCAACACAATCGAAAGCTTTTGTCAAATCATATGATGATACAAATAATTTCTATTACTATGCTATTCACACTGAAGAAAGAAACATTAAGATAGTATGGAAACAAATTCCTCAAAAATAAAACTCAATATCAAACTTAAAACATATAACAGAGGTACTTTGTTATAGAATAAAAAGCATTTTCTACCAGAATTTTTTTAACTCCTTTTTTCAAATTCTATATTTGGTAGATATCTAATATTTAGTAGTATATTAAAAAATTTAACGGCCTAGAAGCTAGGTCTCGTTCGACATTTCTTCAGCCTCCAATATATTGGAATTAGATTCTCTTTATGCTTGGTTTCATGACAATGCACATCTCCATGGCTTCCGTAGTAATGAACATATTGGTTTAAGAACCGGAGATTCTCAAGAATGTACTGTGAATGAACCGTTAAAATTCTGAGCGATATATATGACTGTCGGCAATCATCCTTGAAATCAAGTCCGTCCAGGATTCTCAGTGCCATTGCTGCAAGTTGAACACTCAATAAGTCTGTGTAGAGTGTTCCCAAACGAGAATAGAATAGGCAAGATGAGAGTGAAATATTGAGTGGTAGGCATTTCATAATACTTGCTGAGTTACACGGTGTGCAAGATTGGTGCATCGATGGGTCACGAACTTGCTTAGCAGCGCTTTGGTTCGGTACCTTTCCAGGGCTACTCTATAGTGTCGAAGTATTCAAGGCGTACCTGTATCCACGGGGGTACTATGATAATGGTGAATAATTCTTTTTTGGATACATATACTTTTGTTGATTTTGAGAAGAACAACTACATGATTGTCGAAAAAGAGTTTGAATTTTCTTTGGTTTATGTTCCTAAATTAAATTTATTTATTGTCTGTTTGTATAGACCACCAAATAATGACATTCCTTTATTTATATCTAGATTGGAAACTCTCATTTTGGCCTTGCCTTGGCACGCATGGATAATCTTGGCGGGAGATCTAAACATAGATTTTAATGATCAGTCGCATGTTAACTTTCATCTGGTGTCTAACTTACTGGACTCTTTTAAATATGCTTGTTCAGGAGCCGACGCGAGTTGCGAAGTATTCTTCGTCCTTAATTGATTATGTTTGTACAAATCGCGATGGGAACCTTGTAAAGTGTTCAGTAATAAATGCGGGTCTATCAGACCATGATTCAATTTTATGTAATTTTAAATTGTTAATGAAAAAATATAATAATGGAAAACGCAGAGGTAGGCTTTATACAAGGAAGAATTATAGTAGGTTTTCTCAATTATGTGCTGAGTGTGAGTGGGGCATAATTATGCACTCGGATGACCCACTAGCATACTTTCACGAATTACTATATTATACTTTCAACCGATCCTTTCCTGTTAAAACATTGAAAATAAAAAAGAAAAAACCATGGCTTACTAAGGGAATTATAATATCCTCGCGAAACATGCGTTTTATGCATTGGCTAAGAAAATACTTTGCCGACAACTCTGATTTTGTTCGTTGTTTTAACAAATATCGTGGCATTTATAGAAGGACAATTAAATCCGCAAAGCAACTGTACTATAATGACCGACTACATGACTCTAATAACAGACAGAAGGAGAGTTGGAAAATTGTGAACGAGCTTAATAGTAATAAGCACAGCACTCTGTCCAATAGTTCTGGTTTAACGTCTGATATCTTAAACTCTTTTTATTGCACGATAGCGGCGGACTTAACCTCTGACTTAAATCCTAAATCGGATGCTTTGCGCTATCTCGATGATCTACGGGTGGATGACACGTTTTTATTTTTATCCTACGGATATTTGCGAAATGAAGAGCATATTTGCTGAAGTGAAAAATAGGAATGCCTCAGGTTGGGATAATATTTCAATGAAGGTTATTTCTGCTTTGCCTGACGCAGCATTGCATATGCTTGTTGAGGCAATCAATCAATCATTTCTTGTAGGACATTTCCCTCCATCTTTGAAGCGGGCACGAGTTATTCCACTCTTTAAAGGGGGCGAAACTAGCTTACCCTCTAACTACAGACCAATATCATTGCTTCCTACGTTGGCTAAGGTGGTCGAGAGGCTCGTGAGTGGTCGTATTCTCAATTTCGTCCTTAAGTATAACTTGTTGAGCACTTCTCAGTTTGGCTTTCGGGCTGGCAGAAACACTAATGACGCGATTTTTTCGTTTCTAGATAACCTATATGGCAAGTTAAATGATGGAGAGGTTGCTGCGGCGGTGTTCTGTGACCTCACAAAAGCATTTGATTGTGTGAATCATAGGATATTGCTGAGTAAGCTTGAAATCTACGGATTTAGAGGTGTGGCGTTGGCCTGGTTGGCATCTTACTTATCATCGCGCTGTCAATCTGTCTTTTTTAACGGTAATGAGTCGCGTGAATTGAGTGTCACTTGTGGAGTTCCACAAGGCTCTGTTTTGGGGCCTCTGTTATTTCTGCTTTATATTAATGACCTTTCAAAACTTAATGTCAAAGGGGTATTTACGATGTTTGCCGATGACACAACTGTGATGTGACACAATAGAGACGTGGTACAGTTGGAATGCGACATCAGTGGGGATATAGTGAAAATCGTAGATTGGTGTCATTCAAATTATCTAACCCTGAATATTTCTAAAACTAACATTGTTTCATTTAAATGTCAATTGAACGATATCTCACTTGATTCGCAAATTATTGAAGGCTTGACTTGTAACAAATTTTTGGGTTTGTTTATAGACACTAAATTGAGATTCTCTACTCACATTTTGCAGCTTTGTAAGAGGATTGCCAAGGGATGTTTTGCCTTGAGAGTAGTGTCTCGAGAATTAGATGTTTCTATCGCGAGAAATGTATACTTTGCTCTGATTGAATCGCACCTCCGTTATGGGGTATGTTTCTGGGGTTCCTGCTCTAACCAATTATTGAATAAGGTCTTTATGCTACAAAAGCGAGCACTGCGTTATATGTTCCAATTGAGTTCTCGGCAATCCTGCAGGAGTGTGTTTATTACTAAAAGAATTCTAACATTGCCTTGTATATTTATTATTGAAACAGCCTGCCTTATACATAGTAAGTTTGAGGCAGAGATAGGGGCTTCTTGTGCGTCCACGACGCGTTCATCTTATGTGGCCTCGCTACCCATTCCCTCTTCAGCTTTAATAAGGGAGTCTATAATATTTATGAGTAAGAAAATATTCAACCACTTGCCTTTGAACGTCAGGAAAATTTTAAATAATAACCGATTTAGGCGGGAGGTTCGGAAGCTCTTAATTGGGAGGGCCTACTATTCAGTTAAGGAGTTTTTTGATGACACTCTTTGATTACCAAGTGTGTATATGGCGTGTAGGTGTATGTCTTTTTCTTTTTTTCTTTTATTTATTAAGCAAATGTGAACTTTTGTACATGTAACTGTTCATGAATAAATTTTAACCTTAGAAATAATGTATATACATATAATATAGATAGCTTTGTAGACAAAAGAACAATCTTTTTTTACAATAAAGCTTTATTTTGATTTGATTTGATTATGAAGATGTGAAAAATTGGCTTCGCAGCAAAAGGGGAAGATTTTTTACTGGCGTGGTATTCACAAAATTGCCCGAAAAATGAGAAAAATCGCTTGTTAGATGAAGCATTCTTTGAATAAAGCACTTTTTTATCATTCTTCCGAATTTAACATGTTTTTTTAGAGAAAAAAATCTGCATTTCATACTTGGTAAGAAACAATAAAGATAAAAGATAAAAGAAGTAAACATCATTTGAGCGAGGTCTGTTACATTGTGGGTCATGCCAAAAAAGTTACATAGGCCAAACAGGAAGGAACTTTAAAACTAGAATTAAAGAACATAAAAGAGATTTTATGAATAACAAAAACAACTCGGGTTTTGCTGATTGACAAATAATCATATTTTCAATGAAAACTTTAGTATTTTATACACAGGAAATAAAAAGTAAAAAGTTGAATTTACTAGATTTACTAGAATCTTTAGAGATTAACAAAATAAAAAAGACAGGTAATTTACTAAATAATCAGTTAGAAATATCAAATCAAATCAAATATTTATTAGTAATGAGTACACAATGTGCTTTTACACGTCACAAGTCAAAAGAATTGTTAAAATGTTAAGATATTAAAATATCAAAAGACATGTAACTACAAATCAATGAACAATTAAAAACATCAAAAGGTAAGACACATTAATTACATAGTTAAAAGTCATTAAAATTATGATTCAAAAACTCATCAAGTGAGTAAAGTGATCTTGCAATCAGGTAGGATTTCTCCTTCCTGACAAAGCTGTCGTCCGACAGCTCCCTAACAGCCACCGGTAAGGCATTAAAGAAACTGACCCCATAGTAGTCGGTGCCTCTGCCAGTCCGAGCTATTTTGTGGAAGCTAGGAATTAGATTTTGGTTACCTTTAGTGGGGTAATTGTGGAGATTTTCATGGGTAGTGAACAGCCTCACATTTTGTTTAATGTATGTTAAGCACTGGAATATGTATACACAGGGGAAAGTCAATAGCCCCAATTCAGAGAAATAGCGACGACC
This sequence comes from Pachyrhynchus sulphureomaculatus, assembly GCA_019049505.1. Taxonomy (NCBI): domain Eukaryota; kingdom Metazoa; phylum Arthropoda; class Insecta; order Coleoptera; family Curculionidae; genus Pachyrhynchus; species Pachyrhynchus sulphureomaculatus. The sequence continues at coordinate 42,177,272 of CM032455.1, read as the reverse complement.
ACAGTCGCGATATCCCAGTCCCACAATGACGCGAATACAGCGTCGCTGAAGTGAGAAAATTCTTTGCCCATGCGATGAGTGTCCCCAGTTCACAAGAGCATAAGACATGTTGGATGCAAAATATGCATGATAAGCGATTAAGAGAACCTCTTGAGATACATTTCTAGCCAAACTTCGAATAAGGAAAATCATTCTGGAAAGTTTAGACGCCAGTTCAGAGACATGCTTCTGCCATGAGAGCCCAGGGTCTAGGAACACACTCAGAAATTTAACAAAGTCATTTGTAGGTAGATCAGATGGAGAATTTCTTAGGGTAAACCTCAGACTCAGTGTTTTATCACGGTTTAGGGTGAGCCTTTTTGCTAAGAACCCACCCCTTATGTTATGCTGCATGTCGGAAACAGTCTGCTGTATTGGATCTCCAGGATGATAGTGCTGCAGACTGGTGGTATCATCTGCAAATAGGATTAAATTTGGGTCATCAGTGTAATTTGGCAAATCATTTATATAAATTAAAAACAGTAACGGTCCCAAGACTGACCCCTGGGGAACCCCATGTTTGATAATCTGTCTGCTAAAGCTCACATATTGAGAGCGATTAGAAAGATATGACCTAACAGGGTATATGCTACAAGGATCAAAGTTGTAGTATGACAGTTTCCAGAGAAGGATCTCTGAAGAAACACAGTCAAAAGCCTTTGATAGGTCAAAGAACGAAGCATAGGTATCCAATCCCATCTCAAGGCCCTCCGCCACATACTCGGTAAGCTGGTTTATTGCCAGGGTAGTAGATCTTTTAGTTCTAAAACCAAACTGACTCTGCATAAACAGGTTGTTATGCTCAAAGTATACAGTCATTTGATTTTTCATGACTGATTCAAATATTTTGGAAAAAACAGGTAGAATGGATATTGGGCGGTAGTTATTACAATCATCCACCGATCCTTTATTTTTAAAGATAGGAACAACTTTGGCAACTTTAAGCATTGATGGGAAGGTGTTCTCCCTCAGGCCAAGATTGATGAGATGAGTCAAGGGGTATATAATTAGGTTTTTTTAGAGTTTTGATGATTTTGGTGCTCATGTCAATAGGATCCCTACTATGTGAATTTTTTCAATCCAGAAATTGCTTCCCTTACTTTATTATTTGTGATCTGAACAAATTTAAAAGTTTCCATATTTTCCAGATCATTCCTACTTAGAAATTCATTATAGAATACTTCTGAGTTAGGCAACTGTTGCGTTGTTGAGTTCAGCCGATACCAAAAAAAGGCAAGAAGACCTTGCCAAATAACTACCGACCAATCGCACTGCTTTCAATAATATCGAAAGTCATGGAAAAGGCTATCAATCAGCATCTTCTAAATATCTTGAAGGATTCAACATTATTAGCGATCACCAATATGGCTTTCGTAAAAATAGATCAACAGGAGATCTCCTGGCTTATGTAACACATGTTTGGAACAACGCAATTGAACACTTTGGAGAATCTCGAGCAGTTGCTCTTGACATATCCAAGGCATTCGACCGTGTTTGGCACGATGGGCTGTTGGCTAAGCTATTTTCTTATGGTATGTCTGAAAAGTTCTGTTTGTGGCTCTCATGCTTCCTCCGAGAGCGTTTTTTGCGAGTGGCGGATTTCTTTCTAACACCTTCACTATCAACGACGGTGTACCCCAAGGCTCCATACTGTCTCCTACTCTCTTTCTCATTTATATTAACGATCTGCTGAAAAAGACCGAGAATCCAATCTACAGCTTTGCAGATGACAGTACACTTATCTCTTCATTCACTTTGAACGCTCGGACATCGGCTACTCAGACGAATATCCGCAGACAGCAGGAAGTCATTCAACTTAACAAAGACCTAGAAATTCTATCTTGGGGTGACAGTAACCAAGTGGAATTTAACGTTACAAAAACTCAGGCGGCAGTTTTTTCTAAAAAAGTTAATGTTGCGGAACCCGACATAGTTATGTCGAGACACTCCATTCCTCTAACATCGTCACTCAATTTGTTGGGCGTTAATTTGGGAGCAAATATGTCCTGCCATGAACATGTTGCAGGCATAGCAAGAAGAACTTCTCAGAAGTTGGGAATATTATTTCGAACCAGAAAGCTTTACACTTCACAACAACTGTTAATTCTTTACAAAGCTCAAATTCGACCAACTATGGAATACTGCTCCCATGTTTGGGGCTCCGCTCCCAAACATACACTGCATTTGTTGGATTCTATTCAGAGAAGAGTTGTTCGTCTGATTGGCGACCCGGTACTGACAGGTGGCCTTGATTCTGTGGAACATCGAAGAACGTTTGGCGATTTGAGCCTATTCTACAAGTATTTTCATGGAAAGTGTTTGAAGGATATGGCCCGTTTAATTCCTCCCAGAGCGGTGCATATTAGAAGTACACGTCACGCTAATACTTTACATCCGTATGAGGTTCAGCTTGTTACTCCTCGTACAACGCTTTTCAAGCAGTCATTTATATGGAGAACATCATCTCTTTGGAATAATTTGCCCAGGACTGTGTTTCCCACCGAGTAGAATTTACAGCGATTTAAGAACAAAGTGAATCGCTTTCTCCGCACACGTGTCGCTCCCGTAGCGTTTTAGGGACTTCCCCGTAGCACGTGTACTAGACCCATAAAAAAAAAACCTGTGTCGTCAGCTCCTCTGCAATATTGATGAAAAAGCTATTCAGGGCTTCGGCACTCAGATTTCTTGTTTGACAATATGGTCTACAATTAGAATTTGATTTAATTATTTTCCATACGGTCGTTTGTTTATTTATGGATTTACGCACTACATTATCATATGATTTTTTTTTTTGTATTTGATATTTCCTTCCTGTACTGGCTTTTGTAGTCACTGAGTAGTTTTTTGGGAACCAAGATTGGATTCTGTTTATGCAATAAACCCAGCGATCTGAGTCTCTCCCTCATTTCATGAAGATGCTGGTTGAACCATTGGACCTTAATAGCACGACCTCTGCTCGACACCAACCTAGACCTGAGAGGAAAACACTCCTCAATTGAATCAGTGAGAATGTCAATAAACATCTGAAACCTCTCATCTACAGTACCCACAGTATTCATAATGAACCAGTCAATTCTGTTGTACAAACAAAATAGACCTTCTTGGGTGATAAGTCCGCAGTTCACTCTAGTGCCACCCCGAATGTGATTCAGGGATGACATATGGCATTCCATCAACAAGCCGGAGTGATCAGATAGGCCAGTGAGGTCGAAGGGTGAGATTTTTAAATTTTCACAGGAAACATTTGTATAAAGATTGTCTAGACAGGAATTCTGTCTTGTACAAAACCCCACAGTTTGGTGAAGGCCATATGTTGACATAATATTGTTTAGGTGTTCTGCCCTCGCATCATTCTCATTAAAATCCCCCGTAAAAAGAATGTTATTGCGAAGATTCAATGACTCACATATTTGTGATAAAATTACTAGAAAACGATTAAAATCACCTCTAGGTGATCTATATATTGTTATTATTTGAGTGTTTAGTTCATTTAAAAAAAATACCTGCCACCTCACACACTATTTCCTCCGAGAATTTAGATAATTCCATATCTCGGAAGTCTAGCCCCTGCCTTAAATATATTGCAACTCCTCCATGTATTTTTATAGACTTGCAATAGCCCGCCGCAACCTTGTAGCCACAGAGAGTAGCAAACAAGAGCTCATCAGGGCTGAGCCAGTTCTCATTAACACAAAAACAATCACCCTCCTTGAGAATTACTTCATATTCTAAAATTTTATTTCTTAGACACTGAACATTAGCATGTAAAATTTTTATGTTTGAGTTTTCTGGATATCCGTTGAACGAACACTCTCTTTGGGGGATAGGTTCTTGTGTGTTCGACGGTTTTTCAGATTCTGAAAATGGTTAACTCTGACTCCGCTTGGCCAGAAGTCTGACTTCAACAATTCATCCTCCAGCTCTCTTGGGACACCCAGCTTGAACGAAGTGATCCGCTTGCTCTTGGTTCTCATCTTCTCACAGACACAGCCGTGGTCTGTTTTTTCTGATTTAAAAAACGTCGAGATATCAGTCGCCTCCGTTTTAGGCGACAGGGATAAACAAATCCCCTTTGTTAAACTTATGGGCTCTACCTAAACCTTTAGAACAATAGGCCATATAATAATATAAGATTATATTTTAATATTTACACTTTTGAAATAAAATACAGTTTTATTTTATTTATTGTTTTACATATTTATTTACTGGAAACAGCTTGTTGACTAACGCCCAATTGCTCGGCGAGTTGTTTTTGTGTTTGCGAATCATCTTTGTCTAACAATGCTTGCAATTCCACATCTTCGTATTTTTTTGGCGGTTTTCCACGTTTCTTGTCTGCAACATCGAAGTCACCATTTTTGGCACGCCGAAACCATCGTTCACACGTATCTTTCGATGGAGCATGTTCACCACAAGCTTCTCGAAGTAATCGGTATGATTCAACAGCAGTTTTCTTCAAATGAAAACTAAAAAATTAATGCTGTCCGCGAATACTCTTTGTTCGGTATAAATTTCGACATATTGAACACAACAACACAACACTATGCGCATACTTTTCCAATTTATCACTCGTGCGCGTCTGACACTTGTTGATGACACAACAAAATGACGCAGTGTCAAAATCTTTATAGCACAAACTGCCATGGTGCACCATCTGTTGTCTGAAATCCGCATTTCATACTTGTACACCTGGCATTCTGCAAAATCCGGCAGTCAGCAGGGGATTTCATAATAAAGTTTTAAGTCGTCAGCAAATAACAGGCAGGATGCATTTTTAACCACACCGGTGATGCTGTTGATATAGCGTAAAAAGAGCAGAGGTCCTAGGTTGGACCCCTGCGGAATTCCGGATATAGGTATAAAAGGTTTGGATTCATACCCCTTTATCTTTACTACATATTCGCAATTATAAAGGTAAGATTTTAATATATATAATAATAACCAGTATAACTGTTTCACTGAATTTATTCAGATCACTCGGACACGTGTTTCGGTCTTGCGTCCATTTTCGAAGAGGTTCACAATAAGACTAAACTTAAGTTCTAAAATATATTAAATTTGGATGGTTAATCGGTAACCAAAAGCAACGGATATAGTCCAATTATTATAGATAAACTGGAAAAAAAAAACAAAACAAGAAACATGAAAATATACTTAAACAATTTTATGCACCAGACAGGCAGAAAATGGTTTGCTATCAACTGTGTTGGTGGTATTAGTAATAAAAGTTCTAAAATATGTTACATTTGGATGGTTAATTGGTACTAAATTTAAATTAAGGGATGTTAAAATTGGGTTAATTACAGGTAGTCTATCTTAACACGGCGTCTAATATGGGGATATTTCCAAATTCTATTTGGATGTTCGTTATTTTTATATTATTTTTAATGGCTCTTTTATGCTAAGAATTTCTAAATAATCCATATGTTTTCCTCTTTGAGCACTGTATAGCAACTTCACTCTCTCGTTATTAAATTGTCTGTGCAGTGTTCAGCAAAGCCCGTTAATTTTTGTTTATTTAAAATAGGAGCGTCTGTGTTCTTTTAATCTTTGTTGTAGGCTTCGACCCATTTGTCCCACATAGCCAGCGTCACAGTCATCACAATTAAGTTCATATATACCCGATTTCAATATTTGTTAGATCTTTCTTTGTTATTAACTAGATATCGGGCTATATTGTTTTTATTAACACTTATACAGTTTATTTCTAGCATATTAAGGTTGTTGTTGATTTTGTTACTAATACCGCCTACATAGTTGATAGCAAACCATTTCCTGCTTTCGTGTTTTACGTCTGGTGCGTAAAATTGTTTAAATATATTTTTATGGTTTTTTTCCAGTTTATCTGTAATAACTGGATTATATCCGTTGTTTTTAGCTACCGATTAACCATTCAAATGTGATATCTTTTAAAACTTAAGTTTAATGTTATTGTAAACTTCTTCGAAAATGGTCGCTAGACCGAAATACGTCTCAAAGTGATCTGAATAAATTCAGTGAGACAGTTATACTGTATTTTATTTCAAAAGTGTAAATATTAAGATGTTTTACCTAGAACCGACCGCAAACTCCATAAATTTTAGAAATTCTACAAGATTTTTATATAAAGACCATTACATTACTTTATATACTTTCGTATATAAAGCAAAGCTACGAAACATGTCACATCATTGCTAACATACAGTTAACATCAATAAAATGAAAATCTAAAAACTAAGTGTTTTGGTTATAGATTTTCATCAAGTAACGATCGACGCCATAAACGATTTTTGGCAATTTTTTTGAAATAATATAAAGAAAAGTTTGCGCGTGTATTACATGATATGTATTTTTGAACTCGTGTGTTCACAAGCTCTCATTTGACACACCACTCGATAGCCTTGATTTTTTTTCTCTTCCGATTTCACCCCCCAAAACTAACCCTTAAGTCAAAATTTAACTTTCAAAACTACACGGCTGTGAATAGGGCGTCAATTCCTATATTTGTAACAAATTTCAACTTTTTATGTCAAACAGTTTCCAAAAAAATCGGCTGTGACAGACACCGAAGTGATGCCATAAGCGTTCCGTTTTTCAATTTTGATACGGAAGACTAAAAACAAAATTTAGCGCTCAAATTTAGTTTTTAGATAATCCTTCGTAAAATATTTCTGGTTAGGGGTCGAGTTAACACAATTTTTGTTGTTTTTAGGAAATTTGGCTTTAGGAGCAGTATGTTGCATTTGTGGTGACGACTGTTCGATGGAACCGGGACTTATAGACTTTCAATGCTGTTGGTGCCAAAGATGCGTCCATACAGATTGCCTAAAACAAGTTAATGAGGTATACATACAAATTAAATGACTAGAATTCCTAAGCTCCTCTGGAAACCTTAATTAAGCTTCTCCTTCTTAAACTATAGAATATACCAAATTTCGGATGGTTGTAGCTTCTTTTTAATAGAAATTCATTATTAATATATAATAAAAGACTGTTTTTAGTCAATTTCCATAGGTTTATATATAATTTTGTTGACGCGTTTCGCTGTCGATGCAGCTTCTTCGGATCTATATTTTACACTGTCAAGTTAGGTTTAATGTTTACAATTTTATATAATTTCTTAATTATAATATTACACCTATTTAAATTATATTGATAGTATTGGATAACCCACACAGACATGAAATTAGGAGAATAAATTCAATAATGGTGAATTGTTTAAATTTACCTGGTCGTTGAGCAAAGTACCTGTAGTCCTTAATCGATTTATTTGCATTGTCTCTAAAAGGTTTAGTTTAGTAATTGATATACCCCTGAATTATTATCTTTATTGATTTGCGGTTTGTAGTTTTTGAGATATTTCCCTATAGTATTGTTTGTCTTGTAAGCTATGTTGATATTTTTTTGATTTAAAATTTTCCCGGTTTTTCTGTTGGTTTGCCGAAATAGGTTAAGCATTTAAATGTGGTTTTTCTGTCCTTAAAACATGGGTATATTTCTGAGGTAGCCTTGTTTCTAAGTTTTTTCCTAACGATGTTATCGATTAAGGTAACTGAATAATCGTTGTTAATTTTTTAGTAAAATTGTCTTCTGAACATCCGACACGCGTCATCACAATTATAAATAAACCTGTGGAAATTGACTAAAAACAGTCTTTTATTATATATTTATAAAATACACTTTAAATTATACAATTTTTTAGTTTCTAAAAAAAGCCATCAAATCAGTAACACAGTTCACAATGATGACAGTGTTACCTTGGAGTTTGTTTAATTTTAATGTTGTTATTTAAGGAGACAGTCCTTTAGTGGACAAAATAATAGAAGACACAGAGTCACTAGGAATGGAATGCGGAATGGGTAACAATAAAATTTGTTTGTTTTTTTACGCAAAGGACGCAGTGCTGATTGCCGAAAGTAAAGAGGGCCTACAGAGACAACTTTTTAAATTTTATTAGGCCTGTTGACAGTTTAATATGAGCATATCTACTGAAAAGACCAAAAGCTTTACTATTGCCAAAGACCCCTTCAGGTGCAAACTTGTAGTGGAAGATAAACCAAGCTATCATGACCTAGTCTGAGACCTTAAAAGTTTAATTAATAAAGCAGTAGTTATATCAGGCTGCTTAAGAGATGTTGTCAAGTACCTTGGTGTGGACCGATCAAGTTATCACGACTTAGTCCGAGATCTTAGAAGACTAATTGAGGCGGTTATTTCAGAAACAACATATGTCCAAAATGTTAATTTTTCAGGTGGTGGATAAAACGCACTGTCAAGTGTATTAACATTTTTTCAGGAACCTTTTTATCATAGAGTGATGTATATGAGTTTAGCAAAGATTTTTCGACTAGAACATTTAAGAAAAAAACTCGTGATTTTAAGAAATAACATAAAATAACTTATATTGTTTTTGAAAGAAAACAAAATAAATTAAAACTAATATTATTATAAATTTAGTTTTTATTACATTTTAAGTTATAATACTTGTGAACAAAATAATTAAGAGTCTTCGCAACCACTGCTATTGCCATCTTCATCGATTTCCATTATGTCATTGCTCTGCAGATCTTATTGTGAAAAAACGCCGTCATAAAAGCTTCGGTTTTTTGCATCTCCTAAATACGGTAGAAGATCCCTTATATTTTTTGGTTTGGTAGATGATATTGGCGCTTGCAGATAAACTGGTGTGAGTTTTATGAAACCAGTTATGACAATACAGGATCTTCACGGACCATTGTAGGTGTCCCTTAACTTCACTACTGCGGTATCTATACTAATTTCGAACATGCGAACCTGTTTTAGGGAAATTGGCGGTTTAGCTGTTTTCAGAAAATATTGATCGGTGGCTAACTTTATGTTATATATCTTTGAGGAATCCATTTTGACTAACCAAAACTTCGAGGGATTACTTCGTGCTGACGGTATTACTTTATCCCACTCTTCAGTGTCTCTATTCTTTCCAAATGACGTTTTTTTTTTTGGATCAGTGCGAAGTCTTGATCATTTGGGGGATTCGAATGGCCCCGAACAGGAAAAAGGTACGTAATCTTGTCGAAAATTTTAAGTACATGGACAAGACTAAATATAAAGTGCAACATCACGTAATTCTTGTTTTGCCCAGGATATCCATCACTAATCATTACAAGATCCGTTGTCGTAAAGTTGTTATTGTCAAAAAAATGTAGCAACATGGAACACACATCGTTAGCACCTTTTTTCGCTTGCCCTTCAGTGTAGGTGTAAATAAATGCCTCATCTGTACCAAGATTGTGAATACCAAATATGTGGTACCATAACTGACGTAAATACAAAACTGGATTAGAAGGAATGTGGAGAAGAGGTAGATTCTGCTTGAAATCAAAGTTTATGCAATCGATTTCTCCAACCTTAGCCTGTATTTGGTACTGTTTCTTCATTGTAAAAAATGCTTCAGCCTTTCTCAAATGAATCTCCTTTTCCATCGTTATTTGGATTTTCTCTGCGTCGGTGATTTCTTGGGAAGTAAGTTTTTGTTGAAACGAGTCACACATGTCAGATCGTGGAAAGTCAAATTTTATATTAAAGTTAGTTTTAAATATTTTCCAGTAGATTTTATAAGGTATATTGATCAGGGATTCAGATTGAAACATTGAATGCATGTCTTTCATGGTTAAACCTTCCGGCAGGTAAAAACGAAGAGGATTTTTGCGCCGTGAGTAATGAGATTGCCCTGGTTTAAAAGACCTAATTTAATTAAGGATCATTAAGGGGTCTGGATAATCAGTTTACCTTTGCTTGTTTTTTCCTCTTAAATCTCTTGGCGACGTACTGCGTGTGACTAAGTGATTTTAGATGCGCCTAAGTCTTCCCACAGTTATGCCATGAATGTCCAAAAATGTCTCTTTACACACTTCTATTTCCTTGCCTTTAAATCTTATTTTAAATCCATATGCTCCAGAATGTTTTTGTTCAGTTTCGACATTTGTATTTCTCGGACGGCGTGGCGTCTCTTTACTTCTTCCATAGTTATTAGGCCAGACAAGTGAGAGTCTTGCTCGTTTTTATTGGTCATATTATAAAACTGTTCGAATATTTTTGCTTCCCTACTAATCTTTTCGTCACACTTGAGCCGTTTACATCTACAAAAACAATACATTTTTTTTGAAAGCAAAAAATTTAATATTTACCTAAAAGCTGTTATTTACCTGCAGTTTCTTCCAATACTGCATTTTCTATACATTTTCCTGTATGATTAATATGTTCTTCGCCTTTTACTTTGGCCATTTTTATTACACTGGCTTTTGGTGTTTTCTTTAATTTGCGCTCTGCGCACAGTGAGTCTGTGTTCCACTACCACTTGCTACGGGATTCTTCATAGTTACGTGTAATAAATAGAACCTTTTAAAAGTGCAAAACCACACAAACTACTAAAAAAAACACGAGACTAAAAACAAAGCTTCTCCGTAATAAATAAACAACGCTACTAAGTCTTTGCCCGCCTAGTTTTCTTTAAAAACATTAGTCCATGGACTTGTGAAACAAACAAAACATATGTCGTTTTTATAAAAATACTTATATTTTAGTCGTAAATATCTGGGCACGTGTAATATTTTTGGGAGAAACAATTTCTTGGAGCGATAGAGTTCAGTGTCTGCTACAGGATGACGCCAAAATCGCATTTTCTTAAATTTTGGACATATGTTGTTTTTAAAATAAAGGCCTCAATTAATAAAGCAGTAGTTATATCAGGCTGCTTAAGAGATATTGTCAGTACCAATCAATACACGCGAATAGATAGCAAGTATAAAATATACAAGACTTGGGTCAGACCCATAATGATCTACAGTATAGAATTATGAGAAAATACCAATAAAACACACTACGTACTGCCGAAATGAAATTCGAAGAGCAATAGTTGGTAAAACAAGATGGTTAGGATACAAAACACTGACATCAGGGAACAATGTGGCGTGTAGAGCATGGTAAGATGGGGCAGACAAAAAAGACTAGCATAACTTAGCTATCTTACTGGGAGAACTCAGTCAGTCTGTTTGAAGGATGCACTCTCAGATGAATTTGCTGCTACTTCGGGGTCCCCCAAGGAAGCCATCTTGGGCCATTTTTATTCAATATATTTATTAACGATATTGACGTGTCCCTTCTTGCTATTTGCTGACGATTGTAAAGTATTTAAAGTAATTAACTCTGCCTCTGATTGTTATTCACTTTAGGCGGACTTGGACAGCTTAGTGGATTGGTGTAGAATTAATCATCTTATTCTTACTGTCAAGTAATGTCATTTTACAGAAGCCAAAATAAAATCAACTTTTCATATTGTTTGAATAATCAGAATCTTGCCTCAGTTGATATGGTTAAAGATTTGGGTATAATGCTGTATCCCAGACTAGATTTTCATTTTCACTTTGATTATATTATTAATAAATTCCTAAAATTATTGGGTTTTCTTTGCAAAGTAGGTAGAAACTTTTCAAGTATTTTTACTCTTAAAATATTGTATCAATCTCTTGTTAGATCTATCATGGACTACTCTTCACCGCTTTGGTCTCCGACCTACATATCACGTTTCATCTCTGAAAATGGTTCAAAATAAGTTTTTAAAATTTGTTTCAATGAAACTAAATATTGTCTCACGGGACTACTCTGCAACCGCCATAGACTTTCGGACCGAAGGACGAATGCGGACCTGTTATTCGTATGTAAAATAGTTAATTCTACAGTGAACTATCTAATGTTATAGATTGGCATTTTTGTCCCCCAGAGGAACACTAGGCTTCACTATAGTTTTGTACAACCTTTTCGCCGGTGTAATTATGGGCTGCAATCTCCTATCGCGAGACTTCTCTCTGAAGTAATGTAATTAGTGTGACTCTGACTGGTTTGAGAAAGTTAATATTGTGAGGGGCTTACGATATAAATAATAATTTATGTTAGTTCTGGTTTTCTGTTCTCTGTTTTGTTTTTATTAATTTTTGTTGCTTAGGTTAAGTAAATTGTATACATTGCATTGTTATGTTAAGTTTTTAAAAATGGGTTACCCGTTAATAAATAAATAAATAAACAACCACATAAAAAGAATGGAGGAGCACAGACTACTAAGGATCGCTCTGGAAGGAAAACCAGCAGGCAAACATCCCTATCGCTCAAGAAATCCCACAACCTCGAAATTAACAGATTATCAGCTCTATAAAAAGTATAAAAAGAAGAAGATATTGGTTTTTATATGCGTGAAATAGAACCCTAATAATCGCAGTACCTAGCGGTAATTGTACGCAACTCAAAACTAGACTTACAGTAGCCAGACGTGTAAATGTTGTATCCTAGCCCGGCTGATAAGTCTTGATATGGCGAAACGCATTCCAAGATGGATTTACAGATGAGAGAATAGTAAATAACTGCTGAAATATGGGTTTTGTTAAATTTTTATAGTTGTTATTTATTTTTAACGTTATAGATGTTGGCCTGACATTAGGTATTTTTGTTTAGGTTTGTGATTTTGGCCCCTTTAGATCAATGATTGTGCCACCGTACTGTGTTCAAGTAGCTAGAAGGAAAGGGACGCTAAATAAGCATTTACTTCTTAGAGGAGTTAAAGATCCTGGTTGGGACAAATGGTCGCCTTTGGTAGTAGTTGGTAGGTATTCATTTATTTCTTCCGTCCATACAGGTCATCAACAAGGATTGAAGGTTGTTTTTGAGACCAATATAGTCTTTTCACGGGATTCTGAAAATAATAATAAAAATATTTAGTGTTTATGTGAAACAAAACGATTCGAAATATCATATACGATCGGTCAAGTCAGAACTGGTGCCTACTTGTAGTCGGTAAAAGAAATTCCTCGTTTTTGAAATTGAACAATGGTTTGTGGAACCTAACCTTATTTATGGTTAAATAGTACATTATCGAACATGAGTGTGTTCCTCTATATTCATCCAAAAAGTTCTAGAATGACGCCTACAGCGCCTGCTAAGTATACGTGATATGTCTCAGAAGTAATGAGAATGAATTTTTTATGCTCAATGTGACAACACTGCATCAGGCTGGAGACGACTACATGTGAGTGGAAGGGGTAGGTACGCAACCAGAACAAGTGCAGTCCACTCAGTGTAGTGATAGCGGTGTGATCGTTAGTTGTTTACAGTTGCGTTCCAATACCGCGTCACACGAAAAATGCAGGCAAATATCGAGCAGTGATATGCAATTAAATTTTGTGTTAAACTGGAAAGAAGTGCTTCAGGGACACTTCAAATGTTAAGAACAACATATGGCGATGCTTCTTTGTCTTCGGCACAAGTAGTCAGATGGTACAAGGCTTTCAAAGAGAGCCGCGAAAACGTTGAAGACGCACATTCGCTCCGGAAGGCCCTCCACATCGAAAACCGATGAAAGCGTGTCTGACGAACAAAAAGAGAATCGCTTATCCATTAGCCAAGAACTGTTAGATCGCTTGACAATCGAACCCAACTTCATGCATAGAGTGATCACAGGTGCAGAATCATGAGTATTTGAGTACGATCCTGAAACAAAAGGACAAAACGCAGAGTGGCACACACTATCATCACCGCGGCCGAAGAGAGCTCGCATGAACAAATTGCCAATCAAGTTATCATCTTTTTTGATTGTGGTGGAATTGTTCACAAAGAATTCATACCGCAGGGCCAGACAGTGAATCAAATCTTTTCTCGCGAGGTCCTTGAACGTTTGCGGAAAAGGGTTTTGCGTATGCGACCTGACATTGTCAGTCACAACTCAATGTCGGTTAGAGAATTTTTGGCACAAAAGAACGCTCCAGTACTCCCACACCCACCCCACAGTCCAGATATGGCTCCTTGTGGTTATTTTCTTTTTCCAACGCTTAAGCGGAAGTTGAAAGGTCATCATTACGGAACGATAGACAACATCCAAAGAGTCACGACGAAGGTTCTAAATAGCTTAACGAAACAAGATTTCCAGAATTGTTACCAGGAATGGCAAAATCGCTGGAGACGCTGTGTGCATTTCCAAGGAGCATACTTTGAGAAGGACCGTGTTAAATTGTAGATACATTCAATAAAAAAACTTAAAAATAAATCATTCTCATTACGTTTGAGACATACCATGTATGGGCAAGTCGAGGGCATTGGTTAGCAAGTGGGTAAAATAATATTTTCAATTGAAACATGGTGATGATCTACTAGAAGGTGTTTCGAGGGGAAAAGTGTTGGACAGGGATGAAAAAATGATTATTAACTTGTTTTCCCAAAATTCCCAATTAACTTTGCGCCAAGGGACGCAAAAACTAAAACAGATAGATTTAGATATATCGTATAAAACGATTCTCCCTCATTTCCGGGCTGACGATTTGAAGTGGCGGTGTACAATCAAGAAACCATTACTGAATGAAAAACAAAAGAGAAACGATTCGCGTGGGAAGAGAAAAATATAGATCGGGACTGGAACATTGGGATTGTTTCTGATGTAGCTTCATTTTAGGGTTATGTTGCCTGTTAACCTGGTTAATTTCCACTAATCGATTAGTTCAGCGCATCGTGAAACACCCTGTGAAAATCCATGTTTGGTGATGTCTTGTGGAAAAAAGTTTTAGGTGGACTCTTCATCTTTACCTACAATTTGAACACTGAAAAAATGGTGCAGATTTACAAGAAAGCATTAGTACCGACTGCTAAAGGGTGGTTTATCGATAAAAATGAGGAGTCGATTTTTCAAAAGGATAACGACCCAAATATCGGACTAAAACCAGTGGAAAGGGAAATACGGTATCGTTAAACTAGATTGGCCGTCCCTGTCGTCCGAGGCAAACTTAATCGAGAACGTGTGGTCATATATCAAGCAGAAGCTTCGTCGTAAAATGGTGTACACAGCGAAGCAGCTGTCACGGCAAATTCGGGCAATTTAGAAATCTTTGCCCCAAGAATATGCAGAAAATCTCGTCGAAAATATACCCCGACGATGCCGGGTGATCATCGACGCTGGTGGGAACTGCCCGGACTACTGAATTATTGGCATTTTAATGGCAGTGCTTTACTATTGGATGATGTAAAAAACTTTAAAATAGATACATTTTTTAATTAGCAATTCGCGACACGTTCTTACTTGACCGACTGGGCCTACTACAAACTTGCTCAGCCAATGCGGTTTTTAGTCCCATTTTGTTGTAGATTTTAATGAAAAAAATAGGTGTTTCAGTTAATAATGTCGATTTTGCTAAGAGATGGCGTTACTAATACACTTGTTGGTATAGACTAGTGACATCTATGGCGTTTTGGAAGAAACATACGCCATCAAAAGCCTGTTCGTTATTAATTGTCATCGTGCGAAAAGACATAGGTCTTCATAGCTTTGAATATGTCGTGTTTCGTACCAGAAAAAGACGTTTTGCGGGGAAGTTTAATAACCTTCTTTCATTTGAAGAAAACGGCTGCTGAAAGTTATCGATTGTTGGTTGAAGCTTATGGTGAACATGCTCCAACCCAAAAAACTTGGGTAGATCCAGGCCAGCCTTCAAGATCACAATCAGTGCGCAATATACAGGGAAAGAAAGCTTTGCTGTGTATTTGGTGGGTTAGTAGAGGAGCTGTGTATTATGAACTGCTGAAACCTGGTGAAACGATTTGTGGCGATCGATACCGACAACAATTGATAAAGTTGAACCGAGCATTGAAGGAAAAAAACGACCAGAATACGCCCAAAGACACGATAAAGTAATTTTTCAACATGACAATGCTCGGCCTCATATTGCAAAATGTGTTAAAAACTATTTTGAAAACATCAAATAGGGCGTTCTACCCCACCTGCCATATTCACAGCTTTGAATATGTCGTGTTTCGTACCAGAAAAAGACGTTTTGCGGGGAAGTTTAATAACCTTCTTTCATTTGAAGAAAACGGCTGCTGAAAGTTATCGATTGTTGGTTGAAGCTTATGGTGAACATGCTCCAACCCAAAAAACTTGTGTAGATCCAGGCCAGCCTTCAAGATCACAACCAGTGCGCAATATACAGGGAAAGAAAGCTTTGCTGTGTATTTGGCGGGTTAGTAGAGGAGCTGTGTATTATGAACTGCTGAAACCTGGTGAAACGATTTCTGGCGATCGATACCGACAATTGATAAAGTTGAACCGAGCATTGAAGGAAAAACGACCAGAATACGCCCAAAGACACGATAAAGTCATTTTTCAACATGACAATGCTCGGCCTCATATTGTAAAATGTGTTAAAAACTATTTTGATAACATCAAATAGGGCGTTCTACCCCACCTGCCATATTCACCGGACTTAGCCCCTTCAGACTACCACTTATTTCGATCGATACAGCACGGACGTTCAGAACAACACTTACATTCCTATGAAGAAGTAAAAATTTGGCTTGATGAATGGTTGGCCTCAAAAGATGAAAAGTTCTTCTGGTGCGGAATCCATTCTTTGACCGAAAGATGGGAAAAAGTCATCGCTAACGATGGGCAATAGTTTGATTATTAAGATAATTCATTCAACGCTTAAATGTTGCGAAAAAATCGACATTATTAACCGAAACACCTATTACAAGTATAATATTTACAAGGTTAAGACTCCTTAAGGGATAATGCCACTCTAGAGCTAAGAAAAAAGCCTGATTTTGACAATTTTTTTTCAAACATAGTGAACGCAATCCAAAATTTACTCAAATGCTTTTATTATACATATTTTAAAGCAGATTTACAAATTCTTAAACAATTTTTTTTACAAAATGGTAGCACCAGTACTTAGTAAAGGAAGATGCATCTTCTGTTATAAATAGTACTTTTCGGCTAGAAAGATTTCTCCTGCAATTTTTTACCTGGAACAAAGTGCAATTTTCTCGGAAAGTACGTAGAACAATTAAAAACTATTAATTTTTTTATGAATGGTACATGTTTGAAGAAAGTATTTTATTTTTCGGTAAAAAATCACGTAAAAAATCGTTTATAAAAAATAGTTCAAAACAAATTGTAAAATCCATACGTACTTCGCTAGATAATGTAATTTTTAAGGTACAGTTAGAATTTCAAAGAAATAGGTGATAATTTGAAGAATTTATGTTTCCGGCCATTTTGAAAAATGTAGTTTTGAGAAAAACGTGTTTTAAAGTTATATATAATTTTCTAGATACTCTAATCTACGATGCCTGCGCCATATTATCGGCTTTCCAAACTAATCTTTTGTTGATAGATCCTAGATTGTAGATAAATAGATTTCTTCAATATTCAGAAAGGTACAGTCTTTTAAGCAGCACAAAGCATAAAGACTTTCGGAGAGTTTGGAGGGCGCTACGAGACAAATACACACTTATAACCTTCTTACCCCCATAAAATCCTTTGTACCTTATTTCTAAGTCCCTAAAGCATCATTTAAGCAAAAAAAATTTTTTTCAAATTTCTAAAGTGGCATTACCTCACTAAGTAATTCTGTGTATTTTTATTCTCAGCGAATAAAAAGTCTGGGAACTCGGATGGAGCTTTGGTTTTATCGGAATTCAGAAAATATCTAAACCCCGCCCAAGTTATAGATCTGACTAATCGTAAGCCGCCAGCGGCCTTACAGTGGTGCGTCCTGTTGGCTCCCAAGGTGAATAGGTAGATGTCGTAAATTTTACTCAGTATATATCACCACTACACCAAACACTTTATTTTTGCACTTGAAGAATTACTTAGAATGAATGACTTTGAAGACGAAATTATTCGTGAATACTTAACATTATCTAAACTTTGTATGGAACAAAATTATTTCCAATATAACAATCAATTTTATGTTCAGAAAGAAGGAACAGCTATGGGTAATTGCTTATCACCTTTCATAGCCAATTTATTCATGAGTAAGTTTGAAATCGAAGCCAGTCTAGAACTCGAATATTTCCCAAGGGTATGGTATAGGTATGTGGATGATATTTTCGCGATTTTTGATACAAAGAAAGAAAATATTGATCATTTTGTTTCTAAATTAAATAGCCGGTATGATTCCATTAAATTCACTTACGAAGTTGAGAACAAAGGACAATTGCCTTTTCTAGATATTTTAATTATTAAAAATAATAATAGATTAGAATTTGATATCTATAGGAAGGACACAGTAACAGATAGATATATTCCTAATGATTCATTTCATTGCAAACAACATAAATTAGCCTCATTACATTTTTAGTTCATCGTTTGGTCACTTTCCCTCTGAATAGAGTAAATATTAGTAAAGAAAGGAATTGTATTAGAAATATAACTAGAGTTAATGGTTATGACGATGACTTAGTAAATAAGCTAATAAACAGACATAAGTTTAGGTTTAATATTCAGAATTCCACCTTTTTTACACGCGAAGAAAATAACACCAAGTATGTCTCCATACCATATAATCCGAAATATAGCAAGGGACTCAATAAGGTATTTAATAAGGTAGGCCTCACCTTAGTCTATAAGTCATCAGACAATCTGAGGGATATCTTAGGAAATCCCAAAGATAAGATTCCTAATTGTGAGAAAAGTGGAATTTATGAAATTAGTTGTAATGATTGTGACAAAAAGTATGTTGGGCAAACTAAAAGGTCAATTAAAACAAGATTTAAAGAACACTTAGCACACTTAAAATACAATAGAACAAAAAAGTCTAGCATTGCCGAACATGCCCTTGAGGCTGGTCATGCTGTAACATTGGATAGTCTAAGATTGGTAAGGGATGTGTCTGATAGGAGATTGTTGAACGCATACGAAAGTATGGAAATCATAAAATGTAAAAGTAGTTTAAATAAAGACAGAGGGCCTATTCCTTATAGTCCCCTCTACTGGTTACTGGAACTGACGGCCTTGCCTATGTCATTAGTTCCGCTTGAGTAGTTCAAGGGTTAGGCTAAAAAAAAAAAAAAAAATCGAAGGAGGGGTCCCACCTCCCACTACCACCGCCGGTTCCTGAAGGGAACTCGACGGTGCCCCTTCTTGAACGAAAAATTATTTAAATCAAATATCCTCATTCGATTTTATTTATTAGAGGGTTAGGCTAAGTATAAATAGGTAGATTTGTAGTTTAGCTTTAGTCAATCATCGCTCCTGATGAAGCTAACATGGTTAGCGAAACGCGCGTCGAGTGCAAAAATAAAGTGTTTGGTGTAGTGGTGTGATATATACTGAGTAGTATCATTGTGCCAAGATTCCACATTCCCAACTTAGTCGTAAATTTTAGCTAGAAATTATTTTAATTTTCGTTGCTTTTTAGTGTTCCGTACGGAACACTTATATTATATATTATATCACTTCGATGTTTGTCCATCTGTCTGTCCGTCTGTCACACCCGATTTTCTTCGAAACTATTTGACAGAAAGTTGAAATTTGGCACTAATATAGGAATTGATGGCCTTATCGGGGCCGTGTAGTTTTGAAAGTTAAATTTTGACTTAAGGGGTTAATTTTAGGGGACGAAATTGAAAGTGAAAAAAAAATTACCAGGTCATCGAGTGGGGTGTCAAATGAAACCTTGTAAAAACACGAGTTCAAACATATATGTAATATAATACTTGCGCACACGTTTTTTGTATTATTTTTAAAAAATTGCGAAAAATCGCCGGGCCCTTCTTGTCTCGAAAATTTTCAAAAAATTCTGGAATATTCTCCATAGGGTCTAGATTGAACGAAAATTATCACGAGTGTATTACCTTTAATAACACAGCCCCACAAAAAAAAAAGTGGGGTATACTTTTGATGCGATATATCAAATCCGTAGTATTTTTGCCCGCTGATCCCGAATCTGACGTCAGAATATCGCCATCACATCTCAATTTTTTTCTAACCTCAAAAAATAGGTAAAAATTAGTAAAAATTAAGAAAAATATACTCTTAAAAAATTGATTCAAGCTTTTTCATGAATCCAAAGATATATTAATATGTATTCGGACACGCTAAGCTAATATTCATCGGTTGGATTAAGCCATACAGTTCTGTTTTCTTTCTAACCTCAATAAATCAGACAGATATAGTGCTTCTCGAATGCAAAAACGAATTCAAATTAAAATTCAACCGATTCTTACCAAATTTGGTACACGGGGGTTTTTTGGGTTGCTGATCATGAATCTGAGGTCGGATTTGCAAAATTCAAAATGGCGGATCCAAGATGGCGGACAAAATTTTTGAAAACCAACCGATTCCTACCAAATTTGGTATACAGTTGGGGAATCCTCAAACCTGATACTCTTAAACCCTAAACCCTGGAACCTTAGACTCCCACACCCTGTAACCTCAAAAAATAGACCTCAATAACCCTGTAACTTTAAAAATGAGACCCAATAAACTCAAAACCAGGACTTTTAAACCATATACTCTCAAATAGTACACCCTTAAGCCCTAGAATTGCGAAGGTTAGACCCGCGCCTAACTTTCCTTTTTTTGGCTGTATCTTGTTCTTTTTTCCGCGAATGAGCTATTCAAAGGCTTTCTGCCGAAACGCTTTTGAGGACTTGTTTTTATTTAGCGACCAGCAATAGTCCGCTAGCATATGGTCATCCCATCGTCCTTGATACCGATTTTCTATGATTTTCAGATCTTGGTGAAAACGTTTCCCTCGCTCCTCACTGTAGTCACCAAGATTATTTGGGAAATCATCGATGTGGGAGTTCAGGAAATGTAATTTTAAATTCATTAAGCAACCTAATGTTTGAAAATTTTTTACCATTTTCTCGACTATTTCTTTGTACTTAGGACTTTTATTATTTCCCAAAAAGTTTGTTGCGACTTCTTTAAAACTAAGCCAAGCAGCTTTTTCAACTTTATTCATTTTAGTAACAAATAATGAATCTTGAAACAATTTTCTTATTTGTGGCCCGTCAAATACGCCTGCCTTGATTTTAGCTTCAGAAAATTTCGGAAATTTTTTATGCAAATATTTGAAACATGGGCCGTTTGTATCTAATGCTCTCGTGAATTGCTTCATAAGTCCAAGCTTAATGTGAAGCGGGGGAATAAGAACTTTTTCTGGATTTACCAATGGTGGAAACAATACATTATTTTCACCAGGAGTGAACGATTCTCTTGTTGGCCAAATTTTTTTCTTATAATGACGTTCCCTGTCTCTGCTATTCCACAGACATTTATAACAGGGATAAAGTGTAAACCCTGACTGTTGGCCAAGCAATATTGTTACAATTTTTAGATCTCCACAAATTTTCCAGTTACGATCAGCATATTTTATTTTTATCAAAAGCTGCTTCATTTTTTCATATTGCTCTTCCATAACAGTGGAATGAGCAATCGGAATGGGAGCGTAAACGTTGGTATTATGCAGCAAAACTGCCTTAATGCTCCGTTTAGAAGAATCAATGAACAGTCTCCATTCTTCAGGATCGTATGAGTTATTTTGAAATTCATCCATTAGACCTTTTACATCGGTACAATATGAAAGTGACAATTCCTCGTCTATTGTGAAATATTTTCGAAATTCTTCATCTCTGTTTCTATAATAAGAAATCGTAGCTTCTGGCTTAAGTAAATGTCTTTTCTTTAAAAAGGAAGCAAGATGCTCTGAACCATCTTTGGATAAGCCTAAATCTCTGACTAGATCACTAAGTTCTGACTGTGATACGAGTATTGGTTCTGATTTACGGTTGTATGGTAGAAATTCTTTATCTGTGTCACTAGTATATGATAGGTTGTCACTAGAACATTCATTAGTAACAGTGTTTGAATCTTTTTCCACAGTCTCAATGTTTTCGGCACGAACTGATAAGGTGAAATCATTTGTTTCCATAACATCAGCATCAAGTGGTTCAGGAGGCGGAATTAGTTTAGTTGGTCTTGTTACTGTCGAAACATCGTCATTCGCGGAAAAAACAACAAGATACAGCCAAAAAAAGGAAAGTTAGGCGCGGGTCTAACCTTCGCAATTCTAGGGCTTAAGGGTCTACTATTTGAGAGTATATGGTTTAAAAGTCCTGGTTTTGAGTTTATTGGGTCTCATTTTTAAAGTTACAGGGTTATTGAGGTCTATTTTTTGAGGTTACAGGGTGTGGGAGTCTAAGGTTTCAGGGTTTAGGGTTTAAGAGTATCAGGGTTGAGGATTCCCCAACTGTATACCAAATTTGGTAGGAATCGGTTGGTTTTCAAAAATTTTGTCCGCCATCTTGGATCCGCCATTTTGAATTTTGCAAATCCGACCTCAGATTCATGATCAGCAACCCAAAAAACCCCCGTGTACCAAATTTGATAAGAATCGGTTGAATTTTAATTTGAATTCGTTTTTGCATTCGAGAAGCACTATATCTGTCTGATTTATTGAGGTTAGAAAGAAAACAGAACTGTATGGCTTAATCCAACCGATGAATATTAGCTTAGCGTGTCCGAATACATATTAATACATCTTTGGATTCATGAAAAAGCTTGAATCATTTTTTTAGGAGTATATTTTTCTTAATTTTTACTAATTTTTACCTATTTTTTGAGGTTAGAAAAAAATTGAGATGTGATGGCGATATTCTGACGTCAGATTCGTGATCAGCGGGCAAAAATACTACGGATCTGATATATCGCATCAAAAGTATACCCCACTTTTTTTTTTTGTGGGGCTGTGTAATTTATGTGGTATATAAAAAAACAAAAATTTCAAGGTCATCAGTTTTCAGTAAAGATCGGAAAAAAGCCTCGTTAAAAACTCATTTGGGGTGTATTCTGTGAAGTCATTGTTCGTTTATACCTCTATAACAAAATTTTTTATTTTAAAAGCAATCAACGTACGGAACACTAATTGCGCAAGTTCGACTTGCACTTGGCCGGTTATTATTTTTAGATTACTTCAGTTCTCTTTTTAATCTAAATGTTTTATCTTTGTTCAGGTAGCTAGAGTACTGGTGGCAGGAGGAGATGGGACTATATCGTGGGTTTTAACATCATCTCACAAGTTAGACTTGGACGTAAGTGTTCTTATACATTCAATATTTTTCTTATCTACCTGTCTTTCTAATTATTTGTTTTGTCAGTTTCCAGCTAAATACCGGTTATAAGCTAGAAAAATACTCAGATTACGTGTGTACAAGGGTGTTTGAAAAGTAACGTAAAGGACACGCAGATGGTAATCCTATGATTGAAATCAGTATTGGATCATTTAGTTTCATTCCTTAAAAGATCACATACAGAGTTACAGTTCAGAGCTCAGTGTGGTTACTGTTTGTTCGATCGAAATAGAAAAGTGTATATGCGATTTCCGAAATCATGGAAAAAACTGAGTGTCGAGCCTGTCGTTGGACCCTCTCTATCGAAAACTGATCCTGCGCTGCAGCCGACCTGCGTGCCGAAAACTCGTCGTGCTGGTTCTAACGTTTACGAAGGTATATCCTATAGTACTATATTTCAGTAGTCTACTTGTAGTGGACTACAAAATGAAATATTACATCCTATTATGTATTATAAGGGTACTCTAAAAAAATACCCAAGGGAAAAAAAACGATTCCTTTCTGGTAGGAATATTTCACTGAAAATCTAATGAAATTGAAGTGGTCATCAGTCTTTTGTTATAACATGATAATAACCTCATATCGTAAAAGAAAGGAAAACTGTAAAAAATAACTCTTCAACCTTTTCAAAAATTCTTTTCTATGTCAAGGACTGTGTTTCCCACCGAATACAATTTGCAGCGGTTTAGGACCAACGTGAATCGCTTTTTCAATAAACGCGCCACTCTTGTAGCATTTAAGTATTTTCATGCGGCACGTATGCCGTGCTCATAAAAAAAAATTGTCACTTTGCCAAATATCTGTTATACAAAACAAACTTTTTGACATTTGAACTTGTTGCCTTCAGTTGGATAGCCTTATATTTTAAAATTTGAACATTTTTTTTAGCCAGAACCACCTCTGGCAATTATACCTCTTGGAACTGGGAATGATCTTTCGAGAGTATTAGGATGGGGTAAAGAAAATACCCCCGAAGTGGATGTCCCAAAAATATTAAGTGATATACAAGAAGCTAGACTGTCACAATTGGACCGGTAGGTAACCAGCACCATTTTACAACGTCTTATACATAATAGTGCGGGGAAGATGTTTAAAGGAACAAGGATTTGGCGAGATTAACAATACCCATCAAAAGAGACAATTCATTTCGTTAAATTATGTTCTGATTGGTATTGTTAATTCCGCTGGGTCGTCAAGTGGAGTGTCAAATGAAAGCTTGTGAAAACACGAGTTCAAAAATATATATACAGTACAATCCTGATTATCCGAATCGCGATATTCTGAAATCTGGCTTATCCGAAACAAACTGTTAAAAAGCAAATTGTATTCCCATTAAACGAAAAAATCCCCATTATTCGTCTAGAATTTCACTCCTGTCTATGTTTTGGTTAGTCGAGTGTTATAAGTTACTCATTACGTCTATTATTATCGCAGAGGTAAAAGTTTCGTTTTAATAGATATTTTACAAGATGGAGCGTCATAATAATAACCGTAAACGTGTTGTTATTAGCTTAAAAGAGAAACTTGAAGCAATTCAACGTTTAGATAACGGTGAACTTCTTAAAATATAACGAAGGATTTAGTTGTAGCCGTGAGTACTGTTTCAGAGTGGAGAAAAAATCGCGAAAAACTTGAAAAATGGTGTAGTGTTTTGTCGTCGCCCACACAGGCACGAAAAAGTATAAAAAGCGGTGAATACCAAAAAGTGAATGATTCTTTATTTTTATGGTTTACACAGAATCGAGAACGTGGAATATCAATTTCAGGAACAATTTTAAAACATAAGGCAGTGAGTTTAAGCGAAGAGTTGCCGGTTATTGAAGCGCCTGTAAATTTTTCTGCAAGTAATGGATGGCTAGACAGATGGAAAAAAATACATGGTATACGTCAACTGAAAGTTTGTGGAGAAAGATTGTCGGCTGATGTATCTGCTGCAAAAAAATTTGCAGAGAATTTTGGGCAGCTTATGAAAGAACATGGTTTACAACCAGACCAAATCTATAATTGTGATGAAATAGGCTTGAACTACAAAATGTTGCCGTCAAATACCTTAGCTTCAAAAACGAAAGCTGGAGCATCTGGTTACAAACGTAGCAAAGAACGTATTACTGTTCTTGCATGCAATAATGCTTCTGGAAGATACAAACTCCCATTATTATGTATTGATAAGTCAGCAAATCCACGAACCTTTAAGAATATTCGTCGCGATGCTTTTCCTGTTTTGAATAAAAATCAAAACAATGCCTGGATGAACGCGACTGGTTTTTTGGAGATTTTGTTCCCAAAGTGGAACTTTTTTTAAAAGAACATGGATATTCTAGAAAATGTATTCTGTTACTAGATAACGCCCCCACTCACACAAGTGCGGAGCAACTTGAAAGTGGGGAAATAAAAGCAATGTTTTTGCCTCCTGCTGTAACTTCTCTCATTCAGCCTATGGATCAGGGTGTACTAAAAAATTTAAAACGTTTTTTATTGGAGCATATTTTAGAAGAAGTAGATGAAAATGGCAATCTTACTGGTTGTCTAAAAAAGATAAATTTGAAAAATGTTATATATTGGATAGCTGTAGTGCTTTAGGGATTTCCTTGCAGCACGTGTGCCATGCCCATAAAAAATAGCTGCTCATTTAGCTACTGAACACTGTAATAAATAAGATTCATTATTTTTTTAGATGGCAGGTTGAAGCTATATCAACTCGACATTTAGGCTTAAGGATTCCCAATAAAATTTACTATATGTATAATTACATGAGTATTGGAGTCGATGCACAAGTTGCCTTAAGTTTTCACAACACTAGAGATAGTGCTTTTTACGTGTATGGTGGTAGGTTGTTTAATAAGGTGAGTGATACTATATACAGTCCCTGGCCAAATTATTAGACGCACTGCAAGATTTCATGTAAAATATTAATTGCCGAGTGATATTGTACCGTTTTATTATTTTAAATTGATTTATTTTTTTATTTTTATATTATCCAATCAATTACCTATTTATTTGACATAAATAAAACAGCATTAATTTAGAAAAGCATAAGTTTATTAAGTTTTAAAGGAAAGTGAAATTAATGTTAGTAAAAGTCAATATTTAGTTGAGGCACCTCTAGCAATGCAAGATTGTACTGTCTCCTGCATTTGAGGATGATGATTCCACACATGAATAATCTTTTCTAGGAGCTGGGTTTTGTTGGTAATCACATCTTTAGCCGATTCTCTTTTCATCAGCTCCCACACATTTTCAATGGGGTTCATATCAGGGCCAATCCAACAGAGGGATATTTTTTTCTGCCAAAAAAGCTTTAACAGACCGAGCAGTGTGGCAGGGAGCTCCATCTTGCATGAAAGTGAATGGTTCCCCATTTGGAAACCATTCTCTGAGCTGCGGAATCAACCGATTTTGTAATACTTCTTTGTACTGATCTTGCCTCATTATTCCTTTGACGACGTACAGACGTCCAGTGCCCTTGCCGCTGATGACTGACCAAATCATCACTTTGGTGGTATGTTTAACCGTCGGGACGACACAATCAGGATGAAACTTTTCTCCATGACGACGACGCACATACTGAGCTTTATTCTGCAAAATTTCGAATGTGCTTTCGTCTCTGAAGCAAACCTGTTAAAAATAGGAAAAATATATAAACTTCCATGTTTATTTGCTTTATTTAACTGAAAATGATAATAATCTATAAATTATTGATTAAATTGCTGTATCTTACTGATCTCCAGAAGTCTACATCTTTGTCTTGCCATTGTTTGGCCCACTTCAGGCGCTTTGCTTTCATTGCAGCTGTTAACTTGGGCTTCCTGGCGGGGCGACAGGCCTTAAAATCTAATTCTTTCAATTTTCTTCGAACAGTGCGCTCAGAAGCATTTACGCTAGCATCCTGGAGTTGTGATTTTATTACCTTTGTGGTAGCAAATCTGTTTTCTACACAAATTTTCTTCAAACATCTCTCTGACCGTGGAGTGAAAATTGGTTTTCTACCGCATCTTTTCTTTCTTTTCGGGCTTAATTCCTTCCCTGACTCAATTTTCTTTTTTATGCGTCGTACACTAGCTTCAGAAACCTCCAATCTTCGTGATATTTCTCGGTTTGTAAATGTTTTCGCAATCACAAGGGCCTTCACTTCAGCTTTTTTACGTGGTGAAAGATCGGCTTTTCTACCCATAATGAAAATAGTCCAATTACTTTTTTAAAACACTGCATACAAAATAAACTAATAACTGAGTAGTATAAAACTGTTAAACAAACAATCACAGTCCATAAAGCCACAGAAACACGTCCGTACCTGACTCGATTCCGATCGCGACTGATACAGGTTTGTACTTATTTACGTTCATGTATCACTTTGTCAACACAGTGTTGCCATATGTTAAAAATAAATACAAATATGTAGTCTACAACAATTCTTTTAAATAAAAATCAATAGTATTGTAGTTTAAATATACCATTATTGCATAAAAACTCTTAAGAAACATAAAATTACAAAAAAAAATACAGTGCCTCTAATAATTTGGCCAGGGACTGTATATATATATATATATATATATATATATATATATATATATATATATATATATATATATATATATATATATATATATAAGAAATCCGCCATTAAAATTAATACAATCGTACACTTATAAAATACTTCTAAGATAAGATATTGCTTTAATTTGACAATTCAGTTATTAATTCCGTCTGAATAAATCCTACAAATGTTAAAAACAGCTATTAATTATTATGATTTCTTTATAAAAAGATAATTTTTGTATTTTTTGTGTCAATGTCAATTTTTTAACCGACAAAAACATTATTTTTTACTTTATAGTTGCAAAATTTTGTGTGCTTTTTTTGAAACCTGTTTTTTTGTTAAAAAGTTTTTATTTTTTACTTTCTAGTGGCAAAATTTTGTGTGCTGTTTTTTTGAAGTCTTTTTCTTGTTAAAAAGTTTTTATTCAGAAACTCTATAACCAATTTCAATAAAATTTATATGGGATCTTCCTAAATATATACTCTCTTGAATAAAAAAAAAATTATCCAAATTGGTACATATTTGCCAGAGTTATCGGTGTTTTATTACAAAAATTTAAGTTTTTCAGGATTTTTTCAGAAACTACATAACCAATTTCAATAAAATTTATATGGGACCATATTGAATGTGTACTCTCTCGACTAAAAAAAGAATTATCCTAATCAGTACATATTTGCCAGAATTATCGGCGTTTTATTGCAAAAATATGTTTTTCAGCCTCTTTTCAGAAACTACGTAACCAATCGCGCCGGCAGATATAGTTCTGTCTTAATTTTCCGTATAACGAGCCCTCGTTCGTAGGCGAAGTTGCTCGAAATTGTTTAATTCGAAGAACCACGATTCCTCAATTCTTAAGTTTCTTTAATAAGTACAATTTTTAGCTTTTATATTTGTGTTTTGGAACTCAACAAGTAGTGACGGCTGACTGTAAAAATTTAGAACAAAGATTAGATCTGTACCTGGATGGACAGCCTATAGAATTGCCAGAATTGGAATCTGTTGTAATATTAAACATTAGCTCATGGGGTGCCGGCGTCAATCTTTGGGGTAAGTATTTGGTAAAAAGTTACTGTTTCTGGAATATTTGGAATAAATATATTTTTTTTCTTTTAGGGTTGGGAAACGGCGGTAATGGTAAGAATACCCAATCCCACCATGATGGTGTTTTAGAAGTTGTTGGTATTTATTCCTCGTTCCATATAGCTCAGATGCAAGTTGGACTTTCAAGTCCTATTCGATTAGGACAGGCAAAAACTGTAGAGGTAAGAAAAAAATATTATCTATAGTTACATGGTGCGGCCCAAAAGTTCCCAGATTAACATTATATAGCGATAATGCGAAATACTATCGACTCGCAGCGATAGGTTGAGGTAGGTACATCCCTAATAACGCTGCGTGATAAGTTTCAATTTTATTCGATATTCACGTTTGCATAAAGGTTTAGTTGTATCTTTCTGCGATTTTTACAAGGGATACGAATTTAAATTCGGGAAAAATGTTATCATAACGTATCAAAATGCTTTGCAAATGAAGTTCTGTGCCGTACGTAAATTTTCGAGCGGTTTTCGCGATCTAAAGCCAGCCTAACAGTGGAAGACAATGAGCGTTTTGGCAGATTTTCGATTGCGACCACTACTGAAATCATCGCCAAAGTTCAACATATCATTCGTGAGTACCATTGTCAGTTAGTTCTGAGCATCTTGATATTGATGATGATTTTCTATTGTTTAGAAAACGGCCAAAGCCATGGAGCGAGAAGAGAGTTTCCTCTTGCATCACGACAGTGCATCTGCTCACAGTTCATTCGGTACCCAACAGTTTTTGGCGAAGAATACGATGACTGTCATCCCCACCCTCCGTATTCGCCTGATTTGGCACCCAACAGTTTTTGGCGAAGAATTCCATGATTGTCATCCCCACCCTCCTTATTTGCCTCATTTGGCACCCTGTGACTGAGCTGTTTCCCCATATGAAAATAAAGTGAAAGGGTCGCCGCTTCGAGACGATAGAGAAGATCCAAAGCGAATCGTTGGGTGAGTTAGAGACAGTCACAGCATCGATCGTTTAAAATATGTTTGACCAGTTGAAGAAACAGTGAGACTGGAGCGACTAGAGTTTTACATCACCACAGTGCTTCGGCCCACAGTTCATTCGGTACTCAACAGATTTTCTCCACCCTCCTTATTCGTCTGATTTGGTACCCTGTGACCTCGAGCTGTTTTCCCATATGAAGATAAAGTTAAAGGGTCGCTGCTTCCAGACGATAGAGAAGATCCCACGTAAATTGTTAGGTGAGCTGGAGATAGTGACAGTATCGACCGTCTAAAATATGTTTGACCAGTTGAAGAAACAGTGAGTCTGGTGCATTCCGGTGAAGCGGAGTCACGAAGCCTAAAAGTAACTACTTTAGATGTGATAGCGTTAGTCCGGGAACTTTTAGATCGCATTATTATTTTATAATATGCATATACTTTAAAAAGTAACTTTTGAGTCACTAATAATATTTGGAAAAATGTTAAGACTTACTAGGAGATGCAACGGAAACTTCCAGGACTGTCGTCATACCTCTTGACGTTTCACCTATAATTTCATGACACATCTTCAGGGATCCAAACTAGATTCACTGCACCGTCTCCTAGTGGTACTCGGTATCTATATTCATGTTATTCGAGTGTTTGTAAATTTCTATTGATCTCATAATTTTTCGTTCATCTTGACTTTTGCTAGCTATAAACTTACATATTGCATTTCTGCCGAAAATTCGATCGGAGGAAGCTGTTAGTTCGCAAATATATCACGTTATCGGTGCATTGTCATCGCCAGGTTATATCTCCAGCCACTGCTGCCGCGCCTTATAAGTGCAAAACCTCATTTCCAGGGAAGCAGCTGGTCTGCTGACTGCCATGACTCCAGACCAGTTCGAAGGCCAGATCATAGAGTTGACCAAGACTGTATCCGTAATACTGGATTCGCAACCGAGATTTGATTAGAACTGGAACAAATCGTATCTGGTGTTCACACTTCAGAACTGCCTGCGAATACCACATACAGTTAACCATCTTAAGTTGGCGTCATCGTCATCAATGAGGTTATCCTTTACCAATATCAGTGAGTAAGAGCATCTGCTGTCTTTAGCTAGTGTTACTGTTGACCTCCATCAGTTAGCGTCACCGTTTACCCCTTTTGGTGAAGACTGCCGTCAGTTCGTGTTACCGTTTACTGTAATTAACCTCACCTGATTTAACGTTGCTCGCTACAGGTGATGTAAATTTGACAGTTGGATAACTTAACCAAAAGTGAGCCGACCGATAGAAAACCGATACTTATTGTTTAAACATCGATATATCGTTACAAGTTAAAGACTTCTTTACCTATTTAGAATATTAGTCAATTTATCTGTTTTTGATTATCTGGAATGTTCATGACGCAGTAATAATGCCCTATGTTAATCAACTAATAGCAGAGTAGTTTCTGAGAAAAGCGATGGTGTGAGTTGGCATTCAGATAAATTGTATGGGTCGGTTTTCTGTCAATCTTATTTTCTCTTGCATCGGCCCGTTTAGTAAGGAAAGGGCGTCACGTCTGGAGACTCATTTACTGTTTTAATTTCGAGAAGTAAACATGGCTTGGGAAACTGTCGACGAAACGTCAACGAGCGAGTCCATTTGGCACACTCTAAACCCAAGAACCGTCAATTATCATTTACTGTTATTATTAAGACTTGAGATATTAAATGATTGGGAAGTACGGAATTCCGTTGTGCGAGAGTCCGATTCGCGCCTTATTGAGACTTTTTTTTAAATTTTAGGTTCGCCTAAAAGAAAAAGCTCCCGTTCAAATCGACGGCGAGCCATGGGAACAACATCCGGGGGCGTTTAAAGTGACCTTTGTGAACCGGTGTCCTGTACTAGTAAACCAAGAAGGACGTTAAGTTTTACATTTTTGGAAAAGGTTTTCTATGGTTTGGAATTTTAAGGTTTCGGTCGTAATTAGTTTTTAAAATGATAAAATTTTTCCAAATCCGGCATATTCATAGTCATTTCTTGAAGTTATACCCACAGGTAGCTTATTCAAGGCTTCCTTGACTTCTCCTTCAAAGCTCTATTTCATAGGCAACTTTCTTACTCTCTTTGAGGAGAAGGGGTTTCTAAGTGATTGAAGTGAATGGAAACATTATTTTTTCTGACTAATTTTAGCGGTATTAATTAATTTTCATCTGAATCAGTGATTTTTTTTAACTTTATATACCTGGGTGATGCAGAGGTGCCCTCAGAGAAAGGATATAAAAAACTCGACTCCCCATCCTGGCGCGTAATGAAAAATATATAACAAATATTAAAGAGGTTCGCTCCCTCTACAGTTCTTACGGGGGTGGACTGTAAGTAGCAAGATATATAAGGTTTTTTTTGCAAAAACAAAAATTTATTTCTCAACATAATGTCCATTGAGCTCAATATACGAGGCATGTTTTTTAAGTAAGTACCGTTTTGGAATTAAAAAAAGACGTGCAAAGATATCGCTATAATTTTATTTTTACATGAAAGCCTGTACCTTAATCTACTTTTCTACATAATTTCCGTGAATATTGAGGCACTTGTCATAACGTGGCACCAGTTTTTGAATACCCTCCTCATAAAATTCTGCCGCCTGAGAAAAAAGTTCTCGGTCACAATGCGATACAAAACCCTACGAGAATATTGAGGAAAGCAGTCGCACAATGATGAAATTGTAAAGCGTCTGTTTTCTCTCACCTTTTCGTCCACTTTCTGCACCAAATCTTCATTAAGACCGAAGGACGCCCACTCCGTTCTTCATCATGCACATTTGTGCGGTCATCTTTAAACGCTCTCACCCATTTCCTTACCATTCCATCACTCATAATGTTTTGTCCGTAAACTTCACAGATCTCACGATGAATATCGATCGGTTTTTACGCCTTTAGCACTAAGAAATCGTATAACAGCCCGTACTTCACAATCGGCGGGACTCACGATTGTCGGAGGCATCTTAAACACTCAGTAAACAACGTATACAATGAAGAATCAGACTGTAATGGCGTCAGTGGGTAGACATGAGATGTAGGTTACCAGCGCGCATGCGCGGAACGCCGACCGTATCGCTGCGGCGGCGGAATCGCAAAACGGTACTTACTTAAAAAACATGCCTCGTATTTGGTCGGCCAGGACATGCATTTTTTTATTCGTTCTGAATAAAAATTGAATCGAACTGTAGATACTACTCGTTTACAGCACAGATAACCTCTTCGTGCGACGAAAATTTCTTCTTCCCAAGCCAATTTTTGAGGTAAGAAAACAAAAAAGTCACTTGGGTCTAAATCAGGGAAATGGGGTGCATTTTTGCCATCGTAATGGCCAATGTGTGAGCAGGTACATTGTCCTGGTGGAAGAGTACTTTTTTTGCGTGCTAAGCTTGGTCGCTCCTGTTTTAACTCACTATGCAAACTGTTCAACACCATGCGTACATGCGTAATAAGAGCCAGTCATTGTTTTACTTTTTTTCAAATAGATCATACCCTGTGAG
Organism: Pachyrhynchus sulphureomaculatus; assembly: GCA_019049505.1. NCBI lineage: Eukaryota > Metazoa > Arthropoda > Insecta > Coleoptera > Curculionidae > Pachyrhynchus > Pachyrhynchus sulphureomaculatus. The sequence goes on along the minus strand of CM032455.1, from coordinate 42,144,247 downwards.
TCCCAAAAAACAGTTAACATCACCTTTCCCACCGATAAAACTGTTTCACTTTTCCAAATACCATTTTGAAATGTCCTTCCTCGTGCATTTTTTGGTCTGGAGTTAACAAACGTGGCATTCATTGCGCATTCAGTATTTTCATTTTTAGAATTTCATGCAAGATATTATGTACTTGTTCATATGAGATGCTTACCTTCTCAGCAATCTTACAAAGCTTAATGCACTGATCTTCCTTCACGATACCATGAATTTTATTGACCATTTCTTCAGAAGAAATCTCTATTAGGCGTGCTGAACGTACAACATTTGCAGTGCTCGTCCGGCCACGTTTAAAGTCCCCGGAGTCCCCATGAATTTCCTTCAGTTCAGTTTCTATCTGGGCAGCAGTCCTTTGAAACGTGTAACACGGATCGCTTACGATAGCTGCCAACAAATAACTGCACGTTGCATCGGTTTGACGCTTTGAACACAATCGTTACAAGAATCATGCTTACCAACAGTCATGCCACTTAATAAATTCTCTGCCATTTCATAGAAATTTACCAGACTTATCAATCCACCCTCGTATATACAAATAGAAATTTTTGAGTCAAATATCTTTTTTTAATTGGGCAATACAACAGCATTACTTTTTATTTATACTTTCAGGACAGTTTGTCACTATAAGTCACTAATTCATCAATATTTGTCTAAAGTCAATAAAGATTTCATAGTAAATCTGAAAAAGGAGTTTGCACTATTTAAACAAAACTTTTAATCAATAAGATATGACAATTTACATCTGTGTTGATGGATTAACAGATGAGAGGAAATAAATAACTATGGGAATATGCACTTTGTTCAACTTTAGAAGTTGTTATTAACAATTGCGCTACCTAACGGTAATTGTTAGCAACTTGTTAAGCAATTCTTCCGTCGGTCTATGCCTTTAAACAATACCCATAAAGGGCAGGTATGCCCCCCCTTGAGGAATCGTGATACGATGAATCACGTCCCGAGATAGATTGACACATAAGAAAACAGTAAATATTTGCTAAAATTTTATTCAATTTTAGTAATTGATATGGATTTTTAAATACTTTTAACACAAAAATTACAGATGTAACCTAAAAATACCACTTAGAATTTCTTAAGTCAGCTTCCGAGTTTCCTTACTCTTAACAGGAATCTCAGACGCACTTTTCTCACTGTGTAACGAAAACCATCTTTTCCTAAGATAAGTTAACTGTCTAGAAGTACTTCAAGGAACAACTATGAATACGGGTCCTTCCACAATTAAATGGGGGGTGTGAAAGCAACCTCAGTATCACATCAAAAAAAGAACGTGAAAATCATATTAGCTCAAGTGTTTCACTTAAACCGAAAATAATAATTTTAATTTAGTGTTAAAAACTGATTGATTTTCCAATATCAGCTTTTTCTCTTGCCAGTTGAATTAGGGAATATACTATTGTAATCCGTATAAAGGTTTCGAGGTATGTAATATACGAGTCGCATTTCAAAAGTTAGGGCCGGTCCTTCAGAACGATGGAAAAAGAGGAAACTTTATTCGTAGCTTCAATTGCATACATAGTTACTGTTTTTTTCTACACAATCAGCATTATGTTCCAAACACTTTTGATTTGTGATGCAGACTTTGCATTGAAGTTGTCAATTCTTGAGTTTCCTCGAATCGTTGAGGCGCAAGCCAACTCCTGAGATTTGAGGAGAGATGGTAATCGCTGGGTGCGAGATCAGGACTTTAAGCTGGATGATAGTTGTGAATATTTGGGACTTAATTTTTGTTTTATCTGATCTCGAAAAATTATAACGAATGTGTTTTAGCATGACCACGTCGCAATTATAAAGAAGAAACCTTGTCAAGAGTTTGAATTACTATCTGAACTAGACTACAAAGGCTAAAGTTGACTTTCATCTGGAACAATTACAAATTTAGGGGAGCGGTGAAAGGGGTACACTCCCTACCTGGGCAGAGATTGTTTTTTTTTGTTTAACTATTTTTTATAAGGTAGGATTTTTATAAGGTTAGATTAAATTTTTTTGATCTAGAAGCTTCCCTTGCCAATCATTTTTATTTCCAAGGATTTGGGTTTGGTCATCGTTTTTATTTTAGATAAAGATCTTTGATAAGTTACTTTATTTTTTTGCATTATCACCATTCCGTTCATAACACTTGATATTGTAATACACGCTTCTTCAAATCCTCCGCATAATAATTCGCCCCCTCAGATGACAGTCAGTTTTGCATTAAGATTTTCAATTCTTCAGTTTCTTCAAATGGTTGAGACCCAAGCCAGTTCTTGAGATGTGGGAAGAGATGGTAGTCCCTGGGCGCGAGATCGTGGTTATAAACTGGATGATGGTTGTGAATATTTGATTAGCCTGTCCGAAACTCACGAAATTGTTGCCTCGTCTTTTACTTTATCCATTGCGGTAGAATATTCAGTGTCACACAATTGACGTTAAATTTCAGCAGCATTATGTACTTTTGCGTTCAGAAATTTAATCACTGATCGAACTTTACTGGCATGATTCGTTATTACTTATTATTACATACTGTCGGGCAAATGAACTGACGACAATACAGCGGCTACATTCTCAACAGACCAGTTAAATCTAATATGCATGCGAGAACTAATCAGTGTTACGAATCGCTATTTATAAACGATCGACCTTTAATTTTGAAATGCGCCTCGCATATAGAATTTTTTTAAAATACAAAGAGCCAAAACTAATATTAAATGAGAAAAACCCCATATTTCTTGCCAAATAAATAAATTATTAATAAATCTTGACATAAAATATTGAAACGGATCGTCGCATACAACTTATGGGATGATGATCTCAGTGCTACAATGACATAAGCCTACGTGGATGGTATTCCGTTCTCGCTGACACTAATGCCACCTTTTTTGTGATCAGTTAACCTCTTTGTATGATATAATCAGGTGCGCATTAAGGGGGGAGGCCTGCGTAAACGACCGGTTTTTTATGAATCATTTATTGAGAAACTATAATATTTATAACAAAATGAAAAAGTACATAAAAAAGAACAACTTTTTAGCTTCAAAAATAAAGCCATAACATTTTATAAAAATTTAAAATGGCGGAGCAGCAGCTGCTCAAAGTTGACTCCTTGAAGTTGCGCTGTGCAACGTCTAGGTTGCTATAGTGCATTAAAAAAAATTATTAGAGTATGATTATACGCTTTGAATGAATTTAAATTTTCCAAAAAAAAAAACAAAAATTACTAATTTCGGACCATTTTGAAAAAATTAACCCTTTTTTTTATAAACAATTGTTAAAAAATAATGTTTATGATTAACGTTTTATAATTCTTGTATACTCATTCAGTGGTGAGTAGGTTAATGAATATCTGTATCAAATTTGAAGTGAATCTGTGAATTACTTTTTGAGCTACATTGCACGGCGTGCAAAATTTTATGTTTTGAGAAAAGCGCGTTTAAAGTTTTTGGTTACGCCTCCGTCGCTTTCTATTTCTTAGCCGATGTACTTGGTCCAACTTCTTCTTCTTCCTTAGTATATTGCATATCCTTGGACTTATTACCTGAGTAATGCCGAGGGCAAGGGCAACTTGGACAATAATCGTGTTCATTTTTATCAATTTTTCGAGTCAACATTATAAACAAAGGAAAAGCCCAAAACGTGAAGCGACTGAACCGGTTCGAATTTCAATTTAAAACTTGGTGTGGACATTCTTCAGATGTTAAATTAACTTTTTGTGAAAAAAAAAGTTAACAAATTTTTTTACACAGACCTCCTCCTTTAAAAAGTTAATGATGCGAAACTGCAGAGTTGTTAGGCTACCATAATATACATTCATGTATGAAAGTATAGAGTAACTATACATTGAATGTTATTTCGTGTAAATCTTTGTATAGTTTATTGTCAACTTTTCATAGTTTTCTTATTCACTTTTCAGTTTTTTTTTTCCAGTAACCCTTAAACAATTCGCAACATATCGGAAAATTTTTTATTACTAGAGTATCCAATTTTTTTTAATGGGTCTAGCACATGTGCTACAGGGAAGTCCCTAAAGCGCTCCAGGAGCGGCATGCGTGCGGAAGAAGCGATTCACGTTGTTCTTGAATCGCTAACTTGGTGTAATCAGTCCTGCGCATAGACATAGAGAATGGACTGAGCGTTCTGTATCCGGCTGTGAAGTAAATATGGACGCAAAAGTGTGAGAGAGACCTAGCGAATGTGTGGCCAGTAGCTGTCTCTTTCTAGAATGCCGCGAAGCTACGGCGCTCTTGGAAATAATATTTTTAAGTGTTCTGTTTGAACTAAAATCGGATGTGGGCTTTTCTCGCCTTGAGTTTCGCCTCGGGGTACTGCGCCTTGGTTATTACAGGCCTATAGAAAAGAGACAGGTATTGGCCGCACTGTCGCTTTGTCTCTTGCTAGAGAGTGGTCAATTTTGTGAGGTTAATGCTCAGTCCATCCTCTATGTGCATAAAATTTAGTTTTGACATATGTAGTGACCGTTAGTATGGCGGGAAATTTGAATAAACCGATATAGAATCATAAAAAGTCGGGTTAATTAACAGAATATGGAAAAATCTCAAAGAGTAAAAAGTATTTAGAATTTTATTTGAACTCGACTTGCACAGTTTTGAGCATCCACATAAAAAAATAAAATCGCAACTTTTTAAAAACATTTTTTTATCTAGCTAAAAACTTAATTTTTTTGGTCTAAGTAGTTTAATTGAGGGAAATTTCTTTTGCTGCAATGCAATTAGAAATATTCCTATGTTTTTTTTTTTAACAACTGGGCGAAATAATTCAAAAAATTAGTTTACGCTTGAATTCCCGCTGTTGCAATGCTTTGTATCTATACTCTATTTATTTGAAGGTGATAGCAATAAATCATCTAGAATTATGCAAATTAGCATCAAGCAGTAGTAAGGGCCCTAGAGTTTTACCTGTGCTTTACCTGTAAGTTCAACAACTTTATTGGAATACCATCTGGCATCGCTTTAATATTCGCAATCTCTTACATTTTAATACAATAGGAAAACGATCCTTTTTTTTGTTGTTTGGGGCTAAATAGTCTGAAATAATTTTGGCCAGTGGTGGTGTGTCTATGCGTATACGTATTATTTGCAAATAGTATGTATGGTACAGTTTTATAATGTTTCAACATTTATTACAAAAAAATAACATTTTATAATGAACCATTGTTAATTAAAAAACATACAAATGGGGAAGTCAAACAATGAAAAAAGTTTTACCAGTTTTCTATCTCCGACATGCTTGAAAAACCGTCATTGTCCGACTCATTTGAATTTACATGTATAATTAAAGGTTCAACAATGGCATCCAGTGCCATGTCCACGGTCCACATTTTATTTTCCACCCTCAGTACAGGTATTGTTCCTGGCAACTTCACCGTTAACCTGTGTCCATATAAGTTCTATTGGATTGAGCTCGCAATGATATGGTGGCAGGCGATAAACAGTCAACGTTTTTTTGCCATGGCGGTAACGAGACTTGTATACTAGTCTTTATTTCTGAGAACTTCAAGCTTTACATTTTCTAATAATTCTCTCTTATCTCGGTGATCCAAGATTGAATGCCCTTTTTCAGCCAACCTGAGGTTGCAACTTGTTCTATTTTTTTTTTTAAATGATAGCTTGCTTTATTTATTACAATAACAGAACCGTCTGGTATTAAGTCTGTCATCTGTGAAAACCAATCTTCAAATACACCGGAATTGATATCTTCGTGATAATCTCCTGTTTTCTTGGATATGAATGTTAAGAAGACCTCCGTCTACAAAACCCTTTCGGTTCCAATATGCGTAATAATTAACCTACGTTCCTTACCAGATGGCGGTTTAAGACCAGTAGAGAGACTTTCATTGTATGCTTGGCGAGTATTTTTGGTATTCCTATTTTGCGAAAATTTCTTGACTGTATACCCTTTGTTTATCCACGTCTTATCTAAGTAATATATCCTTTTTTAAGAGCGAACTTTTCTAATTTTCCTTGAATAGTTTTTTCTCCAGTGTACAGTTTCTCCACTTTCTTTCAAGATTTTCTTTTATACTTTTTCAAATAAAAATTCGTAGCATTTAAAACACTCATAGTTTTACTCTACTCATTTTCGGTGTTTCTGGGTGGCTTGTCGCAGCCTGCAGGATCATATCCAAAGTTGGAATTCTTTTTTCTATAAAAAGGTCATGAACAGTACGCCTTACAGCTTGTGGTCGTAGATTTTTGTTTGTTATTACCATCCACTTGGTTTTTCTTATATTCATAGTTGATCCAAATCTTTCGCTGGCTGTTACGACTCGATTGATCAGTTGCTGGAGATCTTTGATATTATTTGCTAATAGAACAGTGTCATCAGCATACCGTATGTTATTTAGTGTTTTTCTATTAACTGTTATTCCTTCAACGGATTCATAGATGACCTCATTAAACACAGCATCAGAATAAAGATTGAACAAAAGTGGTGAGAGAATGTCTCACACCTTGGGTTTTATGCTTTCGGACTTTTCTAGTCCAATTTTAACTTCCACTGACTGATTCCAATACAGATTTTTATTATATTTTACACTACTAGTCATAAAAATTTTTTAGTGAGTGCGGAACAGTGAAATAATGTTTAACAGGGTACCTTTCAATGAATATTCCGGTCTCTCGAGCGCTTTTGTATTTACCCCCGCAAACTTTAGTAAATATATTATATAAATTTATATTAATAATATGTAATTATATATTTTTTGTGCCCAAGATAATGATGGGGACATTTTAAACACAATACTTTTAATAATTAAATAGAAAGAGTTAATAAAGCTGGCAAATTAAATTCGCAAGAGCGATTACAATACAAAAAATAGAACAAAATGGCAGATTTCTTTTAATAGTGTTTTCTTTTATTTCAATTTCAAATCTTACCTTGTTAATCTATTTTTTTTATAGTTTCCAAGCCGCCTGCAGTTTTTGGCGCCTTTGTGATTTTAAAACTTGCTTTTTTAGATTGCGTCGATCTAAATGTTATGAATTTTCAGGGAAACATAAAGGAAATAAATAATGAATGTTAATTTTAATATATTGTTGTATTAGCTAACTATTCTAATAAATATTAAAAAAAACAATCAATTGAAAATTACCTTTCAAGTTCTTTTGTAAATTGCAAAACTTTTTTTTTAAAAAGATAAAGAAATATTTTGGGAACAAAACTTTGTAAATAGAGTTTAACTCAAATTCTAAACATTTTTTACTCTTTTGAGTTTTTTCGATATCCTGTCAATTCACCCAAACTTTTCATGATTCCATATCAGTTTATTCAAATTTTCCGCCACACTAACTATCACGTGACTTATGTTAAAACCATTTTTTATGCTATCGAACCTGCAGAATGGATTACTTAAAAAAAATACTGTAATAATAAAAAAACTTCCCATTATGTTGCTAACTCTACCGGTCACTGTATTATAGGTTACTTTTTAGGAATATCTCTTCTTCCCGCTTTGTTTAGGCTATGGAAATGTTATGTGAAATATTTTTTCTTCCTACTGATGAGCTGTCTCTTGTGTTTCTAATCCTTCTTTTTTCCTTCATTCTGTGTATATTGTAAAATCACTCCAGGTCTCTGTTCAACACCCAGTCATTTCTATTATCTATTTTCCACGTTTTGTCAGATGTCATTAGGATCTTCCTCGCTATTCTGCGCACTAAACTTCGTCGTTCTATTCACTACTTACCTTTAGAAGTCTTGGTATTAGACTGTGTCAAATTGGAATAACTTTGCAACGCTAATTTTAATCTTGAAGAGTACAGATGAAAATGTGGCATGAAATCGTAGGCGAAACGTCGCAAAGTAACTCCATTTTAACAAAGTTTAATATCAAGAACGTGGAAGTTTTCGTTGCATATTACGTTTCGAGTTGATCGAACGTCTTAAAGTTATGTATTCTGGGATAGTCTCTTAACATTCGTTGAATATTACTAGAAGTTTCGCAACTTATATCAAGAGTCCGCCCTTTGGTTTTTAATCAATCTACTTACGTAGTTTGGATTACACACACCACAGAAAACAACTAAAGCACATATTCTTATTAAAAAAATATCCTGGGGCTTTTTGAAGATGCATTTATGGCATAGTGTGCCTGTTGGGGGTCTTCCGCCTTTGGAATGCCAACCGTGAAGATATTGAACAGAAATGGTAAAATGGACAGCCTTGTGGGGCTCTGGCTTCCACTGTTTTCTCCTGCCAAGTCACTTCACCAGCTGTGGTGAATTTAGCGTACTGTAAATTACGTTGAGATGTTGGAATATTTGGCACAAGGCCATTACGTGATAGTTATCACCGTTTATACTCAACATTTTATTTTGTGCACTCCACGCAACCGTGTTAACATGATCAGAAGTGACGATTGTCGCAAGCATTGCTCTTGACCATGCTAACATGGCTAGCGGAACGCGCGGCGAGTGCAAAAATAAAATAGCTATCACTACAGAAAGATAAACGCGTAGAACAAAACATCACCGCAAAACGAAGCCGGATTGCTATAACCGGCACGTTAAAATGTGTCTCGTCGAGTTTCTCAGAAATGCCGGGCAAGTAGAAGTTGTATTATATGTAACAATAATGGAAACCAATAGGGGCGGTATCTGAGAAACTCGACGAGGCACATTTTAACGTGTCGGTGGTAGCCAGCCGGTTTCGTTTTGTGGCGATGTTTAGTTTGACGTGTTTTTCTTTCTGTAGTGGTAGCTATATTTTTTGTGGTAGTACTTAAATTCTATGTAATATCTATTAACATATTCTTCATTTTAATCTAGAAAATTGAACCTTTGTTATGTCCAGTATTAACGATTATACCGAAAATAAAATATTTATTGTATTTATCGACTGTGATCGACTTATGCTCTTCTTTAATTACACCCCTCTGGTGATACTTCCTTTTAAAGAATGTTTTCCTTATTGCATTTATTTTCGTTTAGAGTTAGGGTGTTTTTTTATGTTAACATTCTAGAAAGTGATATTTTGCAGGCTGAACAGGCACGCCTGTTAAGGTACTTTTCGAGTGTGCAGAGTACACTTTTTTATTTATAGTTTTATCAAGAGGAGGCGTCAATATAAGTTGCTCCTGTAAAATGTCACTTTCTGGTCAATAAATCAATTGGGAAGTGTTTATTTTCCGATCGATTGTTAAAAAATAGGAAAAAAATTGTTTGGTGGTACCTAATTGTTAGTGTTGAAAATTTTAAATATTAGAGTGTATTTATTTGTTTTTTTATTCATATGTAATTTTTTATTGAGAATATTTTATAATGTTTGAATATAGTTTTAATGTTTTTATATATGTTATATAATGTCAAATATTATAACTAAACAAACGTTTGGTAATATGTGATTTATGTGCTCGAATAGAGTTTTAACTTCTGTAAAGAAAACTTATTTTTTGTTTTATTTTCACTTTTGTTGCCAAGGCAAAGTATTCGTGAAAAACATCACGTTCCGAGATTTTTGCTTTTTCTTCACATTTTAGGATCCCTAGATCACAAAAAACATAGTTACTTATTTGCCTCAGTCTGCCACACACTGGAGCATTTCATGCAATTTTGAAAAAAATTCTAGGATTATAGGAAATTTATTTTAAAAGTGGTTTGTTCTTTATGAAATATTCCTAGTCTGTTGTCTAGAGGGGGTCTAGCCTATATTTGTATTGTTCCATGGAATTTTATAACGTAAATGTATGTTTTTTTGGGTTGCTAATTACACAGCCCCACAAAAAAAAAGTGGGGTATACTTTTGATGCGATATATCAGATCCGTAGTATTTTTGCCCGCTGATCACGAATCTGACGTCAGAATATCGCCATCACATCTCAATTTTTTTCTAACCTCAAAAAATAGGTAAAAATTAGTAAAAATTAAGAAAAATATACTCCTAAAAAATTGATTCAAGCTTTTTCATGAATCCAAAGATGTATTAATATGTATTCGGACACGTTAAGCTAATATTCATCGGTTGGATTAAGCCATACAGTTCTGTTTTCTTTCTAACCTCAATAAATCAGACAGATATAGTGCTTCTCGAATGCAAAAACGAATTCAAATTAAAATTCAACCGATTCTTACCAAATTTGGTACACGGGGATTTTTTGGATCGCTGATCACGAATCTGAGGTTGGATTTGCAAAATTCAAGATAGCAGATGTTTTCGCGCCATTTTGAACGCCGAGAAAATTCATCGGTCGATTTTTATTCTTCTACCTGCATCCATGGCACCTCCACGTGGTGACGGTGGGCAACGGTGTTACTCCACTAGCCGGCAGAGTCCCTGGATAACGGCTTAGATGCCGTCATGGCAGGTAGAAGAAAGAGAATTACGATGCAGGGACTCGGAAACCCAGTATCGGCGGTTGGTCAGGGTGGGAAAGCGGGCCCGCAGCCGTCGTCATCCAGCAACCGTAGCTCTTCATGTGTGGGTGACTTGGCTCATGTAGAGTATAATGCTACAAGAAAACGGTCTCACGGTACAATCCCTTTTCATAAGTGCGATAAAAAACATTGATTCATTTTGTTATATTTGCTGTCAACACGTATTGAGTAAAATGGGGTCACCGATAACGGATAACATTAAAACCTTATATAAGGATTGTTTTAACATTGAAATACAGCACCAGGATACAGATTGGGTTCCCCACATCATTTGCAGTTTTTGCAAAATAATGTTGTACATCAATAAGAAGGCGATTAAATATTCCAGACCAGCAATATGGAATAGACCATACAGTGAAAATGATTGCTACTTTTGTATGAATGTTGTATCTAGGCATAACCGAAAAAATAAAAGCACTATTACTTATAACGATGTTTCGACAGTAACAAGACCAACTAAACTAATTCCGCCTTCTGAACCACTTGATGCTGATGTTATGGAAACAAATGATTTCACCTTATCAGTTCATGCCGAAAACATTGAGACTGTCGAAAAAGATTCAAACACTGTTACTAATGAATGTTCTAGTGACAACCTATCATATACTAGTGACACAGATAAAGAATTTCTACCATACAACCGTAAACCAAAACCAATACTCGTATCACAGTCAGAACTTAGTGATCTAGTCAGAGATTTAGGCTTATCCAAAGATGGTTCAGAGCATCTTGCTTCCTTTTTAAAGAAAAGACATTTACTTAAGCCAGAAGCTACGATTTCTTATTATAGAAACAGAGATGAAGAATTTCGAAAATATTTCACAATGGACGAGGAATTGTCACTTTCATATTGTACCGATGTAAAAGGTCTAATGGATGAATTTCAAAATAACTCATACGATCCTGAAGAATGGAGACTGTTCATTGATTCTTCTAAACGGAGCATTAAGGCAGTTTTGCTGCATATTACCAACGTTTACGCTCCCATTCCGATTGCTCATTCCACAGTTATGGAAGAGCAATATGAAAAAATGAAGCAGCTTTTGATAAAAATAAAATATGCTGATCATAACTGGAAAAATTTGTGGAGATCTGAAAATTGTAACAATATTGCTTGGCCAACAGTCAGGGTTTACACTTTATCCCTGTTATAAATGTCTGTGGAATAGCAGAGACAGGGAACGTCATTATAAGAAAAAAAATTTGGCCAACAAGAGAATCGTTCACTCCTGGTGAAAATAATGTATTGTTTCCACCATTGGTAGATCCAGGAAAAGTTCTTATTCCCCCGCTTCACATTAAGCTTGGACTTATGAAGCAATTCACGAGAGCATTAGATACAAACGGCCCATGTTTCAAATATTTGCATAAAAAATTTCCGAAATTTTCTGAAACTAAAATTAAGGCAGGCGTATTTGACGGACCACAAATAAGAAAATTGTTTCAAGATTCATTATTTGTTACTAAAATGAATAAAGTTGAAAAAGCTGCTTGGCTTAGTTTTAAAGAAGTCGCAACAAACTTTTTGGGAAATAATAAAAGTCCTAAGTACAAAGTCGAAAAAATGGTAAAAAATTTTCAAACATTAGGTTGCTTAATGAATCTAAAATTATATTTCCTGGACTCCCACATCGATGATTTCCCAGATAATCTTGGGGACTACAGTGAGGAGCAAGGGGAACGTTTTCACCAAGATCTGAAAATCATAGAAAATCGGTATCAAGGACGATGGGATGACCATATGCTAGCGGACTATTGCTGGTCGCTAAAAAGAGAAACAAGTCCTCAAAAGCGTTTGGGCAGAAAGCCTTTGAATAGGTCATTCGCGGAAAAAAGAACAAGATACAGCCAAAAAAAGGAAAGTTAGGCGCGGGTCTAACCTTCGCAATTCTAGGGCTTAAGGGTCTACTATTTGAGAGTATATGGTTTAAAAGTCCTGGTTTTGAGTTTATTGAGTCTCATTTTTAAAGTTACAGGGTTATTGAGGTCTATTTTTTGAGGTTACAGGGTGTGGGAGTCTAAGGTTTCAGGGTTTAGGGTTTAAGAGTATCAGGTTTGAGGATTCCCCAACTGTATACCAAATTTGGTAGGAATCGGTTGGTTTTCAAAAATTTTGTCCGCCATCTTGGATCCGCCATTTTGAATTTTGCAAATCCGACCTCAGATTCATGTTATGAATTTGATAGTCAGTTTTGAGATAATGGCCATTTTTGGATAATTGCCATTATTGGCCGATTTTGGTAGGTTCTCTGGATTTATTTCGAATAAAAAATATCTATATTAATATAATGTACGGAATTTTATGTTTTTTAGGTTTCTGATTACGAATTCGATAGTCCTTTTGGCCAAAAAGAGTCCAGTCATTCAAATCATTTCGTAATTTCGAGATAATGCTACTTTACTTTACTCTAATGAAGGCCATTTTCATGTTTACAGACTATTAATACACTTTTTTCAACTCAATAATTATCGATTATTTAGTTATACTACTAAATTATTTCAACGATGATCGAGAACTACTCCTGATCGAAAACTGGGTCTAATTTCTTTTTAACTATGAAATTATTATTAACTAATTAATTATTAAACAGTCATCATCGTCATCCTTAGCTTATTCCATTCATAGTCGGATGTAAGCCTCTCCAAGTTGTCTCCAATGTGCTTTGTTGTTTGCTTTTTGCCTCCAATCGTGTCCTTCTAATCTTTTTATGTCGTCCTGTCCAACTTGTCTGTGGTCTACCTCTGCATCTTTTGTGTCCATTCAACTATACGGCGTGTCCATCTGTTATTTAGCCTTGCGATATGCCCCGCCCAATTCCACCTTAATTATATATAGAATGTTCAGATTGAGTTTGATCAAAAGTCTCGCGACAAAAGATCGTCAATCAAAGAATTTGTAGAATGCTGAGAATTCTGTAGATTTTACCTCTTACAGAGAAATTCCAACACTTGTCTCAGGGTACTTTCCCTGACTGAAGAAGACGAACCGAAGTCGAAACAAGCACCAAACAAAACAGGTTTTTGAAACCAAAGATTACTTTTGCTGTCTTTGGATTCATTGACTTTTGCTTTTGAACAAAAGGGTCAGACCCGCCACGAAATTTGTGGAGATTTGCGAAATCCCAAAAGTTCTTTTGCTTTTGTCATGAACCCACAGCAGTAAACTGGGATTCGGGTTTCACCTTAACCCAACGATACCAAAGAAACGAATTTGTTTCCATTCTGGTATTAATTTATAGGTGGATTTTGGATGCTTTCGACCTTTCCGGGTCTCATCAGTTAGGCGAAGAAGCCTAAGAGCTAATTTGATTTTAATTTAATTATATATATATATATATATATATATATATATATATATATATATATATATATATATATATATATTCTTTGTATTACATCTGTCACTTTTGATCTTCATCGTATCTCGATGTTAGGAATACGATCTTGGAGTCTAATATTTAGCATTCTCCTCTCCATTGAGTTTGTTCAGGTTAGCTCACGTTTCAGTGCCATATGTTAATACCGGCAATACATATTGATCGAATACTCTTGCTTTTATTGTATTTGGAACGTCTAATTTAACTGTAGATTGTAACATTCCGAACGTAGACCAAGCTAACGAGACTCTTCTATCCAAGTCAGCCTTTAAATTATTTTTTGATGTTTCGATTTTTTGTCCTAAATATATGAATGTTTGTACCTTTCCTATTCTTCCCCCTTCTATTAATGGTGGCTGGGTGTTATCTTCACTTTCGTTGTTCAAATATTTGGTTTTGGTGAGGTTTATTTTTAGACCTATTTCTCGTGACTTGTTATTTAATTCCATCAGCATCTCTTGTAATTCTTCTTTTGTGTTGGCGATCAGAGTGATATCATCTGCAAACCTTAAGTGATTTAATCGTTCACCGTCTATTAGTATTTCTTTATTTTCCCACTTTAGCCATATGAACATGCCTTCTAGAGTCAAAGTGAACAGCTTTGGGGATTCGAGTCGCCTTGTCTAATTCCTCTTTTAATTTTGATTTTATTTGCTTTTTCTTCAAGCACTATGTGTGATGTGGCATTTTTATATATGTATTCAAGAAGAGTTGTGTACCTTTCATCGACTCTGCCCATATCTCTACCGAATCAAATGCTTTTTCGTAGTCAACTATTGCTATCCACAAGGTGACCTTATATTCATTTGCTTTTTTCACTAGTAATCTAATTGTTTGAAGATGGTAAATGTGTAAATCTCGCTTGTTCACGTGGTTGATAACTGTCTGATTTGTTCGTTAATCTATACGTTATGATTCTAGTGAGGATTTTTTGTACATTACCGTTAACAGGCTGATGGGTCTGTAATTCTCCAGTTTAAATTTGTTTCCCTTTTTAAATATAAGCACAATCAAGGCGTTTATCGAAGGTGTTGGTATTTTACTTTCTACGAGACACCTATTAAATAGAGCTTGTAGAGATTGTATTATGGATGCCCCTCCATACTTTATCATTTCTGTAGTTATATCATCGTCCCCTGGTTCTTTGTTGTTGTGCATATATTGTAGCGTGTTTATTATTTCATCCGTTGTTACGTCGGGAATTTCTTCAGATCCCACATATGGCGATATTTTCGTGTCATATAGCGTTTGATAATATTTCTCTGTAGCTTCCGTTATCTCTTTGATTTGTGCGATCTCTTGGTTATCGTTATTTGTAAGTTTTATTATTTGATGTCTCCCTTCATTCATTTGTTTATTTAGGTGTTTTAAACTTTTCCCCTCTTTCAAAATTTCTTCTATTTTCGAGTTTCTGTACTTCTGACGACTTCTCTGATCTTTTTTTCTTCATTTTTTGTCTATTTCTGCCAATTCTAATCTGCAATTTGTAGGATCATTTCTTAATAGTCGTCTCTGTTTCATGAGATTCTGTGTCTCTTTACTTAATTTTTGTGTTTTTACTTTTTTCGATGTTGCTATTTGTTTTGTAGTCATGCAGTTTGTGTGTTTTATATGATGTTCCTCGTACCCAAACTAAACTTCCCGACACTCTTCTCATTTGTATTTATTGGTTTCCCTATTTTGGCTTTGAAGTCGCCGATTTTTATTGCATATCTTGTTATATATACTACTGTGATCAAAAAATAGTAAGACTTTTAAATGTAAATCGCCCGGGCATTTCCAAATTGGATTAATTTTTTTTTCGTTAGGTTGGTAGGACCTTAACTGCCATCTGTGTCAAATTTTAAGACCATAGCTTCAGTAGTTAATAAGATTCGCTTGCATTCGTTCAACAACAAAAGTGCGTTTTTTGATTTTTAACATGAGTGAAAAAATTCAGCAAAGAAGTTGCATTACATTTTGTTTTAAAAATGGTTTTTTTTTCGGCTTCCCAAACGTTCGAAATGATAAACATTATGGGCCGATAACTCTTGGTTTTTTCATCACGATAATGCGCCTTCTCATACAGCATTGGTTCTTCGCGACTTTTTCATCAAAAAGTCAACTCATATCATTCCGCAATCGCCCTATTCGCCTGATTTATTTCCGTCGGACTTCTGGCTATTCCCTAAACTCAAAAAACCGCTTCGAGGACATCGTTTTTAGTCGATTGAGGAGATTAAAACCGAATCGAAGAAGGCTTTAAAGGCCATTCCAGAAACCGAATTCAACAACTGTTTTGAAGACTGGAAAAAACGTTGGCATAAATGTATTGTATCCAAGCGGGATTACTTTGAAGGGGACGAAATAAATTTCGAAAAATAAATAACCCGTTTGCGTTTTATTTCAAAAGTCTTACTATTTTTTTTATCACAGTAGTATATTAAACAATACACCTAGAAAAATAGCCTAGTAAAAATTACTATTCGGCTTGTAGTTTAGTGAAATTAAAAATACCTGAATTTACAGAGTTATTTTTCCAAGTGATCACCACCTTTTAAATAAATTTCCTATAATCCTGGCAATTCTTTTCAAAATAACTCGCGAGGGATTGGTTCGTATTTTTTCAAAGATTGTTTAAAAAAAAAAAGAATCTCTGAAATCGGCTGTTGAAATGAAGATTCCAGGGGGTTGTGAGACGTGCGGAGAGCCCCAGTGTGTGCCGGCCTGTTGGTACGATAACTAACGAAATGAGATATCAATTTCAAACTTCGTATATTTAATACATAATGAGAGGAAGAAGCCTTGTAGTTTTTGAGGGATATCGCTTAAGGCAAAGGGGGCGAGAAGGGCGAAAATCGATAAATGTTTTCCTGTTTTGTTTTGTTGAGATAATAAACAAATATTGCGTATTTATAGTAAAACATAAAAGGAGTGAAAGGGGTGGGGAAAGAGATGGTAGGGTTGTTTCGTTTTGTGTCTTTTTAAGGTTTTTGGAATTGCCGGATTTAAAAAGTAGGTTATTTTTTTCATTATTTTTAATTCTAACCCAAGACATGTCAATATTTTGTGAATTTTTTCCAGATTTCTGTGATGATATAATTGCCAAATGTTTAGAATATTCTTTATGGTAAAATACTTAAGGGGATAATGGGATGGGGTAGGGAGTCGGAGGTGTCGCTTGATGTATATATGATGGACTGTAGAAATGCAAGAATTAAGTTATTTTTTCATTATTACGAATTTTAATAGGGGAAGGGGGCGAAAGAGATCGGAGAATCTTGTACAGTTTCAATAGTATCATGAGGGCTTTTGGATGGGAAAATGGGCAAGTTTTAAGCATAATCATTTATAATAACAGGTATAAGACGTCAAAGAAGAAGGGAGGTAGAGTAGTGACTTCGTATTTGTATTGTTATAGGTCTTGTTTAGCGTTCGTTCAGTCAAGGTATGGAACTATTTTTTTCTCATTATTTTCATTGCTAACATGCTAACAAGAAAAGGGTTTGAGGGTTGGGGATATTAACTATAGTAAAATATATGCGGGATGAAAGTGATGAGGTTGAGAGCTAAATGGGTGATTGTATAATGTCGTAATAGTGTTTATTTCAGTGTTTTCCTTTTTTCATTATTTCCAATTTTAACAAATAGTGTATAGAAGTGATCAAGATTTGATTATAGCGTAGTTTTTTCTCAACATATTTGACTATTTTTTATCTGTATCGTCTATATTTGAATTTTATTTTTTAACTTCCGCACTTATTTCGTACGCAGGGAGCAGATATTAATCGATGTAATTTTAAAAGAAACTAGTCTCTTATTCATTAAATACTTTTTTTGATTCTTTAAACAAGGTTCCCAATTTGTTACTATATTTGATATGCATTGTAAAACGTATTACAATAGCCATTTTTATGTTTTAAATTTTATGTTTTAACTTTTTTCAACACAGTATTCATTGGAGAGTTAAAGGTTACATCTCGAAAAATCAATAATTATTAAAATAGTATTTTTTTATAATTAGTGAAGTTACACATAGTGTTATGGGCGTAGCCAGCCTCTGAGCTTGAGGGAGGGCAGCTTCTCAAAACTCAAAATTTCATTAATGGAGAAAAAAATATATATTTTAAGGAGTAGGTCTATAAAAAAATAACTGAACTAAAACTAGTTTGTTAGTACAGGATTAATTTTCTTGGATTAGTGGCAAATTTAACAACAGTTACTTTAGAGATGAATGTTTTGTGGACGCTCATCATGGCTAGCCTCGTTGAGCAATCTTCTCCCATCGTGCTTCGCACCCAAGACTTTATTCTTCGAAAGGTGCTGAAAGACCGCTCAATGGTACAAGTTGCGCATAGCTGTGCCAGCAGAATTAAAAGGGCTTTTTTATCGTAGGGTTGGGATAATTTTGGAACACAAAACACTCTATTTTTTTTTTAACTCGCCGCGTGTTTTGCTAACGATATTAGCATCATCAGAAGTTAATCGGTCAGCGCTCGTGATGATACTAACATTGTTAGCGAAACATACGTCGCACATAGGGGTATTTCAGCGTTTTAGGTGACCATAAATCGATTTCCTAAAATTTGCTACCTAGCAATGTTGAATAGGTATAGAACAATAGGTGACCCCTCCCGTTATCCATTTGGCAACGCGTGCGCCGGAGTCTCAGTCGGAATTTGATCGTCGCTTTGAGTGTTTGTTTCTTTTCTCGGCATTCGTTAAAAAACAGTTATTTAAAAAAGGGATTTTTCTTTTTTGGAGTTTATCCTGAAGAAAATTGTGATGGCTATGAATATTACAGGTAAGAACGCATACATATTGACCATTTTCATGTATTTTTTTTTTAAATAATTAATAATGTAGGAATGTTTTTAAGGTAGAAAATGTTACTTGAAATTGTTGTACGAAAATCCGTTTTTCGGTATTTCAGCGTGCGTCCTAGTAATTTTATTGATTTTAACAGAAAAAAGAGTATTTGCACCAATCAAATACATCAATCTTAGCCGTGATTTCTCTTGAAATCGAGATTTTTAAGGTCTTTATATCAGACTGTGAAAACGACGCTTTCCCGTGAAATCGAGGTTTTTATGGTCTTTAAATCAGACTGTGAAAACCACGTGGAGATATCTTTAATTTAAACATTTTTTATTTTATTTTAGGGTCCGAGGCTACTTCAGGTGCTCGAGTAGTAACGCATAGACTACTTTTTCACAAAATGCAGGAACAACTTGCCAAATTTTTAAGAAAAATTGATATATCCTGAGAGTTATATTTTATCGCAAGATGAATATTGTGATGAGCACAAGAAGAGTGTGCATAAGTCCTCCTGTTTGAAGTCAATTCAAGAAAAAATGGGCAGAAGCCAATACTGTCGGCCAATGAGAATTAGATTTGTTAAAGAAACAGTGGATATTACAAATTCTGAAATTACTTACATAGAAAATATAACGAAGGCCTCGGTAAACAGCGAATTCATACAAGGAGACATCTCTTTTTTCATGAAATGTATAATGACGCTAGCTATGGTCGATGCAAAAGTGTGAAATGCTGCCACTTCAACAATGAGATTCTACATTTGTGGTGTTAGTTCAAAGCAGTTTAATAGCCTCAATGTCAAAAATAACGTCGATGCAGATGCATTACAGTTTGGCCTGTTTCTATTACACGCTTTTATCCGATTATTCGAAAGTATTCTGCGTTTGTCGTACAAGCTTCTTGTGCAAAAGTGGCAGCTAAGATCGGATAATGACTAAGAAATTGTCAAGCAAAAAACGGCAGAAATACAGGTCAAATTCAGAGAGCAAACGGGCTTAATCATAGATGTACCAAAAGCTGAATTTGGTAACACCTATGTTTTTTGGTGTGCTGAGTCCGAAAATAATAATAAAAAAGTCGTATCACCCACCAATTTTTCACATTTTAATATTCAAAATGTGAAAAGTTTATTTTTTATCATTCGAATGCTATTAGATTGGCAATAAAATTAGAATTTTATAAGGTTGGCAGTAAAATCAAATGTTATTAGGTTGGCAGTTTCGATAAATGTCACAGCTGTTTGCTTTCTTTCAGTTAACATAACCTCGCATTCACTTCCGGTCGACAGTTCGTAGCACGCGGACGCATTTTCCCGGTTGGGGCTTCTGAAGGCGAAGTTCGGGCGTTTTGGGGCTTCGAAGTGTGGATCGGTGGTCCACAAACTGCTTGGTAGGGGTTCTAATCGCAGAGGGTTACTACGCGCTGTGAGGGGTGATTCCTATAACGTCGGTTGAGGTTAGGTGATTTGTGCAGGTGGCGAACACGTGAGGCCGTGTTTTTTGTATCAATCGCGTAACTAGACGGACGGGCTGACAGAAAAAGGTTATACCCAAAACCAGTAGCAGTTCCCGAGGAGATCCTTTATCAGTGCCAAATTAAAAGAAATTAAGTTATAAAGACAAATAAATAATTTTTTTCTTCGGGGAGCAATATCGCCTAGAGCGAGACTACGTTGCTCTCCATCTGTAGAAACGATCCAAACTCGAGAATGTGTAACGCATCACCGAGGGGTCGCCGGTGCTCTGTCTAAGCACGAGACGGATCTATAGCTGGGTAAATGCAAATAAATGCGATGCCCATTATTCTAATCAGCAGCAGCATAACCTCGCATTGCAGTGTTTAACCCATGTGCTTTAATTGACACTCAAAGTATGGCTAATCGTGGTTGTAAAAAACTCTCCCAACACTTTTTGTTATATATGTGGTGAGTTTGTAGTTAAAAAACATCAAAGAAACTTTACTGACTTTGTAAAAAAGTATACTTTGCGTATTTTGGTGTAGAAATCGTAATCCAGAAGAGAAAAATGTTGGGCGACTCACAAAGTATGTTATGTTTGTGTCGAGGATCTTAGGAAATGGCATAAGAAAGAAAAGAAAACTTTTAGATTTGCAGTACCCATGGTATGGAGAGAGCAAGAAAATCATTCAAATGATTCTTATTTTTGCAGCGTTGATATTTCTGGATATAACTCCAAAAATAAGAAAGCAATTGTCTATCCTAACTTTACTTCAGCTAGTCGGCCGCTATTTCTGAAGTCTACTATAAAACTAATGACAGCAATATCAATTAAAAATCATTAACCTATTTTGACACACCTTCAAAACAAAAAAATATAAATATAGCTTTAAAAACTAATAACTCATAAAAAATGCGAAAATTAAACAAAACAAAGGTGAAAAATGAGAGGTATATAAATTGAATTGGAGTTCGTGTACTAAGGCGTACATAGGGCAGATACGGCGCTCATTGGAAACTAGAATTTCAGAACATAATCGAAGTTTTCTTAACAACAAAACAGATTCTTCATACGGCAATCATTTAATAGAACAGAACCATCAGTTTAATGACCAGTTTGAAATATTACATGTAGAAAACAAAGGAAAAAGTTAAACCTTTTGGAATGCCTAGAGATAAACTGTTTGAAAAACACAGGTTCCATTCTAAAGGAACAAACAGAAATAAATATGACGGATGGGAAATCCCAATTATTAAATTTATATACCTTATGAAGTTCAGTATGAATTCCAAGAATACCCTAATTAACTATTTTGAGACTAATTGTAAAAGTAGATAATAAGCTGGAATAAAACCTAAATGTTTTTTAGTTGCAAAAAGCATCAGAAGTTACCATGTAACGAAACACGTCATGCAATCTTGTAATAAAAAGTAGAAATTTTGACAAATTGTCTTTCATTGCGTTAGTTATGGATTTCCATCAAGTAAAAGCCAAAACAATTTATAGTGTGAAAAAGTCTAACCCAATATTTCCAAGGGAGGTAATGTGTAAATCACTGGAATATGTGATTCCAGTAGGATGATGCAGCATGTCTCACTTCACGAGAAACAATTACAAACAAAAATTACCTGGTCGTATTTTTTCCCGAAACACCGACATCAAATGCGACTGCTTTTTGTAGAATTGGGAATGTCGCGTTAACGGAGGTACACAACGAACAATTCTGAAGTTCAAAGTCGAGATATGGCAAGTGATTAGTCAGATTGAACCGTGGATACTCTTTAAGTATCTAAGCAAAGCAATGTACTCTCTGCCCCTCCTGGCTGCAACCCTGCGAAAACCGCAATCCATTTTAGAATTATTTAAGCTCACAATATGTCAAACAGACAGTGGTTATTTCTAAATGTCCTTTAAAAAAACATAATGTATCTTTTATAAAAGCAACTGTTATAAACATTAAAAAGTAATTTAAATTTCAAATTCGTACGGACTCCGAATATTTTATTATATTCTTATTCTAAATGTGAATCTGAAATTTGTGGCCTAGTAAATTTTGCAAACGACTTTTTAAATTGACATGTTTATGACTTCGGCAGATTTAACAGTTAAGACAGAACATTAAGTAGCACGTGGGCCTGAATTTCACCTATAATTTTTTGAATATAAAAATACGTTTTAATATTGCTAATTCAGAATTTTCAGGAATCATGTTATACATATGGGAAGTTCATATAACATACAACATTGTAATACTAAGCCAACAGTAAAGGGTGATTATTTTTAGACGCCCGGCCCCAATTAATGGAAAATTGTTGGATATTTATTTTTTTTTTATTGTAAATTGGTATAGTGCATGTTAAGGAGTATACTGACGTATTTGACATTGGATAGTGAAAACGATGCTGGGCGCCGCTACGTCAAGCAACTTTTTTTTCCATCGACATACCTTTTGTAAAATCGCATTGCGTAATTTTTTTTAATATTTGTTTCCTAAACTATTTTTCTAATTTTTTTGCAAAAAAGTTATGCCGCAAAAACCCTCTAAAATATTATTTTTTGGTCATCGCGGTTGCCATGGATCGTATGCCACGTTTGGCGGTTTTCAAACACTTTATCTAGTAAGCGACTGTCATATTTTAATCTGACAGCTCTTATTTGCACCCCTATTCAATTCAATAGAGTTAAACTAAGTAAACAGTGTGTTAATAGCTTTTGGTTGAAGTGCTTTCCTATGCTGAAAGCGTAGGTATGAGTCTTATTTATGGAAAAGCCAGAAGAAATTTTCGGAAGGCGTTAAACTGTATCGAAAACGGTATCCCGACAGGTATATCCCAGATCACACTAAAACGAAAAATTGTTTTTGCAGATGAATATGTACCCGAAATTATGCAATATTTTTCAAAACCATCCATATACCATAATTCAATCAGACAAGCAAGCAGGCAATTGAATGTATCTTACGGGGCTATTCAGAAATCTTTTAAAGTTAATAAATCCTATGACTATGAAATGCATAATCTTCACTTTTTAACACACTTTGATTCGGAACGACGACTGAGTTTTGTAGCAGAAATGATGATTAAATATGACGTTATTTTCTGAATCATATATTATGGACAGATTAAAGTCATTTTGTCAGCAACGGCAAACCTAATAGAAAAAATTATTATTACTGCACTGACGAGAATCCATAGAACGTTAATCAAATTCAGAATCAAGGCCATTATGTCGTTAATGTACGGTGTGGGATAATTGGGAGACATTTGGTTGGACCTTACTTTTTGGAAAGAACACTAACTGGAAATTTCTTGGTTAACACTCTACCAGTTTTATTAGAAAATGTTCCTTTATAATAGGAATGCATATGTGGTATCAACATGAGGAGTACCACCTCATACAACTGCTGCTGTTAGAGAGTATTTGAATCAACGGCTTCAACGAAGATGGATAGGGGTTCGCAGCCTAGTCATTTAATGGACACCTAAGTCACCAGACCTCACGCCGTTAGATTTCTTCTTGTGGGGGACTCTTAAAGATATTGTATACAAAAACTGCGAGAACTAATATTGAGCACTTAAAGGCAAACATATCAGATGTGTACAGAGTGGTCCAAATTGGACACTTTTAAAGGTAAACCCCTTTATCTAAAGGAGATAGACGAAAACTGATGTCGGTGTCTGAGGCTCAATTTTTATGATAAACTCAATGGTGAAAACCATATGTCGATATCTAGTACCGTTTCAGATATGCAGGGTGTTTTTCAAAAACCTGCATTTTGGAAAAGTGTTTGTAATTCTTTTCCTAATGAAAATTTTTGATTTCTGTAAAAACATTCTCAAAGCACTTTTTCACGTGGATTTCAACAGTGTAAGTTACTTTTTTTTACAACTAATATTTTAATAGTTATTCACGCAAAAATATATTTTTTAAATAGGATACCCTGTATATTTTTCCGTATCCGAATAGAGCTTTAAATTACCATTCTAAAAATATAGCACACTTTATCTTTTGCTTAAATCTACTTCAAACTATAAGGTTTTCAGTTTTTACGCGAGTTTTAAATCTACATTTTGTGAAATAGGCTTTGGACCTGCGGCCATATGATTTAATTCAATTGTTTATTCGTAGTTGTCAAATTTACTTCAGGATCAGTTATTGAATTGTCAAATAAATCGTAATGAAGTTTTAAAATTATGAAAAATGGGATATGATAGTGTGTTTCATACAAACCGAAGAAAAATCGGAAGCGGCAAGTAATTTGTATCATGAACGGTATCCTGAGAGGTGTCAACCCTTTAAGGATATATTCGCTCGATTGCGACATAAGCTAGTTATACTGGCCAGTTTGAAAAGAAACGACCCAAAAATTATTGATCAAACAGGGATAAGGAGTTAGAAGCAATAATAGTTTTAAGAACTATCAGAAATAATCCTAACACTTCAACCCGGCAGTTAAAAGAATCCACTGGACTACCAAGAACTAACGTAGGTCGTACTTTGAAGAAGCACAAATTCAGGCCATATAGGACAAGAAAAGTTCATCACCTTAGAGACGGAGATTTTTGCTAACGGTTTCTGAAGAATTGTAACCATGTTCCGAATTTTTCATTAAATTGCATTTGGACAGACGAAGCTTATGTAAGCAATGCAGGTATTTTTAAACCGTTACAATTCTTATACGTGGGCACAAGAAAATCCTTATTTAGTTGTGGAGCAAAGAAATCAAGGCAGAGGCACGGTTATAGGTCCATTTATTTACGAAGGAATACTCACCTTTCAGATATATTTAGGAATTTTAAGGCAGCAAATAGAACCTCTTCTGGATGAACTGCCGTTAATGGACTTTAGAAATATATTATTTTATAACGCTGCAGTTATCAGTAATTTTTTATCGGTCAATTTCGACAATAACTAGATAGCCAACCAAGGTCCGAAGCGTTGGCCGGCAAGATCACTGGATTTAACACCCATGGACTTCTATCTCTGGGGAAGATTGAAAGACCTAATCGCAGTGATACAAAGTTTTGCAGCTCTCACTCCTCTTGAACTAATTAATTCAGTAAGAAGTGTCCAGAAAAGGTGCCGCCTATGTGTAAATAAAACTGGTCGACATTTCGAACATCTCTTATAGAAAATGTTTTTGTTTTAGTTTGCTCTACTCGGAATAAATTATTTTATTGTTGTTGTTTTTATTGTTTTATTTTCTACATTGTTTAAAGTACTATAGCATTTAGTAAATTTCATTGTAGTTATGACTCTTAGAGTTACTTCTGGAATTTTTTTTTACGATTTAACTGCTATCGGTAAACAATTGATATTGCCGCACCGTCCAAAGCCTACTTCACAAAATGTACATTTAAAACTTGCGTAAAAACTGAAAACCTTTATATTTTGAAGTAGATTTAAGCAAAATATAAAGTATGCTATATTTTTAGAATGGTAATTTAAAGCTCTATTCGGATACAGGGGATCCCATTTAAAAAATATATTTTTGGGTTAATAACTATTACGAGTAAAATATTAGTGCTTTGAGAATGTTTTCACAGAAATCAAAAAATTTTCAATAGAAAAAGAATTACAAACATTTTTCCAAAATGCAGATTTTTGAAAAACACCCTGTATATCTGAAACAGTACTAGATATCGATATGTGGTTTTCACCATTGAGTTTTCAAAATTGAGCCTCAGACACCGACATCAGTTTTCGTTTACCTCCTTTAGATAAAGGGGTTTACCTTTAAAAGTGTCCAATTTGGACCACCCTGTACAATAGTATATATAGAGAAATTATTTACAAAATCACTCATCAAGCGTTAATGAAAAGAATCGAAAAATGCATGATAGAAGAAGGGGGAAAGAGAAAAGCTATATAGAAAATTTCTTTTGTTTTTTTTTATTTTGTAAGATTCAAGCATTTAATTATATAAATATGTAATAAGTTATGTAATGTTAAAAGTTTTATAGTTTTTTTGTTTTAATAAAAATAATGTATTATTGTTTGTTGTTTTTTTTTATTGTTCAAAGATATTTTAATAAATATTTCTATAATTATCAACAGATTAAAGTATGACAGCCGCCTACTATATAAATTGTTTGAAACCGCCAAACGTGGCATACGATCCATGGCAACCGCGATGACCATATTTTAGAGGGTTTTTGTTGCATTACTTTTTTGCAAAAGAAATTAGAAAAAACAACAGTTTAAGGAAAAAATATTGAAAAAAATTAGGGCTTTCCAATGCCGTTTGACATATCGATGGAAAAAAAAGTTGTTTGGCGTCGCGGCGCCTAGCATCGTTTTCACTACCAAATGTCAAGTACGTCAGTATACTCCTTGACATGCACTATACCATTCTACATTTAAAAAATAAAAATCCAACAATTTTCCATAAATCGGGGCCGAGCGTCTAAAAACTGATCACTTTGTACGGAAGGGGTTTTTATTTTTAAATATTCTACCTAGTTACAGTCGGTCCAGTAAGAACTGCATTTCTCATAAAAAATGTATTTATTTAAAAGTTTTTTATATGATTCGACAGTAAAGGATTTCCATTAAAACGCTAATGATTTAGTAGTTTGTTCAGTCCCCATCACCGTCGATGATCGCCTAGTATCTTCTGAGCATACTTTCGACGAGAATTTGCGTGTATTATTGGGGCCAAATTGCCCGAATTTGCCGTGACAACTGCTTCACTGTGTACATCTTTTTACTACGAAGCCTTTTGCTCGATGTATGACCACACGTTCTCGATTAGGTTTGCATCGGACGACTGGTATGGCCAATCTAGTGTGACGATACTTGATTCTCCTTTCCAATATCTACATGTTTTAGTTCGATTTTTAGGGTCGTTATCCTCTTGAAGAATACACTCTTCATTTTTATTGTCAAACCACCATTTGGCCGTCGGTACTTGTAAAGCTGAAGCATTTTTTCAGCTTTCAAATTGTAGGTAAAGATGAAGAGTCTCTCAAAACCTTTTTCCGAAAGACATCACCAAACACGAATCTTCACAGGGTGTTTCACGGTGCGCAGATCCAATCGGTTAGTGGAAATTGACCAGGCTCATGGGGTGATATCATAACTCTAAAGTGATGGTTCATCGAAAAAAATTACATAGCTCCGATTTCGATTTATATTTTTTTCTGCCCACGCGAGTCGTTTCTCTCTGTGTTTTTCGCGTAGCAATGATTTCTTGATTGTAGTGCGCCACTTCAAATCGTTAGCCCGAAGATAAGTGCGAATCGTTTCATGCGACATATCAAAACCTTTATGCTTTAGTTTTTGCGCCCCTTGGCGGGTTTCGGGAAAACATGTTTATAATCATTTCAACATGTTTTAATTGACGGTATCGTTTCACCCACTTGCGAACGAATGCCCCTGACTTACCCATATACTTAGCAGCTGCTGTAGGTGACATTTTCGGACCTTTTGGACGACTACATAGGAACAAAGTCTCGAAGCACGAAGCGTGGGCAGTGCTCACGTTTGATAATGTACAAGGATGAATTGAAAAATTCGCGGCCTCATCAAAATATAATTATATTTTTATTATAGTACCCTCAATAAGTCCATACTTACTTTGGTTGTCACAGTGTAAAATTTTGTTGCTGTAGAATTTGTGGTTTTTAGGTTAGAACTAGTTTAGTGAGACCAAGTGCAGCGTTTTTGGAAAAATGGAGAAAATTGAACAACGTGCGGTCATCAAGTACCTGTTTAAAAAAAGATTAACACCAAAGGAGATCCACGATCATATGAAAACAACACTAGGGGAATCTACTCCGTCATATACCACTGTGAAAGAATGGGTTGCAGAATTTAAACGTGGACGAGAGGGCATCGAAGATGACCCTCGTTCCGGCCGGCCCACGACGTCTACGACTGAAGAAAACATCGGCAAAGTGTGTGATCTCATATTGAAAGACCATAGATTAACTATCAGGGAGATTGCAGACACTATAGGCTATATCTCATATGAACGAACACAAAACATCATTGCCAACGAACTCGGATTTTCTAAGGTTTTCGCTAGGTGGGGTCTCCAGATTGCTGTCAGTTGAACAAAAACGAATTCGACGCACGATTTCTCGCGACTGTTTGGAGATGTTTGAGGCAGATCCGCAAGATTTTCTTAACAGGTTTGTGACAATGGACGAAACCTGGGTTCACCACTATACTCCAGAGTCAAAACAACAATCCAAGCAGT
Source organism: Pachyrhynchus sulphureomaculatus (assembly GCA_019049505.1). NCBI lineage: Eukaryota > Metazoa > Arthropoda > Insecta > Coleoptera > Curculionidae > Pachyrhynchus > Pachyrhynchus sulphureomaculatus. Next base: position 42,115,992 of record CM032455.1, on the reverse strand, counting down.
GGAAAAAAATCTGGTGAACCGATCCCCAAAGAAAGCGAAGGAAATTCTGTCGGCTGAAAAAGTGATGGTGTCAGTTTTTTGGGATGCTAGAGGTATTATTATGGTGGACTAACTTCCGAAAGGCGAAATAATAAACTCGAGTTACTATTGCACCCTTTTACGTCGTTTACGTTAAGAAATTAACGAGAAACACCCAGAATTACTGAGAAAGAAAGTTTTGTTCCATCAGAACAATGCTCGCATTCACACGTCTGTTGAGTCTGTGGCTCAAATTCGTGATTGTGGTGTCGAATTGCTGCCCCACCCGGCTTATTCTCCTGATTTGGCACCTTCGGACATTCATCTGTTTGCAAACCTTAAAAAACACCTCGGTGGCCAGAAATTGTCATCAAATGAAGAAGTCGAAGCTGCAGTTAACCAATGTTTTGAAGACCTTGAGGAATCTTTTTTTCCAACAGGTGTGGAAGCTCTGGAAAGCATGGGGAAGAAGTGCATAGAGCTAGGTGGAGATTACGTTGAGAAATAACAATATTTTTGTACGTATTTTATTTTGTTTTCTTGACTAGGCCGAGAACTTTTCAATCCATCCTCGTACATTATTTGCAGGGGTGCTAACAGTAACTTAAAAAAAAAGGAATTTCTTTTACCGACTACAAGTTATATGCGACAGGTTCTTATTTGACCGACTGTATACACGTTTTTTCATAGTTCTTAGAGTCGAGGAATCGAAAAATTGTGTTTTTTTTTTCATTATTTTCAAGTTTAACAGAAATAGTATGTACAGTGGAAGTGTCAGGATTCAGTTGTACATATCTTTGAAGCCGTGCCTCCACTCTACTTTTTTTGTAGTTAATATTTTGTCGTAGAGTATTTATCATTTAAAATACCAACGTGTAGTGCCTAAATCACTTTATTTCTTAGTGTGAGAGCTTTAATCTTTGATTGCGTTAGCCGATACTTGTTGGGAATTCATAATAAAATTATATAAAAAACAACACTATGTTTTAATTTGCAATATATTTGAAGTCACTTGACAATTGTTTCACCATACAATGGCTTCTTCAGAAGTAAATAAGAAAGAAAAATATTTTGTCATTGTCATAGTCTTTATTGAATTTAAGTTAGGCTATGCCTCTTACTTACATTTATGATAGCTTATATTCCTATACTACTTAACCTAGGTTCTATACAGTAATCCTAATTAACTTAACCTAGGACATTGGGTTTTAATTACATTGGTTGACTAATCTAACTTAACTAGAGCTTAATTCTAAACTAATCTAGAACTTAATTCTAAACTTAATCTAGGTTACAATCTTCATGGGGGTGGGGGAGGGCCATCGTCTTCGTCGGATATGGGGTCAGAAGGTCTTGGATAGTGATGGCGGGCGTTGGCGGGTACGTGAAATGCGCTCCTTATGGTGGCGTTTGGGTGTTGTAGCGCCTTTGCGAAGAACTTAATGTTGGTGGACCTCATGTGTGCCTTGATTGTTGGCACACCGAGGTCTCTATGCAATTGACGGTTTCGGACGAACCATGGGGCTCCCGTGATCATCCTCAGGGCCTTGTTCTGTACTGCCTGAAGTTGAGCTCTGCGTGTCTTGGTGAGTTTAGACCAAGTAGGGCAGGCGTGTGTGAGTCCTGCCCTCACGATGGTTTTATAAATTAGCAGCTTGATTTTTGGTTGCAACTTACTGGACCGGCTGATGATTGGGTACAGCTTGCCCAGTGGTTGCTTGGCTTTCCTTGAGGCAGCACAGACCTGGTCTTTCCAGATGAGGTGTTTGTCATACTGGATCCCCAGGTACTTGATGGTGGTTGCCCATTGGATGCGGGATCCCTGGAGCTGGAGTTGTCCATAAGGAGTGCCGTTGCCTTTGGCGAAGACGATGGCCTGTGTCTTACATGGGTTTAGCTGGATCTTCCATCGGTCGAACCAGGGGGCGAGGACGTTCAGGTGGCGCTGCAATCTACTGGTGATGATTCTGTAGCTGCTGGATTCTGCTATGATGGCTGTGTCGTCAGCATACAGGAGTAGGGTAGTCTGATCCGTTTTTGGAATGTCGGCTGTGAAAATGTTGAAGAGGTGGGGGGAGAGGACGGAGCCTTGAGGGACTCCGGCTCTAATGGCCTTGACTTCGGAGGTGGCCTTATCGACTCTGACTTGGAATGTTCTGTCAGAGACGAAGGATTGAATGAGTTTGTTAATGAAAAGGGGGTAGCCGTGTCGGATCAGTTTCAGAATGAGGCCTTCGTGCCAGACTCGGTCGAAGGCCTTTGCTACATCGAGAAACACAGCTCCAACTTTGTGACGTTTGTTGAAGCTGCTGGAAATGGTTTGGGCGAGTTTCATGGTGTGATGGATGGTGCCATGAAGGGGCTGGAAGCCATACTGTTCGTCAGGGACAACACGGAGCGCTGTGGACTTTGCTCTGACGATTTCGAGGATGACTTTTTCAGCTATCTTGCCAAGGCCTGGAAGTAGGCTGATTGGCCGATAGCTGCTTGCCTCGTGGGATGGAGAGCCTGGTTTTTTGATCATAATGACCTCAGCTTTTTTCCAGTAGAGTGGAAAATAGCTGAGTCTCAGTATGCTGTTAATGATATTGGTGGCTTCTGAGATCTGTTTCTTGGGGAGTTTTTTGAGGGCTTTATTTGTGATTTTATCATGACCTGGGGCTTTTCGGATTGAGGTAAATCGAATGATCTCATTAACAGCGGAGGGGGTTGTGAAGTACGTATTGCGAGGGGGCTGGGCAAGATTTAGGGTCTGTATGGTTGTAGCGACCCTAAGATCACGGGCTGGATCGGGATGGACAGGAGTGTTAGGAGAAAACTGTTCCTCTAGCAGATCTGCCAGAAGGTCAGCCTTCTCCTGGGTTGTGGAGGCTGTGGTGCCGGCGTGGGTGAGGGCTGGCATGGACCTTGGCTCGTCATTGGAAAGGGCTGTTGCCATTTTCCAAAGAGAACAGTCCTGGGTAGTGAGGGATTCTACTTTGGACTCCCACCTGCTGCTGTGGAATTCAGCAAGTGAGTCTTTCACCTGCTGCGTTGCTTGATTTGCGAGCCTTTTGAGGCGGGGGTCTCCCGTCCTGAGGGCTCTTCTGTGCAGCCGGTTTTTATCCCTGATCTGCTCTTTGATAGCTGGGGGTAGTCTACCTTGAGAAGAGACTGGTTGGGTTCGTGACGTTGTGGCCTGGGCAAGGGCTGTCTGGATATCAGCAGTCAGTTTATTGACTGCCGAATCCAGATCCTGGGTTGTGGAAATTTTTGGGATGGGACCCGTGGTCGCCAGGAGGCGTTGGAAGTGGTCCCAGTCTGTGCTGGAAGTGGTGACTGTGGCATTCATTTTGTCGGCCGGATTTCCCAGTGTAAAAATGACCGGTAGATGGTCAGACGAAAGGTCATGAATGACAGTAATATTATGCTGGAGGTTGATATTTTTTAGAAGAAAAATATCTAGAAAGTCCGGTCTTCCGTGTCCAATGTGGGTGGGCTCGTCTGGAGCTATGAGATTGAATGGGGTTTGGTTCTGGATGGCGTCGAGAGCAATGCCATTAGCGTTCGTAGCTAGGTTTCCCCAGAGAACGTTTTTGGCATTGAAGTCTCCGCCCAGAACGGTCTTTTGATTGACAGGGCCAAACAGCAGATGGAAGTCTGCAGGATCGATGGGATGTTGGTCACCGTTTTGTTGGTAGACCGAGAAGAGGTGGATGGTGGTGTTGTTTGCCATGGTTATGGCAATGGGCGTGGCTTCAGTTTGGACCAGAGGAAGGGGGGGGTGGTTGGTAGTGATTTAAGGAGTGCTTGACAAGAATCATGGTCCCCCCTAGGCGGGCCCTGATTCTGTCGTTGCGGTAAACAGTGTAGTTAGGAAGACTGAATCGGATGCCGGGCTTTAGAAAGGTTTCTTGGATTAGAGCTACGTCGACGTTATGGTCTTGTAGGAAATGGAGAAGTTCATGCTTTTTGTCGCGAATGCCGTTGGCATTCCATGACAAGATGTTTAGCATTTTAGGAGAGATCTTATTTGGTCGCTTACTCATACTTGGGCGTTGGAATTAAATAGGGGCATGAAAGTGGCGGAAAGCTTTTGAAAGTTTTGGATGTTTTTAAAGAAGGTTTGCATGGCAGAATTCATGCTATTGATAGATGTAAGGGCGTCGGTCATGTTTGTTGGAATTGAGGTCGCTGGGGGAGCCGCCGTTTGACGACGGTTTGCCCAGGAGAAGGTGGCTTGGGAGTTAGCTTGGTGAAAAATATTTGGTAGTAATCCTGGTTATATAGTGCTTAAAACTATCCTAAGATTATGCTAATCATTTTATTATATTATTTACAGACAGGATTATTTTAAGAATGCAAATCTGTGGTACTATTTCCGAGAACTAATAAAGATTAAGTAAGGGCGAATGGTTTAAGTCTACCTGTTCGTTTAATAATTGACTGGAGTTTTTTCGTTTGTTAATTTCAAGACATTCAAGCAAATTTAATTTTTTAGATTTATTTTCTACCCGTGGGGGAGCGGGATAGAATATCTCTCCCCCGGTATGTTCTGCCTGTCGTAGGAGGCGACTTAAAGAACAACCTAGATGGTAGATGCCCAGATCCCACCAGCATCGCCCGGTGTGATACCATCGCATCGGCTTAGGCTGCGTGAAGTTGCTTAACGTTTCGTGGCTATGCCGATGTCCCGGACTGTGGGACCAAATAGCATGATGCACCTGGATACAAAAAATTCCGGAGGTTAAATAGCCTCCCGTTCGGATCTCCGGGTGGGGGCTGGTTCAGGGGCGTCGACATGCAGAGATCAGAATTTCAAAATAGATTTTTGCAACATACGAGGTTTAAACACGAACATAAAGTCAGTGCACAAACACCTGCAATCAAATCAACCTCATGTACTCGCTCTCTGTGAAACTAAGGTCAGTTCATCGACCAGCACAGTAAACTATCTTTATCCTGGGTACGGCTTCTATTCCCGATTTAGGCGTAACTTTGGAATCTGTCTTTATGTCAGAAGCGACCTTTCTTGCCAACGAGAAGAGGCTCTGGAGTCCCCAAACTTTGATGTTATGTGGTTAAAAATAACGGCTTAACCAACCACAAGGTTCATCTGTATCCTCTATCGACCACCAAGTGATACTAACTTTAGAACGCTTCGCTTGCAGACACCATCGATCATTTACAAATGAACTATCCAAATGCCGAAATTGCCATTCTGGGCGACTTTAATGTCCACAACATCAACTGGCTTAAATATTCAAATACTACCGACGAACAAGGTCGTGAAGCCGAATCATTTTCAATCAGTTGTGGCTTAACTCAGCTTATTGACGAACCAACACGGATCCCTGATCGAGACGGAGAGTTTGCCAGTCTTCTTGATCTCCTTTTAACCACCAATCCGGAGATTTACACAGTCAGCGTAAATCCGCCGTTAGGTTCTTCCGACCATAAACTACTTTCGACATCGAATATTCTACCAATCAATGACAGAGAGGCGCCTAAACCGCGCAAGATTTGGCACTACAAGTCTGCTAAATGGGAAGATCTCATGGAATATTTTCGAACTTTCCCTTGGTTAGACGTTTGTTTTCGATCCGACGACCCATTTGACTGCGCCAGGGAGGTTTCCGATGTTATTTTGGCCGGTATGGAGGCTTACATCCCTTTTTCGAAGAAATGCCCTTCCAACGGCAAGCCTTGGTTTGACCGAAAATGCAAGGAAGCTGTTGCTTCTAAACATCTTGCATACCGACAATGGCGCGAAAATCCTAACACCACAAATCGTAACACATTGGTTCGTGCCAGGAACAGATGCAAAGAAATTATCGACGAAACCAAGGAGGTACACAATCAACGGCTTTAGAAACAAACTTCTCACCTGTCCCGGCAATTCAAGGTCCTTTTGGTCGGTCGCTAAGGCAGTTAGTCAAAATTTCACCAAATCCACCATACCACCACTCACACGGCCAGATAATTCTTTTGCAACGACACCTGTTGAGAAAGCGAACTTATTGGCTGAACTCTTTGCTTCACATTCTACTGTCGATTTCCAAGGAAAAACACCACCTACTATTCCCATAGTGCAGTCAAGGATGCCCGATGTTGTCTTCAGACAGCGTATCATAAAGCGTATTCTGATGAAGCTAGACACCAAAAAGGCTTCTGGCGCTGACGGAATACCTGCAATAGTTCTTAAAATCTGTGCGAGGGAACTAACACCAGTTTTCTGTAGACTTTTCAACCTATCCTACAGAAAGGGAATATTTCCTTCCTGCTGGAAATTTGCTACAGTTCAGCCGATACCTAAAAAAGGCAAGAAGACCTTGCCAAATAACTACCGACCAATCGTACTGCTTTCAATAATATCAAAAGTCATGGAAAAGGAGATCAATCAGCATCTTCTAAAATATCTTGATGGATTCAACATTATTAGCGATCACCAATATGGCTTTCGTAAAAATAGATCAACAAGAGATCTTCTGAGTTATGTAACACATGTTTGGAACAATGCAATTGAACACTTTGGAGAATCTCGAGCGGTTGCTCTTGATGTATCCAAGGCATTCGACCGTGTTTGGCACGATGGGCTGTTGGCTAAGCTACGTTTTTATGGTATGTTGGAAAAGTTCTGTTTGTGGCTCTCATGTTTCCTCAGAGAGCGTTCTTTACGAGTGGTAGTTGACGGATTTCTTTCTAACACCTTCACTATCAATGCCGGTGTACCCCAGAGCTCCATACTGTCCCATACTCTCTTTCTCATTTACATTAACGATCTGCTGGAAAAGACCGAGAATCCAATCTACAGCTTTGCAGATGATAGTACACTTATATTTTCATTCAGTTTGAATGCTCGGACATCGGCTACTCAGACGAATATCCGCAGACAGCAGGAAGTCATTCAACTTAACAAAGACCTGGAAGAAATTCTATCTTGGGGTGACAGTAACCAAGTGGAATTTAACGCTACAAAACCCAGGCGGCAGTTTTTTTCTAAAAAAGTTAACGTTGCTGAACCCGACATAGGTATGTCGGGGCAATCCATTCCTCTAATATCGTTACTCAATTTGTTGGGCGTTAATTTGAGAGCAAATATGTCCTGGCATGAACATGTTGCAGGCATAGCAAGGGGAGCTTCTCAAAAGTTGGGAATATTATTTCGAACCAGAAAGCTTTACACTCCACAATTGTTAATTCTTTACAAAGCTCAAATTCGATCAACTATGGAATACTGCTCCTATGTTTGGAGCTCCGCTCCTAAACATATACTGCATTTGTTGGATTCTATTCAGAGAAGAGCTGTTCGTCTGATTGGAGACCCGGAACTGACCGTCGGCCTTGATTCGCTGGAACATCGAAGAACGGTTGGCGACTTGAGCCTATTCTACAAGTAGTTTCATGGAAAGTGTTCGAAGGATGTGGCCCGCTTAATTCCTCCCAGAGCGGTGCATGTTAGAAGTACACGTCGCGCTAATTATTCACATCCGTATGAAGTTCAGCTTGTTACTCCTCGTACAACACTTTTCAAGCAGTCTTTTATATGGAGAACATCATCCCTTTGGAATAATTTGCCCAGGGCTGTGTTTCCCACCGAGTACAATCTACAGCGATTCAAGAACAACGTGAATCGCTTTTCTCCGCACACGTGTCGCTCCTGTAGCGCTTTAGGGTGTAACATTCATTTTTTCCTAGATTTTAAGACCATGTAATGTTACTGATTTTTCACTTCAAATTGTACTTATTTTCATTTTTGTATCGAACGGTATATTAAACAGAGATTCCAAGACGTTCGGTATATACTGTGCAGTGCGGGTTCCTGACCGAATCTACCGCTACGCCGCGATTGGTGAAATGTGTGTATCCGCAGTTTTGGTTCCGGCGGCGCCATATTACCGGCAGAGTTTGCATGGTTTATTTAAGGGTCCGAGAAAACGACGGTCTTGGCTAATTTCCATCCAGCCGCCGAGTAGGGCGAATTTCCATCCAGCCGTCGAGTAGGCGAGGCTAATTTCCATCCAGCCGCCGAGTAGGCTTCCTTCGACTGAGCTACAAAAAAAAAAAAAAAAGCTCATAACAACCATCATGCGAGCTAAGTAAAGCACCAGTTTTCTTAACGAAAAGCCGTAGTGGGCTCTCTAAGTGTTTGCTAGAAAAGTGTGAAATCGGTCGTATTCCATCAAAGCAGGAATAAGAACAGTAAGTTACCAAAGCATACTTCAATAGACCTGTCCCTGAGTAGTGCCTTAACAGTAATTTAAAACTGACTAAAAAGTGAAGTGAAAAGCACTATTTTTCGTCTTCGGGGGTTGTCATAGTTCAGAATTTAAATGTAATAACTACTAGTTAGGCTAGAATCTTTTTGTAGAACTGCAAAGGTTAGAACTTTTTATTTTTAAAAAACTTGAATAAATTTTCTTTTTGTTGATTAAAGCTAGTGTCTCACTGAATACCTATTTTTCTTTTCAGGATAAGAAAAGTCGTACTAGTATAATTCTTTTTAGTAATATCTGTAAAACACTTCAGTATTTTTTCATTTTTTAAACTGAAGTTAGATCCTTTCTATTTTAAAATGAATGGTGCCCAAAATTTGTACGACTGAAGCCTTTTTTTTTAAAAAATAGAAAATAATTCCAAAAAGACGTAAAACAATTATCTCTTACCCATATTTCTCTACCAAGGAAAACTGAGCTAGTGTTTGTTTAATTTCTTTAGTTCTTTTAAAATCATTAGTCACTCAATTCATTACCAGAAATTAAAGTGGGGCGCAATTAAACACCTTTTTATAGGCTACAAAATGACGCCTCAAAAAGCGGGCAAGTTCACACGTTACAAAATAGCGCTGTCAACGCGGGGCTTTTGGAATTTTATTTTTTAAAGGGTTCAGTGTACTAGCTTTCGAACAAAGTAAAAGCTCTAACTTTGCAGATATTTTTATTTCATAATATTTATTAAACGAAACTACACTATAGCAGTAAGACAAAAGCAGGAAATTTGTAGAATTTTTTTATTTCAATTTATCTGATGGTGGTATAGATATTTGAATTTTGTTAATTGAGTCTAAGATAAGTGATCCCTGTTTTTTTTCTTAACAGCTAGCTTTATAGTTCAGATAAGCAGATGTGCTGGTTTACCTTAATTTTTTTGCAGTGTTAGATTTATTTTGCGGTTAACCGAACAAAAAAACTGTTCTTTCTTCTCACCGATGTTTTGCATGAATATTAAAAATACTTTGTCGATACGGAACGGTATTTGGAGATTTTTTGTTGAAAATTCTTAACATATTTGGTAAAAGAATTTTAATACAAGGCAGTACTTAGAAATTTTTTTGAAATTGTCGAAGATTTTTTTAATGTTTAGTAAAGAAGTTTACATATTTTAGTTGCCTTTACATGATTTTATTTTGACTATTGGGAGCACAGGAAAAAATATTTTTTTACGACTTTTTAAACAATTCTTTTAAACTTTATAATCTAAATACATTTATCATGGAAGCTTTCAATTTTAAAGTCAATCACCTACTGGAATATAAGTTAGCCTATGAAATGAAAATCCGTCGTATTTTCTCAGAACGTCCGGTCGCGGATAAAAGAAAGATTCTAACGAGGATCTTAAGTAAAGAAATATTCCAATAGATCAGATTGGACTAAATAGTTACAAAAAGTTTCTGATTTTTTAAGTCTAAATAAAAATTCTTCTTATCAAGTTAAAACTCCTGCTTCTCCAAATGGTCACATGTCTCCTTTATTCGTGCATAAATATTTAGATAATGGACCGCATATCAAGATAAATCTATTAGGTGCCCATTTCTCGGCTTTATTTGACTCTGGTGCAAATGCCTCCGTTGTAGGTCAGAATGGTATTAAAATTTTAAGTCGTTTAAGTATAAAAATATGCCATGTCAAAAATAGAAGTGTTACCACTGCAGATGGCAGCTGTCTAAAAGTTTTAGGTACGGTTGAGTTGCCGCTAGTCTGCAATGGTCATTGTTTAGTAATCTCTGCTCTAGTAGTACCTTCTCTATCACATACTTTGGTTTTAGGATGTGATTTTGCACAAAAATTCGGAATTTTAGTAAATTTTAAAAATAATTCGTGGTATCCACAGTCCCTAGAAGTCAATTCTAATACAAGTTTTAAAGATTGTTATTCCGAAAGTTCTTTAGAAAACCTTTTCTCGCGTCTATGTACCCTAGATGATCTCTCGTGGACGGAACGCTTAAAGGCAGAAAAAGTAATAAGCTCTTTCAAAGAAATAAGTAGTAAAGATAGGTTAGGCCGAACGAATAAGATCACCATGTCTATAGATACGGCTGCTGCCAGTCCTGTAAAGACAAGGCCCATCGCCATGTCTCCGTACATGTCAAAAGTATTAAATAAGGAGTTAGACGAAATGTTGAAACTCGGAGTGATATCGTCTATGCTTTGACGGAAGAAAGCTCAACGAGGTCAGCAAATTTGATAACTATCCATTACCGAACATCGACAGAATTTTGTAAGGAGTTAGACGAAATGTTGAAACTCGGAGTGATATCGTCTATGCTTTGACGGTAGAAAGCTCAACGAGGTCAGCAAATTTGATAACTATCCCTTACCGAACATCGACAGAATTTTGACATCACTCAGGAATGCTAAGTATGTATCCTCGATAGACCTTAGAAAGGCTTTCTGGCAAATTCCTTTGGACAAATCCTCTAAGGAAAAGACCGCTTTTGCAGTAGTAGGCCGAGGTCTATTTCAGTTCGTCACTATGCCGTTTGGTCTAAAGAACGCTGCTCAAACTCAGCAACGTTTGGTGGACGCTATATTTGGTCCGAAATATGAGCCACATATTTTTACCTATCTAGATGATATTTTAGTAACATCGGAAGACTTCGAATCGCATATACGCTTACTTAAAGAAGTAAAAAATAAATTGAAAGAGGCCGGACTGACGATAAATTTGAGCAAATGTGATTTTTTCAAAACTTCTCTAAAGTTTTTAGGCTATATTGTAGGCTCAAATTCCTTGCGTACCGAGCCGGATAAAGTAGCAAGCATGGTTAATTATGCGAGACCTACTAATACTACGGAAGTTAAGCGCTTCGTAGGAATGTGTTCATGGTACAGACATTTTATTGAGAATTTTTCTACCCTGTTGTCGCCTATCAATGATCTTTTGAAAGGACGAAAAAAAGGACAATCGATAGATTGGACAAAGGCAGCCGAAGAATCTTTTATAAAGATTAAAGAGCTATTGGTTTCAGCTCCAATTTTATCCTAACCAGATTTTTCCCAACAGTTTTATATTTCTAGTGATGCTTCTAATACCGGTTTAGGGGGCGTCCTAACACAGAAAATCAATGGTGAGGAAAGAGTGATAGCGTATGCCAGTAGAACTTTATCAAAGGCTGAACGTAAACTATTCGGTTGTTGAAAAAGAATGTTTAGCAGTACTCTTTAACATCGAAAAGTTTCGACCTTACATAGAAGGTGTTCCTTTCACGGTCACAACAGATCATTATAGTTTATTGTGGCTTAATTCTATTAAGAACCCTAGTGGCAAACTAGCGCGTTGGGCGATTAGGCTGAGACAACATACATTTAATTTAATTCATAGAAAAGGAGTCCACAGTGTTATTCCTGACGCTTTGTCAAGAATCCCAGATCATACAGCGGATGAAAACAGTCTTAATGCACAGATTGGCGTAAGAATTGATACAGTTGATGTAGATCGCATTGATCCATGGTACGATAATTTGCGGCAGCAAATTAAAGAACTTCCTCAAAATTTTCCGCAGTGGAAGGTGAAAAATGATTTCGTGTACAAATTTATCCCAAACCAGTTGCCTTTAAAAGTTAATGTACCTGAGTGGAAAATACTAGTTCCTAAACCACAGAGAGAGGAAATTATAGACATGTGTCACACTCCTCCTACTTCTGGTCATTTTGGCTTTTATAAAACTCTTTACAGGGTTCAGGAACAGTATTATTGGCCAAAAATGCGTTTTGATATCTTAAAGTTTGTGAGGACTTGTGAAGTATGTGGAGCGCAGAAATCTCCAAATACACTACCTATGGGACTGATGGGAAAAGAGAAAACGGTTAATTACCCTTTTCAAGTCATAGCAGCTGATCTAGTAGGCCCATTCCCACGTTCAAAAAAGGGAAATAAATGGCTTCTCGTGGTTTCTTGCTGGTTTACAAAGTATACCATGCTATTTCCTTTGAAAAGCTCTAAAGCTGGACATATAGAGAGAATTTTGGAAAATAATGTCTCTCTAATCCACGGTGTTCCGTCGCTCTTAATATGCGATAACGGTACTCAGTTTACCTCTAAAAGTTTTAAGAGCCTAAGTGAAACTTATGGTTTTAATATCCGTTTTAATCCCGTGTACTCTCCACAATGTAATTTTGTCGAACGTAATAACCGAACAATCGGGACCGCTTTAAGAAGTTACGTTGATTCACATGACACTTGGGATGGCAATATTTCCAAAATCCAACAAGCAATAAATACCGCAAGACACGAAGTAACAGGGTTCACGCCGTCTTTCTTAGTTTACGGCAGACATATACCTCTATCCGGATCGTATTATAAAAATTTGGATTTGGATGTCAATGTTGACAGCGAAATAATTCCGGGTAACCGGGTGCGTACGCCGAAAATTTAAAGAGTTTAAAAGATATTTTCACCGACGTGCGTAGTAGGGTACATAAGGCTTATGAACGGAACAGTAAGTCTTACAACCTTAGAAAAAGGGATTTTGCCTTTAATATAGGTGATCACGTTTGGCGAAAAAATAAAATTCTTTCCAGTGCAGCAGATAAATTCACATCTAAGTTGGTACCTAAGTATGTGCATTGCGTGATTAGAGGAAAGATTTCAGATTTAGTTTATGGTTTAGTTAATTTAGATAGGACTAAAATAGGACGATGGCATATTAAAGACTTAAAACCATTCAAAGGACCTAACCCTAATGAAAGTTTGTCAGAAGAAGAATAATTTATATTTACATTATCTTAATTGCTTAAATTTTTTTTTGATGTTGCTCTGTAGAGGTGACGACCTCGTTTTTTTTGACAGTTATAAAAGTTGAGCAGAGAATAGCTTACTTTTATTGTTTAATGCTAAGGTTTTGGGTATTGGCCATATCCAAACTTAGGTTGATTGAGGTTGATGTTTAGCATCAACTCAGTTTTGCGAGCTTGCGAAGGAGTCACACTCAGGATATATCATAAGACTGGTATGTCGGTGGTCGCGGGATTTGATTTGCTTATGACCCCAAATAATATCCAGTTCTTGACACTTGGAAGCGAAATTTTGATTAGAGGCAATCCAAGGTGATCTTGAGTTAGGACAAGCGCAAGATGTAGCTCGTGTAGTGTGATGTAGAGTCAAAATTTTTATGAGCAATTTCAAAGTTTGTTACCCGAGTGGGTGTATTTCTGTTACCTTAGTGGTATATGTTGGGTGCAATTAAGAGTAAATTGAGTTTGGTTTATCCAATAAGTCTAAGACTTGGATTATTTTGATTTAGATCTTCTTCTGCATTGACAAACTGAGGGTATTTTCTATTTTTTTTCAGAGCCGTTTAAACGTTACCTTTGAGTCACTAATTTTTTTAAAATTTTTTTTGCATGGACTCATAGGCGTATGTTGAGTTTTTTCGGTCTACTATCAGATTGATAGAAAATTGAAGTTCTGCAGGAGAACTAGAGGCTGATCATTTACAAGAGATGAGAGCAGAGTAAGACAGTAGTTTCACAAAGAAATGATCAAAATCTGATACCGAGATGAGAACCTTGTCAAGAGAGGCTAGGCGCAGTGAAGGAAGATTCCTAACCGAATTTTTAGATTTCCAAGAGGTAATCTAGGAGTTTGGGCTGACAGAAAACGGTTATGCCTGATACCTGTAGCAGTTTCTTCTAGAGGCTATTGACGATTAACACCATGATCAAATATTTTAGCTGTCAACGATGTTTTCTTCTTGTTTCTGATTAAGCTGGAAAAGCTCTTGTCGTCTTCAACAGTTTTGTTGCGTTGCCACCAAAAATTTGAGAAATTTTTGCTTCATGTAGCTTTTTAAGCTCATTTTCGTTTTTTAAAATTTCGTTAGAAGCTTGGTTAAGTCAACCTTGTAAACCTTTTAGGTTGTATCCCATGAGTTATCTGTTTTTACAGGCTGTGATGCACCGGGTGCTAACAGATGCCGTTACGACGTTTGGCAGGGAGTTAGTCTTCCTGAGGAACAGACTGATTGGAAGGGTAGTCTATGGGGGGGGGTGAACGTTTGACCTTTGGGACCTTTAGGGGTTTTGTTACCCAATGGTTATTTCTATTTGAACCAAAGGAGAGCCTAGCTACTGTAGTCGACCTCAGCTCCAATTAGCCTATTAGTGGTGACAGGCTGTTGGCAGTAGTGTGTTTCGGAACACCCTATTGATTAAATTTTTTTTGACTTATGGTGGGTGGTAGACACCGTTTCAGTTAAGTGGATGCTATAATCTACTCCCTTTTGTTGGTGGACACCAGGGTCACCAATTCTGTATTTTATTGTCTCCACCATTCAGTATATCGTGGTGAGATGTTTGTCTCCTGTTATGTGGGATGGATTGAATGTTTTTCGTTGTTGTTCTAGGGCGAGACCAGTACACGAGGGTTCTTCATGCAACTTGGAGAAGCGCAATGCTGGTTAAATTTTATATCTCGGTGTAGCCACCCTGAAGAATGACGGAGGGCGTTTTTTTCTGGCTCATGTTTCTAGGCAGATTTGTCACTTTGGTGCGATGTGCTGAAGATTTGATTAGCTTTTGCTAAGAGCTTTCACCAAGCTCAGTATGGAGTTATCATAACCAAGAGTTTGGGATTTGAACTCCTGTATATATTTCTGTACATATTTCTGTATATATTTCGGTGTATGTTGGTTGCCTGAGGGCATGTGCTCAAAATGCGAGATTTTGAGTCGTTTTGCTTATGGACTCCTATATATAGGATTATGACTTTAGGGAGGTCCTATTTCGAGACTTGCTGTCTCATACAGTTATTTTGGGAATGTTTCCTTGAATGTTAGTTGCGCGCGGACTAATCATTCTGTTCTTAGTGAACATTGCTTTTTGAAGCAGGATCATTCAGTTTGGTGAATTTTAGCTTTTTATAGCTATTCACTGTGTTTAGGGTGAATTTTAGCTTTTATAGCTATTCACTGTGCCTATAGTGGTATTGTTAGCTTTTATAGCTGCTCACTATGTTAATGGCGAGATTGTTCTTTTAGAACGCAGACTTTGTGTAGTCGAGGACTACTTACAGAGTGTTTTCTTGGCGAGGAGCCGAGCTTTTTTCTGGCGATATACCAGAATGTTTTCTTGGCGAGGAGCCGAGGTTTTTTTCTGGCGATATACCAGAGTGTTTTGTTGGCGATGAGCTGACGTGTTTTCTGGCGATCAACCAGAGCGTTTTCCCTGGCGATTTTTGCATGTCTGGATGTCTCAGGACGTCGACATTGCGCGATGTAGCGTTTTCCCTAGCGATTTTAGCATGTCTAGATGTCTTAGGACGTCGACATTGCGCGATAGAGTGCGATTATTTTCCGAGTGCGACTAGTAGTGATACTAGATTTAGAATGTTCTCTTAGTGATGAGCTAGAGCATGGATGGCGATTTTTTTCCCGAGCGTTTTGTCTGGATATTTATCCAGATATTTTTTTTTTGGCCTAGTGCTAAATGGTCTGACAAGACTTTTTCTTTTTAGTATAAGTGTTTGCACTAGAATCATTTTTTATTTTTTTTTCTTTATTTAAGAATTTTTATAAAATTTCTTTTGCTGAAATAGAAAATTTTCAGACAATCCTTAAAATATTTTAAGGGGGGTGTTCATATTTTATTTCAGTTCATTTTTTTTTGATTTAGACAAGAGTCTAGACAAAGTTAAATTTTTTTTTGTTTTGGTAACAATAACAGAGCTGATTCTTTTATATAAGAAGACCGCGATTGTTACTTTGAACAGGTATTTCTTATGTTCATGCAAGGATTTTTATTTACTTTTTGATGTACTTAACCTTAGTGCTTAATTAAGTTAAGTCTAGTTATAAGATTCTTGTGTCCTTGCAAAGATTTTCATTTGGTTTTCATTGTACTTAATATTAGTGCTTAATTAAGTTAAGTCTAGTAGTAAGGTCCGAAGTTTGTACTTTTGTTTTAAGTTCTGACCTCAGTATTAAGTGATAGTGTACCACTTTGTACCTTTTCATAAGTAGCCTAAGTTTAATAGACTAGTGTAGTCTATTTCTTTTTGGAAGGGGGTAAATGTAACATTCATTTTTTCCTAGATTTTAAGACCATGTAATGTTACTGATTTTTCACTTCAAATTGTACTTATTTTCATTTTTGTATCGAACGGTATATTAAACAGAGATTCCAAGACGTTCGGTATATACTGTGCAGTGCGGGTTCCTGACCGAATCTACCGCTACGCCGCGATTGGTGAAATGTGTGTATCCGCAGTTTTGGTTCCGGCGGCGCCATATTACCGGCAGAGTTTGCATGGTTTATTTAAGGGTCCGAGAAAACGACGGTCTTGGCTAATTTCCATCCAGCCGCCGAGTAGGGCGAATTTCCATCCAGCCGCCGAGTAGGCGAGGCTAATTTCCATCCAGCCGCCGAGTAGGCTTCCTTCGACTGAGCTACAAAAAAAAAAGCTCATAACAACCATCATGCGAGCTAAGTAAAGCACCAGTTTCTTAACGAAAAGCCGTAGTGGGCTCTCTAAGTGTTTGCTAGAAAAGTGTGAAATCGGTCGTATTCCATCAAAGCAGGAATAAGAACAGTAAGTTACCAAAGCATACTTCAATAGACCTGTCCCTGAGTAGTGCCTTAACAGTAATTTAAAACTGACTAAAAAGTGAAGTGAAAAGCACTATTTTTCGTCTTCGGGGGTTGTCATAGTTCAGAATTTAAATGTAATAACTACTAGTTAGGCTAGAATCTTTTTGTAGAACTGCAAAGGTTAGAACTTTTTATTTTTAAAAACTTGAATAAATTTTCTTTTTGTTGATTAAAGCTAGTGTCTCACTGAATACCTATTTTTCTTTTCAGGATAAGAAAAGTCGTACTAGTATAATTCTTTTTAGTAATATCTGTAAAACACTTCAGTATTTTTTTCATTTTTTTAACTGAAGTTAGATCCTTTCTATTTTAAAATGAATGGTGCCCAAAATTTGTACGACTGAAGCCTTTTTTTTTAAAAAATAGAAAATAATTCCAAAAAGACGTAAAACAATTATCTCTTACCCATATTTCTCTACCAAGGAAAACTGAGCTAGTGTTTGTTTAATTTCTTTAGTTCTTTTAAAATCATTAGTCACTCAATTCATTACCAGAAAATTAAAGTGGGGCGCAATTAAACACCTTTTCATAGGCTACAAAATGACGCCTCAAAAAGCGGGCAAGTTCACACGTTACAAGGGACTTCCCTGTAGCACGTGTGCTAGACCCATAAAAAAAAATTCTACTTGTAGGATTTTTAGCGTACCATCAAAATTATGGGATTCGTTAATTATATGGGTTGCGTAATGTGAATTGTTCTTATTTTTTAAATAACTATATTTATGTTCTTTAATGCGAGTTTCAACAGATCTACCAGTTTGTCCAACGTATGTTTTAGTACAAGATCCACAATTTAATAGATAAACTCCTGATTTTAAAGGATTTCTTAGATTTGGTTTGTTATTCAAAATTATACTCCCTAAGGAATTAGTGGTTTTGAATGCTATTTTATTGTTCTTTTTTGTTAAATGTTTGGAAATTGTTCTGTTTATTTTCCCTGTGTATGTGAGTGTACTAAATTTTCCTTTTTTGTCATTAATTGTGGGATAAATTAGAGAGATTGCTTGTTTAAAGGATTTTTTATTCTAGATATTATCTATAATGTTGGGGTAATATCCATTATTAATTGCTATTTGATTATGTTGAATTCTTTGTTAAAATTAATTTTAGTCATAGGGATATGTAACAATCTATGTATGAAAGAGTTAAAAGCTGTCATTTTGTGAGGATAAGGGTGTGATGAACTATTGTGTATGACTGTGTCAGTATGTGAAGGTTTGTGAAAAATCGAGAAATCGTGTTTATTGTTCACTTTTGATATAGATATGTCTAAGAACTTTATAGAATTATTAGTTTCTAATTCTATGGTAAATTTAATATTAGGATGCAAATTATTTAGGAAGTTAAGGAGGATTGTTAGTCGTCTATCTGTTCCCGCGAAACAGGAAATGATATCGTCAACATATCTATACCAGTAAACAATATTTTTGCTTACCGCGTTTTGATGAATTTTTAGTTCTAAATGATCCATGAAAATTTCCGCCAGTAAAGGGCTTAAAGGATTACCTATTATTAGACCTTCTTTAGATGTGTAAAAGTTATCGTTGAATTCAAAATAGTTTTGATTCAAGCACGTCGTAAGTAAATCTAAAATGTCCCGTTTAATAATTTCGTTTACTTTATTCTTGATTAAGAGCTTATCTACTAATTCTATGACTTCATATGGTGGGATACTAGGAAATAAGTTTTGTACATCAAATGAGATAATTCTCGAATTTTCCGGTAAGTTAATATTTTTAATTTAATCAATTAGTTCATAGGTGTTGGATATACTCGTACTATATTTCGGTTTGTTGTCGTAGTAAACGGATGAGTTTTTGTGATAATTTGATTGATGGTGCCGTAACAAACGATACAACTGGTCTAATAGGGAAATCTTTTTTATGTAATTTAATTAGAGAATATAATAGTACCACAGATTTGCATTCTTAAAATAATTCTGTCTGTAAATAATATAATAAAATGATTAGCATAATCTTAGGTAATTAAGGATAGTTTTAAGCGGTATATAACCAGGATTACTACCAAATATTTTTCTTTCTTATTTACTTTTGAAGAAGCCATTGTATGGTGAAACAATTGTCAAGCGACTTTAAATATATTGGAAATTAAAACATAGTGTTGTTTTTTATATAATTTGAGAAATTTAAATTCATTACTTATTAGAGAACAGTGTATTTGCAAAGAAAATACTGTGTAAATAACTTCACCATTTTTATTGTTCCTTACCGAAATTGCAAAGCGGAACACCTATGGAATTACGTCGGTGTCTGTCTGTCACAGCCGATTTTCGCCGAAGTTATTTGACATAGAAAGTTGAAATTTATCACAAACACAGAAAGTGATGGCCCAATCGCAGCCGCGTGGTTCTGAAAGTTATATTTTGATTTAAGAGTCAGTTTTAGGGGGTGAAATTGGAAGTTAAACAAAATTTCAAGGTCATTGAGTGGGATATCAAATGAAAGCTTGTGAAAACACGAGTTCAAAAATACAGTCGAACTTCAATATCTCGAAGAAAAGAAGACGTCGCTATTAAGTATGGTGTCTCTCCAAATACGTTGTTTACAATTATAAAAAAATAAAGAAATCTATCATCAAAGCAATAGAAAGTGGTGCTACCTGTGGAACCAGTAAAAGACTGAAAAAAACCAAGGTTTGAAAATGTAGATAAAGCAACTTTACAGTGGTTCAAAATGACCAGGAGTCACAACTGGTCATCTGGGGGGCTAATAAAAGAAAAGGCTTTAGAATTTTCTAAAGGATTGGGAGAAAAAAGCAAGTACTAGCTGATTAGACAATTGGAAACGATATTAGTTGCTGTAAATATGGATGGATCAAAAAAACTGAAAATACTGTTTATATCCAGAAGTAATCAATCCTGTTGTTTTCGAGGAGTTAAATGATTGCCCATCGAGTATAAAGAGAATTCCAAGGCATGGATGACCGGAGCAATTTTTGAGGAGTGGCTGTTAAAATTGGATAAACGCTTTAAATCTACTGGACGAAAGATTCTTCTATTCATAGATAATTTTTTGGCACACTCCAAGGACATTCAGCAAAATTTACAGTAGATCAAACTTTTCCTCCAAATATGACATCGAAACTGCAACCCTTGATCGAGGTGTCGTACATAATTTAAAAAAGTCACTATCGCCCCAGGATTTTTAAGGAAAGTATTGACCATCTAGAAGAAAATAGAAGAATTAACATCACCTTAATGCACTGTGTTGACGAAATAGTAAAAGCGTGGAATAACGACGTTGAGTTTGAGACAATTGCTAACTGTTTTAAAAAGCTGGATTTGGCCAATACCTTGTATGGGAGAATGAGGATGAAATTCCATGGATTTTCCTGAAAGAACTTTTAAATCATACTACTGAAAATAGAAAAATTCTTCGAAGCGAATATGACACATGAGTTGCAGAATACAGGAGAAATTTGCAATATTGATGAGTACCAGGTGTACAAGTATGAAATGCGGATTTCAGACAAAAGATGGTGCACCAATGTAGTTTGTGCTATAAAGATTTGACACTGCGCCATTTTGTTGTGGCATCAACAAGTGTCAGACGCGCCCGAGTGATAAATTGGAAAAGTATGTGCATAGTGTTGTGTTCAATATGTCGAAATTTATACCGAACAAAGAGCATTCGCGGACAGCATTAATTTTTTGTTTTCATTTGAAGAAAACTGCTGTTGAATCATACCGATTACTTCGAGAAGCTTATGGTGAACATGCTCCATCGCAAGGTACGTGTGAACGATGGTTTCGGCGTTTCAAACGTGGTGACTTCGACGTTGCAGACAAGAACCGTGGCAAACCGCCAAAAAAAAATATGAAGATGTGGAATTGCAAGCATTGTTGGACGAAGATGATTCGCAAACACAAAAACAGCTTGCCGAGCAATTGGGCGTTAGTCAACAAGCTGTTTCCAATCGGCTACGAGAAATAGGAAAGATTCAGAAGACCGGTAGATGGGTACCACATGAGTTGAACGACAGGCAAATGGAAAAGCGCAAAAACACGTGTGACATTTTGCTCGCTCGGTACAAAAGGAAGTCGTTTTTGCATCGTATAGTTACATGGGATGACAAGTGGATTTATTTTGAGAATTCCAAGCCCAAAAAATCCCCAGGTGCACCACCCACATCGACCGCAAGACCGAATCGCTTTGGCAGAAAGACGATGCTCTGTGTTTGGTGGCACCAGAGGGGCGTGGTCTATTATGAGCTGTTGAAACCTGGGGAAACGGTTAATACTAAACGTTACCAACAACAATTGACCGATTTGAACCGTTCGCTGCTTGAAAAAGGCCAGAATACCGAAAGAGGCAACACAAAGTCATTTTTTTTTTCATGACAATGCTCCATCACATACGGCAAAACCAGTTCGTGACACGTTAGAAGCACTCAGCTAGGAAGTTCTACCATATGCGGCTTACTCACCAGACTTGGCTCCTTCCGATTACCACTTGTTTGCAACGATGGGTCACGCACTTGCTGAGCAGCGCTTTAGTTCGTACGAAAATGTGAAAAAAATGGCTCGATGAATGGTTCGCAGCAAAAGGGGAAGATTTTTACTGGCATGGTATTTACAAATTGCCCGAAAGATGGGAAAATGTATAACAAGCAATGTAGCATACTTTGAATAGAGCACTTTTTATCGTTCTTCCGAATTTAACATGTTTTTTTAGAAAAAAAATCCCCATTTCATACTTGTACACCTGGTATATGCACATGGATGATGATTAGTTACTTCGGAGTTCCCCATAAATGAAGATATTATTGAGTCCAACATTTCAAAACCTTACACCTTTATTACAAAGGAATATAATAGTAATAGAGATGAAGGAGCATTGACAGAAAACCCTTCTCTACAACCTTCCAATGGTTTTAGTAGCAAATTCCTTAATTGTTTTTTACCTATATTTACAAAGAATCCCAGTTTTGTTTATCGTTTGCCACCATATCATTGCGAGCTCAGATAGAACTTACAGGGGCACAGGTTAAAGGTGAAGTCGCCAGGAGTAATACGACCTATAAATTAGCAGATGTACAAAACCTTTTTCAGAATGTCATATCTAATGTTTCCACAGAAAATTGGCGAAAATCCGTCGAACATGTATTGGGGGTGGAAGATAAAATGTGGGTTGTGGAACAGCGATTTTGTTTATGAAAGTTTAATTACTGTAGAAAAACTTTTTCGAAAACCAACAGAAGAATCAATCAATTCAGTCATAAATAAGTGATTATTGTAAACCGAAAAAAATTTATTCAAAAAGAATAAAGTTAAGAAAGTATCACATACTGTTTTTAGTGTTCCGTACGGAACACTTATAAGATAACGTCGGAGTCTGTCTGTCTGTCTGTCATACCCGATTTGCTCCGAAAATATTTGGCATAGAAAGTTGAAATTTGGTAATAATATAGAAATTGATGGCCTCATCAGAGCCGTGTAGTTTTGAAAGTCATTTTATACCACCGTAACATTTTTTTTATTTTAAAACCAATCAACGCACGGAACACTAATTGTGCAAGTCCAACTTGCACTTGACTGGTTATTTTTTTTTTCGAAGTCGCGATAACACGAAGTTTTTTGTGGCGAGTCAAACTTCGAGTTATCGAAGTTCGACTGCATATATGCTGTAATACTCATACAAACTTTTCTTTGCATTGTTTTTAAAAAATTGCCAAAAATCCTTGTTCCACCCTACCCTTTCTCTAAGAAAGAGAAAGAAAAATTCTGTAATATTTTACATAAGGTGTAGATTGAGTGAAAATTATCACGAGTTACCTTTGATAATTTATCTGGTATATTTTTTTTTATGTGTCTAGCACACGTGCTGCAGGGAGGCCCTAAAGCGCTACAGGAGCGACACGTGTGCGAAAAAAAAAACGATTCACGTTGTTCTTGAATCGCTGTAAATTGTACTCGGTGGGAAACTCAGTCCTGGGCAAATTATTTCAAAGGGATGACGTTCTCCAAATAAAAGACTGCTTGAAAAGTGTTGTACGAGGAGTAACAAGCTGAACCTCATACGGATGTGAAGTATCAGCGCGACGTGTATTTCTAACATGCACCGCTCTGGGAGGAATTAAACGGGCCACATCCTCCGAACACTTTCCATGAAATTACTTGTAGAATAGGCTCAAGTCGCCAACCGTTCTTCGATATTCCAGCGAATCAAGGCCCCGGTCAGTTCCGGGTCTCCAATCAGACGAACAACTCTTCTCTGAATAGAATCCAACAAATGCAGTGTATGTTTGGGAGCGGAGCCCCAAACATGGGAGCAGTATTCCATAGTTGGTCGATTTTGTGCTTTGTAAAGAATTAACAGTTGTTGTGGAGTGTAAAGCTTTCTGGTTCGAAATAATATTCCCAACTTTTGAGAAGCTCTCCTTGCTATGCCTGCAACATGCTCAAGCCAGGACATATTTGCTCCCAAATTAACGCCCAACAAATTGAGTGACGACGTTAGAGAAATGGAGTGCCCCGCCATAAGTACAGTCCCTGGCCAAATTATTAGACGCACTGTATTTTTTTTAGTAATTTTATGTTTCTTAAGAGTTTTTATGCAATAATGGTATATTTAAAACTACAATATTATTGATTTTTTTTTATAAGAATTGTTGTAGACTACATATTTGTATTTATTTTTAACATATGGTAACACTGTGTTGACAAAGTGATATATGAACGTAAATAAGTACAAACCTGTATCAGTCGCGATCGGAATCGAGTCAGGTACGGACGTGTTTCTGTGGCTTTATGGACTGTGATTGTTTGTTTAACAGTTTTATACTACTCAGTTATTAGTTTATTTTGTATGCAGTGTTTTAAAAAAGTAATTGGACTATTTTCATTATGGGTAGAAAAGGCGATCTTTCACCACGTAAAAAAAGCTGAAGTGAAGGCCCTTGTGATTGCGAAAACATTTACAAACCGAGAAATATCACGAAGATTGGAGGTTTCTGAAGCTAGTGTACGACGCATAAAAAAGAAAATTGAGTCAGGGAAGGAATTAAGCCCGAAAAGAAAGAAAAGATGCGGTAGAAAACCAATTTTCACTCCACGGTCAGAGAGATGTTTGAAGAAAATTTGTGTAGAAAACAGATTTGCTACCACAAAGGTAATAAAATCACAACTCCAGGATGCTAGCGTAAATGCTTCTGAGCGCACTGTTCGAAGAAAATTGAAAGAATTAGATTTTAAGGCCTGTCGCCCCGCCAGGAAGCCCAAGTTAACAGCTGCAATGAAAGCAAAGCGCCTGAAGTGGGCCAAACAATGGCAAGACAAAGATGTGGACTTCTGGAGATCGGTAAGATACAGCAATTTAATCAATAATTGATACATTATTATCATTTTCAGTTAAATAAAGCAAAATAAACATGGAAGTTTATATATTTTTCCTATTTTTGAGAGGTCTGCTTCAGTGACGAAAGCACATTCGAAATTTTGTAGAATAAAGCTCAGTATGTGCGTCGTCGTCATGGAGAAAAGTTTCATCCTGATTGTGTCGTCCCGACGGTTAAACATCCCACCAAAGTGATGATTTGGTCAGTCATCAGCGGCAAGGGCACTGGACGTCTGTACGTCGTCAAAGGAATAATGAGGCAAGATCAGTACAAAGAAGTATTACAAAATCGGTTGATTCCGCAGCTCAGAGAATGGTTTCCAAATGGGGAACCATTCACTTTCATGCAAGATGGAGCTCCCTGCCAGACTGCTCGGTCTGTTAAAGCTTTTTTGGCAGAAAAAAATATACCTCTGTTGGATTGGCCCTGATATGAACCCCATTGAAAATGTGTGGGAGCTGATGAAAAGAGAAGTGGCTAAAGATGTGATTATCAACAAAACCCAGCTCCTAGAAAAGATTATTCATGTGTGGAATCATCATCCTCAAATGCAGGAGACAGTACAATCTTGCATTGATAGCATGCCGCACAGAATTAAAGCTTTGATAGCGGCTAAAGGTGGCTCAACTAAATATTGACTTTTACTAACATTAATTTCACTTTTCTTTAAAACTTAATAAACTTATGCTTTTCTAAATTAATGCTGTTTTATTTATGTCAAATAAATAGGTAATTGATTGGATAATATAAAAATAAAAAACAAATCAATTTAAAATAATAAAACGGTACAATATCACTCGGTAATTAATATTTTTACATGAAATCTTGCAGTGCGTCTAATAATTTGGCCAGGGACTGTATGTCGGGCTCAGCAACTTAACGTTTAGAAAAAACTGCCGCCTGGGTTTTTGTAGCATTAAATTCCACTTGGTTACTGTTATCCCAAGATAGAATTTCTTTTAGGTCTTTGTTAAGTTGAACAACTTCCCGCTGTCTGCGGACACTCGTCTGAGCAGCCGATGTCGGAGCGTTCAAAGTGAATAAAGAGATAAGCGTACTGTCATCTGCAAAGCTGTAGATTGGATTTCGGGTGTTTTCCAGCAGATCGTTAATGTAAATGAGAAAGAGAGTAGGAGACAGTATGGAGCCTTGGGGCACATCGGCGTTGATAGTGAAGGTGTTAGAAAGAAATCCGTCGACCGCCACTCGAAAAAAAAAGATCGGAAAAAAATATATTTTAATAGCAATCACGGTACGGAACACTAATTACGCAAGTACGACCTGCTCATGGCCGTTTTCTTTATATAAACAAATAGTTTATAAAAAACTCCTTTATTTTCTAGAAAACCTCGTATGCATTACAAACTCGGGTTGATTATACTTCCTGTAGGACACAAGATATAAAAATTTATTTCATGTCTTGTTTAGCCGTGGCAAATTTTTGTCGCTAAAAACATATTTATTCGTGTAGTGTCACAATGTTTTGCTGCAAATGGAAACAAAATAATATGAGTTAACGATTTTAAAATATTCCTTTAAAATAAAATTTAAATTTTAAATCATTATGTAAACCGTTAAGTACGAATGACATGATGTTAAACTGATGTAAAAATTGTAATCTTTTAAGTTTTGTTGGAAAATAATAAATGTGTTAGGGTGATGTAGGGATAAGGGGGTACTTCAGCGTAATTATTTTAGTGAAGTTAGACACCAATAAAATAACCGGTCAAGTGCAAGTTGAACTTGCACAATTAGTGTTCCGTACGTTGATTGCTTTTTAAAATTAAAAATTTTGTTACTTCTTCTTCTTCTTCCTACGTTAGGACTATGTCCTGTGTTCACTTCAAAGGTTTCCCCCAGAAACAATTGCGATGATGAAGACCAGCTCTCATACCATCTTATTGGTGGTCTTCCAAGCGGTCGAGGTGTGTTTGGTCGCTTCTCTTTTTGCAACCTTAGCCAACCGGACATTTGGCATTCTGTCCACATGGTCTCTCCATTCTCTTCTCCTATTCCTTGCCCATCTCACCACATCCTGTATTTCACACATTTCCCTTATTTCTTCACATCTCTTCCGATCAAATAAGGTATGTCCTGTTATCGATCTAAGTGTTCGCATTTCTGTTGTTCTTAGGAGTCGTTTTGTTATTGTGTTCTCCACTCTGGCTTCTATCGCGTACGTCATGATCGGTCTTACGCATGTTTTGTATATTCTTACTTTGCTCCTTGTTTCTCCAAATTATATCTCTTAAGTATCCTGATATTAATGATGCCTTTGTTGTTTGAGTTTTTACTTCCTCCTTAAGGTTCCTGGTACTTGTTATGTTTGCCCCTAGATATCTGAAGGACATCACTTGTTCTACAGTCTGATCATAAAATCGAGAGCTTGCATCTTTTCGGTTCTTTAGATATTGTAAGGGATTTTCTTTTCTTTACAGATATTTGCATATGAAAGCACTTTTGCTGATTGTTGGAACTTATGTAGGAGTCTCTCTGTAAGTTATCTTCGTCTTCTGATATGATTACTGCATCATCGGCGTAGCATATTATTTTTATTTCTTTGTCTCCCAATCGATATCCTCTCCCAGTTTTCTTTACTTCGTTTATTATTTCATCCATTATGATGTTAAATAAGATTGGGCTTAGGCTATCTCCTTGTCTGATTCCGGTTGTCATAGGTATTTTATTGCTTAATTTATTTGCCACTCTTACATATGTGTGGTTGCTGATGTTCAACTCTTCGATAGTTTTTATTATATTCGGGTGAATTCCCCTTTTTTGTAGTAGGGTTATGACCTCAGTTAACCGTACCCTATCGAATGCCTGGGTAAGATCAATGAAACACATAAAGGCTATCTTGTTAAACTCTATGGATTTTTCGGTAATTTGGAGGATTATAAATATGGCGTCTATAGTAGACCTGTTCTTTCTGAACCCTTGTTCTTCACAGATTCCGGTTAACATTATTTCTTCTGCTAAAATTTTAGTGAACAATTTTAGTACCGCACTCATTAAGCTAATACCTCGATACTTTTTTGGGTCTGTCCTTTCTCCTTTTTTTGAAAATTGGTACCAAGATGCTTTCTTTCCATTCGGATGGTATAATCTTGGCTGTGAGTATTTTGTTAAAGAAAATCTGTAATTCTTCTAGTAATTTATCACCTCCATATTTCATCATTTCGTTCTTAATTTCGTCCATGCCCGGGGCTTTTCTGTTTTTTAGTTTCGCAGCTAGTGCTGTATTTGATTCAAGGAAATGGTCCTATTTGGTTGGGCAACATTTTTATCTTCATGCTGTATTTCCTGTGTTAATGAATTGGTTTCTGATGGACTATAGAGTTTTTCGAAATATCTTTCCCATTCTTCCACCGTAATTTTTGTATTTGTATATACTCATTTAATGGTCTTTTTTTTTTCTATTTTCTCAGTAGATTCCATATTTTTTTTGTCCTCCGTACAGATCATGTTCGATATCGTTCGAAAATTTCTCCCATTGCTCTCTTTTGATTCTCTGGATATTCTCGTTGATCCTGTTTTCTTACATTTTTATAATCATTGTATGTTATAGCATTGGATCTGTATTGTAGGTACGATGTTATAGCATTGGATCTGTATTGTAGGTACGATTTTTCTTTTTTTCTTCAGCTAATGTCTGAACTTCTTGTTTGAACCAAGGCTTTGTGTTTGGTTTTTTCCCCCTTTCTTTATAGTCCTTCTTCCAAATGCTTCTTCTGCTGCTTCTAGCATATTAGTTTTTAGTTTTGTCCATGCCGTTTTCTACGTCATCGGACTCTCGAATATCATTTGTGGCTATTTTTTTTTTTTTTTCTGTTAACCTTTGTTGATATAGATATTTGGTTGAGTCATTGGATAGAGATTCTATATTGCTTTTGCTTATTTGTTCGACGGGATTTTCGCTACGAAGTCGTTGCATGGTTGTTCGTATTTTTGCTATTACAAGATGGTGATTCATTCCAGCATTGGCGGAAGCTAAAGTTTCTCACGTCCTGTATTCTTGTTGGATGCATATTTCTATTTGTGATTACGTAATCTATTGTTGATCTTTGTCCCACGTGTAATTTTTGTTACGGTGGTACAAAATGATCAGTGACTTCACAAAACACACCCCAAATGTGTTTTCAACAAAGTTTGTTTCCCATCTTTACTGAAAACTGATAACATTGAAATTTTTTTTTGTATACCAGATATATTATTAAAGGTAATGCACTCGTGATAATCTTCGTTCAATCTACATCTCCTGGAGAATATTCCAGAATTTTTTCAAAATTTTTTTGATCAGTACTTTTCGAGATAAGGCGGGGGGGACAGCGATTTTTCGGGATTTTTTAAAAATAATACAATGAAAACTGTGCGCAAGTACTACATTATATTTATATTTTTTACCATCGTGTTTTCACAAACTTTCATTTGACACCACACTCGATGACATATTAAAAAAATTTTTTTTTCACTTCCAATTTCACCCCCCAAAACTAACCTCTTAAGTCAAACTTTGACTTTCAAAACTACACGACTTTGGTGAGGCCATCAGTTCCTATATTATTACCAAATTTCAACTTTTTATGACAAATAGTTTCGGAGAAAATCGGGTGTGACAGACAGACATACAGACAGACAAACACCGAAGTCATCTTATAAGTGTTCCGTACGGAACACTAAAAACGCTTCTGGAGCTGACCAGATACTTGCCATAATACTCAAAAGATGCGCGAGAGAACTAACACCAGTTTTCTGTAGACTTTTAAATCTATCCTACGGAAAGGGAATATTTCCTTTCTGTTGGAAATTCGCTACAGTTCAGCCAATACCCAAAAAAAGGCAAGAAGACCTTGCCAAAAACTACCTACTAGTCGCACTGCTTTTAATAATATCGGCAGTCATGAAAAAGGCTATCAATCAGCATCTTCTAAAATATATTGACGGATTGAATATTATTAGCGACATCACTATGACTTTCGTAAGCAAGGATCAACAAACGATCTCCTAACTTACGTAGCACGTTTGGAACAACGCAGTTGAATACTTTGGAGAATCTCCATACTTTTAGTATCGTCACTTAATTTGCTGGGCGTTATTTTGGGCTTTTGAAAAGCTGGGAACATTATTTCGGGCTACACATACACAAAAACTGTTAATTCTGTACTAAGCTCAAATTCGAGAAACGATGGAATAAAGATCCCATGTTTGGGGCTCTCTGCATTTGTTGGATTCGATTCAGAAGAGAGCTGTCGCCAGCATCCTTGATTCCATGGAATATCGAAGAACGGTTGGCGATTTGAGTTTATTCTACAAGCATTTTCATGGAAACTGTTCGATGGAAGTAGCCCGCTTAATTTCTCCCAATGCAGTGCATGCTACGAATATGCGTCGAGCTAATACTTAACATCCACATGAAGTTCTGTTTTTCGCACACGCGTCACTGCTGTAGCGCTTTAGGGATTACCCTGCAGGACGTCTGCTATTCCTATAAAAAAGTTGCAGTTAATTTAAATACTAATACATTAAATTGGGAATTATTTCTAGTGATTTTCAAAAATAATAAAGAGATCTAAAATATAGACGTTCGTTATATTTCATGCTTCCTCTGTGAAATTTACTTTTTACAGAAAATCAAACAAAACCCAATTGTAATGGTCTAAACAATTTATTTCAAATTATTTACTTTCCCTCAGCCTCGATACAATGTTTGAGACAGTCAATTAATTCGTCGAATGAGTATTTTTTAATGGTTTTCGGGTCGTGCCGTGCTTCACTTTGTACTGTTGATATCCAAGGAAAACACCACCAACTACTCCGATAATCCAGTCAAGGATATTAAAAGCTTTTAGCGCGGACGGAATACCTGCCATAATACTCAAAAAATACCCTAGAGAATTAACACCAATTTTGTGTAGGCTTCTCAGTCTATCCTACAGAAAGGAAATATGTCCTTTCTGCTGGAAATACGCTGCAGTCCAGCCGATACCCAAAAAAGGCAAGAAGACCTTGCCAAACAACTGCCAACCAACACTTCTTTAAATAATATCGGTCATGGAAAATACTATTAATCGGCATTTTCTAAAATATTTTGAAGGATTGAGTATTATTAGCGACCATCAATATGGTTTTCGTAAACAAAGATAAACAGGAGATCTTCTAACTTATGTAACACGTTTGGAACAACGCAATTGAACACTTTGCAGAATCTCGAGCGGTCGCACTTGATATATTCAAGTCATTCGACCATGTTTGGCACGATTGATTGTTGGCTAAGCTACGCTCTTATGGCATGTCTAAAAAGTTCTTTGTATGGCTTTCGTGTTTTCTCAGGAATTATTCTTGCAAATTTAAATTTTGTTATCCTAGATGTATCTACGATGTGTTATTATTTCCTATATCGTTGGTCATATATTTGGCAATATTGATTTTTATACTAATTTATTTTGATTTATCGTTCAGTTCGTTCAGCATTTGTTACAGCTCTTCGGTGGTTTCGTTGATCAATATGATATCATCTACAAAACGCAGATGGTGTAGCTGCCGCTTAAACATTCCGTTTTCCTTTTTATCGGCAAATGAGTTGGACGAAACAATAATGTTGAGTGATCTACGGACAGAAAAAATTGGTTTTTACTATTTTTTACTTGCTCGCTAATTCAAGTTATGGGGGTATACACTTTCGGTCAAAATAGTCGGCTCTTGCTTCATCCTCTCCTAAGTAGTATGTATCGTCTCGGTGTTATGTAGGCTGCTGAGTGCACATGCGGTGTACCTTGTTGCTATTCATTTCCGTATGCTTGGGAAGTTGAACGCATCATCTCTTTTGGTTGAGTTGCTAGTTTTTATTAACTGCACTGTTTCAACGTGGTTATAGAAAATTTGTCAGACAACATTCATTACCACTACACATTTGGTTTTGCGCTGGCGGGTTAATTTGGATTAAGAGTAGGTAATGGAGCTTTTGTTATTTTTTTAAAATCATTTATAACTTAAATGATATGAATTCTACCTATGTTAAGTGTTTATATATCTCAAATAAATAATCTCTTCAAATTTTGCTTTATGTTCTTTAAACAATGCTGTATTAGAAAGTAAATAAAAACGTCTCTAATTACCCAAACCGACCCTGCTTTTTTAGATTTTTCTTGAAAAATTATAAATGTGTTTATTTCTTAAATGCGAAAATAAAATTTATTGGTTCTTGAATAGGCGAACATGTTTATTAAACCACTTTTAATTAATCGGCTACAAGACAGTTGTTTACCGGAATATGTAAGGAGTTAATTTGGGGTCATAATCCTGATGACTAATAAAATTAATAATGATTTAAAATTGATAAGATGTTTTTTATAATTTAACACCTTTCTCTACGTTTACATAACTGTTTTCAATGTAGAAAAAAGCAGAAAAATAATTATACTACACAGTGTCTCAAACTAAACAGAACTTTTTCAAAGTAGCCAATATTAGAGGCGCCACATATTGGATATAACATGCGTTGGAAAGGTACATCGCGATATTGCGCCTAAAGTAACAGTGTGTTTACGAGCGATATTCGTTTTCAATATAAATATAACACAGGCATAGGTACAAAAATTCTATTATATATAACTTAAAGCTACAGCTGTACGCTATTTCTCAATATAGGTACCATTTGGATTTAGACATTTAACATATCGTTTGATCAGTTTTAGATTCGCTTTTTCATAAAATTCTGCCATGATAGCAGCCAGCATGTCACAGTATCTTGGAGTTATATATCGTCATCAAACTTCTAGGAGCCAAGCTTGTGCGTAAACAGGTGAATATCGCCGGTAGTCAAGTTTAGTCTCTAAGGCGGATACCCAAAAATGTCCCATTTAAATTGATGTAACAAATCGTGTATCTGCCTAGCCTTGTTGTGCAAAATCACGACACCCAAAATCAGCAGCCCACGGCGTTTGTTCTAGATGGCTCTTTGTAATTTTTTAAATTTTTATAATAGATTCGAGAATTGATAGTCGTTCCACAGCCGTAAACTGTCTATGATGGACAGAATTCCTTTGACGCCCTAGAAAACAGTTACCACCACCATTCTGGCTGTCAATGGTTGCCGAGATTTTTTTGGTTTGTTTGGTGAGCCGATGTAACATCAAACCGTTGAGTGTTATTTTGTCTCAGCGTTTACGTATAAAGCGGTCACAATCCTATTTAGAAATAATTCTTCTCCTGCGTGATAACGTGAAAGAAAGTCTAAGACTGAACTCATTCGTTGTGTTTTGTGGTTCTCGGAAAGAACCTCTGGTACCCACCGAGCACAGAACGTTTTGTAGCCTAACTTTTCTGTGACAACCTCGTACAAAACAGTCCGAGAAATTTGCGAAAATTGCTCAGAATGCTTTGAGCTAGTGTACCGCGCCGGTTTTCGTGGACTTTTTCATCAACTTTCTATATGAGTTCATCACTGACTACCGATGGCCTGCCATTCTTTTCCTCATCGTGAATGATTGTTCTTCCACTTCTAAGCAAATAAACCCACTGACGAACAACATCTTATTTATAACGTTTTGGCTGTATACAGCACACAGATGTGATTTTGTCAATTTATTGTGTATTTATTGATGATGACATAACATTTAGCAATATTATACTTAATTCTAAAATCCTAAACTAAACTAAATTCGAGTATACAGCTATTAAGAATATAATATAAAAAATTGCAGGAGAAACACTAGGAGAACACAGAAAGACTATAATAAAAGAAGCAGCCAGCATGGTTTGCCCAGACGATTAAAGAGTTGATTGTGGAAAAAAAATAAACTATTCAAGAAATTCCTAGCACATAAATCAGAAGAAACTAAACATAAATGTAGAGAAAAAATATAGAAAGCTACGAAAACAAATAAAGTCTGAGAAGAATACATTTGGGGAACAAAAATGTTTACAAATAAATGCAGATATTGGTGGTGCACAATCCATGGTATGGAAAATCATACAAATATTAAAGCAAACCAAAAGACAAATCGATTTAATTAATTGGTACATCACAATGGAAAACATATTATGAATCATTATTAACAGAGACAAGGGAAGCTTTTGTGGATAACGATACCCACATCGAAAAGGAAGAAGAACCCACTTTAATAATAGTAAACGAAGTAGTCAAAAATATTAAAGATATGAAGAATAATAGATCACCTGGACCTGGAGACATTTCTGCAGAACTTTTAAAATGTGGCGGAAATCAACTATGGGAGGATATTGCCAATCTGATGAACCAGTGTGTCCTACAACAAAAAATACCACGTGAATGAGAGATCTGGTATATAAAATCAAATCAAAATCAGTTTATTTGCCTATATCTACAAATTTCATAATGTGACAGAAATTAAATTTGCTCGAAATACGACAAAAAGGATGGCACAGCGACTATAAATAGCCGATACCACAAGCCCTTCACTATTTGGGCATGTGTAGTGCCACCCAGTGGCGAACCTATACCTTAAAAATAAATAAAAAACTAATTGAAAAAATTCTAAAAATAAAAATTCTAAAAAATAGCAGAGCGTAAAGAGGGATCGGCGAGCACGCAGCGAAACGGGTGGCGGAGACGCGGGGAGATGTATATGCATAAACAGAGTACATTTTACATAATATGATATGGTGGGCAAGGGGTACCACCACTAAAAGGATCCCAAAAAAATTATATACAAAATAGGTAAATATTACGTTAAATTAGAATTCTCTTGCTGGTTAATAAGTTGGTGTTTTACATAGGAAGAAAACTTGCCTGGTGATAATTGTTTAACCTCTTGTGACAAAGAATTCCACAAATCCACAGCAACAAAAATAAAGCACTTTTGAAAGGCTGCCTTCCTGTGTTGAGGAACTCTAAAAGAATTAATGTTTCTCGTATCGTGCGGATGCAGAAAAACACTAAATTGTTCTCTGAGGTATTGGGGTTGTCCAAATTTAAAAATCCGATAGACGAAGTTATACAAATGACACTTTCTACGATTTTCCATATTTAAAAATATAGCTGTTATTTAAATAGGGTGTGATTCGATTTCTGAATGGAATGTTAAAAGAAAAGCTCATACAAGAGTTTTGTATTTCTGGATTAATCTAACATACTGGGCTGACAAAGATCGCCATACACAACATCAGCATAATCAAATAAAGATAAGATCAAGCTGTTGCATAAATAATATTTGGTTTTTGATGGCAGAAGATTCCTTAGATTATACAGTTTTTTTAAACGAATATAAGCTGCCTTTAATTTAATATTAATATGTGATTGGAATGAAAGAGATTTGTCAAAAATGACTCCTAATACTTTGGCCTCATGAATTAAAGGCAAAAAAGTATTGTCAATTGAAGGTCTGAAGGTATCAAAAAGTATACCCTCTGCATTTTTATTACCGTTAAAAACAGCATAAAACAAGACTTCTGTGCATTAAGCTTAAGGCTATGATCATTACAAAAAATTATATATGTTATTTAGGTTCCCTATTAAAATATACTAAGAAGTGCGTAACTTATTTAAAGGAAATGGCATATATACTTGAGAATCATCGGCATACTGTTGCAGTTTGGAATATTCTATCGCCTTATCAATATCTGCCACATAAAGAGAAAACAATAGTGGACCCAAGATGGAGCCCTGAGGCACTCCTTTAGTAAGCGGTATGTAATTAGATTTAATGGATTTAAAATCTTTTCTAATTTCTACACAGTGTGATCGATTTTTTAGAAAATGTTCCATAAAAATAACTGACTGGTCTGTAGAAGGCAAAATAGTAAAGCTTTGCCAAGAGCAGATCATGATTTAGGGTGTCGAACGCCTTACTAAAATCCAAAAGAGCTAAGCAGGTGGTTTCATTCTTATCTTCATTGAAACGAATATCATTCAGTAAATTAACCAAGCTGGTACTAGTACTAAAATAAGGTCGAAATCCCGACTGACAATTGGGTATTATTTGTTTACTATTTACATATAAAAACATTTGCTGATATACATGTCGCTCTAGAATTTTTGATAAAGCAGGGAGTATACTAATTGGTCGTAGGTCCTTTGGTTCCATGGGGTTTGTCACTTTGGCACATGGTTTAATAATAGCCTTTTTCCAGATATTCGGAAAGTACCCTTCACGTATACAGCAATTAATGATATTTATTAGCGGACGCGTGCAGTATTGAAGACAGAGTCTAAGATCTTTAACAGAAATACCATCCTCTCCTATGGCATTAGTAGAGATTTTATTTATGATGGCTAACAACTCTTCCTCGGTAATTAGATTAAAACTGAATTTCCTTTCATTTGTTACCTTTGGATGAGTATTAGATTTATAATAAATCATTTTATTTGCTGATACGTTATTCAATCCTCTAGTACACGAAGAAAAATAATTATTTAATAAGACAGGATCGCACAAATCATCCGGAATATGACTCAACTTGTTTACGTGTCAAGTTCAGCTGAGCTGCTTCTTTCCAGAAGGCTTGACCATTTTTTCGAGAAAAATGATTAAAATATGAAATTTTTTCCCTTATAATAGCGTGCTTTGGCAAAATTTCTAAGCTCCCGGTAATATTGGAGACGCTCTGGTGATCTATTCTTTAGATATTTGGAATGAGCTTTGTCTCTTAACCGCATTAAAAGCTTTATATTATCAGTAATCCAAGGGGCACTATTCCTTTCTTTGACCTTTGTATGCCTATAGGGCACATGCCTATTTATTAGGTATAAAATGAAAGAGTTAAGCATTCCAATTTGGTTTCAATATTACCAATATAAAAAATTGAATCCCAATCCAGCCGAAGTGCATCATTATGAATTCGTTAAAATTAATATTTTTATAATCGCGGTAATGAATAATTCTTTTGTTGTTTTGTTTTTTAGGAAGGTTCAAAGTAAAATATATTAAGTTATGATCAGAAAGGGTTTGTGAAATTGGCATTGATTTAGTAACCAAGTAAGGAGTATTCTTATTTGTAACGATTACATCAATAAGACTTGAATTTCCTGTTGTTAAATTTATTCTAGTTGGCTCTGTTATTAGTCGTGCCAAATCATAAATGTTAAAGAGTGCTTCTAATCTTCTTTGAGCAGGTGAGGACACTTAGAAGAATGTTAAAAGAAAAGCGCATACAAGAGTTTTGTATTTTCTGGATTAATCTAACCATACTGGGCTGACAAAGAGTCGCCATACACAACATCAGCATAATCAAATAAAGATAAGATCAAGCTGTTGCATAAATAATATTTGGTTTTTGATGGCAGAAGATTCCTTAGATTATACAGTTTTTTTTAAACGAATATAAGCTGCCTTTAATTTAATATTAATATGTGATTGGAATGAAAGAGATTTGTCAAAAATGACTCCTAATACTTTGGCCTCATGAATTTAAAGGCAAAAAAGTATTGTCAATTGAAGGTCTGAAGGTATCAAAAAGTATACCCTCTGCATTTTTATTACCGTTAAACAGCATAAAACAAGACTTCTGTGCATTAAGCTTAAGGCTATGATCATTACAAAAAAATTATATATGTTATTTAGGTCCCTATTAAAATATACTAAAGAAGTGCGTAACTTATTTAAAGGAAATGGCATATATACTTGAGAATCATCGGCATACTGTTGCAGTTTGGAATATTCTATCGCCTTATCAATATCTGCCACATAAAGAGAAACCAATAGTGGACCCAAGATGGAGCCCTGAGGCACTCCTTTAGTAAGCGGTATGTAATTAGATTTAATGGATTTAAAATCTTTTCTAATTTCTACACAGTGTGATCGATTTTTTAGAAAATGTTCCATAAAAATAACTGACTGGTCTGAGAAGCCAAAATAGTAAAGCTTTGCCAAGAGCAGATCATGATTTAGGGTGTCGAACGCCTTACTAAAAATCCAAAAGAGCTAAGCAGGTGGTTTCATTCTTATCTTCATTGAAACGAATATCATTCAGTAAATTAACCAAGCTGGTAGTAGTACTAAAATAAGGTCGAAATCCCGACTGACAATTGGGTATTATTTGTTTACTATTTACATATAAAAACATTTGCTGATATACATGTCGCTCTAGAATTTTTGATAAAGCAGGGGAGTATACTAATTGGTCGTAGGTCCTTTGGTTCCATGGGGTTTGTCACTTTGGCACATGATTTAATAATAGCCTTTTTCCAGATATTCGGAAAGTACCCTTCACGTATACAGCAATTAATGATATTTATTAGCGGACGCGTGCAGTATTGAAGACAGAGTCTAAGATCTTTAACAGAAATACCATCCTCTCCTATGGCATTAGTAGAGATTTTATTTATGATGGCTAACAACTCTTCCTCGGTAATTAGATTAAAACTGAATTTCCTTTCATTTGTTACCTTTGGATGAGTATTAGATTTATAATAAATCATTTTATTTGCTGATACGTTATGCAATCCTCTAGTACACGAAGAAAAATAATTATTTAATAAGACAGGATCGCACAAATCATCCGGAATATGACTCAACTTGTTACGTGTCAAGTTCAGCTGAGCTGCTTCTTTCCAGAAGGCTTGACCATTTTTTTCGAAAAAAATGATTAAAATATGAAATTTTTTCCCTTATAATAGCGTGCTTGGCAAAATTTCTAAGCTCCCGGTAATATTGGAGACGCTCTGGTGATCTATTCTTTAGATATTTGGAATGAGCTTTGTCTCTTAACCGCATTAAAAGCTTTATATTATCAGTAATCCAAGGGCACTATTCCTTTCTTTGACCTCTGTATGCCTATAGGGCACATGCCTATTTATTAGGTATAAAATGAAAGAGTTAAGCACTTCCAATTTGGTTTCAATATTACCAATATAAAAAATTGAATCCCAATCCAGCCGAAGTGCATCATTATGAAATTCGTTAAAATCAATATTTTTATAATCGCGGTATTGAATAATTCTTTTGTTGTTTTGTTTTTTAGGAAGGTTCAAAGTAAAATATATTAAGTTATGATCAGAAAGGGTTTGTGAAATTGGCATTGATTTAGTAACCAAGTAAGGAGTATTCTTATTTGTAACGATTACATCAATAAGACTTGAATTTCCTGTTGTTAAATTTATTCTAGTTGGCTCTGTTATTAGTCGTGCCAAATCATAAATGTTAAAGAGTGCTTCTAATCTTCTTTGAGCAGTGAGACACTTAGAAGATCGATATTCCAGTCTCCCTTGAAAACAACAATATCATATGACGGAATTGCAACCGCAAGCATCATCTAAATTCTCAAAGAAATTTTCTATATCATATGATGGAGACCTATATATATTTGTAAGCATTATTTTTTTATGATTGAGTAATATTGTAATATTAATATATTCGAGATCAGGGTAACTAATGTCTAATGTTATTTGTTTAAATTTAATATAGTTTTTAATATAGAAGCCAACCCCACCACCTCTACCATTCCTATTCTTTCGAACAAAGGTGTACCCTCGTCTGTACATAAAAAAGTAAATATGAAAGACCCAAGTAACTATAGAGGGTTGAGTGTAACAAGTACATTTAGCAGACTGTGGGGAAAGATAATACAGAAACGAGTAAGGCAAGAAGTTGGTGATAAGACAGAAGAAGATCAAATCGGCTTCACTATAGGACGCTCGCATACTGATAATTTATTTACTATACAACAGCTTATAGAAAAGAAGATTATTAAGGGAGATGAAATTCATATTACATTTATAGATTTAAAAAAAGCTTACGACAATGTACTAAGAAACAAACTATGGGAAGTCCTAAAAACGATTGGTGTAAGTAATTATCTCATTAGAAATATACAAGACCTATACAGAGACAGGGATGTAGCTTTTTTCCCTTATTTTTTAACATTACATAGCACCTAAAAACTGGAAACGAGCATGTGAAGGAATGGGAATCCCAATAAATAGATCTCACCATTTTACTTTAAACTTTGCTGACGGTCAAGCAGTACTAGCCCAAGATGCGTTTGATATGGAATTTATGCTTCGTAGGCTTTACCAAGAATAAAAAATGGGGGTTAGACATAAGTTTAGAAAAAACAGAGTATCTGGTGGTTAATTCGGATGCACAATTTGAAATATTAATTAATGATGACACCTGTATATAGCAAGTAGATAAATTCAAGTATTTGGGAACAATAGTGGATAAGGATGGTATAGGAAAGCAGAAACAACAAAAAAAGAAAAGGTCAAACCATGGTGGAGACAGTATTGTATTACGGAGGCGAAGTGTGGGTATTAAAGGAAGACGATAAAAGAAGAATAAATGCTGTTGAGATGGACTATTTAAGACGAAGTGCACGAAAGTCGAGACTAGAAACACATTAGGTATCAAGAAATTAGAAGAACAATGAACGCAACAGAAATAGTACTAGATAGGTTTGAAAAGAGAAGTTTAAAGTGGTTTGGGGACTTACTTCGTATGGACGAAAACAGATGGCCAAAACGTGTTTTTACATGGAAACCAGAAGGGAAGAACAAAAAAAGAAGACTCCTCCTGGAATGATGGACTTCGAGGAGCCATACGAGATCGAGATTGGAAGAGAACATGGCGTATGAAAGAGACACATGGAGACTGGAATTGGGAAGGCAACCTATTGTCGTATGATTGTATAATCGAACCCAGATATATGTGTGTACTCTTTTAAATTTTTTTCTTGGCATCTAGCTGATTGAACTCCTGTATGTGCAAGTTTGTATTATAACATTCAAAATCAAATCTTAAAGTTTAAGTTTAATAAATATAAAATTAAAACTACAAGGTAATAAATAGTTCTGCCATTTATGGCTAGAATAAGACACAACCCAAGATACAATCAAAAAGAATACGCACATAACACCCGATAAAAAACACCAGCTACTTAAAGATTCTCATAAAATCAGCAATTCTTTGGAAAATATAGGCCCTGCACTTTTTACTAAAGATGGTTAACTTGGAGATATTTATAATGGTAACTGGAAGTAAATTATATAACCGTAGTCCAAGATAAGTTAGAAATCTGAGGTTAATATTTTTATGATTTAGAGGAATTTTAAGATTCCTTTGCACCTTATTTCTAGTTTCACGTTGGTGATTTACATAGTGTCTTAAACCTATTTTCTTGTGAAATACCACGTTCCTAATATATATAGCGACATAACATTAAATATATTTTTATTTTTTATTTTTTTTTAATGAGTCTATCACACGTGCTACAGGGAAGTCCCTAAAGCGCTACAGGAGCGACACGTGTGCTGAGAAAGCGATTCACGTTGTCCTTGAATCGCTGTAAATTGTACTCGGTGAGAAACACAGTCCTGGGTAAGCCATTCCGAAGGGATGATGTTCTCCATATAAAAGACTGCTTGAAAAGCGTTGTACGAGGAGTAACAAGCTGAACCTCATACGGATGTGAAGTATTAGCGCGACGTGTACTTCTAACATGCACCGCTCTGGGAGGTATTAAACGGGCCACATCCTTCGAACACTTTCCATGAAAATACTTGTAGAGTAGGCTCAAGTCGCCAACCGTTCTTCGATGTTTCAGTGAATCAAGGCCGCCGGTCAGTTCCAATCAGACGAACAGCTCTTCTCTGAATAGAATCCAACAAATGCAGTGTATGTTTGGGAGCAGTATTCCATAGTTGGTCGAATTTGAGCTTTGTAAAGAATTAACAGTTGTTTGTGGAGTGTAAAGCTTTCTGAGTCCAAATAATGTTCCCAACTTTTAAGAAGCTCTCCTTGCTATGCCTGCAACATGTTCATGCCAGGACATATTTGCTCCCAAATTAAACGCCCAACAAATTGAGTGACGATGTTAGAGGAATGGAGTGCCCCGACATAATTATGTCGGGTTCAGCAACGTTAACTTTTTTTAGAAAAACTGGGTTTTTGTAGCATTAAATTCGTCTGAGTAGCCGATGTCCGAGCGTTCAAAGTGAATGAAGAGATAAGTGTACTGTCATCTGCAAAACTGTAGATTGGATTCTCGGTCTTTTCCAGCAGATCGTTAATATAAATGAGAAAGAGAGTAGGAGACAGTATGGAGCCTTGGGGTATACCGGCATTGATAGTGAAGGGGTTAGAAAGAAATCCGTTGACTGCCACTCGTAAAGAACGCTCTCTGAGGAAACGTGAGAGCTACAAACAGAACTTTTCAGACATACCATAAGAACGTAGCTTAGCCAACAGTCCATCGTGCCAAACACGGTCGAATGCCTTGGATATGTCAAGAGCAACCGCTTGAGATTCTCCAAAGTGTTCAATTGCGTTGTTCCAAACATGTGTTACATAAGTCAGAAGATCTCCTGTTGATCTATTTTTCCGAAAGCCATATTTGGTGATCGCTAATAATGTTGAATCCTTCAAGATATTTTAGAAGATGCTGTTTGATAGCCTTTTTCAGGACTTTCGATATTATTGAAAGCAGTGCGATTGGTCGGTATTTATTTGGCAAGGTCATCTTGCCTTTTTTAGGTATCGGCTGAACTGTGGCACATTTCCAGCAGGAAGGAATTATTCCCTTTCTGTAGGATAGGTTGAAAAGTCTACAGAAAACTGGTGTTAGTTCCCTCGCATAGTTTTTGAGAACTATAAAAGATATTTTGGATATAGCTTTCTTTTGTTACGAAGAGCTTTTAAAAATAAAATTTGGCCTCCAATCCACCCCATATTAATATTCCATATCTAATTAATGATTCCACCAGTGATTTTTATATCAAAATTAACAGGTTTTTAGATAATATTTTCACGCAATAAGTGAAATTTATAAATTAATTTTCTAAATCCCAAAGCATGAGCCTCCCACGGTAGGGGCCTATCGATTATTGTACCTAGATATTTAGTATTAGAAACCTCCTTAATATCATTAGAAAAATTTTTAATTGTGATCGAACTAAAATTTGGTCAACCAGCAGAATTCAGCAAAAAAGCAGTATAATTTGTTTTATTAAATTAAGGGTTAATTTGTGAAAAATCTAACCAATCTTTCACCCTACTCAAACCCAACATTACTTTCTCTCTAACATCATCCCAGTCATTGCCTGAAAAATGTAAGACCGTGTCATTAGCATAAGAAATTAACAAAAAGATCAGTAAGTGAATTAATGTATATTATAAATAAGACTGACCCTAAAACCGTGCCCTGAGGAACATTTTGAATTCTTATGGGATCGCTGTGTGTGTTCCAAATTTAAGAATCTGCTCTCTGTGTGTTAAATAGGGATCTAAAGACATCCAAAACAGTGCCCCTCATTCCATATGTCTCCAGTGTATTGAGTAGTTTGTCGTGAGGCACTGTTTCAAATGCCTTTACTAAATCCATAAAGACAGCATTGCTTTTTTTCCCAATATCAAGGTTTTCAGTTACTTGGTTTACTAATTTGTACATAGCATCAGAAGTGCTCCGACCGCCCACAAAATCGTATTGGTTTTCAGATAGGATCTTATTATCAATAACAAATTTTAGTACTCGTCCCTAAGACATTTTTCAAGAAAGTTTTCCAAAACAATTCATTAAATTTATTGGGCAATAATTATCATGTTTATCGCCAATTTTGTATATTGGACTAACAAATGACATTTTAAACCGAGATGGAACAATACCGGATTTAAAGGACAAATTTATAATATGATATAGTGGTTTTAAAATGTACAAGTGAACAGCCTTGATAACCCTTGAGGGTATTCCATCAATTCCTGGGGCACTGTTATTTTTTAAAGAATCTGAAAAATGAAATGCGGATTTCAGACAACAGATGGTGCACCAATGCAGTTTGTGCTACAAAGATTTGACACTGCGCCATTTTGTTGTCATCAACAAGTGTCAGACGCGCATAAGTGATAAATTGGAAAAGTGTGTGCATAGTGTTGTGTTGTTGTGTTCAATATGTCGAAATTTATATCGAACAAAGAGCATTCGCGGACAGCATTAATTTTTTGTTTTCATTTGAAGAAAACTGCTGTTGAATCATACCGATTACTTCGAGAAAGCTTATGGTGAACATGCTCCATCGCAAGATACGTGTAAACGAGAGTTTTCGGCGTTTCAAAAGTGGTGACTTCGATGTTGCAGACAAGGAACATGGAAAACCGCCCAAAAAAGATGTGGAATTGCAAGCATTGTTGGACGAAGATGATTCGCAAGCACACAAAAACCACTCGTCGAGCAATTGGGCGTTAGACAACAATCTGTTTCCAATTGGCTACGGGAGATGGGAAAGATTCAAAAGAACGGTAGATGGGTATCACAAGAGTTAAACGAGAGGCAAATGGAAAAGCGCAAAAACATGTGTGACATTTTGCTCGCTCGGTACAAAAGGAAGTCGTTTTTTTTGCACCGTATAGGTACAGGGGATGAAAATTGGATTTATTTTGAGAATCCCAA
The DNA here is from genome assembly GCA_019049505.1 of Pachyrhynchus sulphureomaculatus. NCBI lineage: Eukaryota > Metazoa > Arthropoda > Insecta > Coleoptera > Curculionidae > Pachyrhynchus > Pachyrhynchus sulphureomaculatus. The sequence continues at coordinate 42,072,418 of CM032455.1, read as the reverse complement.
GCGCAAAAAATCATCGGTAGACCCAGGCGCATCATCTACATCGACCGCAAGACCGAATCGCTGTGTTTGGTGGGACCAGAGGGGCATGGTCTATTATGAGCTGTTAAAACCTGGAGAAATGGTTAATACTAAACGTTACCAACAACAATTAACTGATCTGAACCGTTCCCTGCTTGAAAAAAAGGCCAAAATACCGAAAGAGGCAACTCAAAGTCATTTTTCTTCATGACAATGCTCCATCCCATACGGCAAAACCAGTTCGCGACACGTTGGAAGCACTCAGTTAGGAACTTCTACCCCATGCGGTTTACTCACCAGACTTGGCTCCTTCCGATTACCACTTGTTTGCATCGATGGGTCACGCACTTGCTGAGCAGAGCTTTGGTTGGTACAAAGATGTGAAAAAATGGCTCGATGACTGGTTCGCAGCAAAAGGGGAAGATTTTTACTGGTGTGGCATTCACAAATTGCCCGAACGATGAGAAAAATGTATAACAAGCGATGGAGTATACTTTGAATAAACCACTTTTTAACATTCTTCCGAATTTAACATGTTTTTTTTAGAAAAAAAAAACGCATTTCATACTTGTACACCTGGTATATGGCCAATAAGCTCTTTGCAAGTAACGGGTTACCAAAACATAGATAGGATATTAGAACTATCAAATGCATGCTCCATAACATAATTTGTTGATAAAATCTTTTCTGATATTTGTTTACCCACACTTACAAAGAAATTATTACAGAAATTAGCCATATCCTTATCAGTCTCAACTTCAATATCATTCTGTAAAATATTCACAGAATTATTACATTTAGAACTTTGCTCATTGTTTTCAATTTTTTCCTTATAATAATCATATCTACGTTTAGCAGTAAGTCTATTTAAGGTGTTACGCTATGTTTAGGCCTTGTGATATTCAAGGCTTAATTTTCTAGTGCGATGAATTTTTAATCTTTTTGATAATTTTCGTAAAATGCATTAGTTGCTTCTTCAGAGTCACTTGAATTCAATACAGGACTCCAGCGAGTTTCAAATGTTTCAGTCCTTTTTGAATTACCATTTATACATTTTCGAGAATCGGGTGCAATATGTAACATAACAGGATAGTGATCAGTCAAAGTTCACGATGAATGTCTGCTGCTGACATTTTTTTTTACAAATAGAAATCTTATAACAGCACACATGTCCCATTTGGCGGAGTTTTCTATTGAAATGCTCATTTTTCAACGACTATAACATTCGAACTGAACTACTACATCTGTCGGCACAGTGATGGCTGCGCCCTTCTACTAATCCCCTAACTGCGCGTAAACGTATGCTACTTTCCGAATAGCCTTTGTAGCTGTCGGTCGAAAAATGAATATCGAACAAAGAACCAATATTAAGTTTTGTGTAAACTTGGCAAAACATTTGCCGAAATATATCAATTGATGAAACATGTTTACACAGCAGAGTACGTAAGTGATATAAACGTTTTAAAGAAGGTCGTGAACGTGTTCGTCAACCAAAATTCATACTAACCGAAGAAAATATCGGAATTGTCCCTGTATTTATCAAAAAAGAACCGAAATTTTCGTCGTGATACATGGAAATGAAATTTAATATGTCCAAAGCTTCAGTCCATCGCGTTTTAACTGAGCTTTGAGTCTAGAGATTTGCGCATGGTTTATACCACACAAATTGATTGATAATCAAAAATTACTTCAAATTCAATACTGTTAAGACTTGATTAAAGAGGCAAAAAGCGCCAAAACTTCAATTATTCCATTGTAACTGGCGATGAGACGTGGTGTTTTCGATATGCGCCAGAAACCAAGCGCCAACGCTTGGGGCGCGGGAAGAAAATCCGAAGAGATCGATGGGGAGAAGTCAAAAGTGAAAACAATGTTGATTTGTTTCTACGATTCGAGGCGGTATACTGCACAACGAATTCATTCCACTGGGTCAAACGGTTAATGCAGTGTATTATCTAGGTGTTATGAAGCGTTTATTGTCGCGTATTCGTCGTGAACGGCCACAATATCCTGAAAGTGGCAGTTGGCGACTGTTACACAATAAGACATCTCATCGTTCGACTCTTATTATTGATATTTTTTTCCAAAGACGGTCTTTTAATCATCAATCATTAACTGTATTCGCCTCATTTGGCTCCGTGTGACTTCCATCTATTCTCAAAAATACATTTGTCGATGAAAGAGGAGCGTTATGGGAACATTGAAGATATCCAAAAGGTATCGCAGTGAAACTGATTTAACATGGTTATTGACCGTGCAAAACGCTGTATTGAGTTCGAAAATGACTATTTCGAACACCATAAATGAATTTTGCCAAAATAATAAGTTTTTGTTTTCATTTGGGAAAAAGTCCTGATTGCTTGGAGACATACTGTTTAATAATATTAAAATAACCAAGAAACAAAAGAGGTATTCTAACTTTCTTACAAGTGTTTTACCCCCATGACTCATAATGAAAAACTGTTTTCATGAACCAACTTAAAATCTACCATAAAATAAATTGCATATTGCTGCACGATAACTAATGGCGAAATTGTCTCGGGTATCAATGAATTTTTGGATTTCGTTTTAAAAAAAAAATGTCTTCATTACATCGAGGTACCACTATTCCATCTCACGAACTAATTTTTTTATGGATATAGCACCCGTGCTGCAGGACAACCTTAACACCGCTACAGGAACGATGCGTGTGCGAAAAAAGTGATTCATGGTGGTTGGAAATACAGTCCTGGACAATTCGAAAGAGACGAGGTTTTCTATATAAAAGACTGCTTAAATATGGTTGGACGAGGAATGACAAGCTGAACTTTATACGAATGCGAAGTATTAGCGCGATGTATATACTTAGCATGCACCGCTCTGGGAGGAATTAAGCCGGCTATTGAACTTACCTGAAAATAGAGTCTGTCAAGTAAGAACGTCTCCGCGATAATTCATTTTTGGTAGTACGATTCTACCGATTCATCAAAAACATCGGTAGATACCACGCATATTAGTAACAGTATCAGTCGATTCCGAACTTTCGTCGAAATAACGTAAAATCCAAAATGAGTCACTTGTTTGCGCGTTGGTTCGAAGCAGTCTTTCTTTGTTTTTCATCCAAAGGGGTGTAAAATGACACATTCCGCGGTAAATATATTAAAAAAATCGGTATCGTTTTTGTGGAGATATGGGTAAACCGTTTTTGAACGAGACGAAAAATGTCGACGACTTGTCAAAACGGGGTTCGGTAGACAAAGTCGAAAAATCGAATCGTTGTTTTCATGAGACCCGAAATTGACGCTGCATCAAGGAGCGGGTTTGAATGTGTTCCATGAGAGCATTTGACAACATCTTCGTGCTCATGGTGTCAAGTTCCGAAGCACGTTGAAGAAACCTTTGCGGCGTGAAAATGACGTCGCGAAGAGGCTCGCCTGGGCCCACAAAAAACATACTAGAGTGGCCCTCACGATCGCTGGACGCCAACCCTATTGACGTTTGGTCCCTTGTAAAGAGAAAGCGTAGAGGAAAGACTCTGAGGACTTTGACTCAGTTGTCTCGCAAGATTCGAAAAGTTTGTAAAGTATACTGAAAATCTCGTTGACAGCATGCCTCGAAGATGTCAGGCGATTGTTGATGCAGGAAGCAATTGGACAACTTACCAAGGTAATTGCGCCGTTATTAGCACACCAGAGAATACAATGATGGTAAAAAAAATGTTATCGAAACACATTTTTTCAAGAATACAACCGGTGATGTTCTTAATTGGCAGATTGTACTTGTAGAATAGACTCAAGTCACTGTGTTCCAAGAAATCAAGGTTGCTAATGAGTTTTGGGTTTCCAATAAAGCGAACAGCTCTTTTTTGAATAGAATCCAACAAATGCGGTGTATGTTTGGGAGTAAAGCCCCAAATGTGGATGCAGTCTTCCATTTCACAGACTTAACACTTCTTGTGGAGTATAAAGCTTTTTAGTTCGAAATAATCTTTGCTATGCATGCAAGATGTTCTTGCTAAGACATATTTGCTCCCAAGTTAACAACCAGCAAATTCAGTGACGACGCTAGAGGAATGGAGTATTCCGATAGAACTATGTCGGATTCAGCAACGTTAGTTTCTTTAGAGAAAACCTTGGTTCTTGTATCGTTAAAGTCTACTTGATTCATGTCAGACCAAGATAGAATTTTTTGCAGGTTTTGGTTAAGTTGAACGACTTCCTTCTGTCTACGTATAGCCAATGTTCGAGCATTTAAAGTGAATGAAGAAATAAGTGTACCGTTATCGGCAAAGCCGTAGATTGGATTCCTGGTTTTTTCTCCAGCAGATCGCTAATGTAATAAGAATGGAACAGATGCAAAGAAATTATCGACGAAACTAAGAAGGCACACAATCAGCGAATTAGAAACAAACTTCTCGCTTGTCCTAACAATTCCAGGTCCTTTTAGTCAGTCGGTAAGGCAGTTAGCTAAAATTTCATTAAATCCACCATTCCACCACTCACACGGCCAGATAATTCTATTGCAACGACACCTGTTGAAAAAAGCGAATTTGTTGGCTGAACTTTTTGCTTCACATTCTACTGTCGATTTCCAAGGAAAAACACCACCTACTATTCCCATAGTGCAGTCAAGGATGCCCGATGTTGTCTTCAGACAGCGTATCATAAAACGTATTTTAATGAAGCTAGACACCAAAAAAGCTTCTGGCGCTGACGGAATACCTGCCATAGTTCTCAAAAACTGTGCTAGGAAACTGACACCAGTTTTCTGTAGACTTTTCAACCTATCTTACAGAAAGGGAATATTTCCTTCCTGCTGGAAATGTGCCACAGTTCAACCGATACCTAAAAAAAGGCAAGAAGACCTTGCCAAATAACTACCGACCAGTCGCACTGCTTTCAATAATATCGAAAGTCATGGAAAAGGCTATCAATCAACCTCTTCTAAAATATCTTGAAGAATTCAACATTATTAGCGATCACCAATATGGCTTTCGTAAACATCTCTGACGTATGTAACACATGTTTGGAACAACGCAATTGAACACTTTGGAGGATCTCGAGCGGTTGCTCTTGACATATCCAAAGCATTTGACCGTGTCTGAAAAGTTCTGTTTGTGGCTCTCATGTTTCCTCAGTGAGCGTTCTTTACGAGTGGCGGTCGACGGATTTCTTTCTAACACCTTCACTATCAACGCCGGTGTGTCCCAAGGCTCCATACTGTCTCCTACTCTCTTTCTCATTTACATTAACGATCTGCTGGAAAAGATCAGAAATCCAATCTACAGCTTTGCAGATGACAGTACGCTTATCTCTTCATTCACTTTGAACGCTCGGACATCGGCTGCTGAGGCGAGTGTCCGCAGACAGCGCGAAGTTGTTCAACTTAACAAAGACCTAGAAGAAATGCTATCTTGGGGTGACAGTAACCAAGTGAAATTTAACGGTACAAAAACCCAGGCGGCAGTTTTTTCTAAAAAAGTTAACCTTGCTGAACCCGACATAGTTATGGCGGGGTACTCCATTTCCTCTAACATCGTCACTCAATTTGTTGGGCGTTAATTTGGGAGCAAATATGTCCTGGCATGAGCATGTTGCAGGCACAGCAAGCAGAGCTTCTCAAACAACTCTTAATTCTTTACAAAGCTCAAATTCGACCAACTATGGAATACTGCTCCCATGTTTGGGGCTCCGCTCCCAAACATACACTGCATTTATTGGATTCTATTCAGAGAAGAGCTGTTCGTCTGATTGGAGACCCGGAAACTGACCGGCGGCCTTGATTCGCTGGAACGTCGAAGAAAGGTTGGCGACTGCAGCCTATTCTACAAGTATTTTCATGGAAAGTGTTCGGAGGATGTCGCCCGTTTAATTCCTCCCAGAGCGGTGCATGTTAGAAATACACGTCGCGCTGATACTTCACATCCGTATGAGGTTCAGCTTGTTACTCCTCGTACAACGCTATTCAAGCAGTCTCTTATATGGAGAACATCATCCCTTTGGGATAATTTGCCCAGGACTGTGTTTCCCACCGAGTACAATTTACAGCGATTCAAGAACAACGTGAATCGCCTTTTCCGCACACGTGTCGCTGCTGTAGCGCTTTGGGGACCTCCCTGCAGCACGTGTGCTAAACCCATAAAAAAAAAGAATGAAAATAAGCCTTGAGGCACACCGGCGTTGATATTAAAAGTATTAGAAAGAAATCCGTCGATTGCCACTCGTAAAGAACGCTTTCTAAAGGAAACACGAAAGCTATAAACAAAACGTTTCAGACATATCATAAAAGTGTAGCTTAGCCAATAATCCGTCTTGCCAAACACGGTCGAATGCCTTGGATGTATCAAGTGCAACCACTCGAGATTCTCTAATGCCATATTCTGCCACTATTTCAAATAAAAGACATATTATGCGACTATTTCAAACAAATTTAATCCGGCTTAAACGTCAATCTTGACGAGATACATGCAGATTTCTCTATAAAAGTTGGAAATCTTGAAAATGTTCAACCTACATAAAAAAAAGCAATAATTTTAATATCCGCGAACATTAATGTCTTCATATAACGTTAGAAGAAAAAAACAGTTTAAATTTTCCCTAATGTCGCTTGAGAAATACAATGAAGTTATGTCATCTTAAGACAATATGTCTCGAATTTCAAGAGAAAACCTGAGGATTATCTCTCTGTTAGACTATATTACATTCTAAGAGACCTTTTCTCTGGTAAGAAGCTTTGAATTTAACCCTTACTGAAATATTACCTTTTTTTTTATCGTAGTATGAAATAAGAATTTAAGGTTTATAAGGGGTGTTTCAACAAGAGGTTTCATTTTAAATTATTTGTTTTTTAAATTTGCGGAATATTTTTATTTAAATCCAAAGTACAAATTATGCGATTAATGATGGAAAACAATATCTGCCAAATGGTCACTTGGTTCTTTTTACAGGTACTTTTAAGAAAATTTTCCATCTCACTTTCGCACAATTGTGGCTCTGCTTTGATATTGTCTTTGAGTGATTCAATCGTTGCTGGAGCATTTGAGTAGTCTTTATTTTTAATATAGCCCCAAAGAAAAAGTGTAAGGGTGTTAAGTCACATGATCTGGGTGGCCAGTCGAAGTCACCATTTCGAGAAATTACACGACCAGGAAACTTTTCGCGAAAAAATCCGATTGTTTTACCTCTTATGTTACATGTAGCGCCATCTTGTTGAAAATAAAGTTCATATGCATCCAAAGTATCCACTTCAGGCCAAAAAAAAGTCAATCAGTATCTCACGGTAACGCACACCATTCACAGAAACGGTCGCATCACCTTCATTTTCGAAAAAATAAGGTCCAATGATACCACCACCTGAAAATCCACACCAAACTATCACTCGTTGGGGATGGAGAGGTTCTTTAACAATTTCTTTTGAGTTTTCGGAGCCCCAGATGCGACAGTTCCGCTTATTTACGTAGCCAGACAGATGAAAATTAGCCTCGTCAGTAACAATGATTTTCTTGAAAAAATTGGGGTCATTTTCTTACATTTCCAACACACAATTAACAAACGTACGGCGTTATCCATGGTCTCCCGGTTTAATTCTTGTGTCAGCTGGAATTTGTAAGCGTTTCGATCAAAATCTTTGTGCAGAATATGGTGCAGGCTGGCTGTGGATACGCCCAATTGCTGTGAACGTCTTCGAATAGACATACGCGGGTATTCTGCAACATTTCCAGCAATATTTTCAGTTGATCCAGCTTACCATTAAATACTTTCGCAGTGAAGAATTCGTTAGAATTCATTAATAAAACAAAAAATCTAGTTCTTAATGAAGGTGAGGTCTTAATTTCTTTTGATGTTAGTTCTTTGTTCCCAAGTGTGCCAATTCCACAAACTTTACAATATCTCGAAGAATTACTTAGAATGAATGACTTTGAAGACGAAATTATTCGTGAATACTTGATATTATCTAAACTCTGTATGGAACAAAATTATTTCCAATATAATAATCAATTTTATGTTCAGAAAGAAGGAACAGCTATGGGTAATTGCTTGTCACCTTTCATAGCCAATTTATTCATGAGTAAGTTTGAAATCGAAGCCAGTCAAGGATTCGAATATTTCCCAAGGGTATGGTATAGGTATGTGGATGATATTTTCACGATTTTTGATACAAATAAAGCAAATATTGATGATTTTGTTTCCAAATTAAATAGCCGGTATGATTCTATTAAATTCACTTACGAAGTTGAGAACAAAGGACAATTGCCTTTTCTAGATATTTTAATTATTAAAGATAATAATAGATTAGAATTTGATATCTATAGGAAGGACACAGTAACAGATAGATATATTCCTAATGATTCATTTCATTGCAAACAACATAAATTAGCCTCATTACATTTTTTAGTTCATCGTTTGGTCACTGTCCCTCTGAATAGAGTAAACTTTAATAAAGAAAGGAATCGTATTAGAAATATAACTAGAGTTAATGGTTATGACGATGACTTAGTAAATAAGCTAATAAATAGGCATAAGTTTAGGTTTAATATTCAGAATTCCACCTTTTTTACACGCGAAGAAAATAACACCAAGTATGTCTCCATACCATATAATCCGAAATATAGCAAGGGACTCAATAAGGTATTTAATAAGGTAGGCCTCACCTTAGTCTATAAGTCATCAGACAATCTGAGGAATATCTTAGGAAATCCCAAAGATAAGATTCCTAATTGTGAGAAAAGTGGAATTTATGAAATTAGTTGTAATGATCGTGACAAAAAGTATGTTGAGCAAACTAAAAGGTCAATTAGAACACGATTTAAAGAACATTTAGCACACTTAAAATACAACAGAACAGAAAAGTCTAGCATTGCCGAACATGCTCTTGAAGCTGATCATACTGTAACATTAGATAATCTAAGATTAATAAAAAATGTATCTGATAGGAGATTGTTGAACGCATACGAAAGTATGGAAATCATAAAATGTAAAAGTAGTTTAAACAAAGACAGAGGGCCTATTTCTTATAGTCCCCTCTACTGGTTACTTGACCGGAACTGATAGCCTTGCCTATGTCATTAGTTCCGCTTGAGTAATTCAAGGGTTAGGCTAAGTATAAATAGGGTAGATTTGGTAGTTTAGCTTTAGTCAATCATCGCTCCTGATGAAGCTAACATGGTTAGCGAAACGCGCGTCGAGTGCAAAAATAAAGTGTTTGGTGTAGTGGTGATATATACTGAGTAGTACCCTTTATATTGTTTGTACAATCCTGTACTGTGAATCTTAATATTTTAATGGCTATTGTATGAACTTTAAGGGAAGTATTTCAGAATTTCGAAACGTTTTATTTTTTATATGGGGACGATATACGTGCCGAAAAAGGAATTCACGTTGGTTTTGAATGGCTATATATTGTACTCGGTGGGAAACGCAGTCCTGGGCAATTCATTCCAAAGGAATAAGGTTCTCCTTATAAGACTGCTTGAAATGGAAGCAATTAATTGGAATACATCAATCGAACACTTTCCATGAAAGTACTGATATGAGAGATTCAAGTCGCCAACCATATTTTATGGAATCAAGATTGCTGGCGAGTTCTAAGCCTCTAATAAATCTCCTTTCAATAGAGTCTAACGAATGCAACGTGTGTTGGGGAGCAAAGTCCCAAACCAGCCGTGTTTGCTACTTATATGGGGTGTAAAATCCCAAGACTTTCCGAGAGATGGCTGCACAAACAAAAATAACCGGTCAAGTGCAAGTTGAACTTGCGCAATTACGTACGTTGATTGCTTCTAAAATAAAAAAAATTTGTTGCGGAGGTATAAAATGATCAGTGACTTCACAAAACACACTCCAAATGAGTTTTCAACAAAGTTTGTTTCCAATCTTTACTGAAAACTGATGACCCTGAAATTTTTGTTTTTTTTTTATATACCAGATAAATTATTAAAGGTAATGCACTCGTGATAATTTTCGTTCAACCTACACACAAAATTTTTAAGCCCACAAAACACAATAATTAAAATCAGCACGGAAAAGATCGAGAGAGTGGAAGAGTATGTGTAGTAGGGACATAAGATTAGATTGGATAAGGATATTTAAAGAGCGAAAATACCAAGGCGAATTGGTGTCAGCTGGACTACATTTTAAAAACAGGATTCATTCTAAAAAATAGACATATCCCCACAACCTTAATAAGAAACGTGTGCAAGAGCTGCATACTTCCAGTAAGTACTTATGGGCTGGAAACCATGACCCTTACAAAAAATAGTCTTTGTAGACTCCAGCATACTCGACTACTACGTTAAAAGCGAGGATATTAGACGAATAACAAGAATTACAGATATCGGTGAAAGAGTGGCAAAAAGAAAGTGGCAATAGGCGGGGCATCTGACTAGAACGAATGATGGTAGATGGACAACAAAATTACTTAACCCTTGGAAGAACAGATGAAGTGTCGGAAGACCAATGAAAAGATGGACTGATGATAGCAGGTTGATAGCAGGCAGTAAATGACTCCATCTTGCACAGGATAGACAATTGGAAGAAAATTGAAGAGGTCTATCTCCTGCAGTGAAGAAGTAGTGGCTTATAAAGAAGAATATACCAACCTAGATAATTGCCTCGTTCGTAAAACTAAATCGTAATTTTATTTATTTTTTTATTTATATAATGAATACTTATAGAGCAACAACTTCAAATAGTTAAACAGTAATTATAGTTACAAAAAAAAAGAATGCACCTATAATATATATATATATATATATATATATATATATATATATATATATATATATATATATATACATATATATATATATACATATATATATATATATATATATATATATATATATATATATATATATATATATATATATATATATATATATATATATATATATATATATATATATATATATATATATATATATATATATATATATACATACATACATACATACATATATATATATATATATATATATATATATATATATATATATATATATATATATATATATATATATATATATATATATATATATATATATATATATATATATATATATATATATATATATATATATATATATATATATATATATATATATATACATATATATCAAGGATTTTCTACAGCTAACGCTGTCTTCCTTCTCTCAGCTTTTGATTCCATCCGTCTCTATCTTCCCAGTCTCCATAACCCCTGTCCTCCATAGCCTCGTCCACATCGTCTCTCCACGATCGTCTGGGTCTTCCTCTTTTTCTTCTCCCTATAGGGCTCCACTCCGTTATTTTCCTTATCCACCTATTATCTTCGCTCCGTCTTATGTGTCCATACCATTTTAATCGTTTTTCCTCAATGGTGTTTATTGCTTTCTCTTTGATGTTCATTCTGCTTCTTATTTCTTCATTTTTTATTCTCTCCATACGTGTCACTCTACAACGTCTTCTCCAATGCTCCATCTCTACCGCGTTAATTTTGGATTTATTTCTTTTGTTGATCGTCCATGTTTTTGACCCGTATGTCATTATGATTTGTATTATTAATTTGTATATGCGTGTTTTGTTCCTCTTTGTAATGTGCTTGTCCCACAGTATCGAATTTAATTGTCTTATGCATGTCCGCGTTTGTCCTAATCTAGCTTTAATATCTTCTTCTGATGTTGCGTTTTTTGAAATATTTAAATCTATCGTTCCTTTGATTATTGTTTCGTTATCGACTTCTAGATTCTCCACGTTTCCCTCCTTTGTTGTTAGATATTCCGTTTTATCAAAGTTTATTGCTAATCCTGCTTTAGTGTATTCTTCTTTCAGTTTTTTTACCATATAACTGAGGTCTTCCTCATCTTGCGTTATGATTACTTGGTCGTCTGCGAAACTTAGAGTATATAAGTAATCTTCTCGTATTGGGACTCCCATTCCACTACATTCTTGCTTCCATTTTTTTAATGTTTATTCGAGATATATTTTGAATAGTGGGGGATGTAGAGCATCCTTGTAATAGGCCTTTTGATGTTTGGAGTCTCTTCCCTATTTTATGTCCTATTTTTATATTCACTGTGTTGGTTTCGTAGAGAGCTTTTACTGCGTATATTAGTTCTTTGTCAATGCCTATTTCTTTCATTGCGTTCCATAATCTTTGTCTTGGTACTGAGTCATAGGCCTTTCTTATGTCTATGAAGGCTAAATAAACTTCTCTATTCTTTGCCAGTTTTTTTTTCCATTGTTTGTTTTATAGTGTATATGTGGTCTATACATGATTTTCCGGCCGTAAAGCCTGCTTGGTCTTCTCGAATTTTTCCTTTTATATATTCCTCTATGATATTTTTAATAATTTTTCCATACAAACGTCCCATACTCGATATTATGCTTAGGCCTCTATAGTTTGTGCATTTTCTGCGGTCTCCCTTTTTAAATATAGATACTATATAGGCTTTTGACCATTCCTCTGGTATTTTTTCTCCATTTATCGCTCTGTGGAATATGTTTCTCAGCATTCAATATAATTTATTAGACCCATACTTAATCATTTCGTTTACCACACCCCCAGGCCCTGCAGATATTTTTGAGTGTTTTTATTGTCTTCTTTACTTCTTCATAGCTTAGTTCTATCTCTTTTTTTTCCTTATTCTGTTCTTCTTCAGGGTTCTCTTCCTGGAATTTTTGTCTGTCTTCTGTTAGCAGCTTCTTATAATATTCTTCCCCACTCGCTTTCTGCGATATACTCTATATACATCTTCTCTCTATTGTTGGTCCTTAATGCTTTAATTATTCTTCATGACTCTGTGCTTCTAGTTCTTCCTATATACTGTTCTACATGTTCGCACGATTTTTCCCATCTCTGGTTCTTTTCTTTGTTTATCATCATCCTCGTTTCTGCATTTTTCTCTTTATATTTCTGTAGATCTTCTTCTGATTTTGTATTCAGCCATTTTTCATATAGTCTTTTTTTCTCCTTTATAGATTCTTTGGTTTTTTTCACAGATTCTAATTTTTATGTTTCTTATTCTCATTGTCTTCTTTACCTAATGCTTCTAGGGCCGCCTGTTTGATGCATTCTTTTATATGGTCATACATCTGTTGGAGGTTGTCGTAGTTAAATTCATTTAATTTTTGATCTAATCGTCGTCTGTATAGGTCTCTTATCGTTTCGTCTTGCAGTAAGTATATTTTGTATTTTATTTCTTTGTCTGCTTTTTCTGTTATCTCATTAGTATTTCTGTTTTCTTTATCTATTGTTCCTTTTTGTTTTATTTCTCTGGTACCATGGTACTTTTATATTTGCTATTAATAGTCTATGGTCTGTTCCACATTCTGTCCCTCTCTTTACTCTTACGTCTTTTATTTTGATAGTTTTTGATTATAATGTAGTCTATTATTGATTTTATGTTTCGTGTTTCTTGCATCCAAGTATGTTTGTGGATGTCTTTGTGTTTGTGGAATCCGTTTGTTATTTTGAGGCCGTTTAGTTCACACAGCTCTATTAGTCTCTCTCCGTTGTCGTTAGTAATATCTTCTCCGAATGGTATTACGGTATTGTCCTTTATTTTCCTTCCTGTTCTCCCATTCAAATCTCCCATTATTATTAATTCTTGGTTTTTCTTTACTTTTTGTATTACTAGTGTTTCCATGAAGTTATCTTTTTCTCATATAGTGCTGTCTTCTGTTGGACCGTATACTCCTAATATTAACATGTCTTTTCCTAGCATTGTTATATTTAGTTTTATGATTCTTTCATTGATGGGTTCCCAAGATGTTATTTTCTTTTTCCACTTCTTTTTTACTAATATTCCAACTCCTGCCTTTACTCTTTCTTCCTTCTTTACTCCACTCCAACAATGCATCACTTCATCTATTTCTTCTATTCCACTTCCCTTTTTCTTCGTCTCGCTTATTACTAACATGTCTATGTTCATCTTCTTAAACACTTGTATGACTTCGATGTTCTTCGTCCTCCATCCCTGAATATTCCAGGTGCCGAGAGCAGCTATTCTGTTTCAGGATTTCTTCGTTTGGCTGAGTTTTAAGCTTGGGTTAACTATTCGCTTTGAAGTAGAATTGCCTCCCCCGTATCCGATGGGGCTTCCTTCTTCGAAGGTGTGGATTGCCACCCGGGGATTTTTGCTTATCTTGTGATTTTTCATCCTACTTCTCAAAAACAACTAGCATTCCCCAGTTTAGCTTTTACGTGTGTTAGGGTGCTAACTCCTAACACCACAACCCTCCTCCTTTATCCGGGCTTGGGACCGGCAACAGTGTTGATGAACTACTCAATCCATCCATCAACACTGCAGGCGGAGTCTGCGTCTATACTTTATTTTGTTTTTAAATATTATCATACTATATCTAAAAAGATTTAAATCACTAAAATTTGCATTATAATTACTTAACAGTCTATTAGAAAAACTTTGTGTTCCGTATGTAATACGATGAAAAGTGATATGAAACAGTTGTTGAGTTGTATGACAGTTTTATCTGACCGTTAAGTAATTTATACAAAAATAAAAATAAAGCATTGCGTCTTTGTGTTTCAAGTGTTTCTATACCTACTAATTGAGTACGAGTCAAGTACGGTACATTGCTGTAGGGAAACTTTAGTTTGTATAAAATGAATTTTACAAACTTATTTTGGACAGACTCCAGACGACTAATATGACAGTTATAAACAGGACCCCATATGAAACTATTATACTTCAAAACACTCCTAACAAGACAATTATACATATACTTAATAGCTCCACTATCACAGATATCGTAACAGGTACGGCGTAGAAACCTAACATACGAGATGTTTTCAATAATATATTATCAATGTGACTATTAAAACTCAAGTCATTGCTAAAAATCACACCCAAATCATTAAAACTATCAAGAGCTTGTAAAGGTTTGCTATCTAAACAATAATTAAAATTAATAAAATCTTTGCATTTATAAAAATTAAGAATCCTACAGTTTGAGGTATTAATTTCTAAGTTATTTAAGGAACACCATTTGACTAGCTTGTTCAAATCAGTTTGTATGTCTACACGGTCTTTTGAAGAATCAACCGCACAGAACAGTTTAAGATCGTCGCCGTACAGTAAACATTTACATTTTCGAAAGACAGAGGTAACACCATTAATAAATATTAAAAATAAGACCGGACCTAGCTGAGATCCCTATGGTACACCCCACAACACATTTATTTCACGGGATACGGTACTACCAACTTTAACACACTGTTGCCGTTTTGTTAAATAGGACCCAATCCATTGAAGATATGGCCCGCGCACACCCAGTCTAGACAGGCTTTTGATGAGTAATCGATGGGATACTCTATCGAAGGCTTTGGTCAGATCTGTGTAGATGGCATCGACCTGAGAATCACTCTCGACGGCGTTCACAACGTAGTCCTGAAATACTCCCAGATTAGTACCGGTAGATCTTCCTTTAAAAAAACCATGTTGGTCGACCGCTATGTGGGATTTAAAAGCTTCAAATAGCTCACCCGTTATTAGGGATTCAAAAATCTTAGATAATATGGGCAGTAACGAAATCCCTCTATAGTTCTTAATATCCCTCTTTGAACCAGACTTGAATATCGGAACAACCCATGAATGCTTTCACAGCCTTAGGAATGAACCATGATCAAACAAAGATTGATAAATAAGGCTCAGAGGAAGTGCCAAGAAATCACAACACGTCTTAAGGAACCATGCTGGTAATCCATCTGGTCCTGTACTCTTTGTAGTGTCCAAGCCATGGAGTTTTTTTCCATACATCATCTTGGCCAAAGCAATGTCGTGCAAGACTCATACAGTCATCTTCGGTGACAGCAGGCAAGTCAATCCCCTTATCCGACGAATAGCAGCTCTCAAAGTGATCTGCGAAAACGTTTGCAATATCTTTGGGTGTTTGTTTGATATTCTTATTTAACTCCATGGTAGTGGTAATACCGGAGTCCTTTTTTAATGAGTTAACAAAGGCCCAAAAGAATTTGATGTTGTTAGGAATCATTTGTTCCGTGTTAGTAACATACAAAAGGTAGCTAAGCTGAATAAAATGTTTTGACTCCCTACGCAGCTTGGAGTATTGTCTATAGTCCTCCAGTGATTTTGTTATTTTAAATTATTGATATGCCTTATTTTTCTTTGAGATTATTATTTTAGTATCTGCTATATACTATCGTATACGTATAATACGTAGCTTTCAATACCGCTGTAGATTATCTTATAGAATAGAATTTATTTTTTCTTTATTAGTTTTTGTCATATATTTTACATCGTTCTGTCATGCTCTAATATTTGATACCAAATTTGCGAAGTTATAAACAGTTTTGATATTTCATATTGAAAATAGCTCCTGATGTCAGCTATGTTGATTTTTGGTGTAACTTTAATGCAAGTTTTTCTAGCGGTTTCACAACGAATTAACCAACTATAATTCGCATCACTTGTAATAATTTCGAAGGCTGTGGAGAAAGTTATCAATTCCAATCCTTTAAAATATACCGAAGAATTTAATATTATCATTACCAATATGACCATATGACAATATGGAAGCTACATCTTTGGAACACTGCAATGGAACATTGTGGAGAACCTTGAGCGGATGTATTCAAAACATCTGATTATTCATATTTTGCATGTTAAACTTTTACACAAAGGCAGTAAAATTACGTATAAATTAGTTTCCACTTACCTTGAGAAAATTTATTGTTAGTACGGAACCCTTGGTGTATGAATTATATTCGCAAACATTCTCGGTAAGTTGTTCTTATCAGATAAACAGGTTATAATAACATAAAACTTAATGAATTTGTGGAATATTATCTTTGTTTATATTTGTTTGCCTCTCAAGCTATGTTTTCTTTAACATTGCCGTAGGTAGATAATTTTTTAACTCCGCAGAAATATAAATGTTGGAATGACTGTGTTTTCTTTTTAGTATTCCGTACGGAACACTTATAAGATCACTTCAGTGTCTGTCCTTCTGCCCGTCTGTTATACCCAATTTTCTCCGATACTATTTGACATAGAAAGTTGAAATTTGGCACTAATATAGGAATTGATGGCCCCATCAGAGCCGTGTAGTTTTGAAAGTTAAATTTTGATTTAAGGGTTAGTTTTGGGGGGTGAAATCGGAAGTGGCAATTTTTTTTTACCAGGACATTGCGTGGGACGTGAAATGAAAACTTGTAAAAACACGAGTTCAAAAATATATACGATGTAATACTTGCAATTTTCACTATATTATTCTTAAAAAATTCCCAAAGTCGCTGTCTCCTCCTTATCTTGAAAAGTATTAATCAAAAAATTTTGAAAAAATCCTGGAATATTCGCCACAAGGTGTAGATTGAACGAAAATTATCTAGTATATACAAAAATGCAAGAGCATCAGTTTTCAACAAATATCGGAAACAACCTTTGTTCAAAACTCATTTGGAGCATGTTTTGTGAAGTCTAAAAAAAATTTTATTTTTTAGGCAATCACGGTACGGAACGCTAATTGCGCAAGTCCAACTTGCACTTGATCGATTTATATTAGTTTCTGGAGCCTCAAAATGGGTTGAAATTTAAAATAAATATAGAAATAAAAAAAAGTTTCGTTCCTTTGTAGAATCAAAATTACTGGATGTATTTTAAAGAATTAAAACTTACGTTGATCAATAAATACACGATGTTATAGGAGAATGTTATTTGAAAAATGTACATATATATATATATATATATATATATATATATATATATATATATATATATATATATATATATATATATATATATATATATATATTAATATATATATTATATATATATATATATATATATATATATATATATATATATATATATATATATATATATATATATATATATATTAGGGTGACTGCAAAAAATCGATGTCGGAATTTTGTTCGTCTGGACCCCACAAAACGATTCCCCTTTCCAGATATTGAGATAGCCGAAATTTGAGCTCGATTAAACAACGTTAACCCGTGCCGCTCGTCTCTCAAAGTTTGAAAAAATCCAACTTTTTGGCCAAAAAGCTGACATGGAGCCATAACTCCAGAACGGTAAATAATAGAAACACGCTTAATATCTCAAAAGAAATTTATATTCTATACATAATTGTTGTTATTTTAAGTCAAACCGAGTTACAACAGCCTTTAGCCCTAAAAACGTGACCTGGTACCAGTAGGAGCCAGTTTGGGAGTATTCTAAGAATTTCACGGGTTTTTACATAATGTGTCTCGGAATCAACATTTTTTTGTTAAAAAGTATTTTGGAACTCAATTTTCAAACATAAAGAGCCTTTCGTTCAAATTTAATCTTTTATTATATGGGGATTACCTGACTAGTTTTCCAAAGAAAGACCGGTTTGACAGGTAAAAAGGAGGGTGAATCTAATTTCTATTTTAGGGATGGTGATTTTACTTCAGCGTACAACCGACCTTTTATTTATTCAGTTTAGTTTCTAAAGTGCCTTTGAGCTGGTTAGATCAAACAATTATCTAGTGAAGATATTTTAAGACACTGAAGAGGACAGCATCTACCAGGAACTTGAGAGCTTGGAGGAAATGGACATCCCTGAAGAAGCTGCAGAAGATCCAGGACCATCTGAGAGCAAGAGGATGAAAGTTTCATTTGCAAGGGGCGTTAAAAAGATTTTAAACATGAAATTGTCCATTTTATTAGATCGATGTAAGGTATCCGACAGAAATACCACGAGAATTTTAATAGCTACTCTAGAAGCACTAAACCTTGACCCTCTTGAGTACAAAGTCTCGAAAACTTTATTACATGATAGAAGGCAAATGTTCAGAGAACAATATAATAAAAAATTTTTTGATAAAGTAAACATTCCTGAAAAAGAGCCCGTGATTGTCCATTAAGACGGTAAACTTTTACCGGGTGTTTTAAAAAATGAACAATGTGAGCGAATAGCTATAGCTATTTCATATGGCGAAAAGGAACAGCTGCTGGGAGTTCCTGTAACAGCAAACAGCTCTGGAGAGGAGCAAGCCGTAGCCGTATATGAATGCCTACATGAATGGGGTCTTCTCAACACCGTCAAGGCGATATGCTTCGACACTACAGCATCCAACACGGGAAGACTCAAAGGAGCATGCGTCATATTGGAGCAAATGTTAGGAAGAGAATTGTTATACCTAGCTTGCCGTCACCATATCTTGGAAATTCTGTTAAGAGGCGTATTCGACACAAAAATGGGATCAACCACTGGACCTCATCCAGACATTTTCAAGAGATTCCTCACTGCGTGGCCCAAGGTAGACAAAGGAAAATACGACACAGGTATCAGTGACAATCTAATACAAAAGCAGCTAACTCCAGATGTAATTGCAAATGTTACTGCTGAATTCGAGACCAAATTAACTGAGAGCCACCCCAGAGATGACTACAAGGAGCTATTGCAGTTGGTTCTCGTATTTGTTGGATCACTAGACGGCAATGTTGTGGGTTTTAGAACTCCAGGAGCCATTCATCACGCTAGGTGGATGGCAAAGGTTATTTACTGCTTAAAAATGTTCATTTTTTTTCGTCGTCAATTTAAGATGTCTAAAGAAGAAGAAAGTTCTGTGCGTGCCATTTCTGTTTTCCTAGTTAAAATTTATTGTAAAGCTTGGTTCAGTGCTCCAAAAGCTCATCTTGCACCAAAGCAAGATTTAGGTATTTTGAATAGTCTGTTAGACTATAAAGAATGTGACAACGACATTGCAGAAATAGCCCTGACCAAATTTTCGAACCATTTGTGGTATTTGAATGCAAAGTTGGTGGGATTATCGTTTTTTTGATCCCACCATTACAGACGATGAAAAGTTGTTAATGGCTAATAAATTGCTCAGTAGCACAGATGAACTATCACAGCACGCTAGGGTTGTAAATCCAAAAGTTAGGAAAGAAAACTTAAAAGAGGTAGTTGATGGAGGATTGGTAAATTTACTTACCAAAGAAACGTTTACATTCTTTGACCAATTTAATATAAAAACAGATTTCCTAAGACAACATCCAAACACCTGGCTTAAAAATAATGACTTCCAAGAAGGATTGAAAATTGTCAAACCATTAAAAGTAGTTAATGATATGGCTGAGCGTGGTGTTAAATTAATAACCGACTTTAACGACCTTCTGACAAAAGATGAAGACCAAAAGCAATATGTTCTGCAAGTTGTAAGTAAATGCCGAGCATTATATCCTGACGTTTCAAAAACTACTTTAACAAAAGCTCTAGAATAGATTAGATAACTATGTAAAATTATCAACTCATGTAGGTACTACGTCTGTATCTTTTCTGTGTCTGTTTTGTATGTATTATATACCTAATTTTTATATTTTAAAATAAAAAATGTCATTAGACTTATCAGTATTACTTGTTTTTTTATTATATTTCTACTTTAATCTTTGATTTTTCACTGAGGTCATATTTACATATTCTGGGGTTATGAGTTGGCCTTTCAGCCCTCGACTGGAATATATATATATATATATATATATATATATATATATATATATATATATATATATATATACATATATATATATATATATATATATATATATATATATATATATATATATATATATATATATATATACATATATATATATATATATATATATATATATATATATATATATATATATATAGAATAAAGAAAGAAAGCAAAAAGTTGCCGTATCTACCAAAATTATTAAAAATACAATCTTAGTTGGGGAACTCGGCAAATTTGGGCGTGATAAGAGATTACACAATTTTCATTAAGCCGCCATTATTTCGGTCCTGGATTGGGACCTTCTTCAGGGCAGAACTGAAAAGAAGAACAGAGCGTATTCACTGATCGTGTCTGGGACAACTTTAAATTAATGATGTTATCATTAAGTTGTTATAATAAATAAAATTAGTGTAGAACAAGAATAAGATATTAGTCATAATAAGTTAAAAAACTCACATGAGAAGTGCAAAGATTTCGTTAGCCTGAATGGCCGTAGGTTGTACATACAAAAGTTGTTACATATAAAAGTTGGTTAATCCATAAAATACACAAAATACACATTAAAACACTGTAGACAAAATTCTAAAAAACAAATTTAACACATGGATGTATTTGGGAACCCTGGATGTTGAGAACATCGTTAGTTATTTCACTTGTGACCACCACATATGGCCACCGCCATTTAGGAAAAATGACAAGTACGACAGGAGACAGCTGCCCGACAGAGATAAGGGGTTTAGTCATATATATATATATATATATATATATATATATATATATATATATATATATATATATATATATATATATATATATATATATATATATATATATATATATATATATATATATATATATATATATATATATATATATATACATATATATATATATATATATATATATATATATATATATATATATATATATATATATAATATATATATATATATATATATATATGTATATATACATATACATATATATATATATATATATATATATATATATATATATATATATATATATATATATATATATATATATATGTATGTATGTATATTGTAACATTCATTTTTTCCTAGATTTTAAGATCATGTAATGTTACTGTTTTAGGCCTTATAATTTACATTTTTTATTTTTGTATCGAGCAGTGTTTTCTAATTTTAAGCAGTGTAGTTCATTCGGATTTCTAAGCCGTTCATATTACAGTGTGCATTGCTGGTTTTCGACCGAATTTATTCAATTTGTGGTATGCGTCGATTGTACAGATATTTGTTTCCGGGAAGTAGCCATCTTGGAGACGTAATTCTTACGGAATATTTAAGGGTCCGGAGAACGCAGTTCGAGGCTTTTTCCAACATGTAGCGACAGAAGGCTTTTTCCAACATGTAGCGGCAGAAGGCTTTTTCCCATCAAGCCACAGCCAGGCTTTTTCCCATCAAGCCGCAGCCAGGCTTTTTCCAGTATGTAGCGGCAGAAGGCTTTTTTTTTTTTTTCCGATTAAGCCGCAGCCAGGCTTTTTTTATCCAGCCGCAGTAGAGGCTTCTTCCTACCAGTAGCCGCAGTAGGCTTTTTTTTTTATCGTAGAGCCAAGTCGAGTACGAGGCTTTTCTTTTTTCAACGTGAAGCCATAGTGGTTTTTTTTAACATGGAGTAGCCATCGTAGGCTCTTCTCATCATGTAGCCGTACTGATAGATTAGTGATAGAGTGTGTGAAAACGGTTTTAGTGCTCAATTCAAGGCCTAGAAGCCCGTAGGAAAACCGTAAGTCACTAGAATATACATCAGTAGACCCATTTCCCCGCAGATAAGTGATTTAACATCGTATTGAACTGATAACTCGTGAAGTGAACCTCACGAATCTTCAATATCGGGTGTAGCAAAGTTTTTAAAGTAAAATGCCTGATTTAAAAACTTTATCTAGTAATAACTACCTATTAGGCTAAAGCTTTTTGTAATAACAGAACTGCAAAAGTTAGAACTTTTAAGTTAATCATTAATAAATCTTTTTTTTTTGTTGTTTAAGGCTAGTGTTTCACTGTACACCTATCTTACTTTTCAGGACAAAAGGGTTGTACCATATAAAATTTTCCTTAACAACTGCATAACCCTTCAATATTTTATCATTTTTTTAGCTGAAGTTAGATCCTTTCTATTTTAAAATGAATGGTGCCCAAAATTAGTACAACCAAAAATTTTTTAAACAATAGAGACTGTTTCCAAAAAGACGTACAAAAATTATCTCTTACCCATATTACTCTACCAAGAAAAACTGAGCTCTAGTTCTTTTAAAATTAGTATTCACTCAATCCATTCTCAGAAATTAATAATAAAACGGTTAATATATATATATATATATATATATATATATATATATATATATATATATATATATATATATATATATATATATATACTGTATATATATATATATATATATATATATATATATATATATATATATATATATATATATATATATATATATATATATATATATATATATATATATAGCGACAAGCAGAAAGTGTAACATACAGAATTTTTCTATATTACCAAACGTAGAAAAAAGTGAATTTATAGATAGATACTTAAAACTCAAAAAAGGATTTTGCAATGCCGATCATCATTTGTCGTTTGGCGGGAAATTTGAATTTTCTAAAGTTTGAAGTCTAAAAGTCACTCTGTTTGTAAAAATATCAAAAATATTTATTAGAAAAAAGTATTTAGAATTGCATTTTATGATAGCGTACTAAATTTTAGATCGATTGTGTGCAAGTCGGACTTGCGCAATTAATGTTCCGTACGGTGATTGCTTTTAAAATAATATAAAATCCTTACTTAGACTAAGTTAATTAGGGCCCTGACAATCCAATATGTAAATTCACTTAGTCAATAACAGGGTCGCCGTAAGTAGGCGTGCACCGCACGCGGTTGGCAAATACAGCGATCACGTCATGTTTAAACTCTTTCTAAACAGCATTATCAATGTCATTACATTTATCGCTAGACAATTCGCAATTATTATTTTTTCAGTTATATATTTTTTCATAACAACGGCATATATAGAAACGTCTACAGGATGGGAGCGGCATAGTAGGTTTTGCACGTGGTCATTCAGACTGCTAGCGGCGGGCCTGGACAATAATGTATAATAGTTATAGCTTTTTAGCTACCTAATAGCCAATAAATGAATCTAACTTAAACTAAAATTTAGTAGTAAAAGTTTAAAACAAATATTTACTACCTAAATATTTGTTTAATTATATAAATATATAAACAAATAAAATAAAATTATTTTGTTGCCGTACCTTACTGAAAATCATATGAGTCTAATACTGATTGCACCCAATACGTATTGATATTTTGTCGCTGTTATTCCCAGTTAAATTCACAACTTTTCACGAAAGAAATCTCCACCATGGTCAAGTAACGTATTTTTTTATATACCAGATAAATTATCAAATGTAATGCACTCGTGATATTTTATGGAGAAATTCCAGAATTTTTCGAAATTTTTTTGATCAGCACTTTTAGAGATAAGGGAAAGTTTACGCTATTATTACATCATATATATTTTTGAACTCATGTTTTCACAAGCTTTCATCATTTAACACCCCACTCGATGACCTTAAAATTTTTTTTTATTCTCTTCCTATAACGAACCAACACGGATTCCTGACCGAGACGGGGAGTTCGCCAGTCTTCTTGATCTGTTTTTAATCACCAATCCGGAGATTTACACGGTCAGTGTAAATCCGCCATTAGGTTTTTCCGACCATAAACTATTATCGACATCGAGTATCCTACCAATCAGTGACAGAGACGCGCCTAAACCGCGCAAGATTTGGCACTACAAATCTGCTAAATGGGAAGATCTCATGGAATATTTTCGAACTTTCTCTTGGTTAGACGTTTGTTTTCGATCCGATGACCCATCTGACTGCGCCAAGGAGGTTTCCGTTAGCCGGTATGGAGGCTTATATCCCTTTTTTGAAGAAATGCCCTTCCAACGGCAAGCCTTGGTTTGACCGAAAATGCAAAGAAGCTGTTGCTTCTAAACATCTTGCATACCGACATTGGCGTGAAAATCCTAACACCATAAATCGTAACACCTTTGTTCGTGCCAGGAATAGATGCAAAGAAATTATCGACGAAACCAAGGAGGCACACAATCAACGGATTAGAAACAAACTTCTCGCTTGTCCCAACAATTCCAAGCCCTTTTGGTCAGTCGCTAAGGCAGTTAGTCAAAATTTCACCAAATCCACCATACCACCACTCACACGGCCAGATAATTCTATTGCAAAGAAACCTGTTGAGAAAGCGAACTTATTGACTGAACTCTTTGCTTCACATTCTACTGTCGATTTCCAAGGAAAAACACCACCTAATATTCCCATAGTGCAGTCAAGGATGCCCGATATTGTCTTCAGGCAGCGTATCATAAAACGTATTTTGATGAAGCTAGACACCAAAAAGGCTTTTGGCGCTGACGGAATACCTGCTATAGTTCTCAAAAACTGTGCGAGGGAACTAACACCAGTTTTCTGTAGACTTTTCAACCTATCTGACAGAAAGGGAATATTTCCTTCCTGCTGGAAATGTGCCACATTTCAGCCAATACCTAAAAAAGGCAAGAAGACCTTGCCAAATAACTACCGACCAATCGCACTGCTTTCAATAATATCGAAAGTCATGGAAAAGGCTATCAATCAGCATCTTCTAAAATATCTTGAAGGATTCAACATTATTAGCGATTACCAATATGGCTTTCGTAAAAATAGATCAACAGGAGATCTCCTGACTTATGTAACACATGTTTGGAACAACGCAATTGAACACTTTGGAGAATCTCGAGCGGTTGCTCTTGACATATCCAAGGCATTCGACCGTGTTTGGCACGAGGGGCTGTTGGCTAAGCTACGTTCTTATGGTATGTCTGAAAAGTTCTGTTTGTGGCTCTTATGTTTCCTCAGAGAGCGTTCTTTACGAGTGGCAGTCGACGGATTTCTTTCTAAGACCTTCACTATCAACGCCGGTGTACCCCAAGGCTCCATACTGTCTCCTCTTTCTCATTTATATTAACGATCTGCTGGAAAAGACCGAGAATCCAATCTACATTTTTGCAGATGACAGTACACTTATCTCTTCATTCACTTTGAACGCTCGGACATCGGCTACTCAGACGAATATCCGCAGACAGCAGGAAGTCATTCAACTTAACAAAGACCTGGAAGAAATTCTATCTTGGGGTGACAGTAACCAAGTGGAATTTAACGCTACAAAAACCCAGGCGGCAGTTTTTTTCTAAAAAAGTTAACGTTGCTGAACCGGACATAGTTGTCGGGGCACTCCATTCCCCTAACATCGTCACTCAAATTGTTGGGCGTAAATTTGGGAGCAAATATGTCCTGGCATGAACATGTTGCAGGCATAGCAAGGAGAGCTTCTCAGAAGTTGGGAATATTATTTCGAACCAGAAAGCTTTACACTTCACAACAACTGTTAATTCTTTACAAAGCTCAAATTCGACCAACTATGGAATACTGCTCCCATGTTTGGGGCTCCGCTCCCAAACATACACTGCATTTGTTGGATTCTATTAAGAGAAGAGCTGTTCGTCTGATTGGAGACCCGGAACTGACAGGTGGTCTTGATTCGCTGGAACATCGAAGAACGGTTGACGACTTGAGCCTATTCTACAAGTATTTTCATGGAAAGTGTTCGAAGGATGTGGCCCGCTTAATTCCTCCCAGAGTAGTGTATGTTAGAAGTACACGTCACGCTAATACTTCACATCCGTATGAGGTTCAGCTTGTTACTCCTTGTAAAACGCTTTTCATGGAGAACATCATCCCTTTGGAATAATTTGCCCAGGACTGTGTTTCCCACCGAGTACAATTTACAGCGATTTAAGAACAACGTGAATCGCTTTCTCCGCACACGTGTCGCTCCTGTAGCGCTTTAGGGACTTCCCTGTAGCACGTGTGCTAGACCCATAAAAAAAAAACTGAGTCAAATTTAACTTTTTTGTTTTTTTTTAAAGGTTAGCGTTACAATTTTATTACAAAAAAAGAAAAGTAAATTAATATTTACTAGAAGTAACAAGGACATTGACTATACAGCACACAAAAATAAATAAATTACAGACACTCCCCGAATTAAATACACAAAACAGTATCAATAAAAAAATATATCTAGTTTGCATTTCGACGTGCCCATCGCCCAATTCTATGCATTAAATTGTTCGCGAAGTAATTTTTTCAAAACATTTGTCAACATGTACAGAGTAACTCTACGTACGCCCTGTCGTACGGCATTTTTCAAATGTTCAATATTTCTGAAAGGTCTCTGAGCATAAACTTTGTTCTTGAGTTAGCTCCATAAAAAAATCGAGCGGTGTTAAGTCCGGAGATCTCGCTGGCTAAGGAATAGCAGAACGACGTTCTATCCACTGGTCTTCAAATCGTACTTGCGTATTGTGAATGAACGTACCATCTTGTTGAAGAACTAATATTTCTGTGTTTAAGAATGCCAAGTAGCTTTCCTTTAAAACACAAAAACTTTAAACTGCAAATAACTGGGTAAGAATATTCGATAATTGTACGTGCGACAGTTACGGTTTTACGAAAATAAGATTATTTTAATTGTTGATCGTAAAACAAGTAAAATATACTTTGAAATTAAAAAATAAATGTTTAAATTCTTATACAAATCTAACAAGTATATTTCATATTGAAATAATAACCGGCCAAGTGTAAGTTGGAGTTTCGCAATTAGTGTTTCCTAGGTTGATTGCTTTTAAAATAAACATTTTTGTTACGGAGGTATAAAATGATTAATGACTTCACAAAACACACCCCAAATGAGTTTTCAACAAAGTTTTTTTCCAATCTTTACTGAAAACTGATGGCCTTGAATTTTTTTTACCAGATAAATTATTAAAAATGATGCATTCGTGATAATTTTCGTTCAGTTCACACCTTGTGGAGAATATTCCAGAATTTTTTCAAAATTTTTCTGATAAGTACTTTTCGATATAAGGGGGTGGCAGACATTTTTCGCGATTTTTTAAAAATAATACAAAGAAAAGTGTGCGCAAGTATTACATTATATATATTTTTGAACTCGTGTTTTTTACGAGCTTTCATTTGACACCTTACTCGATGACCTGGTAAAATTTTTTTCACCGATTTTACTCCCCAAAACTAACCCCTTAAGTCAAAATTTAACTTTCAAAACTACACGGCTCTAATGAAGCCATCAATTTGTATATTAGTACCAAATTTCAACTTTCTGTGTCAAATAGTTTCGAAGAAAATCGGGTGTGACAGACAGACAGACGGACGGACAGACGCCGAAGTGATCTTATGAGCGTTTCGTATGGAACGCTAAAAATTAAGAGTTCCTTGTGATCATAGTTTTGTTGGTCAAAAACTGGCAAAATACAATTTCTGTCCAATCTATCTAAAAATTTGCTAATGAATGTTTTTGGATATTCCCTTGAGCCTTTAAACTCTTAAAAATTTAAATTTCCCGCCAAATGACTAATGAGCCAAAGATTTATACGAGGATCCTAAATTTTGCGTCCTGTATTTTTGACCATATACTCGTTTGTTCTAGAAGTACATAGTACCGTAGAGTTACTGTTATTTTATTGGCTAACTCGGTAACATTACGCTATTACTATTATACAATCAAATGGTTATAGAAACATAATATACATATTGGATCTTAAGATATATACATGTGAGAGACCTAACTAACTTAGCCTAGATAGGGAGTTTATATAAATGCTTGAGAGAACTTAACATATTTGAATTTAAGATATTACATGAATAGAGAACATAAGATATTTTATGAACATAGGCTTAAGGTTAAACTTAAAATTAATTAAGGCTAACTTAAGGTACTACGGTGGTAGAGGGTCCGAGGGCCTGGGGAGGCGCCGTCGGGCATGGCGTGGAGGAGGGCGGTAAGCAGTCCTGACTGTGGGGTTGGAGTGGTGCGTGGCTTTGTCCAGGAATTTGAGCTGGATGTTGCTGATACATTTCCGTCGTGTGGGTATCTAGTAGTAGTAGGTCTCTATGGAGATGGGTGTTGCGGACGAGCCATTTGGCTTTGGCAATGATGTGGAGGGATTTGTTTTGAATGGTCTGGAGGGTGACATCTGGCACCATGCTAGGCTAGAGTAAGTCAATCCGGCTCCGATAATCATCTTGTAGATTGTCAACTTGTTGCGAGTTGACAATTTGTTGAACTTGAGTAGAGGATAGAGCTTGAGGAGGAGTTGGTTGGCTTTCTTGGCAGAGGCGGTAACCTGGTGCTTCCATACTAGCCGCTGTACTGAAGAATGCATCCTTTACAAATAGAGGAAAAATCTGAAATCGACCATTATCCGTTATAGGAGAAGTAGGGGTTTAAGGTTTCTGTCAAATTAGCGCAGGTGGCGTACCTTTTTACCCATTTACGATTGTGCTTTATTTTGCCCGGTTACTCATGGAAATAGATAATTTCAGAGAGAACCAAAATTTGCATAAACCATAATTGAATAGCAACAACAAATATGATACGCTTATGTCTCCTTTGGTATTCGAAACAAGGTATGTTCTTGGGAATGCCCGTTCTTAATATTTATCGTACAGTTATCCAATAATATTACCATTTTTAAGATTGTTTCCAAATGATAATGACTACCTGTGGACTATCAGCAAGAATTGTTTAATTGTTTACTTTAAAAAAAAAATGCAGAATGACATGCACATTTTATGTTAATGAATGTAGGCTCGGTGTAATGACGTTATATTATAAGAACTGGTAAGTATATTGAGTGATTGTGATTAGAGAGATTTTGCAACGCTTATTTTTGTAGGTCACTGTCGGTATCTTTATTTGGAGCTTGCGTCCACCATTTGGAACTTCCGCAGTATTGAAACAAAATAAGAGAAACTATTTCTCTTATTTAGGAATTTATGAGAGAGGTTATTTGAAGTTCGTTATTCGCTATTATGGTAGGGTCTGTTTTTATTTCCTACTTATAGATCAGTCGAAAGGAGTTTTGAGCTCTCACTAAATGTTAACA
Source organism: Pachyrhynchus sulphureomaculatus (assembly GCA_019049505.1). Classification (NCBI taxonomy): domain Eukaryota; kingdom Metazoa; phylum Arthropoda; class Insecta; order Coleoptera; family Curculionidae; genus Pachyrhynchus; species Pachyrhynchus sulphureomaculatus. The sequence continues at coordinate 42,042,846 of CM032455.1, read as the reverse complement.
GGCTGAAGTTTGATGTATGCTAAGTCCACAAAATCCAAAATAAAATAAAAAATTCAGTTTTTCGGTAATAATCTCGATAACTAAAAAAAACACTGAAAAGTAATAGGACCACGTGAAAGAGCGGGAAATTTTACAAAAAACAGTATATAGTTTTTTTTTTATTAGCGTAAGTATTTATTAAAAATTTAGATAGGTGATTCAAAAAGTGTAGCGTCCCAAATAAGTCCATTTGAAACTCTATGCGCACCGCTCGAAGGTTAATCGATATTACTTGTTTTCAGAGCGTAACAAAAAAAAATAAAAGATAGTTTTTTGAAGAGGAGACTTTCAGCTTTCCGATGATACTAATAGTTTTTATTTTTGTTGCTTTATAATTCGTAAAAGTTAAAACGAAATTTTTGTTTGCATGATTTTAACGGGCATGCAGTAAATTACAAATATTTAATAAAATATAATATTGAAAAAAAAATCCTTGTGCATATATCATTATTATACCTTAAGTTTCAATATAAAAATAATTAAAAATACCCACATTGTCTGTGTTATTTAAAAAGTGAATATATGAAAATTTGCCTGCTGTAGTGCGCCGACGCCAATTTTACGTTCAAAGCAATATGAAATGGTCAAAAAAAGGTCGGACAATTTTTTTTTAGTTATAAAAGTATACTTGATATTAGAAAATCATTAAAAACATTAAAAATACTTTTTCTTTTTTTGTAATTTTGCTCTTAAAAGAGTGTTCATAATAAACGTATTTTTTGCTTATTATTAATCATACAACTTATAGTGTATTGGAATTGATAGCAGAATTCTCTCATTGTAGATACAAATACATGTTGGGATGCGTCAAAAAAAAAAAGAGATTTCTTATGCATTTTATTGGATTTTGCTACCTGTTTTGAATTACTTTTAAAGGTTTACCCTATTTTAGGCAGAAAACCTCTGCTATACAATAGAGTCATAAAATGTAAATAAGGGTTGATCGGTAGCATAGCCGTCCGTGTGTAACTGGTTTTAGTGTTTAATAAATAAAATTATCTTAAAAATAAAGTTATAGAAATAAAAATAGAAATAAAAAAATATAATAACAATCAAAAACAATCATCATCTTCAAAATCTGAATACTCGACATCTCTTAAACTGATAATTAAGGGTTCTATTTCCATAGTTTCTTCGATGTATTCGTCAAGTTTCCACATTTTATTTTCTTCTTCTATAACATGTCGAACGGCATTTTTCTAATTATCCTCTTTGATTTTTTCTATTCCGGCAAGTAATAATTGCTTTACGTCTTGAAGTTTGAACGTGGTGTTTTTCCTTGCAATGAAACATTTCATTTGTGCCCAAATTAGCTCTATCGAATTTAATTCGCAATGATATGGGGGCAATCTAAGCACTGTGATATTCCGTTCCTTTGCCATTTCATCGACTACGTATTTCTTGAACTGTGCCTTATTTTGTTTCGCCATTTTGAGAAGTTTCGCTTTTAACATACCATCTTTATGTTTGAGATTTTTGTTTCTTATCCATTGAAGAATATCCGCTTTCTTCCATGAATTTGTCGGGAGTCGTTGTAATAATCGAGAATGGTATGGGGCATTGTCTAATACTATAACTGATTCTGCTGGTATACATTCAATCATTTGTTGGAAGTACTTCTCAAAAACATCGGCCGTCATCTCCTCATGGTAATCTTTAGTTGACTTTGATTCGAATTCGGACAAGCTTCCGTCGAGAAATCCGTTTTCACTACCGATATGTGCTATAATTAGCCTAGCTTGTTTAGCACTCTTAATATTTCTGTCAATCCAGAATTTTTTCACTGTGTATCCCTTATTATCGGAATTTCCATTTTTAAAAATCTGATAAGTCTTTTATGATTTCTTACAAAACTTTATGAAGTGTAGGTAGTTACGTTTTTAAAGTCTTCATCGATCTCTAAGGGCTTCTTTCCTTTATGATTCTGAGGTTCGTTGCAAGGACCGCGTTTTCTTTCTTTTAGAAATCTATAAATACACTCCTGGACAAAATTAACGCAACAATATATTAAATCATACAAATCTCTATAATGAATTAATTTTAATAATTTTTTATGAGCATTGGTTACACTAAAAGTTAGAAAAAACTTATTCGGATACTTTAAAAGTGAATTAGCTACCAAATTTTTCTATAAGATTCGAATTAAAATTATTCTTAAAACCTAATAACAAAATCGTTGAAATTATGTAATAAAAAAAAAAAAAAACTGGGACACTAGTAGCAAAATTAATGGTGTAACTGGGACACTAGTAGCGTGTGTTGCCTCCTCTACTTCGGATGACAGCGTTTATGCGCCTAGGCATGCTTCTAATTAAATTTTGGATAAAATCTTGAGGAATTTGCTCCCATTCTGTGATAACTGCATTTTCAAGTTCCCTCAGGTTTCTAGGTGCAGGTATATGACGTTCCACATTTTTCTTAAGGTGATCCCATACATGTTTTATCGGATTCAGATCCGGGCTTTTTGGTGGCCATTGCATTATCGGTATATCAACTTGATTAAGCTAATCGAGTACCTCCCTAGCCACGTGAGGTCGAGCGTTGTCTTGCATAAACAGGAAATTGGGCCCCACAAAATGATCGAAAGGCATCATATGTTCTATTACAATATTCTCCAGATAGTAGTCAGCATTCATGGATCTCGTACGGACATGAACTAACTCTGTGCGAGCATCAAAGCAGATGCCACCCCAGAACATAACAGAGCCACCGCCGAATGGAATCCTTGCAGAGATATTGCAAGGAGCAAACCTCTCTCCTGGTCTTCGCCATACTCGCTCACGACCATCTGGATGTTTTAGACTAACCCTAGTTTCATCTGTGAAGAAACCTTGTTTCCAATCATCCACAGACCAGCTTTCGTGATTTCGAGCAAAACGTAACCTGGCAACTCTGTTCTCTCTAGTAAGCAAGGGCGCAGTGGCTGGTCTCCTACTGTTTAATCCAGCTTTATTTAACCGTCTTCTAACTGTTTTAGAAGAAATTGTGACATTGCGAACAGCTTCGAGTTTGTTTCTTACTATAGAACTAGTGACAGTCCTGTTTCTTAAAGCATATTGTCTTATAAAACGTTCATCTAGGTCGCTAGTGCATCGTTTTTCGCCCTTGCCCTAGCCTTCTAGAATAAGTTCCTACTTCATTCAAGCGTCTTACCATACGACTTATTGTGGAACGATGTTTGCCTAACAAATTGGCAACATAACTCTGACAATATCCCTCGTCCAATAAAACTGAGGCTCGCACTACCTCGTGTTCAGTTAAATTCCTTGTTCGAGTAATTTTTCTAATTCTTCGGGGTCAAAAATAAAACAGTCTACCATAAAAATGTATTAACTAAGTTGGGAATGTGGAATCTTTGGCACAATGATCCTGATGAAGCTAACATGGTTAGCGAAACGCGCGTCGAGTGCAAAAATAAAGTGCTTGGTGTAGTGGTGATATATACTGAGTAGAAAAACGTATTACTTTGAAAAAGGGAACAATTTTTAAGCTTACTTTTAAAGAAAATCTATCGCATTATTACAAAAAATTGTTTATCTTCTAAAAAAATTCTTTAAAACTGTAAATTTAAACGAATTGTTTTGATTTCTGTCATGAACAACGAAACAAAATATGCATAGCCTACTATTCAAATAGTCGATAAACTTTAAAACTGACATAAGAAAAAGATAAATTAATTTTCAGGTTGTTGCGTTAATTTTGTCCAGGAGTTTAGTTGCTGATCCAACTCCCGTCATGTTGGCACAGGTTTCCACAATTTCACGGACTTGGCTTGTTGGCTGTTGACGCACTAGTGCATCGTGGACATTAAGTATCATTGTTTTTTCTCGCAGAGAAAATGCAAATTTACAGACTCCGCGAAGTTTGACCGGGGCAAAACTGAAAGTTGAAGCCATCGCTGTTCTGATATGAACTAAGCATGATTTTTGTTTTATTTTTATACTTACACAGAATATTTTTATTGCATACTTAGGTACTTAGGCACCTACTTACCGATAAATACTTTACTTAATTATATTCCAATAACTGCTAAAATCTCAAATAATTTTAGATTTCTAGTTCTTAAAAATTGTTAATTGTACTCGAAAGGTCGCAGTGTTGTATAGAGATAGAAAATAAAGGTGCTTAAAACTAAAAATACAAATAATTGGTCGAGAAATTTCGGAGGCTTATAGTTTATGACATTTTAATGTTTATAACCCATGTTCTGTGCTATCAACTCCAAACAAGCAAACTACAAACCTAAAATAAAAAAAAAATATAAAGTATTTATATTTCCTTCCAGGTACATACAAAAATTCTAAATTACTCCAAGAAATTAAATGAATTTTGAATTTTTCAAATCCGTCATCGGATTCTTAATCAGTATTCCGAGATATCTCTTAATAGCCAATTTCAAAATATTTAGCGGTATACAGAAACGTTAATTTAATCATAAAAGAGGTAGAAAACATGATTCCCACTCTAACTGAAGGGGTTAAACCAGCTACAGCCCTGGCCAAAAGTATTAGGCATCCTACAATTTACTTCATTTCTTGTGTTTCAGGGTAAAAAAATTAAATTCGTATGTTGAAGTAAAATCGTATATTGAGGTAAAATTATGAAATAAATTAATATTTGGTGTGTCTGCCCTTAGCTTTAATTATAGCAGCAATTCTTTGGGGCATGCTGCGCACAAGCCTAGTACATTCAGTTCTACTTATGGCATCCCATTCATCCATCAAAACGCGTTTTAGCGCTGTTTTTGATGTTATGCTATGCTCCCGTATCTTGCGCTTTAGAATACCCCAAATATGCACGATAGGGCTTAGATCTAGAGACTGCGCCGGCCAATCCAACAAGACAATGTTATTGTCTTTAAACCAGCGCATCGTAGTCGCTGCTTTATGACAAGGTGCATTATCTTGCTGGAATTTGATGTCGTTTCAATTAGTGTCGCCAAAAATGCGCGTTAGCGAAGGCATCAGTACAGTTTCTAGTACATTTATGTACTTTTAGCTCTTCATGCGGCTTTCACAAACGAACATTTCGCCGACACCTTTAGCAGCCATGCAACCCCAGGTCATAATGCTGCCTTCTCTGTGTTTTACAGTAGGTACCACGCAATCTGGATGGTATTCCTCGCCGACACGTCGCCTCACGAATGTCACACCTGACGTTCCGAATAGCTGTAAGAACAGAAAAAATACTCAATTAAAAAATTAGTTATTATTTTGACTAAAACGGATTAAATCAAGAGTAATTGTATGTAGTTATTTGTTAAAATAAATCATATAAAAACTTACCTCAAAGTTGGATTCCTCGGACCATACATTAGACCAATCCTCTTCGCTGAAATGTTGGTGCTATTGGTCTCTGAAAGCCAAGGCTTCTTTCTAACTTTGCACCCTCTTAATCCAGCTTCTGTCAGCCTTCTCCTTGCCATTCGAGAACTAATCGGCATCGCAATCTCTTCCGACAGAGTTGTAGCGAGCTTAGATGATGTTTTTTTTCGATTTTTAATAGACTCGCGGATGAGTTTTCTGTCCTGTCGTTCGTTAGTCTTACGTTTTCTGCCCGTTCTCATTTTGTTGGCATGGGAGCCAGTCTCCACAAACCTTTTAATAGCATATTGCACTGGGCAACTGAGAACATTTCATTCATGTAGGGTTTGAATTTTAATTCGTTATTCCATACCTAGCTCACTTTTCTTAGGCATTTCTCAAATATAAGAATGTCCAGTTCACAAATAAAACACGCACGGGCGCTTCTTGACACTACAAGTAGTAAAAAGGGACTGATAAAACCTTAAAAATATTTTTCAAAAATCTCATTATCGCAATTTTGTGGGCCAGGTGTTTTATGGACCTGTAAAAGAGATTGTCTATTGTTTAAGTTAGCTTTTGACAGCGCCGCCTATAATATTATTAAAACAATTAGTCTTTTTTTTAATATTTTAGAGTTTCACATGTTTATTAGGGCCAAGGCTGTATTTTATTTTAAATAATTTTTTTAAATTACAGTAAAACTGAAAAAAAATCTATTTACCAGGGGTGCTCAAACTCGAACTGCTGGCGATCTACCTCAATATTGTTAGACTACGATCGATCGACTCTGAGAGGCTGCAAGTAAGTGTGATGCAGGATTGTGTCAAGGTAGGGTGTATCGTGGCATAGATATTAGTTTTCCGCACAATATGCATTTTTTTAGTCAAGGTAAGTGTAGGTCTGATCTAAAATGTCAATGAAAAAACTCATAATTATTCAAAATTGCGAGTTTATTGGTTCTTACAAAACAAACGAGTTCTAGTATCTAAACTTAACTAAAGAGTGACTTTGGATGTTGAGGCGTGGCACTGCATGTCCTGAGCAAACTTTTCATAAGATGGTACGTAATTACCAAGTGCTAATCGCAAGCATGATGACATATGTTCGTCAGTTAGTCGATTGCGATATTTTGACTTAATTATCTTCCTTTCAGAAAATGCAGACTTGCACAAGTAAGTTGACCCAAACATTGCCGTCAGTTGAAGGGCGATTTGCCTTAGATTCGGATATTTATCTTCAGATATAAAACACCAGAATTTTGTATCAGATGCTGTGCCTTTGAGATGTATATCTGATATAATCTGTGTGTTCAGCTGACTCACTATCTTCCAACTGCAATTTAAAGAGCCGTCGTTGCAAGCTACGTGCACGGATAGAATTCACAATTTTTATTGCAATGCCCATAATCTCCTCCATGTTTAGAACTTTTGAACACAAAACTTGTTGATGTATAATGCAATGGAAGGAGAAAAATGAAGGGAAATCATCATTAGCTCGACACAATGCCACAAAACCGTTTTCGTTTCCAGTCATTGCTGGTGCTCCATCGGTTGTAATGCACACTAGTTTATATATTGGTAGCTTGTAGTTTGTTACAAAATTGAAGAAAACGTCATATATATCTTCGCCACGGGTCTTTCCTTTCAGAGGAATCATTGTCAAAACTCTTCCTTAGCCGACATGTCATTGAATACCATTCGAATAAAAATACACAGCTGGGCAGTGTCTGTCATATCGGTGGATTCGTCGAACTGTAAAGAAAAGTATGTACATTCCATAATATCATGTTTTAGTTTATCTGTCATGTCCTGACTCATGACTTCAACACGCCTTGTGACAGTCGGACGAGATAACTGAAGTTCTCTAATAGCAGACATAATCTCTGCTTTATTTTTAAAATCTCCAAATAAAGTCTCACCCGCTTCAATAAATGCGTCCTTCACAACCAATCCATCATCAAATGGTTTTTTGTGTTTCGCCAATATATGAGACATTTTAAATGACGCGATCGTTGCAGCTTTTGATTGTTTGGCTGGTCTTGTGAACATGGTTTGTTCTTTTTTCAAACAAATTATCAAATCACGTACTTTTCGTTTTCTTAATTCACTCTGTGACGGAAAATCCTTTTCATAGTTTTTATGAACCGTTTTATGATGCCTCTCTAAGTTCCCACGCTTAGGTATTGCAACTGACGCACGGCAAATGAGACAAATGTACTTATCCTTTACCATACAAAAGAAAAATTCTTCCTCCCAATCGGTATTAAAATGATAAGTTTTATTTTTCTTCGCCGCACTCATTTTTGACTATTTATTAATAAACTTTGTATCGATGTATCGCCTTCAAGTTACAACTCAGACTGACTCCTATTCCTGCAGGCACAACATTTATATCAGCGCGAACGAAGTCTCGAATGTTCCCGTCAAACACGCCGCCCGAAGTTTCTAGAAAAATCGGCGGGAATCAAAAACGCGGCTTTTCCTTGACAAGTACCGCGCGTTCCTTTGATAAAGCCGCCTTTTGCCGCTAACAGGGGATTATTACGATAAAAGAAAGTGATGAGGGGGTTATTCTGGCCTAATTGTGGATCGAATAAATTTTAGTAGTTTATTCATTACATTTTGTTTTAGTTACCTAAAACAAAATCTGTGAATAGTTCTATATCGGAATTTTTTTCTCGAGATCGACTCAAAAAGCACTCGCGATCGACTTGTCGATCGCGATCGACCGTTTGAGCACCCCTGCTATATACTATATTATTTTGTAAAATTTCTCATTCTTTCACGTGATACTATTAGTTTTTCGTTATTTTTTTTTATTTTTCGAGATATCTGAGAGAAATCGAATTTTTCATTTTATTTTCGATTTTGTGGGCTTTGCGCACACTTTAGAGCAGTACACTTTATCGTATTCTATGTTCAAAAAACTACCTGTATGCCAAAATTCAGCCTGTTAACATTTAATGAGAGCTTTTCGTCAAAATTTGCCTCTGATGACTGTGCTAGTAGATATATAAACCACTAAGAACATACAGTAAAATTGAAATGATAATCTTTTATTGCACATGATACTGACAACAGTTAATTAGTGTTCAAATTATATTGAGATTTTGCAGTCTTTGGTGCAATGGCATTGCAGTGTGTGTAGTGCTAATTTCAAATGAAATTTTATTTGTCGCACATTCGTATTACCTCGGAAATATTGAAGGAAGTGATAGAAACCTGCTAGACACAACTTTAATTTAGAAACTTGTGTTGACCCCCCAAGTTTATAGAAGGTGAATACTAACCTAACCTTGCAATTCCTTCACATTAATATTGCGCATGCTTGAGATAACGTTAAGGGCAAGGGGATGTGAAAAATAAGCTTTGCAAAATCTCTCTATTATTAGAGATGTGTAGTAAACTCCAAAGTCTTCGTGGCTCAACATGTAAATGTGCTGATTGAAAAAAATGGAGGAGTTACGTTTTTTAAACGATAGAAAAGACACTTTCTGGAATGATTATCTCCGGTATTCTCCTCAGCCTATAGTCATCCACTCCTGAATGACGGCCTCTTCCAATCTTTTCCACGTCGTTCTGTTTAGGGCTGTTTGGATCCAATTTCCCCCGCAATTTTCTGGATGTCGTCGCGCCACCTTTTTGGAGGTCTTCCAACACTCCTTTTGGTTTGTTTTAGACGCCTGTTTATCATTTTGCTGGTCCATCTTTCTGAGCTTTGACGAGCTATATGGCCAGCCCATTGCCATTTGAGTTGAGCTACTCTTCTGAGGACATCTGTCACACACGTTCTTCTTCTAATCTCCTCGTTCTGTATCGTGTTTCTCAGGCTAATTCCGAGCATAGATCTCTCCATTGCTCGTTGTGTCACTTGAAGCTTGTCAGCGGTTTTTCGGGTGAGTGCCATCGTCTCGAGACCATACGTAAGGACCGGCAGAATACATGAGTCGTATGTTTTATGTTTAAGATTTATTGGGATTTCTCTAGATTTAAGTACATACCCCAACTTGCCGAACGCAGCCCAACCTTGTCCTATTCTTCTAGTTATTTCAGAGCTTTGATTTTCTTTACCAAGTTGTATTTTGTGTCCCAAGTAAATATATTCTGATACGTTTTCCAATGTTTGGTTTCCGATGTTTACCTGAATATTTTCCACACTCATTATTTTTGTTTTATGTAGATTCATCTCGAGTCCGATGCTTACGGATGCCTGATGCAATTCTTCCAGCATGCTCTGAATTTCCTCCGTTTTATCGCTTATAATCACTATATCGTCTGCGAATCGTAAATGGTTCAAACGCATCTATATTTATGCCCCTGGATTGCCAATTTAAACTCTTAAAAATGTCCTCTAAGGCTAGTGTGAAGAGTTTAGGGGAGATAGTATCGCCCTGACGTATGCCTCTGTTTACCAATATCTTATCTGTCTTTTGTATCTTCGTCCAGTGTTATATGGATGGTCGCGTTTTCGTATATGTGTTTGATGAGATTTGAATACCTGGTGTCTACTCTTGCGTTGTCTAGAGCTCTCAATATTGCCCAAGTTTCGACCGAGTCGAAGGCCTTTTTGTAATCTACAAATGCCAGGTGCAATGGTATGTTATATTCTGTGGTCTTCTCTATGAGAGTGCGTACTGTCTGCAAGTGGTCAATCGTACTAAAACCTTTTCGGAAACCTGCTTGTTCTACTGGTTGATACGAATCCATTTTTTGAGTTAATCTATTTGTTACTATTTTTGTTAGCAACTTGTATAAGTGAGATAGAAGACTAATAGGACGGTAGTTTTCTATGTCATTTCTATCTCCTTTTTTGTATAGCAAAATAACCTCGGCGTTATTCCATTTTGTTGGAATTCTTTCTTCGGTTATGCATTTGTTGAGTAGGATTCGTACACTCTCTACTAGACAATCTCCGGTATTAGTTCAGATTAACTTACTAACGTGGAACGGAAGCTTCTATAACTGGCTTTGACTTGGGTCAGATTAAATAGAAGAGGTGTAAGTAGGTCATGATTACACGAATGTTCTGTACGTACTCTTTAATTTCAGAACCTTGAATGAGCTCGGAGAGGCAAAAGTCAATTATTTATACCCTGTTGGTGGACACCGGGCCGTTAATTAAAGAATCACTATAAGAATAATGAGTTATTATGCAATAGCGATTTGGAAAAGCAATAACACCAAAATAATAGGCATGGTACAAATGGGTTAGCCACCAAAATCAAAACTGAGAACGGAAATATACTGGTCAGTCAATAAGTTTTGAAAGTGGAATTGAAACAAGATAAATTAATGAGTCGAAATACATTTCTTCAGTATAATCTCCTTTAAGCTCAATATATTTTTTCCAGCGATTTTCAAACTCATTTACCCCTTCTTTGAAGTAGTTTTCCGGAAGACTCACAAAATACCCATCTAGGGATGCTATTACCTTATCATTTGTTGAAAAACGCTTCCCACGTAGAAATCTTTTGAGGTTTGGGAACAGATGGAAGTCAGACGGAGCTAGATCTGGCGAATAGGGTGGATGCATGAGCATCTCTGTGAACAGGTGCATTTTCATGATGAAAGATGATTTTTTCTTCTGCAAACCGGGCCTTTTCTCACGAATTTTCGCATCCAGCTGGTCCAAAAAGGTTGCAATAATATTCTCCTGTGACTGTTTTACCGGTTTGAAGGTAACCAATTAACAAAATCCTTTTGCATTCCAGAAAACTGATGCCATAATTTTTTTGGACGACTTTGACTACTTTGGCTGCTTTGGAGTTGAATAACCGGGCTCAGTTCATTGTGCGGTTCAGGATCATTCGTAGTTACAATCGACAAATCGACACACAAAATCACATTTATTTTTTATGAAACGAGCTAAACGTTGTTTAGAAAGTTTCTCTCGAGTGCGTTTTTGTTCAGATGTTAGCAAATGCGGCGCCCATCTTGTGAATAGCTTTCTGATACCCAAAACATTAGTTAAGATCTCCTGTACTGATCCATATGAGATACCTATAGCCTTAGCTAAGTCATCCACGGTTAATCGACGATCTTCCATTACTATTTCTTGTACTTGCACAACAGTTTTTTTTCAGTTGTTTTGGACGTCCTGAACGTGGATCATCATTGACGCTTGTACGACCACGTTCTCACTCTAGAGTCAGTCTATGAACAGTTGGAAAAGGAGCAGACTTATTTAATACTTTCATTAGCTTTGGATGGATTTCAGTTGTCGATGAACTTTCCAAAACAAAGAATTTTATCACTGCACGATATTCGATTTTTTCCACTTAACCAACTGATAAACAATGATTGGCTTGACACATCGATTTGAAATTTAGGGTGTGTTTATATGGCAGATGCGTCTTCAAAATGGTTGTTTATTTAATATTAGGTCTAAGTGATGCTCTATAGGAGTCGCTTTCAAAATTTATTGACTGACTTTATAAATAGAATAGAATACGAGGTGTGCCCAGAATATAATCCTACTGATTTTGTTACGCCGATAATATTGATGCCATGCAGTTGGTAATGGTGGAGCGTCGTGCTTGGATGACCCCTCTACCTATTCCGGTATTTTCATGATAGTGAAGTTTCCTGTTCGGCTACAGTGCCAGTTTAAATCAGATCGTGTATTTGCTTAGTATCAATGTTGAGCAATGAGTTAATGTGAAATTTCTCGTTAAACTCGAAAAGTCTGCTACAAAAATGTTAAGTTTGCTGCAACAAGTGTATGGTGATTTTTTACTACGAACTTCAGTTTTCGAGTGGATAAAATGATTCAAAGATGGCAAAAAAGACAACGACAAACGATCCCCGCATTGGGCATCCACGAACGGTAAAGATAGAAGACGACATTGAAAAAGTCGGTAAGATTGTTAGAGAAAATCGACGTCTAAGTATTAGAACTGTCAGTGAGTTAGGTTTTAAGCACTTTTCGTGAACATGTCAGAAGGAAAAGACCTGCAGTGTGGAAGAATCGGTCTTGGATCCTCCGCAAAGACAACGCACCAGCGCACAATGCTCTTTCAATCGCGGAGTTTTTGGTGGAATATGAAACCCTCGTGTTGAAGCATTCACCTTACTCATCTGACCTTGCTACGTGTGACTTTTTTTTGTGGCCCAAGGTGAAGAGTGCGTTTAAAGGAACCCATTTTAAGTCCGTTGACGCAGTTAAAAAAAGACGACCTGCAGCACTGCTTCCAGCAATGAAAAATTCGTATAGAGCGGTGTAGGGATCGAGAGGGAGTATATTATTAAAGATGATTAGACTTTTAATATCAAAGGTTAAAAATAAAAAGTTTTATAAACTTAGTTAGTGGTAGTACATTTATTTTAACCGTTAGCACATCAACCACCCCTTCTCTCTGACAGCTATCGATATATTGCTAGTTATGAATATATTGATAGTTGTAATTTACCACTTATTTTCACCAACCGTTAACAATTTAAGAAAGTGATAAGATTTTTTTCAAAGTAAAGGGTTCTTCTTTTGGAAATCTATACCGCTCTGGTATCAATTTTTGAATAATAAATATTGATATTTATACGGGGGTTGTATGATACCTATCATATATAGGTACTTACCTGGCCTCGACCAGAGATGGAGCTACTACTATTAAAAAAATTATACTTCTCGTAAACATAACCTTTCACAAGAATTCTCTCAAATTTTTAAGTCACTGCGTGATTTAGTTTGTGAGTGGCAGCCATTTATATAGAACAACTTTTGTGATTTTACATCAATGGAAAAAATTGAATATCGAGCAGTGATAAAATATAGGTTTTTGAACAAGAAAACGAATGTTGAGATAAAAGTGGAACTCAGCGAAGTTTATGGGACCTCTGCACCTTCGTTATCGACCATTGGACAGCTGCATTCAAAAGCGGCCGTACGAGCATTTTTGATGAAGAACTTCCAGGTCGTCCAAATGAGGTTACCACATCAGAAATGATTGAAAAATCCACAATATAAGTGATAAATGATCGGAGAGTGAAAGTTCGTGAGTTTGCTGACATTGTGGGCATCACAATTGAACAGGTGCAGAACATTTTAATAACTTATTTGGATATGAGAGAGCTTTCGCAAGATGGGTGCCGCGATTGCTCACAATTGACAATAAACACACACGTGTATTAACTTCAAAAGAATGTTTGGCGATGTTAAAGAGCAATCGGAATGATTTTTGGCATCGATTCTTAACTGTTGACGAAATATTGATTCATCACAGCACACCAGAGACCAAAGAACCTTCCAAACACTCGGTTTTACGTGGCGAACCGACACCAGAGAAAGCCATGGCGATTTTATCGGCCAACAAAGTCATGGCCACAGTGTTTTGGGATGCACGCGGTATAGTCCACGTCGACTACCTTGAAAAGGGCAAAATGATTAATGGAGAACATTATGTCAACTTATTGGATCGTTTCAATGATTCTGTGAAAGAAAAAGTCCACATTTCCTCAAGACAATGCAAACGTGCACACTTGTGTCATCGCCATGAGTTAGGATACGAATTGCTTCCGCATCCACCATATTCCCCAGATTTGGCCCCCAGCGATTATTTCCTATTTCCGAATTTGAAAGAATGGCTCGGCGGAAAAAAAATTGGCTCAAACGATTTAGTGATTACGGAAACAAGCGCTAAGTTAAAAGGTTGGAGAAATCGTATTTTTTAGATGGGGTACAGAAGATAGAAAAACGTTGGACTAAGTGTATCGAGCTAAAAGGAAACTGTATTGAAGATAAATTTTACACATAAACATGTTTTTTTCCCATCAGAGCCGGGTATTTATCATACAATTCTCGTAGAGATATCGACAGTTATCGATAAGTAAAAATGATCGATAAGTAACTCTCGTCTATCCATCGATGGAAGCTTTCACGGCCTTGGGTAGATGGAAAATCGTGGCTCTTGGAATTAGATCGTGTCAAATTACGATTGCACGAGGCATCTTCAGTAATGGTTATTCTTCGAGATTAGAACAATGAATGAGCACTCAAAAGTGGCCCAGTGTGACCCAAACCATCAGGCCTTTATTCATGTTGTTAGTGTCAGTAAATTTTGATTGATTCTCTAAACTTTCGCTGATAGAAATTGGAAACAGAACCTGGTTGGCAAAACTTTCGTCGAGTGCAAAAATTGCTGTTGTGGTGACAACTGTTGTATAGCTCTCTATCTTACTCAAGATTTTGGAAGCTTTAGAATATTCTGTGGTTAAATTTGCTTTAATAAGATCTACGAAATTGGACAAATCCCTCTTGACTGGCTAAAAATCATTCATACCAGAATATATAAAACATGTGAAGCAGAAATAAATGACACACAATTTGAATTCCGAAAAGGCACGGATACACGGGAAGCTTTATTCTCGTTAAATGTATTGGTCCAACGGTGTAAAGATACGAATATAGATGTATATGCATGTTTTAGAGATTACAATAAAGCTTTCGACTGTGCACGAGAAATTAATAAAAATTCTAGAAACAACAAATATAGACAAAAGATATCTAAATATTATTAAAAATTTGTACTGGAATCAATTAGTGGAAGTTAAAATTGGGCTGGAAAAGTCCGAAAGCATAAAAATAACTCAAGGGGTCAGACAGGGATGCATTCTCTTACCAATGTTGTTCAATCTTTATCCTGATAGTGGGTTTAATGAGCCCATCTATGAATTTATTGAAGGAGTAATAGTTAATGGGAGTACACTAAACAACATATGGTATGCTGATGATACTGTTCTATTAGCAAATAATATCAAAGATTTTCAGGAACTGATCAATCAAGTCGTAAAAGCCAGCGAAAGATATGGATTAACGGTGAATACAACAAAAACCAAGTGGATGGTAATAACAAAGAAAAATCTACCCCCAGAATCCCTCGAAATCAGGGACAACACTGTAGAACAAGTCTCCACATTTAAATAATTGGGAAGTGGGACCCAAGAAAAGAAATATATTCCCGAAATGAACAGACCCGAGTAACATACATGAATATGAATCAATTTTTTCATCGCACAAGTCTCAGTCTTGAATAGGGATTGCAATACAACAAAGTGGGATCCCGCAATTCTGCGGGATTCAGCATCATTTGAAGGCCTGGGGCATCCCGCACTAGCTTGTGGATCAGTACGCGGATCCGCAAGGACTTGACTCCTCCACGAATGGCGCGAAATCCAGTCAAATCTGCCGCTTTTTCAATTGCTTAGCGCGACGCACTGTGGGGAAAAACGAAACATCGTGTTTCAAAATTGTCTAGAGCCGTCAATTTTGGTTCGATTTGGACGATTTTTTTTTAAATTGAAGCTTATTAAATTCCGAACAAAGTTGTCAGAGCCGATTTTGCAATTAAACTTTTGTTTCAAAATGGCGGACGTTTGTTTCTGATTATATAGCGACTGAGACACAAAAAAACGCTTACAGTTTCAAACCAAGTTGTGCTAAAATGGGTGTATGTATGTTTTTTTTATGTCGCAGATAATATATCTAATATCACAGTTACAAGATTAATAATGAACCCAAAATGGCTGCCATGAACAATAAAAGTATTATAAATATGAATAAACGTACCATTATTATTTTATATCCATAACATTTGCATAAATAATTTCTTTAAGGTTGTTAATTATAAATATGTTTCAACAATTGACTTAAAATGACAAATAAAGTATGGCGGATGCCAAAATTGAATCGAGCAAAAAAGTTTCTCTGTGGCATTTAGACTGTGGCAGTCAGATCATTCAAGTTATTCAAGTTTAGTTGCGGGATTTAAATTTTCATGCAGTTATTGCTAGAATATTGCTGCTGTAAATTTTAAGTATCGTAGACAATGGCTACAACAGCTAAAACGTTTTGTTAAAATAGGGACAGCTAAATATGTTATGTAAGAGTAAGTTAAGGTTAGACATATTTATTTTCTTATTTTTCTAGTCTATTCCTATAATTCAGTAGTTCTGTATATATACTAAAGGGTTTTCTCGTTAATAAAGATTATTATTACTCTTACAAAATACACGCAGAGAAATGCTAAAATAGGGACAGTTAAATATTTTGCTGCATTAGCCACTGTTTAGCAACAGCAGCCACTTTTTTGCTACAACAGCAAACAATGTGGCTAGTGCAGCAAAATATTTAGCTGTCCCTATTTTAACAAAACGTTTTAGCTGTTGTAGCCATTTTCTAGCTGTGTGAGCTGTCCTTTTCTGCGTGTATCGCTGTTTTTTGTATCTGCTAGAAAATTGTCTACGATACTTAAAATTTACAGCAGCAATATTCTAGCAATAACTACATGAAAATTTAAATCCCCCAACTAAACTTGAATAACTTGAATGATCTAACTGCCACAGTCTAAATGCCACAGAGAATACTTTTATTGTTCATGGCAGCCATTTTGGGTTCATTATTATTAATCCTGTAACTGTGATATTAGATACATTATCTGCGACATAAAAAAACATACATACACGCATTTTAGCACAACTTGGTTTGAAACTGTAAGCGTTTTCTGTGTCTCAGTCGCTATATAATCAGAAACCAACGTCCGCCATTTTGAAACAAAAGTTTAATTGAAAAATCGGCTCCGACAACTTTGTTCGGAATTTAATAAGCTTCAATTTAAAAAAAAATCGTCGGAATGGAACCAAAATTGAAGGCTCTAGACAATTTCCCCACTGTGCGACGTGCCGAAAAAGAATAAGATATGTCAAGAAATGAAAAAATATTTTATGCAGAGTTATTAAAAATGACGTCGAATATATAGAACTTGTAGAGGTTGTAGCGGTTGCAAATGACAGCCAAAACTCTTTGCAAAATAAATTGACGTTACAAGAGGAACTAGAAATGCAGATAAAGCAAGAAAATGAAGACTACACTAAAAAGACAGGAACTAGAAAAGAGAAAGATTTTGAAAAAGTATTAAAAAAATAAATGACGGCATACGAAACTGATGAAGTAAGAGGAAAATACTTGACTTTGATGTACGACTATTTATTGACGCTTAGACCAACAAGTGTAGAGGCAAAAAGAGCGTTTTCGGCCGCTGGCTACATATGTAGTTCTATAAGAAGTAGATTGGGAGATAACACAATTGATGCTATTTGTTTTTTTAAGATCATTTTTCCAAAAAGAGAAGTGACTTAATTATTTAAAATAATTTTATAATTATTTTCAAATTTGATGTTAATTTACTTAATACTATAATATGGAGAATATGGAGATTGAAAAAACTACTCAGTTATCTAAATCCAACTTTCATACAAATTAATGTGATAATTGTGATTTGCTTTAGTAAGTGTTAAGCTTGAATATAATTACCTCAGGTAGACAAGTTCTAGACCAACTTGATAATATTAGATATATAGAAAAACTAGCCGTGCCCGCGGCTCCACTCGCGTGGACTTGATTCACTATTATCGTCACTGCTTATTCCGTATGTTACCTAACCTAATAAAATTTAAAAAAAAAAACACGTAAATCGGATAAGTCGTTCTTGAGTGCTAAGCGCACTAACAGACAAAGAGACGTTGCGTTTTTATATATACTATAGATTTTTTTGATAAATATTAAGTTAAGAATTTAAACAAAAAAACACATAAATAGGATAAGTGGTTCTCGAATAATAAGCACACTAATGTACAGACAGAGATACGTTGCGTTTTATATATGTCATATAGATTATTATTATTATTATTGAATAATCTGGCCAGAGAACATATGTATGAATTAAAAAAAAAAAACACGTAAGTCGGTTCCGAATGATAAGCGTACTAACGGACAGACAGATAGAGAGACGTGGCATTTTATAAACATGGTATTCTTTGTTACATGTTATTGTTCCATATTTAATGGTTTAGGCAGTGTATTGCAAGAGAGTGGGCTAGGCAAACGTTTTCCGAGTTAATCCACTATTATCGTCACTGCTTATTTCTTATAATACCTAACGTAATAAAATATATTCTATAACCTGACCAGAGAACATATGTATAAATCTAAAAAAAAACAAGTAAATCGGATAAGTGGGTCTCGAGTGATAAGCGCACTAACGGACAGACAGACAGACAGACCAAAGAGACAGTCAGAGATCCGTTGAATTTTATATATATTATAGACTAGCCGTGCCCGCGGCTCCGCTCGCGTGGACTTGATTCACCTTTATTGTCACTGCTTATTCGTTATGTTTATATTATTATATAGCTCAAGGGGCCTTAGAGGTCCATGGCTTGGTTCCATACTTGTCTCCACTTCTTTTTGTCTCCTGTTAGCTTTTCCCAGTGCGGGATTCCCATCAACTCCGAATCTTGCTTTACTGCCTGAATCCATGTAGATCGAGGTCTACCCTTGCCTCTTCTTCCAACCACTCCTCTTATTAGGGCTTGCTTTGCCTGTCTTTCTTCCTTCATCCTTGCCACATGTCCCAACCATCCTAATCTCTGGCTTATTATGATTTGGCTTATAAGGGGTTTCGTATATAGGCATTTTAATTCGTAGTTTGTTCTTCTTCTCCACAGTCCCTCTTCTTTCCTTGCTCCGTAGATTCTTCTCAAAGTTTTCCTTTTCCACACTTCCAACGTGTCCTTTTCTCTTGCATTCAGTTTCCACGTTTCGCATCTATATGTCACCGTGGGTCTGAGAACTGTCGTATATATTCTTTCTTTTGCTTTTCTTGATACATTCTTTGATTTCAGTATTAGATTCATTGCCCCCAAACATCTGTCCTTTCGCTATTCTTTCTTGTATCTCTGTCCTTTCTTGTCCACTCTCTGTTATTGTTACTCCCAGATAATTAAATTTGTCTACTTTTGCAAACGTATATCTTTTCCCTAAGTTGTTTATTATATCTAAATTTTTGTTGTTTTTATTATCCTTCTTCTTTGTAATTTCCATGTATTCTGTTTTTTTTTTTCCTCATTTATCTTTAGTCCTCTTATCCTTCCCCTTTCTTCTGTCCTACTTATGGCTTTTTTGAGGTTCTTTTTGCTCTTGCAATTACTGCTACATCATCCGCATAGGCCAAGCATTGGCAGGTTTGTTGGTATATCGTTCCATTTGTTTTTATTTTTGACTCCCGGATTATCTTCTCTAGTACCAAATTAAATAGACATGTCGACACTGGTTCCCCCTGTCTTAATCCTCTTTTCACCTTAAACTTGTCTGATACTTTGCCCTCAACCAACACTCTATTTTCTGTGTCATTCAGGGTCATTCTCACCATGCGAATCAATTTACTTGGAATTTTTAGTTCCTCCAGTCCTTCTCTATTTACAGAGTCATATGCTTCTTTGAAATCCACAAAGACCAAGTGTAGTGCCAAATTTTGTTCTAAGCTATTATCTTGGATTTGCTTAATCGAAAATATCTGGTCTGTAACCGATCTATTTTTCCTGAATCCACACTGGTACTCTCCCAGAATAGACTCGGCTTTCTCTGCTAGTCTGTTTTTGATAGTCAACACTACTATCTTGTACACGACATCCAGTAAGGCTATTGGTCTATAATTAGCGCATATAGTTTTTTCCTCTTTTTTGTATATTGGACAAATGAGCGACTCTCTCCAGCTCACTGGCATCTGTTCTGTTTCCCATATTTCTTGCACCAACCGGCATATTTCATTTTCCAGATCTACTCCTCCAGCTTTTATCAGTTCTACAATTTCCACCCGAGGCCTTATTTTTTTTGGGTTCTGAGTATTCCTCTTATTTCTTCTTTGCAGGGTTTATTTGTCTCATCCTGCCTTTCAGTTAATTTTGCTTTCTATTTCTCATTCAACTCATTTTCATCTCCATTTAGTGTTTCTTTAAAGTATTCCCCCCATCTATTCAGTCTTTCTGCGAAGCTTAATGCTATTTTCCCATCTTTTTTCCTACATATTAGCATTTTGTCTCTGTTTATTCCCTTTGTATTTTATAAAAACAAACACGTAAATCGGATAATTGGTTCTTGAGTGCTAAGCGCAGTAATGGAGAGACAGACAGACAGAGAGACGTTACGTTTTATATATATTATAGATTTTTTTTGACATATATTAAATTAAGAATTAAAAAAAAATCATGTAAATCGGATGAGTGGTTCTCGAATGATAAGCACACTAACAGACAGACAGACAGACAGAGAGACGTTGTATTTTATATATATTATATAGATTATTATTATTATTATATAACCTGGTTAGAGAACATATGTATGAATTTAAAAAATCACGTAAATCGGATAAGTGGTTCTCGAGGGATAAGCGCATTAACGGACAGACAGACAGACAGACAGAAAGACGTTGCATTTTACATATATTATAGATATAGATTATTATTATTACTATATAACCTGGCCAAAGAATATATGTATGAATTTAAAAAAAGACACGTAAATCGGATAAGTGGTTCTCGCCTGATAAACGCACTAATGGACAGACAGACAGAGATACATTGCATTTTATATATATTATAGATTATAGATATTCTTTGCTACATAATATTGTTCCAAATTTGATGGTTTAGGCTGTGTACTGCAAAGGAACGCGCTAGCGGCAAACTTTTTTCCGACTTCATTCACTATTATCGTCACTGCTCATTCCCTATGCTACCTATCGTAATAAAATATAGCCTATAACCTGGCCAGAGAACATATGTATGTTTTAAAAAAAAAAGTACGTAAATCGGATAACACAGACAGACAGACAGACAGAGAGACGTTGCATTTTATATATATTATAGAAGATTATAGATAACCTGGCCAGAGAACAAATGTGTGAATGAAAAAAAAAACACGTAAATCGGATAAGTAGTTCTCGAGTGATGATAAATTGAATTTTATATATATCATAGATATTCTTTGTTACAAGATATTGTTCCATATTTAATGGGTTAGGCAGTGTATTGCAAGAGAACGCGCTAGCGCAAACTTTTTTCCGACTTGATTCTCTGTTATCGTCACTGCTTATTCTTTATGTTACCTAACATAATAAAATATAGCCTATAACTGGGCCAGAGAACATATGCATGTTTAAAAAAAAACACGTAAGATAAGTGATAAGCGCACAGACAGACAGACAGACAGAGAGACGTTGCATTTTATATATATTATAGATAAACAAGTTAATCCGCCCAAAGATACTAGCATTTAAAAAGCTGTAAGGTGTTGGTTCTGCAGTTAAATAATAAGAAGCTAAATTCTAAAATAATTTTGTTAACTAGAGTACCACCAATTGTTAATTTTTTTTACTTTTTATAGATAGATACAATAAACGTTTTATTTACTGAATTTCATAAAATGTAACACCTACGCGGGATCCCGCCGGATACCGCGGGATTAGCACCAATCCAGCAATCATCCCGCGGGATTGCAAACACTGCTGGATTGCAATCCGTAGTCTCGAACTCCGAATGAGAAAAGTGAGAGTGTATGTATTCTCCGTGCTATTGTATGGATGTGAGTGTTTTCACTCTGGCTCAGAGAAATGACTGGAATTTTTCGAATTGTACATTTATAGACGCCTTCTTCGCATATCCTGGGTACAGAAAATAAAAAAACATAGAAGTACTGGAAAGAATGAACAAAATGAAGGAATTACTAAGAACCAAAAAAATAAGAAAAACCCAATACTTCGGACATACCATGACCCAAAGTACGAATTGCTACGTCTAATTATTATTGAATGCAAATTAAAGGACAAACTATCGATTGGAAGATGACAGAATTCTTGGCTGAAGGACATGAGAAGGTGAGTTCTAAAGTTCGTTTAGCTATATGAATCG
The DNA here is from genome assembly GCA_019049505.1 of Pachyrhynchus sulphureomaculatus. Classification (NCBI taxonomy): domain Eukaryota; kingdom Metazoa; phylum Arthropoda; class Insecta; order Coleoptera; family Curculionidae; genus Pachyrhynchus; species Pachyrhynchus sulphureomaculatus. The sequence continues at coordinate 42,020,765 of CM032455.1, read as the reverse complement.
CCAACCTTCGTAAGGAGATGGTGTCGCAAGAAGAAATTTGTTTCATACCCCAAATTTGTTTTCCAGATTTGGAATATTCAACATTGTATTCAATTCTATGGTTTCATTCGTCCTTGTTAGAGTTTTTGAATCACGTTTCGTTTTATCTTTTTTACATTTTTAAAGTGACGCTATTCCTAAAAATAAATATTTAGAACAAATAACCGTTACAACAGAACTTAATCATAAAGATTTTTTTTTCATACCCCACGCAGATTAAACTTTCCGAGAAATTTAAAATACAACCTTGCATATGATACTGTTAATAAATACAAAACATTATTTAATAAATTCGCTTTGGATGTCCAATAAACTAGATTTTTTTTAGAGTTAGGCCAACACTGTGGTTCGGTGTTGAATTTGCATAAGAGGTCACTGAATCGCAGCTACTTGATGAGAACCCGCTCTAGTGCAAGGCCAATGACAAAACAGTAGCGGAGCAATTTAATATCTTCGACGGTAAAATTAATCAAAAATAACCGGTCAAGTGCAAGTTGAACTTGCGCAATTAGTGTTCCGTTCATGATTGCTTTTAAGATAAAAAATTTTCTTACTTAGGTATAAAATGATCAGTGACTTCACAAAACACACCCCAAATAGCTTTTCAACAAAGTTTGTTTCCAATCTTTACTGAAAGCTTATGAGCTTGAAATTTTTGTTTTTTTTTTTATATACCAGATAAATTATTAAAGGTAATGCACTCGTGATAATTTTCGTTCAATCTACACTCCGTGGAGAATATTCCAGAATTTTTGGTTCAATACTTTTCGAGATAAGGGGAGGACACCGATTTTTGCGATTTTTTAAAAATAACACAAAGAAAAGTGTGCGCAAGTATTACATTATATATTTTTTTTACTCGTATTTTTACAAGCTTTCATTTCACACCACACTCGATAACTTAGTAAAAAAATTTTTTTTTCACTTCCGATTTCACCCCCCAAAAGTAACCCCTTAAGTCAAGATTTAACTTTCAAAACTACATGGCTCTGATGAGGTCATCAATTCCTATATTATTACCAAATTGTAACTTTCTATGACAAATAGTATCGGAGAAAATCGGGTGTGACAGACAGACAAACAGACACCCAAGGCATCTTATAAGTGTTCCGTACGGAACACTAAAAACCAGTCAAGTGCAAGTTGAACTTGCGAAATTAGTATTCCGGTAGTTGATTGCTTTTAGAACAAAAATTTTTGTTACGAATGTATGACATCATCAATGACTTCACAAAATACACCCAAAATGAGTTTTCAACAAAGTTTGTTTCCGATCTTTGTTGATCATTGATACTACTCAGTATATATCACCACTGCAAAAAAACACTTTATTTTTGCGCTCGACGCGCGTTTCGCTACCTGCTTTCCCAAGGGTATGTGGATGATATTTTTGCGATCTTTGATACAAAGAAAGCAAATATTGATGATTTTATTTCTCAATTAAATAGCCGGATGATTCCATTAAATTCACTTACGAAGTTCAGAACAAAGGACAATTGCCTTTTCTAGATATTTTAATTATTAAAAATAATAATAGATTAGAATTTGATATCTATAGAAAGGACACAGTAACAGATAGATATATTCCTAATGATTCATTTCATTGCAAACAACATAAATTAGCCTCATTACATTTTTTAGTTTATCGTTTGGTCACTTTCCCTCTGAATAGAGTAAACTTTAATAAAGAAAGGAATCGTATTAGAAATATAACTAGAGTTAATGGTTATGACGATGACTTAGTAAATAAGCTAATAAATAGACATAAGTTTAGGTTTAATATTCAGAATTCCACCTTTTTTTCATGCGAAGAAAATAACACCAAGTATGTCTCCACACCATATAATCCGAAATATAGCAAGATACTCAATAAGGTATTTAATAAGGTAGGCCTCACCTTAGTCTATAAGTCATCAGACAATCTGAGGAATATCTTAGGAAAACCCAAAGATAAGATTCCTAATTGTAAGAAAAGTGGAATTTATGAAATTAGTTGTAATGATTGTGACAAAAAGTCTGTTGGGCAAACTAAAAGGTCAATTAAAACAAGATTTAAAGAACACTTAGCACACTTAAAATACAATAGAACAGAAAAGTCTAGCATTGCCGAACATGCCCTTGAAGCTGATCATACTGTAACATTAGATAATCTAAGATTAGTAAAAAATGTATCTGATAGGAGATTGTTGAACGCATACGAAAGTATGGAAATCATAAAATGTAAAAGTAGTTTAAATAAAGACAGAGGGCCTATTCCTTATAGTCCCCTCTACTGGTTACTTGACCGAAACTGATGGCCTTGCCTATGTCATTAGTTCCGCTTGAGTAATTCAAGGGTTTGGCTAAGTATAAATAGGGTAGATTTGTAGTTTAGCTTTACACAATCATCGCTCCTGATGAAGCTATCATGGTTAGCGCACTTGTCTTTATATTATTCCTAAAAAATTGCCAAAAATCGCTGTCTCCCCCTATCTAGGAAAGTACTATTCAAAAAATTTTGAAAAAATTCTGAAATATTCTTCATAAGTTGCAGATTGAAAGAAAATTATCACGAGTGTATTACCTTTTATAATTTATCTGATAAATAAAAAAAAAACAAAAATTTCAGTATCATCAATTATCAACTAAGTTGGGAATGTGGAATCTTTGGCACAATGATACTATTCAGTATATATCACCACTATACCAAACACTTTATTTTTGCACTCGACGCGCGTACATTATATATATTTTTGAATTCATGTTTTCACAATCATTTGACATCCCACTTGAAGACCTGGTTAAATTTTTTTTTGTTACTTCCGATTCCCCCCCAAAACTAACCCTTTAAGTCAAAATTTAAGTTTCAAAACTACGCTGCTCTTATAGGGCCATCAATTCCTATATTAGTGCTAAATTTCAATTTTCTATGTCAAATAGGTTCGGAGAAAATCGGGTCTGACAGACGAACAGACGCCGAATTGATTGTATAAGTGTTCCATACGGAACATTAAAAACATGCGTTTAATGATACACCGTCTGTCCAAAAGGACACCAAACTTCCAACAAAAAAATGAAACGGAGGACAATTTGTATTATTCAAATCATTTTTAGATGCTGCGGTGTCCGTCTGTCTGTTATACTCGATTTTCTCCGGAACTGTTTGACACAGAAAGTTGGAATTTGACACAGATATAGGAATTAATGGCTCAAGCAAAGCCAGTTTTGAAAGTTAAATTTTGACTTAAGGGGTTAGTTTTTGGGGGGTGAAATCGGAAGGGAAAAAAATTTTACCAGGTCATCGAGTGGGGTGTCAAATGAAAGCTTGGGAAAACACGAATTGAAAAATATATATGATGTAATACTAGGGCACAGTTTTCTTTGTATGATTTTTAAAAAATGGACAAAAATCGCTGTCCTCCCACCCTATCTCGAAAAGTATATGATAAAAAAATTTTGAGCAATTTCTGGAATAGTCCTCATTGCATTTGATAATTTATCTGGTATAAAAAAAAAACGATGTGCCTTGACAACATAGTGGAGGTTTTTTAATACACTTTTCAGTGCATTATTGCTAGCGAGTCGCGCGACGCTCCTGTACCGAGACAAAATAATTTTATTTTATTTGTTTATAGTTAAACAAATATTTAGAGAATAAATATTTGTTTTACACTTTTATTACTAGATTCTAGATTGAGCTAGATTGATTTATTGGTATAGGTAGCTAAGATACTATAACTATTGTACAATGACTAAGAAAAACGTGAAAATACATATTCGATCTTAAGATATATACATATCAGGGACATAATTAACTTAGCCTAGGTAAGGATTTTATTTTATTTTAAAAGCAATCACCCGTACGAAACACTAATCGCGCTAGTCCGATTTGCACTTGGCTGATTTTTTTTTTTGTTGATATGTTTTTGCTTAGTTTCAACGCCGATTTTGGCAAGATCGATTAATTCTCTAAATAAGTTTTTTACATTGGGTTTTGAGGGGTCGTGGTCAGTGATAGAGAAGCGCCTAAGCCACGCGAGATTTGGCATTACAAATCTGCTAAAAGGGACGAACTTTGGAATATTTTGGAATTTTCCTTGTTTAGACATTTGTTTTAGATCTGACAATCCATTTGACTGCGCTTAGAAGATTTTCGAGGTCATTTTGGCCGAAATGGCGACTTACATTTCTTTTTCGGCCAAACCAAGAAGGCACACAATCAAAGAATTAAAAATAAACTACTAGCCTGCCCCAACAATTCCAGGTTCTTTCGGTCAGTCGCTAAGGTCATTAGTCAAAATTTCACACGGCTAGATAATACTTTTGCAACACCACCTGTTGCGAAAGCCAACTTATTGACTGAACTCTTTGCTTCACATTCTAGTGAAGATTTCCAAGGAAAAAGACCTCCCGCTATTCCCATGGTGCAGTTAAGGATGCCCGGTATTGTCTTCAAATAGCGTGGAGCAAACCTCTCTCCTGATCTTTGCCATACTCGCTCACGACCATCTGGATGTTTTAGACTAACCCTAGTTTCATCTCTGAAGAAAACTTGTTTCCAATCATTCACAGACCAGTTTTCGTGATTTCGAGCAAAACATAACCTGGCAACTCTATTCTCTCTAGTAAGCAAGGGGCAGTGGCTGGTCTCCTACTGTTTAATCCAGCTTAATTTAACCATCTTCTAACTGTTTTAGAAGAAATTGTGACATTGCGAACAGCTTCGAGTTCGTGTCTTATTATAGAACTAGTGACAGTCCTGTTTCTTAAAGCATATTGTCTTATAAAACGTTCATCTAGGTCGCTATTGCATCGTTTTCGCCCTTGCCCTAGCCTTCTAGAATAAGTTCCTACTTCATTCAAGCATCTTACCATACGACTTATTGTGGAACGATGTTTGCCTAACAAATTGGCAACATAACTCTGACAATATCCCTCGTCCAATAAAACTGAGGCTCGCACCACTCGTGTTCAGTTAAATTCTTTGTTCGATTCATTTTTCTAATTCTTCGAGGTCAAAAATAAAATAGTCTACCACAAAAACGTATTACTTTGAAAAAGGGAACAATTTATAAGCTTACTTTTAAAGAAAATCTATCGCATTATTACAGAAAATTGTTTATCTTATATTCTTTAAAACTGTAAATCTAAACGAATTGTTCTGATTTCTGTCATGAACAACGAAACAAAAATATGCATAGCCTACTATTCAAATACTCGATAAACTTTAAAACTGACATAAGAAAAAGATAAATTAATTTTCAGATTGTTGCGTTAATTTTGTCCAGTAGTTTATATATATATATATATATATATATATATATATATATATATATATATATATATATGTATATATATATATATATATATATATATATATATATATATATATATATATTATATATATATATGTATATATATGTATATATATATGTATATATATTATATATATGTATATATATATATATATATATATATATATATATATATATATATATATATATATATATATATATACGTTCGGGATCTAAGGTCGCCTAATTATTTTGTGACAAATTACACCAGAAACCAGTCTCTAAGCCTAACTTTCTCCCACTGGAAAATCGTTGACGCAAGAGCGGTTCAACTAAAAAATGAGCGGCCACGGAGAGTGAATAGGTGAATAGGGATTTCGAAACACCAGTTGAGGGAAAAATACACGCGTAGCGTTTTTCAGTCAATGCTGCTAAATATCACATTCTCAAAACATCTCACCATAGTGCCATTTGGAACACAATAAGGGGTTGCGCTTTCGTTATCTCATTGCACCAAATGCCATTTCAAGAATAAAAAACGGCATCACGTGTCAACACCGCTTGACAAATTACCACCCACGCAATTTTGTGTTGGTTGATTAGCATTTGGGACACTCACATTTAAGAAATTTTCCGCATTCTCAGGTTTTCACGCAGGATTATGTGCACAGATGCTTCACTCCCGCAATCATGTCTGTCCTAGGCTTTTTGGTTTCGAATATTAATGAACTTAGACCACTAAAAAGCTTCTGGCGCTGATGGAATACCTGCAATAGTACTCAAAAAATGTTGCTGTGCCGAGACCCAGTTTAATGATCGTTTTCACATGTGATGCAGACAGTGTTTGTAATTTTCGATTGATTCCCTAAACTTTGGTTTATAGTAATTGGAGACAAAAACCAGAACTTTGGCTCCTTACAAGAGTGGCTTGAAAGGTTTTGTAGATGACAATATAAATAACATTTTTTTGCAAAAACAAAAATTTATTTCTCAATAGAATCTCTACTGAACCCAATATATTTGGTCCAGCGAGATTCTATTTTTTTTATTTCGTCAGAAAAAAAATGTTCTAAGCTGTGTGTTTACAGCATAGATATACTCTTTACTAATACTAGTTAATTGAATGTCTTAAGATGCTGGTACCTGTGCTTCGTCCTAGTACATCTAAAAAAGGAAGGGTAGTTTCGATTTAGTTTCCATTGTAAACTTTATATTTGAATATTGTCGATTGAGGGGATTCAAAAAGGTATTCGGGTTTTCTGTAGCATGTAGACAGATAACAAAAATATCATCAAAATATGTGCACCAAAAAAGTTTTTGGCGCTGAGTACTGCCATAGTACTCAAAAAACGCGCGAGAAAACTAACACCAGTAGAAACGACCATCAATATAGCTTTCGTAAGCAAACATCAACGCAATTGAATATGTAGGAGAATCTCGAGCGGTTGCACTTGATATATTCAAAGCATTCGACCATACTTGTCCAAATGGATTGTTGATTAAGCTACGCTCTGCTGGTATATCTAAAGGATTCTATTTATGGATCTCATGTTTCCTCAGAGAGCGTTCTTTACAAGTGGCAGTCGACAGATTTCTTTCTAATACTTTGACTATCAACGCCGGTGTGCCCCCAGACTCCATACTGTCTCCTACTATCTTTTTCATTTACATTAACGATTTTCTGGAAAGGACCAGGAATCCAATCCACAGCTTTGCAGATGACAGTACGCTCATTTTTTCATTCACTTTAAACACTCGAACAACAGCTACTCATGCAATATCCACATACAGCAGGAAGTCGTTCAAAGACTTGGAAGAAATTCTATCTTGAAATGATAATAACTAAGTAGAATTTCACGCTACCAAAACCCAGGTGGCAGTTTGTTCCAAAAACGTTAACGTTGCTGAACCTGATCTACCAGGTGTACAAGTATGAAATGCAGATTTTTTTTTCTAAAAAAACATGTTAAATTCGGAAGAATAATAAAAAGTGCTTTATTCAAAGTATGCACCATCGCTTGTTATACTTTTTTCCCATCTATCGGGCAATTTGTGAATACCCCGCCAGTAAAAATCTTCCCCTTCTGCTGCGAACCATTCATCGAGCCAGCAAGTGCGTGACCCATCGATGCAAACAAGTGGTAATCGGAAGGAATTAAGTCTGGTGAGTAAGCCGCATGGGGTAGAACTTTCCAGCTGAGTGCTTCTAACGTGTCGCGAACTGGTTTTGTCGTATGTGATGGATCATTGTCATGAAGAAAAATGACTTTGTGTTGCCTCTTTCGGTATTCTGGCCTTTTTTCAAGCAGCTAACGGTTCAAATCGGTCAATTGTTGTTGGTAACGTTTAGTATTAACCGTTTTCCCAGGTTTTAACAGCTCATAATAGACTACGCCCCTCTGGTCTCACCAAACACAGAGCATCGTCTTTCTGCCAAAGCGATTCGGTCTTGCGGTCGATGTGGATTTTGCGCCTGGATCCCTCCATAATTTTTTGCGCTTGGGATTCTCAAAATAAATCCACTTTTCATCCCCTGTAACTATACGATGCAAAAACGACTTCCTTTTGTACCGAGCGAGCAAAATGTCACGCGTGTTTTTGCGCTTTTCTATTTGCCTATCGTTCAACTCATGTGGTACCCATCTACCGGTCTTCTGAATCTTTCCCATCTCTCGTAGCCGATTGGAAACAGCTTGGTGACTAACGCCCATTTGCTCGACGAGTCATGTTTGTGTTTGCGAATCATCTTCGTCCTACAATGCTTGCAATTCCACATCTTCGTATTTTTTTGGCGGTTTTCCACGTTCCTTGTCTGCAACACTTTTGAAACGCCAAAACCATCGTTCACACGTATCTTGCGATGGAGCATGTTCACCATAAGCTTCTCGAAGGAATCGATATGATTCAACAGCAGCTTTCTTTAAATGGAAATAAAAAATTAATGCTGTCCGCGAATGCTCTTTGTTCGGTATAGATTTCGACATATTGAATACAACAACACAACACTATGCAAACACTTTTCCAATTTATCACTCGTGCGCATCTGACACTTGTTGATGGCACAACAAAATGGCGCAGTGTCAAATCTTTATAGCACAAACTGCATTGGTGCACCATCTGTTGTCTGAAATCCGCATTGCATACTTGTACACCTGGTAGTTATATTGGGACATTCCATTCCTATAGCTTCGTCCCTCAATTTGCTGGACCTTAATTTGGGAACAAATATGTCTTGGTATGAACATGTTTCATGCATAGCAAAGAAAACTTCTCAAAAACTGGGAATATTATTTCAAACTAGAAAGCTGTGTACTCCACAAGAACTGTTAATTCTGCACAAAGTTCATATTCGACCAACGATAGATATTTGGGGCTTCGCACCCCAAACATATATTGAAATTGTTAGTTTCAGAAGACAGCTGTTTGAAGGCCTACAACTCACCAACAACGTTGATTTCTTGGAATATCAAAGAACGGTTGGCGACTTCTAGACGTATTTTCATGGAACGTGTTCGATAGATGTAGTCCGCTTAATTCCTACCAGAACGGTGCATGCTAGGGATACATGTCGCCCTAATACTTCACATCCATATAAGATTCAACTTGTGACTTCTCATACAACCATTTTCAAGCAGTCTTTTACATGTAGAACCTCATTCCTTTGGAATGATTTGCTCAGGACTGCTTCCTACCGAGTACAATTTACAGCGATTCAAGATTAACGTGAATCGCTTTTCCCGTAAACAAATAAAACTCGTGATCTCAAGACCCTAAAAAGCTATTACAAAAACATTAATGAAGGAAATTTTACTGTCGTTACTGGGCAGTTTTCATTCTTGTTACCAAGCTACCACGACACTGCCAATTAAGACGACACTGGGTGCATAGTTATTATAGGGGTATAAGTGTGGCATTGCCTTATTATGTTAATTAATTGCAGAAATACATCCATTATTTATAACGACCTGATGAAGATTATTGAAAATTAATAATCGTAATGAGTACTATTACCATTTAAAGCAAACATAGTATGTAGGAAAATACCTATGGACTTGTTTGTTAGCATAAGACGATATAAATTGTACTGACCTGTTAAGAATTCTAAAAAACCCAGGAGAATTTTAATTTACTATAAATTAAAAATAGCAACACGTATATTACCGTTCTTAACTAAAAAGATCTTGTAGGTACCTCCCTTGTTGAGTGTGGAACAGGAAGATATCTACAAAGCTTGAATAACACAAACAGCATCCGTATCAAACAAACTAAATCAATTCTTTTCCAGTATTGGTTAGGGACGGATCACAAAATCGATTTTAACCTTTTCAAGCAAATGACTACTATACAAGACTAGAAAATAAGAATTATCCATTGAAATTAAGAAAAATGGCATAGATGATGTACTTCTTCTCCCAGCAGCATGGAAATGCGTAATAACACAAGGCACCAACGTATCAGTAATCAACACCCCAGTGAACAACGAGCCTTTCCAAGTCAGCCTCGAAAAGGCAGCACAACCACAGGTCTATTTTCGTCGACAACGAATATATTTTGTATTATTTCCATTTGTAGCAACTGCTGCTGAAATGCTTTTAGTTTATATTTATGATCATATAAAATATCGAGTTGTATTTCTTGGATTAGGTTACTCTTGTGTGTGAGAAACTCAATTTTAGTCCTTACTTTAGAACTACGCGTTTGTGAGAGAAGACGAATCACTTTTCCATTTCTCTTAATATCTGTCTTTGTCTTTTTATAAAATGATTTTCACGTTATGGTTCATTACATGACATATTTATAAAACATATATTAGGTTGTCGAAAAATATTGAGTCTTTTAAAGTCAAAATTGAAACAAGCTTTTATGATTTCTGGGCAAAAAATTGACAAATGATTTTCACGACCTCTTTTCAAATTAACTTAATACCATTCAGGAAGCTGCAGAGACCGAAACAAATAATAGTCTGACGGTGCAAGGTCTGGGCTATACGTTAGATGCATTAAAATGTCCCTGGTCTGGCATTGTCATGGCGGAAATCTACACCCTTTCTGTTGATGCCGATTTTTTACAATCTTTTCCATTGCTGACAGTAGGGTACAGAATCAATTATTTGGCCAGGATGCGTCCGTGACCTTTTTCTCATATTATTGTCATATGTGATCCATCTTTTTTCGCCCGTGGTCAACCGCCTCAGAAATGGCTCGAATTTATTACGTTTCTGTAGAGATTTACAGGTAGGAATGCGATCGAATACATTTTTTAGACTCAAATCCTGTTGCACCCAAACATCGAGCTCCTTCTTGTAGACAGCTTTCTTCAAATGTTTTGAAACTATTTGGTGATAGATGCTTAGTTCCTTAGCGATATCATGGCTACTTACATGCTGGTCTTCTTCAACTTTTGCCAAAATTCTATCAAGTGTTTCGGTCACCTGGTCGACTAAGGGTATTGACATAAAAATTTTCAGAACGAAAGCGACTGAACCAGCTTTTGGATATTGGTTCTGATAACGTGTCTTGACTATAAACAGCGCAAAATTTCTTCATAGCCCTATGTAGCATTTGTACTTTTTTCGACATAAAACTGTAAAATGTAGTGAATTTTTGCAAAAATTTGACTCATCTTGAAGGCGTCTAAATTATGTCTGAATAAACGAATTTCAATAGTTTTCGCACGTTTACTAGTGTCAAATGCCAGCTTGCAACTGACACTAAGTATCACCCGATGCGACTTTTATTTCCTAAAATATGTGACATTATAGCTATTTAACGAGAAAAAATAACCGGCCAAGTGCAAGTCGGACTTGCGCAATTAGTGTTCCGTACGTTGATTGCTTTTAAGTGAGACACATGTATTCTTAAGTATTTTTTATGCTGAATCCAAAAAAATCATAAAAAAAGACATCCACTGTGAGGTTTTTTTCAGAAAATACACTTAAAGTTGCCAGAAAACTATTAAAAAAATACATTTTAATAAATAGAAATCAAACATTCGGTCGGAAGACAAATTGAAAAGACCAAAAAAGAAAAGAAAAACTTATACATAATAAACAAAAAAATTCTAATAAAAAAACAAAAAAAAAAAAAGAAAATTAAAAACGGAATTTATAAACGAAAGATTTAATTTTAATTTTATGTAAAACAGTTATAATAAATAGTAAATAAGTAAACAAATCACTCACATACTAACACATTCACTCGCATATCATCATACTCACTTGTTTACATTCACTTACACGCTTCCTCATCCACATACCCTCATACTCATTCAATCACTCACTTCTACACTCACTTACTCACTCGCTCACACGCTCGCTCGCTCGCTCAATCACTGACTCACTCGGTCACTCACTCACTTGCTCACTCACTCGTTCTCTCACTCACTACCTCATTCACCCACTCACATTCCCCCATATTCACTCAATCAATCTATCCACAAAATTGACTTTTAAAACTGTAAAGGGATATACATTAGACTGCATTTTGCAACCTTTTGTCCCTAAATAGAAAACGGATATTTTTTTTCAACACTAAACACTATTCCTCATGTTTTGATATCAAATTCGAATTTGAAATTTAGAAAACTACTAGAAATGATAGTTTTGTCCGAAAAAAAATTCTTGTTTAGTTATTATTCAATATTAATAAAAATTAAAAACAATTTTTTAATTTAGCGGTTGCATATCTTTTTTAAACAGCATCTTGCTACGTAGCGTAGTTAAAGGTGGTGTATGCGTGTTTTTTGTTAAACATGAATACTAAAACTTAATATTTCAAAGTTTTTATGATAAATGTAGGGTCAGAACATTTAAAGTTGTCCGAAATAATAGCTTTATTCCATAATTTTAATGAAGTTTTTCTCAGATAAAACTTCACGGTGGGTGTCCTTTTTTATGATTTTATTGGATTCAGCATACAAAAACACTTAAGAAACACGAATCTCACTTAAAAGCCAGAGAATTTTTTTTTGTATACCTGTGTTACTAACTCATGATAAATTTCGTTCAATCTACACCCTGTGGAGAATATTCTATAATTTTTTTCTAAATTTTTGAGCAGTTCTTTTCGAGACAAGGGGGAGGGACAGCGATTTTTGACAATTTTTTAACAATAATACAAAGAAAAGTGTGCGCAAGTATTACATTTTTAAACTCGTGTTTTCATAAACTTTCATTTGACACCCCACTTGATGACCTGGTAAATTTTTTTTTTTTACTTCCGAGTTCACCCCCAAAAAATAATCCTTTAAGTCAAAATTTAACTTTCAAAACTAACACGTCGGCTGAAAAGTTTTTGGTCTGACACATAGATGTCGCCCTTTCCAAAAAATCCATATGATTTTTTAAAAGTACCAACCTTCCAACGATACGTGTCAAAATTTCATGACATTTCGACGATTAGTTTACAAGTTACAGTGGCTTTAGTTACGCTACTTTTGATATTTTCAAAACAATGGAAAAAATCGAATTTTGTGTGTTGATTAAACACTGTTTTTTGATGGGGAAAAACTACCGTTCAAGCAAAGCAATGGATTGATAAGTGTTACGGGACTCTGCCCCTGGAAAATCACCCATCATTTACTGGTATGCTGAATTTAAACGCGGTCGTACAGATACAAATGGTGGTGAACGCTCCGGACGCCCAAATGAGGTGGTGACACCGGAAAACATCAAAAAATCAACAAAATTGTTTTAGATGACCGTAAAGTGAAATTGCGTGAGATAGCTGATACCCTAAACGTACCAAAAGAACGTGTTGGTTATATTTTGCATGAACATTTGGGCATGAGAAAGCTCTGTTCGAATGGTGCTCACAGTGGACCAGAAACAACAACGTGTTGATAATTCTGAGCGTTGCTGTTGCCTGGACCTGTTTAAGAGCAATTAAAATGATTTTTTTCATGCGATATGTGACAATGGATGAAACACAGATTCACCACTACACACCGGAATTAAATCGGCAGTCAGCTGAGTGGGCAGCAGCCGGTGTAAGCCGCCCGAAGCGACCAAAGACACAACACTCGGCTGGGAAGGTTTTGGCTTCTATATTTTGGGATGAGCATGGAATAATTTTTATCGACTATGCTGAGAAGAGAAAAACCATCAATAGCGAATATCAGATAAACCTATTGGTGCGTTTGAAGGCAGAAATCGCAAAGAAACGACCCCAAATGAACAAGAAAAGAGTGCCCTTTCATCAAGACAATGCACCGTGTCACTCAATGATTACGATAGCAAAATTACAAGAATTGAAGTTCCAATTTCTTCCTCATCCACCGTATTCTCCAGATTTGGTCCCCAGCGACTATTATCTATTGGCAGACCTCAAAAAAAAGCTCGCAGGAAAGAGATTTGGTTCCAATGAAGAGGTTATTTGCCGAAACTGAGGCCTATTTTAAAGACAAAGACAAATGTTAGAAAAGCATTGGACTGTTTGTATTTCTCTTGAAGGAGCCAAATTGATGAATAAAGTCGAATTTTGCAAAAAACAGGTGTTTTAAGTAGCTAGACCAAAAACTTTTCAGCCATCAATTCCTATATTAGTGCCAAATCTCAACTTTTTATGTCAAATAGTTTAGGAGAAAATCCGGTGTGACAGACGCACAGACATACACCGAAATGATCTTATACGTATTCGGTATGAAACACTAAAAAGATGCATTACTTTTTCGACTACCCTTTATTTTACAAACTGGAATACAGTATTTAAAAAATCCCAGACCAATCCTTCTTAACTGTAAAATGTCTTAAAACCAAAGGTGAAGGTACTTTTATTTATCTTTTTATATTTACATCCATAAAACTTACTAATTAAATCTGATCCTTTGAACCGGATAAAGAATATAAAATTTTATTAAATGGGAACAAAGACAGTAAATAAAGGTAGTAAAGTAAATCGCAAGATATAAGATCCTGCCTTTTTGCTTTTCGAATGGGGCAATAAACGACCCCATTACGGCTTTGCGCATAGTTGCCAGGTATTACGATAAACGTATTTTTATTTTAACTGCTTTGTATACCGCCCTCACTTGCACCTGCAATCATATTGGATCTATTTTTACCTATATATTTACTACCTGGTAGCCCGGTTTGGAGCCCTTTAGGTATTTGATAATATAGCCCTAATAACCACAAGTCTTCATTAAGATCCGCAAGACACTTTTTATTATTTTTATTTTTAGTTTTACTTACAACTTACAACGTAACGGTTCTATTTAGATTATGTGGCGTCCATGGAAAAATTGCAATAGTGGCTATCGCAAGAGAAAACATTTATCACTTGACGCTAAACAAATAGTGAAAATGTTTACGACAGTTTGGTAAAAAGAAATTTGAATAAACAAAATGCTTTGCAAGAAACCAGTGAACTAACAAAAACCCCAATTTCTACGATTAAGGGTATTGTAGGAAAACGATCACTCAGGAACAGGAAAAAAATGGAAAGATTTTCAAATGCTCAAACGGTCGATCGCGATCGACAAGTCGATCGCGAGTGCTTTTTGAGTCGATCTCGAGAAAAAAATTCCTATATAGAACTATTCACACTAACCTGAACTAAAACAAAATGTAATGAATAAACTACTAAAATTTATTCGATCCACAATTAGGCCAGAATAACCCCCTCATCACTTTCTTTTATTGTAATAACCCCTGCTAGCGGCAAAAAGCGGTTTTATCAAAGGAACGCGCGGTTCTTGTCAAAGAGAAGCCGCGTTTTTGATTCCCGCCGATTTTTCTAGAAACTTCGGCCGGCGTGTTTGACGGGAACATTCGAGACTTCGTTCGCGCCGATATAAATGTTGCGCCTGCAGGAATAGGAGTCAGTCTGAGTTGTAACTTGAAGGCGATACATCGATACAAAGTTTATTAATAAATAGTCCAAAATGAGTGCGGCGAAGAAAACTAAAACTTATCATTTTAATAACGATTGGGAGGAAGAATTTTTCTTTTGTATGGTAAAGGATAAGTGCATTTGTCTCATTTGCCGTGCGTCAGTTGCAATACCTAAGCGTGGGAACTTAGAGAGGCATCATAAAACGGTTCATAAAAACTATGAAAAGGATTTTCCGTCACAGAGTGAACTAAGAAAACGAAAAGTACGTGATTTGATAACTTGTTTGAAAAAAGAACAAACCATGTTCACAAGACCAGCCAAACAATCAAAAGCTGCAACGATCGCGTCATTTAAAATATCTCATATACTGGCGAAACACAAGAAACCATTCGATGATGGATTGGTTGTGAAGGAAGCATTTATTGAAGCGGGTGAGACTTTATTTGGAAATTTTAAAAATAAAACAGAGATTATGTCTGCTATTAGAGAACTTCAGTTATCTCGTCCGACTGTCACAAGGCGTGTTGAAGTCATGAGTTAGGACATGGCAGATAAACTAAAACATGATATCATGGAATGTAAATACTGCCCAGCTGTATATTTTTATTCGAATGGTATTCAATGACATGTCGGCTAAGGAAGAGTTTTTGATAATGATTCCTCTGAAAGGAAAGACCCGTGGCGAAGATATATATGACGTTTTCTTCAATTTTGTAACAAACTACAAGCTACCAATATATAAACTAGTGTGCATTACAACCGATGGAGCACCAGCAATAACTGGAAACAAAAACAGTTTTGTGGCATTGTGTCGAG
This sequence comes from Pachyrhynchus sulphureomaculatus, assembly GCA_019049505.1. Classification (NCBI taxonomy): domain Eukaryota; kingdom Metazoa; phylum Arthropoda; class Insecta; order Coleoptera; family Curculionidae; genus Pachyrhynchus; species Pachyrhynchus sulphureomaculatus. The sequence goes on along the minus strand of CM032455.1, from coordinate 42,004,804 downwards.
CTAATGACGATTTCCCTTCATTTTTCTCCTTCCATTGCATTATACATCAACAAGATTTGTGTTCAAAAGTTCTAAACATGGAGGAGATTATGGGCATTGCAATAAAAATTGTGAATTCTATCCGTGCACGTAGCTTGCAACGACGGCTCTTTAAATTGCAGTTGGAAGATAGTGAGTCAGCTGAACACACTGATTTAGTTCTTCACACGAACGTCAGGTGATTGAGTCGCGGAAAATTCCTAGAAAGGTTTCAAGAATTATTGCCCGATAACAGCTTTTCTGGACGAAAGAGGTGATGACACTCAGATGCTGAAAAACGGAAAGTGGCTGACTGATTTGGCATTTTTGACAGACATCACAATGCATTTAAACACCATTAATTTGGAGCTTCAAGGTAAAGGAAAAAACTATTATTGAGATGATTAGCGCAATAAACGCATTCAAAAGTAAATTGCAACTTATGATAGATCAACTGAAAAGAAAGGATCTGAAAAATTTTCCGTCTTTAAAAGCAAGGATTCGTCAGTTGAATTATGATATTTATGAGGCAGAATTATCAATTATTTTGGGCCAATTCGAAATACGTTTTTATGATTTCAGTAAATTGGCAAATATCGCATCATTTATGAGTTATCCTTTTTCGTGTAAAAACATTGAGGAATTAGCTACTGAAATAGCAAGTCAGTTTAACATGGACTCATGTTCTGTTGAAAATGAGTTAGTGCAGATTATATCAGATATACATCTCAACGCCACAGCATCTAATACAAAATTCTGGTGTTTTATATCTGAAGATAAATATCCGAATCTAAGGCAAATCGCCCTTCAACTGAGGGCAATGTTTGGGTCAACTTACTTGTGCGAGTCTGCATTTTCTGAAATGAAGATAATTAAGTCAAAATATCGCAATCGACTAACGGACGAATATATGTCCTCATGCTTGCGATTAGCACTCGGTAATTACGTACCATCTTATGAAAAGTATGCTGAGGACATGCAGTGCCACGCTTCAACATCCAAAGTCACTCTTTAGTTAAGTTTAGACACTAGAACTCGTTTGTTTTGTAAGAACCAATAAACTCGCAATTTTGAATAATTATGAGTTTTTTCATTGACATTTTAGAGCAAACGTACACTTACCTTGACTAAAAAAATGCATATTGTGCGGAAAACTAATATCTACGCCACGATACACCCTACCTAGACGACAATCCTGCATCACACTTACTTGCAGCCTCTCAGAATCGATCGATCGTAGTCTAACAATATTGAGGTAGATCGCCAGCAGTTCAAGTTTGAGCACCCCTGATGTAGACGATTGTGAAAAAGGCGTCATCAGGAGAAAAATATATTCTATGTATGAAGAGCAGTTGGTGCCAACACTAGACAAAATAAAATTAAGGCTGGTACAGGACGGGGCCAATATAGTTTGTGGCCGATCAACCCTTCACAGAATTCTCTTAAGAATGGGATTCGCGTTCTGAAAAATCAACAAAAGGCAAGTAGTGATGAAGTCACAAAGATTACGACATACTTATTTACAAGAAATTAAAAAGTATCGATAGCCAATAATTTACCTTGACGAAACATGGTTCGATACCCATGACACTTTGCAAAACTAGTGGGCTGAGACCAGTACAAAATGTCAGACTAACGCACCTTCAAATAAAGGTATACGAATACCCAGTTTGCATGCTGGATTTGAAAAGGGCTGGGTCTTAAATTGTCTACTATTATCTGCAAAAAACATAAAAGATTCTACTTTGGACTATCACGAAGACACGACCGCAAAACTTTTTGAAAATTGGTTTCAAAATTCCCTTTTGTCAAATGTTCCCGAACAGAGTGTTATAGTTATGGCTGAGAAAATGAGACACAGGGTTTTGCGCCTTTCACCGTATTATTGTGTATTTAATTCAATTGAACATATTTGGTATTAAGTTAAATCAAAAATAAGGGCACAAAATATTTCTCCTACTTTAAGCGTGTCAGTGGTTGACTTAGTAAAAAAAGTTATAAATGATATACCTTGTGAAAACTGGAAGAATTCCATTCAGCACGTTGTTAAAGTTGAAGATTCATATATTTATGTAAATAATATAAAACCACTGATAATTACCTCAGCTGATGACAGTGATAGTGAAACAATTAGAATGAATTATTCTTAAGTTAAAATATATTTTTATTTATACAATATGTTCCCTCTTGTAAACCCCATTCATTCAAACTGTATATTTGTACTTCTTATCCATTTGTTTTTACATGCATCTATAAATAAACATCTCCAAAAACACTTATAATTTTATTTATTGGCATTAATGAATAAAATTCTTAAGTCCATCTCTGCAACCTATCGTAAAAAAAAGTCAGAATTTTGATATTGCCCACTTAAAGCGGCAAAAATCAGGATCTTATATTGTGGGACAGGCTATACTTAAAATTCTCTGTCCTTAAACTTGGTCATACTGCAACATGAACCATCACGCACAGTGAAATTATTAAAAGGATTAAATTACATTTAACATTTACCGTCTGCTCCTTTCACTTTTCATCGTATCTTCGCAAACTATGCAACATCTTAATCGTGGTCGTTGCATAACACAAATTAACGTTGACTTAACAAATTGAACTTGACATTGAATTATACGTTTTCACTTCGTCGAGTAAAGAGGATGTTCTAGTCTTATTAGTTGTGCTGAGTTATACTTTGCATCTTCATAAGATATAAGGAGCTGAATAATTGGTTCTGGAAGATTAACAATTTTTATTCTAATTGAAACAACTTTATATTTCCGTTCCAGGAGGTAGATTGGTAGATATTGACGGTTCAATTAGGTTAAAAGAACAGATTGGTAGAAGACAATTTGAAGCATTTTAGAATAGGAATTTACTTATAGCTCAGTCGTTAGGGGCAAATTTTAACGAAAAGCTTTTACGAAATATTAATAGGCTGTATTTTGGCGTACAGGTAGATTTTTGGAGAATAAGATAAAAAAGTTTGCTACTCTAAAGTCTACGTTAAGGCTACAAAATAGAAAATAAAATGAAAAATTGGGTTTTTCGCAAATATCCGAAGAATAAAAAAAATATGGAAAAACTAAAAGCACCACGTGAAAGAAGGGGAATTTTACGAAAAAATAGTACTCGTATACAGATTATCTTCTTTTAGTTTTACTGCAATTTAAAAAAAATACTTAAAATACTCGTAAAATGGTTGGTTTAACCCTTTCAGTTGTAGTGGGAATAATGCTTCCAACCTCATTTATGATTAAATTAACATTTCTGTATTCTGCTAAATATTTTGGTAATTTGGCTATAAAGGGTTTCTTGGGGTGCTGATTAAGAATCCGATCACATATTTGAAAAATTCAAAATGGCAGATCTAATATGCCGGCCAGAAAGTATGTAATTCATTTAATTTCTTCGAGTAATTTAGAATTTTTGTGTTTTCAATAACTGTTTTCTTTGTACCTGGGTGTTTAAATGAAATATAAATACTTTATACCTAAAACTTAGACTTTTATCTTTAATTTCTCACCTTCAAATATTTTTTTTTTAAGTTTAAGTTGTATGGTTGATAATAAGCAAAAAATGCGTTTATCATGAACACTTTTTTAAGAGCAAAATTACAAAAAAAAGGAGACAGTTTTTTTTTAAAGTTTTTAATGATTTCCTAATATCAAGTATACTTTAAACTGCAACTAAAAAAATCCAACTTTTTTTTTACCATTTTACCATTTCGTACTGCTTTGAACGTAAACTGGCCGGCGGCGAAATACGGCAGGCAAATTTTCATATTTTAAAACTCAATTTCTAAATAACACAGACAATGTGGGTATTTTTAATTATTCTTATATTGAAACTTAAGGTATAATAGTGATATATGCACAAAATTTTTTTTTTTAATTATTCTATGCCAGTTAAAATCATACTAACAGAAATTTCGTTTTAAGTTTTACAAATTACAAAGCAATAAAAATAAAAACCATTAGTATCATTAGAAAGCTGAAAGTCTCTTCTACAAAAAGCTATCTCTGAAAACAAGTAATATCGATTACGCACAGCGGTGCGCGTAGACTTTCAATTTAACCCGTTTGGCACTATCCGAATTTTTAATAAATTCTCAAGCTAATAAAAAAAACTAGAAAAAAATATACTTACTTACTTACTTAATCCTTATGCCTTTCTACCCCTTTGGTTAGGAGTGTAAGGCCCGTGGAGTTGAGTTATTCTATATCCGTCTTTTCCATATTTCCTTCTATATCCTTCCATCCTGTTTAAATTGCCGATTGCCTCTTTTGTTTCTTCTGTATCAGTTTCTTCTGTTTGTGTGAGTTCTGTAAGTTGTTCCGGTATTATGTCTCTATGTTGACTTTTGTAAGCTTTTCCTTCTAATTTTTTGCATCCATTTCGTTTCCTTTCTGTTTCAGTGATTCCTACATAGTGCATTTGTTGTTCTTCTCTCAGTTCATCCTCTTTTCCGTTTGTATTCCTATTATTCTGTGTTCTCAATCTAATAACTCGATAATTATTTCTCATTTCTTTCTTCCTAACTATTTCTTTGATTATCTCTTCTTATTTGTATTCATTTTACTAATCTTCTCTTCCGCATCCTTTTTCTTTGCCAGGGTCGTCGTCAATCTACCTATCTCTCTCCTTTTTCTCAATTTTTTGCCTTAATGGCCGTAGTATTCTTTGTTTGCTCTTTCAGTTTTTCTTCCTCAATGTCCCATTTATATTCTCTTCCTTCGATTACGATTTTTTGATACCCTATTTTCACCCTTTTTTCATTCTTTCTCTCGTTCTCTGCTATATGCTTCAATTTCTTTTGAATTTCTCGTTCATGTTCTGTTAAATCGTTGTTTATGTAAACTCTCTCTCTTACGTTTCTCAGTTTGTTTTTATTTTTCATTACAGCTTCTTTATCTCTTGTGTTTCCAAGTTTTATTTTGTATATAGTCGCTCCTATTTTTATCACATTTTTAATCTGTACTTTTGTGTCCATACTCCTCTCCATGGATATTGTATATACAGACTTTGAAAAGGCATTCAATAATATTGTTGAATAAGCTGGAGAAGGATTTTGGATTCCATGTGAATTTAATTGAGTTCTTAAAATCTTATCTTTATAATCGGGGTATGAGTCCAAACCTTTTACACCTACATCCGGGATTCCGCAGGGGTTCAACCTAGGACCTCTGCTCTTTTTGCTCTATATCAACGGCATCACTGGTGTGGTTAAAAATGCATCCTGCCTGTTATTTGCTGACGCTTAAAACTTTATTATGAAATCAGATTACCTGCTGACTGCCGGATTTCGCAGAATGATATAGATAACGTTGCAAAATGGGCAATTGACAATAAGATTTACTTTAGTGTAAGTAAGTGTACTGTTGTTTCTTATACCAGAAAACTGAAGCCGATAAAGTTTACATATAGTATTGAGAATGTTTTACTCTTGTATGAGTATAAGATAAAGGACTTAGGGGTGATTTTTGATTCCAAATTGACGTTTAACTATCATGTAAGTTATACACCAAGCAAAGCAAACAAAATGTATGGCTTAATTGTCAGAAGCACAAAAGATTTTAGAAGTACAAATTGCGTAAAACAGCTATACATATCCTATGTTAGAAGTATATTAGAATATGCGAGTATAGTATGGTCACCCTTTTATAATTGTCACAAGCGAACACTTCAATTGATACAGAATAAAATGATGCGTTACATGTATTATAAACAATCTGGTTCATAAAACTCTATTATCTCTTCTACACCGTTGCACGAACGCTATGGGATGGTAACCTTAGAGAAACGTAGAAAACAATATTGCATGCTCCACTTGTACAAAGTAGGGAATGGTCTCATTGACGACCCGGCATTTCTGTCCAACTTATATTTCAGTGTGCCAACGTAGACCACAAGAAATCATAGCATTTTCTATATATCAGATGTAGCCCATGATAACCATCACCTGGGATCTCCATTGCTTGTATGCTATACAATGGAATCCAGAATAATGTAGATATATTTAATGATAAGTGCAGTCTTTTCAAAACTAAATTGCGTGCGTTGTTTTAAATGTATGTAGATTATTATGTAATATTATTTAAATTAAGTTCTAGTACTTTATAATTGGAAAGATCTCTGCGATCAATCTGTAAATGCAGTAAATAAATAAATAAAAAAATAAATAAAATGTTTCACACCTATTTTCAGTTTTGGTTGGCTATTCGCTTCAAATCTTATTCCTGATATTACAATATTATTCCTTAAGTTGTCTTTTTCCAGTCTACTCATCTTCAAACCCATAGTTCTTATGTTTTATCTAATTATCTTATTTTCCTTTTTCAATACTTCATTTTTCTTGTTTAGTTCCTTCAACTCTTGTTGGTATCTCTTCTGATCTTGTTTTATATCCTTTATATCTGCCATTAGCTCTCTGAACATTTCTATCAAATTGTCTGTCTTATCTGCTCTTTCGTTTTTCTCTTTCTGTGGTGTTCTTTTCAGCTTTTTACTCATTTTGAATAATCCCATTGGCTCTTCTTTTTCTTCGACTCTTCCTCTTTTCGAGTCTTCTGACGTATAATCATCGCTATCCATTGTTCTTTCTGTTATAAAACGTGTGTTCCTCGTATATTCCATTTTCAAACACGGGGGGGGGGGGGGGGGGGGGGAAAAAAAACTGTTGTTTGTATTTCCTATCACTGTAAACAGTAAAACGATCAAAGTCGTCGCTTGTCGTTTCGTTAGCTTTATAAAATTTTACAGAATATTCTTATAAACCTCCAAATTTTTTACTTATTGTCTTTAATCTAACACTACACTCTGCTTTATTTCTAGTCCCTCTCGTTTGCAATCGACTAAATAATTAAATAGATCAAAATACTACCGTAATAATCCTCGTTGAACGAGTTGACCATTGCCGGGCGTTCGATTCACATGTACACACTTCGCAATACGAAACTCAAAAGTTTAGTTTCGGAAAAAAATATATACTATTTTTTGTAAAATTTCCCACTCTTTCGCGTAGTGCTATTAGTTTTTCGATATCTTTTTTATTTTTCGAGATATTACCGAAAAATCGAATTTTTGATTTTATTTTGGATTTTGTGGGCTTAGCGTACATCAAACTTCATCATACTTTTTTTTTATCGTATTCTACGTCCAAAAAACTACCTGTGTGATAATATGGAGCTTGTTAATATTTAATGAGAGCTCAAAACACCTGGCGGCTGGGCTATTATTAGTTGCGCTGAATTATACTTTGCATCTTCATAGGGTATAAGGAGCTGAATAATTGTTTCTGGAAGATTAACAATTTTTATTCTAATTGAAACAACTTTATATTTCCGTTCCAGGTGGTGGAATGGTAGATATTGACAGTTCAATTAGGTTAAAGGAACAGATTGGTAGAAGACAGTTTGAAGTATTTTAGAATAGGAATTTTCTTATAGCCCACTCGTCAGGAGCAAATTTTAACGAAAAGCTCTCATTAAATGTTAATAGGCTGCATTTTGACATACAGATAGATTTTTGGACGTAGAATACGAGAAAAAAGTTTGCTACTCTAAAGTTTACGCTAAGCCTACAAAATCGAAAATAAAATGAAAAATTCGGTTTTTCCCAAATATCTCGAAAAATAAAAAAGATTTCGAAAAACTAAAAACACCTCGTGAAAGAACGAGAAATTTTACGAAAAAATAGCATACAGATTATCTTGTTTTAGTTTTACTGTAATTTAAAAAAAAAAATTAAAATAAAATGTTTGGTTCAGTTGTAGTGGGAATAATGCTTCCAACCTCATTTATGATTAAATTAAGATTTCTGTACACTGCTAAATATTTTGAAATTGACTGTAAGAGGTTTCTCGGGGTGCTGATTAAGAATCCGATGAAAAATTCAAAATGCCGGATCCAATATGACGGCCAGAGAGTACGTAATTCTTTTATTTTCTTGGAATAATTTAGAATTTTTGTGTTTTCAGTAACTGTTTTCTTTGCACCTGGGTGTTTAAATGAAATATAAACACCTAAAGCTTAGACTTTTATCTTTAATTTCTCACCTTCAAATTTTTTTTTATTTTAAGTTTGAGTTGTATGATTGATAATAAGCAAAACATGCGTTAATCATGAACACTTTTTAAGACCAAATTACAAAAAAGAGAGTTTTTTTAACAGTTTTTAATGGTTTCCTAATATCAAGTATACTTTTAACTGCAACTAAAAAAAAAATCCGACTTTTTTTACCATTTCGTACTGCTTTGAACGTAAAATGGCCGGCGGCGAAATACGGCAGGTAAATTTTCATATATTAAAACTCAATTTCTAAATAACACAGACATTGTGGGTATTTTTAATTATTCTTATATGGAAACTTAAGGTATAATAGTGATATATGCACAAGGATTTTTTTTCAATACTAAATTTTATTAAATACTGGAATTTATTGTATGCCAGTTAAAATCCTACAAATAGAAATTTCGTTTTAAGTTTTACAAATTACAAAGCAATAAAAATAAAAACCATTAGTACCATTGGAAAGCTGAAAGTCTCTTCTTCAAAAAGCTATCTTTTATTTTTTTTTTACACTCTGAAAACCAGTAATATCGATTACCCTTCGAGCGGTGCGCATAGACTTTCAATTTAACCTGTTTGGCACCCTACCGCACTATACGAATTTCTAATAAATTCTCAAGCTAATAAAAAAAACTGGAAAAAAATATACTTACTTACTTACTTACAAATACTTACTTAATCCTTATGCCTTTCTACCCCTTTTGTTAGGAGTGTAAGGCCCGTGGAGTTGAGTTATTCTATATCCGTCTTTTCCATATTTCCTTCTATATCCTTACATCCTGTTTAAATTGCCGATTGCCTCTTTTGTTTTTTCTGTATTAGTTTCTTCTGTTTGTGTGAGTTCTGTATGTTGTTCCGGTATTATGTCTCTATGTTGATTTTTGTATGCTTTTCCTTCTATTTTTTTGCATCTATTTCCTTTCCTTTCTGTTTCAGTGATTCCTATATAGTGCATTTGTTGTTTTTCTCTAATTTCATCCTCTTTTCCGTTTATATCCCTATTATTCTGTGTTCTCAATCTAATAACTCGATAATTATTTCCCATTTCTTTCTTCCTATCTATTTCTTTGATTATGTTCTTATTTGTATTCATTTTACTAGTCTTCTCTTCCGTATCCTTTTTCTTTGCCAGGGTCGTCGTCAATCTACCTATCTCTATCCTTTTTCTCAGTTTTTTGTCTTGATGGTCGTAGTATACTTTGTTTGTTTTTTCAGTTTTCTTCCTCAATGTCCCATTTCTATTTTCTTCCTTCAATTACGATTTTTTGATATCCTATTTTCACCCTTTTTTCATTTTTCTCTCGTTCTCTGCTATATGCTCAATTTCTTTTGAATTTCTCTCGTTCATGTTTTGTTAAATCGTTGTTTATGTAAACTCTCTCTCTTACGTTTCTCAGTTTATTTTTATTTTTCATTACAGCTTCTTTATCTCCCGTGTTTCCAAGTTATATCTTGTATATTGTCGCTCCTATTTTTATCACATCGTTAATCTGTACTTTTGTGTCCATACTCCTCTCCATAAAATGTTCTACACCAATTTTCAGATCTGGTTGCCTATTCGCTTCAAATCTCATTCCCGATATTACAATATTATTCCTTACGTTGTCTTTTTCCAGTCTACTAATCTTCAAATCCATACTTCTTATGTTTTATCTAATTATCTTATATATTATCTCTTTCAGTACTTCATTTTCCTTTTTTAGTTCCGTCAACTCTTGTTGGTATCTCTTCTGATCTTGTTTTATATCCTTTATATCTGACATTAGCTCTCTGAACATTTCTATCAAATTGCCTGTCTTATGTACTCTTTCGTTTTTCTCTTTCTGTGGTGTTCTTATCAGCTTTTTACTCTTTTTGAATAATCCCATTGGCTCTTCTTTTTCCTCGACTCTTCCTCTTTTCGAGTCTCCTGAGGTATAATCATCGCTATCCATTGTTCTTTCTGTTAAAAATACTTTACGTTCGTATATTCCATTTTCAAATACGGGGGAAAAAAAAACTGTTGTTTATATTTCTTATCACCGTAAACAGTAAAACGATCAAGGTCGTCGCTTATCGTTTCATTAGCTTTATACAATTTTACAGAATTATTCTCATAAACCTCCTAATTTTTTACTTATTCTTTTAATTCCAACACTACACTCTGTTTTATTTCTAGTCCCTCTCGTTTGCAATCGACAAAATAATTAAAGAGATCGAAACACTACCGTAATAATGCTCGTTGAATGAGTTGACATTGCCTGGCGTTCGATTCACATGTACACACTTCCCGATCCGAAACTCAAGAGTTGAGTTTGGGAAAAAAATATATACTATTTTTTTGTAAAATTTCCCGCTCTTTTGCGTAGTGCTATTAGTTTTTCGATACCTTTTTTATTTTTTCAGATATTACCCAAAAATCAAATTTTTAATTTTATTTTGGATTTTGTGGGCTTAGCGTACATCAAACTTTAGCATACTTTTTTTATCGTATTCTACGTCCAAAAAACTACCTGTGTGATAATATGCAGCTTGTTAACATTTAATGAGAGCTCAAAACCCCTGGCGACTGGGCTATTATTAGTTGCTCTGAATTATACTTTGCATCTTCGGGTATAAGGAGCTGGATAATTGTTTCTGGAAGATTAACAATTTTTATTCTAATTGAAACAACTTTATATTTCCGTTCCAGGTGGTGGATTGGTAGATATTGACAGTTCAGTTAGGTTAAAAGAACAGACTGGCAGAAGATAATTTGATGTATTTTAGAATAGGAATTTGCTTGGTATTTAGATTTTAAATCATTCGGAATATATTTCGTTTAATGAGTAATTTACAATTTTTATAGCAGCGGCTCGTGTTCCAAAGTAGCGACTCACTTTTGTCTTGAATTGCTACAGGTTGTACTTGGTACATTTGATTCGGTAGAGATATGGGCAGTTTTTAACGCCATAATTAACAGCAGAGTCAACGAAAGAGATACAACTCTTCCTAAATACAAATATAAAAATGCCACATCACAAATAATGCTTGAAGAAAAAACAAATAAAATCAATATTAAAAGAGGAATTAGAGGCGACTTAATATCCCCAAAGCTGTTCACGTTGACTCTAGAAGACATATTCAAATCGCTAAAGTGGGAAAATAGAGGAGTACTAATGGACGGTGAATGACTAAATCACTTAATGTTTGCAGATGATGTCATTCTGATCGCTAACACAAAAGAAGAATTACAGGAAATGCTAATGGAATTAAATAACAAGTCTCGAGAAATAGACCTAAAAACAAACTTTACTAAAACCAAATATTTGAACAACGAAAGTGAAGCCCGCGACTATTAATAGAAGGTGAAAGAATAGGAAAGGTACAAATATTCACATATTTAGTACAAAAAATCGAAATATCTTGGATAGAAGAGGCTCATTAGCTCGCTCTGCGTTCGGAAGGTTACAATTTACATTTAAATTGGACATCCCAAATACAATAAAAGCCAGAGTGTTCGATCAATATGTATTCCCGGTATGAACATATCACGCTGAAACGTGGGCTTTAAGTGAAAGTATAATAAATAAACTCTAAGTAACCCAAAGAGTAATGGAGAGGAGAATGCTAAATATTAGACTCTCAGATCGTATTCCTAACAACGATGTACGAAGAAGATCAAAAATGACAGTAATACAAGGAATATGTATATTAAGGTGGAGTTGGGCGAGGCATATCGCAAGAACGAATGATAATAGATGGACATTCCGTATGAATGGAGGCCTAGAGAACATAAAAGATGCAGAGGCAGACCACAGACAAGATAGACCACATAAAAAGATTCGCGGGACATGATTGGATGCAAAAAGCAAACAACAGAGATCATTGGGGAGGCTTACATCCGACTGTGGATGGAATAAGCTAATGTTGATGATGATGTACTTGGTAAGAAACACAATCTTGAGCAGTCCATTAAAAAGAGATGTAGTCTTTTCACATAAAAGACTTCTTGAAGAGAGTGGAACGGATTTACTGAATTATGTATGCACTGCTTTCGAAGGAGCCAACCATAGATTAATACTTCCCAGAAGAGAGTATCTATAGAGGGGACCAGATCAAATTCATCAATCTTTTTGCGATGTTTCAAAGAATCGAAATTGCTGGTGTGTTTCAGAACCATAGTTTGGCAAATTATTTCCTTCTGGAAATAATCAAACAAATGCGGTGTATGTTTGGGAGCAGAGCCTCAGACATGGAAATAGTAGTCTGTCGATTGTCGAATATCAGTTAGGTATGTGGCTTTTTAGTGGTAAACAATATTCGATTAAGTTTCCTATGCTGCTCTATGCTTGTAACAGGATTATACGAATACAAATTTGCTGCCCCTTGCGTAGCAAGTTGAATGAAGATGCTAATAGCCCGTGGGGGGGGGGGCGGGATAGAATATCTCCCCCGGTATGTTTTGCCTGTCGTAGGAGGAGACTTAAAGAACAACCTAGATGGTAGATGCCCAGATCCCACCAGCATCGCCCGGTGTGATACCATCGCATCGGCTTAGGCTGCGTGAAGTTGCTTAACGTTTCGTGGCTGTGCCGATGTCCCGGACTGTGGGACCAAATAGCATGATGAGGCACCTGGATACAAAAAATTCCGGAGGTAAAATAGCCCCCCGTTCGGATCTCCGGGTGGGGCTGGTTCAGGGGCGTCGACATGCAGAGAACAGAATTTCAAAATGGATTTTTGCAACATACGAGGTTTAAATTCGAACATAAATTCAGTGCACCAACACCTGCAATCAAATAAACCTCATGTACTCGCTCTCTGTGAAACTAAGGTCAGTTCATCGACCAGCACAGTAAACTATCTTTATCCTGGGTACGATTTCTATTCCCGATTTAGGCGTAACTTTGGAATCTGTCTTTATGTCAGAAGCGACCTCTCTTGCCAACGAGAAGAGGCTCTGGAGCCCCCCCAACTTTGATGTTATGTGGTTAAAAATAACGACTCAATCAACCACAAGGTTCATCTGTATCCTCTATCGACCACCAAGTGATACTAACTTTAGAACACTTTTCGCTTCTCTTGCAGACACCATCGATCATTTACAAATTAACTATCCAAATGCCGAAATTGCCATCCTGGGCGACTTTAATGTCCACAACATCAACTGGCTTAAATATTCAAATACTACCGATGAACAAGGTCGTGAAGCCGAATCATTTTCAATCAGTTGTGGCTTGACTCAGCTTATTGATGAACCAACACGGATCCCTGATCGAGACGGAGAGTTCGCCAGCCTTCTTGATCTGTTTTTAACCACCAATCCGGAGATTTACACGGTCAGCGTAAATCCGCCGTTAAGTTCTTCCGACCATAGACTACTTTCGACATCGAGTATTCTACCAATCAGTGATAGAGAGGCGCCCAAACCGCGCAAGATTTGGCACTACAAATCTGCTAAATGGGAAGATCTCATGGAATATTTTCGAACTTTCCCTTGGTTGGACGTTTGTTTTTCGATCCGACGACCCATCTGACTGCGCCAGGGAGGTTTCCGATGTTATTTTGGCCGGTATGGAGGCTTACATCCCTTTTTCGAAGAAATGCCTTTCCAACGGCAAGCCTTGGTTTGACCTAAAATGCAAAGAAGCTGTTACTTCTAAACATCTTGCATACCGACAGTGGCGTGAAGATCCTAACACCATAAATCGTAACATCTTTGTTTGTGCCAGGAACAGATGCAAAGAAATTATCGACGAAACCAAGGAGGTACACAATCAACGGATTAGAAACAAACTTCTCGCTTGTCCCGGCAATTCCAGGTCCTTTTGGTCAGTCGCTAAGGCAGTTAGTCAAAATTTCACCAAATCCACCATACCACCACTCACACGGCCAGATAATTCTATTGCAACGACACCTGTTGAGAAAGCGAACTTGTTGGTTGAATTCTTTGCTTCACATTCTACTGTCGATTTCCAAGGAAAAACACCACCTACTATTCCCATAGTGCAGTCAAGGATGCCCGATATTGTCTTCAGACAGCGTATCATAAAACGTATTTTGATGAAGCTAGACACCAAAAGGGCTTCTGGCGCTGACGGAATACCTGCCATAGTTCTCAAGAACTGTGCAAGGGAACTAACACCAGTTTTCTGTAGACTTTTCAACTTATCCTATAGAAAGGGAATGTTTCCTTCCTGCTGGAAATGTGCCACAGTTCAGCCGATACCTAAAAAAGGCAAGAAGATCTTGCCAAATAACTACCGACCAATCGCACTACTCTCAATAATATCGAAAGTCATGGAAAAGGCTATCAATCAGCATCTTCTAAAATATCTTGAAGGATTCAACATTATTAGTGATCACCAATATGGCTTTCGTAAAAGTAGAACAACAGGAGATCTTCTGACTTATGTAACACATGTTTGGAACAACGCAATTGAACACTTTGGAGAATCTCGAGCGGTTGCTCTTGATATATCCAAGGCATTTGACCGTGTTTGGCACGATGGGCTGTTGGCTAGGTTACGTTCTTATGGTATGTCTGAAAAGTTCTGTTTGTGGCTCTCATGTTTCCTCAGAGAGCGTTCTTTACGAGTGGCAGTCGACGGATTTCTTTCTAACACCTTCACTATCAACGCCGGTGTGCCCCAAGGCTCCATACTATCTCCTACTCTCTTCCTAATTTATATTAACGATCTGCTGGAAAAGACCGAGAATCCAATCTACAGCTTTGCAGATGACAGTACACTTATCTCTTCATTCACTTTGAATGCTCGGACATCGACTACTCAGACGAATATCCGCAGACAACAGGAAGTCATTCAACTTAACAAAGACCTGGAAGAAATTCTATCTTGGGGTGACAGTAACCAAGTGGAATTTAACGCTACAAAAACCCAGGCGGCAGTTTTTTCTAAAAAAGTTAACGTTGCAGAACCCGACATAGTTATGTCGGGGCACTCCATCCCTCTTACATCGTCACTCAATCTATTAGGCGTTAATTTGGGAGCAAATATGTCCTGGCGTGAACATGTTGCAGGCATAGCAAGGAGAGCTTCTCAAAAGTTGGGAATATTGTTTCGAACCAGAAAGCTTTACACTCCACAACAACTGTTAATTCTTTTCAAAGCTCAAATTCGACCAACTATGGAATACTGCTCCCATGTTTGGAGCTCCGTTCTCAAACATACACTGCATTTGTTGGATTCTATCCAGAGAAGAGCTGTTCGTCTGATTGGACACCCGGAACTGACCGACGGCCTTGATTCGCTGGAACATCGAAGAACGGTTGGCGACTTGAGCCTATTCTACAAGTACTTTCATGGAAAGTGTTCGAAGGATGTGGCCCGCTTAATTCCTCCCAGAGCGGTGCATGTTAGGAGTACACGTCGCGCTAATACTTCACATTCGTATGAGGTTCAGCTTGTTACTCCTCGTACAACGCTTTTCAAGCAGTCTTTTATATGGAGAACATCATACCTTTGGAATAGTTTGCCCAGGACTGTGTTTCCCATCGAGTACAATCTACAGCGATTCAAGAACAACGTGAATCGCTTTCTCCGCACACGTGTCGCTCCTGTAGCGCTTTAGGGACTTCCCTGTAGCACGGTTGCTAGACCCATAAAAAAAAATAAAAAAAAATAAAAATAGTAATAATCTTAAATCTCTAAATCTAAAATATCTTGAAAGATTGAATATTATCAGTGACCATCAATTTGGCTTACGTAAGCAAAGATCAACAGGGGATCTTCTAACTTATGTAATACATGTTTGGAACAACGTAATTGAATACTTTGGGGAATCTCGAGCGGCTGCATTTAATGTATCCAAGCCTTTCGACCGTATTTGGCACAATGGAATGTTGGTTGAGCTACGCTCTTATGTTGTAGCCGAAAAGTTCTGTTTATGGCTCTCGTGTTTCCTCAGAGAACGTTCTTAAGGAGTGGCTGTTGACGGGTTTCTAACATCTTCACTATTGACGCCCGTGTGCTGTCTCTTACTCTCTTTCTCATTTACATTAACGAACTGCTGAAAATGACCAGGAATCCAATCTATAGCTTTGCAGATGACAGTACGCTTATTTCTTCAGTCGCCTTGAACGCTCGAACATTGGCTACTCATGTAAATATCTACACACAACAGGAAGTCTGTCAACTCTACAAAGCCCTGGAAGAAATTCTATCTTGGGGTGACAGTAACCAAGTAGAATTTAACGCTACAAAAACCCAGGCGGCGATTTTTTCTAAAAAAGTTAACGTTGCTGAACCCAACATAGTGGTATTCCATCCCTCTGGCATCGTTCGTCAAGAACCCCGTATGTTATGCTTCAAAGTCTCCATGGACAATCTATCCAAAAATGAATAGATTAGGAATTATCGAACGTGGAATTAGTAAAAACACCGCTGAGAAAATGCTATTTTTCCGTTTTTTTTAATGACTATTTTGTTTAGAACATGATCTTACGAAAATCTCCAATAGGATTATATGTTTTTGGATTATTAATTATGAATATAATAATTATTTTGACCCATTTCGCTCCTACTTTTGAATATAGGCCATTTTGGCTATTTGTGGAGTCTTTTTTTGATTTAATTGTCTAGAACATATTTTTGCGAAAAATCCTAACAGAATTTTATGTTTTTTGAGTTGATAATATTGGATATATTCGAATATGGAATAAGGAAGAGAGTTTATTTTTGACCATATAACTTTCACCATTCTACACAACATCTACACCATTCAACAATTTCCTTAGAATTGTTGAAAATAAAGTATAACTTTTATATGTTTTAGATCTCCTCTAGAAATCCAGAAAAGGGCCAAAATTTGGCGAACAATAAACGCTATTGGAAAGTAGAATCTAATTGGTCCAAAGTAATTATTAACTCAATTCCGTTAGAATTTTTCGCAAAAACATGTTATAGAGGATTAAATCAAAAAAAGACTCCAGAAATGGCCAATATTCGAAAGTAAGAGTGAAATCGATCAAAATAATTATCATATTTATAATTAGCAACCCAAAAAACATATATTCTCGTTGGAATTTTTTTTAAAATCATGTTCTAGTCAAAATAAGTTCTTAAAAAAACGCAAAAATAGCATTTTCTTAGCGGTTCTACGCTCGATAATTTCTAATCTATGCATTTTTGGAAAGGCTCGAAGCATAACATGCTACATTTTTAGCCGATTTGACCAGGATCCAATTTCTATAAGATTAGTGAGTCGGTTCTTTGCAGGGCGTTAATTTGAGAGCAAATATGTCTTAGCATGAACATGTTGCAAGCATAGCAAAAAGAGCTTCTCAAAAACTGGGAATATTATTTCGAATTAGAAAGCTTTATACTCCAGAACAACTGTTAATTCTGTACAAAGCTCAAATTCGATCAAAGATGGAATATTGCTGTGTGTTTAGGGTTCTGCTTCCACACATACACTGCATTATTAGTTGGATTCTATTCAGAAGAAGGCTCTTCGCCGAATTTGAGACCCAAAACTGACCAGCAACCTGGATTCATTGGAACATCGAAGAACGGTTCGCGACTTGAGTCTGTTCTACAAGTATTTTCATCGAACATGTTCAGTGGTCCGCTTAATTCCTCTCTAACCGGTGTATGCTAGGCCCACATATCGTGTTAGTACTTCATATTCGCATAATGTTCAGCTTGTCACTCCTTGTACAACCCTTTTCAAGCAGTCTTTTATAAAGAGAACCTCGTACTTTGGAATATTTGCCGTGGACTGTGTTTCACACCGAGTACAAATTACAGTGATTCAGGACTCAGATGAATCGCTTTTTCCGCACACCCGACGCACACTGGCCAATTTTCATTAAATGCTGGCCAAAACCCTAAAATTGTTTTGGCTTGTATCAAAATTGGATTTAGATAATTTTTGAGGTCGCTAATTACGAATGTAATGCGCAAAATAAGAAAAAATACATAAAACTCAATATAATAAAACGATATTTTAAAATTTTATTACATATAAAACGAAACGTCATACAATTTCATTCTAGCTGAAAATAGACAACTTAGTCTATTTTTCGGAAGTAGTAAAACATAAGAATCTTTTCAAACATAAAATCTTTTTTAAAAATATATATATATATATATATATATATACATATATATATATATATATATATATATATATATATATATATATATATATATATATATATATATATATATATATATATATATATATATATATATATATATATATATATATATATATATATATATATATATATATATATATATATATATATATATATATATATATATATATATATATATATATATATATATATATATATATATATATATATATATATATATATATATATATATATATATATATACATATATATAAATATATATATATATATATATATATATATATATATATACATATACATATACATATACATATACATATACATATACATATACATATACATATACATATATATATATACATATACATATACATATACATATACATATACATATATATATATATATATATATATATATATATACATATACATATACATATACATATACATATACATATACATATACATATACATATATATATATATACATATATATACATATACATATATATATATACATATACTACTTTCCAATAGCGTTTATTGTTCGCCAAATTTTAGCCCTTTTCTGGATTTCTAGAG
This sequence comes from Pachyrhynchus sulphureomaculatus, assembly GCA_019049505.1. Lineage (NCBI taxonomy): Eukaryota > Metazoa > Arthropoda > Insecta > Coleoptera > Curculionidae > Pachyrhynchus > Pachyrhynchus sulphureomaculatus. The sequence goes on along the minus strand of CM032455.1, from coordinate 41,986,057 downwards.
GAGATCAAGAACATATAAAAGTTATACTTTTTTTCAACAATTCTGAGGAAATTGTTGAATAGTGTAGATGGTGTGTAGAATTGTGAAAGTTATATGGTCAAAAATAAACTCATATTTTTATATTCCATATTCGAATATATCCAATATTATCATATATATATATATATATATATATATATATATATATATATATATATATATATATATATATATATATATATATATATATATATATATATATATATATATATATATATATATATATATATATATATATATATATATATATATATATATATATATATATATATATGTATATATATATATATATATATATATATATATATATATATATATATACATATATATTTAGCAAAAATAAAAAAAATTAATCTGTATCGCTAGACGAAGCTATATAATTATTTTGTGCAAATTATAATGAGGATGTCATTGATACAGCTGTATTAGGTGCTAATAGGAGTGCTAAAACATCTCTTGATAAGTATTTTAATTTTTTTTAGGTAAACTTCTAGTACTCGAAATGTATGGATCTGAGGAAATTAAGAGTTGTTGAAGATCTTCCATTTGCATTGTTCTCGAAAATTTACGCGTAAAATCTCGGCGATATCTCTTGATATCTTTGTTTCGGGACTCTTGTGCCTCTTCTGAAAGTTGGCCAATTGGTAATATTGCCGAAGAAATAACTTGAGGACTATGAATTAAGATCTTGTGAAGGGAGTAGGCATATTATACCTCGGATAAATACTAACAAACTTTTTCGCCGTCTCTAATGCATATATTTATTTTCTTTAGGTTTGAAACGTTACGCTTCAAAGGTTAGACTTAAAAGGAGGAATAGATAATATAACATATTCTACTGACCTCCAGAAATCGAATGCATACTTGGGTATTTGTATCGTGTATCAATTATTATAAATTTCCTTAGTATAATGTTGTCGATGTTACATTGAGCATATATGCAACGTTAAAATCAAGCAAATTTAGGTTAACGTTACAGGCTATTCCGAAACAGAGGAATGATGGGAATTACGTCATAATATGTCAAAAATGTTAGACTTTCGACTGGTATACTTCAAAATCGTGGAAAAAAACCTTAATTTTTTTTAGATTTTGGCCAGCATTTTGTGAAAATTGACCAGTGTGCGACGTTCGTGTAGCGCTTTAGATATTTTCATACAGTACGTGTATTAAATATAATAATATTTATAAAATACGTATTATAATAAACTACTAGCCTATTATCGTTTTACGATGTCGTGGTATGTTATCGAAACGTTAATTTGTTCATATAAAATCTATCAATTTTCTACTTTATTTTAATGATGTAGTGTCAGCTTTAATAATAACATAAACCAATTATCTGTCTATTGACGGCATTCTGTAAAATTTATGGCCTTTAATGACAGCTTTCTTGGTAATTTTTTCCAAATAATTGTACTTTGAATAATGGAAGGAGAATAATCACGTAAATTAAATTCTATTAAAAAGAACACTGTCAATTTTCTTATGGAAATTCAGACTCACTTGTATTACATTGAAATAATGTGGGAATTGTTGGGTGTGAAAAGATGATTATGATTAGTATAAGGGCTACCTTTTAAGTTTTTACAAAAATAATGAAAGAAAAGAAATTTGGGACAAATCGTTTTATTGTTTCTCAAAACATTCGCATTTAACATTTTTACACTTTTGCATGCGTTGGAAAATTCTCGAAACATTTTTCCCACTCTGAAGTTGGTACCTCAAAAACATGGCTTTGGAAGGATTAAACAGCTTCTTGAGGTGATGAAAATCGCTGTCCACGCATTTTTTTTTGACATTCAGGAACAAGAAGAAGTCGTTAGGCGATAAATCAGGTAGATACGAGCGATGAGACATTAACCTAACAGGCAGGAAAAATAGGCCCTTTTTGGGTTTTTTTTTACAGTCTATCATACAAGCAACAAAAAATATGTTTTGAGGTTTTAATATATACATATTAAGCTGTACAAAATAATTGTTTATTTTATGGTATTGTACAAAATGGCGGCGCACTAACACGCAGAATAGAGGCATCTGTTTTTAGACGTGTTCCGCGGACGGCAGTAGAACAATTTTAATTTTCCATCTAGAGCAAACAAACAATTTTTTTTAATATTTACATTAGTTTTGCTAAAGAAGTATACACGATTATTGAAAAATATTTGAAAAATACATTTATTTTTGGCCTAAAAATCCGCCTTAATTTGTTTATATAAAAAAAGTAATGGATTAATCCTAATAATCGTATGTACTTTCGTAGAGAATCTTATTAAAAAGCTATAGTTAAAAGCTCAAGTTAATCGGATGTAAATGTTGGAGTTATGCTGCCGACCGATTTAAAAAACGTGGTAACGAGATAATCGAGTTTAAAATTTCCATGAATTTCTATGAATTTTAAAAATTTTGGGATGCCAATTTTTTTTCTGTAATCCCAAGATCATAAAGCAGCCCTTCCAAGTCCAAATTTTGATCCTCAGCCTTTTTCTTGGACGATCTTAATTGAAAAATGCAGCAACCCAACGTAGCAAACACGTCTTTATGGATTGGCGTTCAACTTTTTGTTTAAGCTATACCGTCGCATCAGCCCCTGAGTGTGTCCCGGAATTTGTTGATCATTATCTTTTGTTTTGCATTATGCATCGCGAGTCGGCCTTTCCAGTTGTCCATATGGTACTATATGACGTAAATAGAATGTGAAAGAAAATAGGCATTTAATTTAAGAAAGTATTAGTCATTAGTGATAGATTATGGTAAATGTACCGACTAAGCCAAATCACTCCAACAGGCTGCGTGCAAAGTAAACGCCTTGTCGTGAACTATGACTTCTTTCAGAAATTAAATACTAGAAGCTAAAAAATTTTTTATAATCTAAAATAAGGCGACGATATGTTTTTTAGGACTATAATACGTCATTTAAGTAAAAAAAGTCAAGTTTTTCAAAAATTACAGGTGAATAAAACCTTAATTCGACCTCAAAAACTCAAAAACTTTTTTAAACCAATACATTTAAATGTTATGTATTTTGGGGTGCTGAAACCGTATCTGGTATGAGTTTTTTTGTATTACTCACAGTTCTCTCACAATATGACATCAATTACATTTCAAAATAGGGAAAATTAAATAATTAAATTAAATAAAAAATTTAAAAAAATAAATAGATGTTCCAGATTCCAATAAATGTTTTTCTTTGAGCCTAGAACCAAGCAATTCGGCTTTTTCCTTAGTCAAACTCAAATCTCTCACTAAATCATTTAACTCAGCTTGTGTAAACAACTGTGGTTTTAAATTTTCTAGAGAACATTGAAACTCATCATCATCCGGACGACTTTCATTAAATTTGGGACTGACTGTAAAACGTCATCAATAGACTGAGCCATCTCAGGGACAGGAAGTCCCGGTCCATGTCCTACCCGCCGATTAGCTGAAGTAAAGTTAGGACAATTACTTTCTTATTTTTGGAGTTATATCCAGAAACATCAACGCTGCAAAAATAATAATCATTTGAATAATTTTCTTGCTCTCTACATACCATGGGTACTGCAAATCTAAAAGATTTCTTTTCTTTCTTATACCATTTCTTAAGATAACATAAACATAATATATTTTGTGAGGAGCCCAACCTTTTTCTTGATTACAGATTTCTACACCAAAATATCCAAAGTATACTTTTTTTACAAAGTCAGTAATGTTTCTTTGATGTTTTTTAACTGCTAACTCACCACATATATAACAAAAAGTATTGGGAGAGTTTTTACAACCACGATTAGCCATACTTTGAATGTGAATTAAAGCATATGGGTTAAACCCAGCAATCCAAGGTTATATTAACTGAAAGAAAATAAACAGCTGTGACATTTGTCGGAACTGCCAACCTAATAACATTTGATTTTACTGCCAACCTTATAAAATTCTGATTTTATTGCCAATATAATAACATTCGAATGATAAAAAATAAACTTTTCACATTTTGAATATTAAAATGTGAAAAATTGTTGGGTGATACGACTTTTTTATTATTATTTTTGGACTCAGCACACCAAAAAACATAGGAATCAGGTAAAATTATTAAAAAAGTTTCTTCATCGTTGGCCTGTGTAATCAATTATTTGACGACGTGCTGTATGAGAGCTGGCATTGTTATGATGAAGAGTGATGCGACATTTTCAGTTGTTTTCCTTATTTCATCGGTGACTTCTAGCAAACAAGTTGTTGTATACCATTCAGCATTCACTGTTCTTCAATCCTCTAAAGCAATGGTTGCAACACGTCCAGTGTAACCAAAGAAACAAGCGATCATTTTCTTGGAAGTGTTTCGCGAATGAACCGCTTTTGTTGGATTCGATTCATCTTGGAACACAAAAGTTGATTGTTGCTTAGTTTCCGGCTCGTACGAATATATCGAAGTTTCTTTTCCTGTTACGATGTTGTATACGGATTTTGCATGTCCTCGGTTGAATTTTTTGAGCATTTACACCAATTAACACAAGCGTGGTTTTGAGTTTTGGTCAAATTATGCGGAATTCGTCGGGAACAGATCTTTTTTACAGCTAAATGTTCATGCAAAATCGAATGTACTGCAGTTCTCGATATACCTAAAGATACCTCTATCTCACAGCAAGTCACATGCCGATCCTCTTCAATCATATTGCGCACAGCATCGATGTTTTTTGGAAAGGTCAACCGAAATCGGTTGACCTTTACGAAATTCATCGCTGACGGAAATACGATCATGACGAAATTCTGCAAACCAATTGTAAACAGTAGTTTTTGATGATGATTCATTACCAAAAGTTCAACGAAACGATTCGAGGCATTGTTGTTAAGTTAGGCATTTACTAAACTCCAACGAAAACCTTCACGGGAAATTTCCATTTGTTCACAAAACTGTTTTTTCTAAACGCTCACTGTAAACAAACTACTCGGCCAATTTCTGAGCTGCGACTGTTTTAATAATAACAAATGTCAAATTTTGCAACAATGGTAATGTCACATCGCAATAGCGCCATCTAGTGATCGTTTGTAAAAACTTAAAAGACGGCCTTTGTACTTATACACATACGCATTTTTATCTAATTTTTATAAATATTGTGCCAGCAAATTAACACAAGTTTTTTATATGGATATCCTACAAATGATGGAAATTTTCGTTCTGCTAAAAATGTGCGAGATTATCAACCGATACGTAAAAAAGGTCATTTTTTTGTATGGGCCTGGCACACGTGCTGTAGGGAAGTCCCTAAAGCGCTCCAGGAGCGGCACGTGTGCGGAAAAAGCGATTCGCGTTGTTCTTGAATCGCTGTAAATTGAACTCGGTGGGAAACACAGCTCTGGGCAAATTATTCCAAAGGGATGATGTTCTCCATATAAAAGACTGCTTATAAAGCGTTGTAAGCGGACTAACCAGCTGAACCTCATACGGATGTTAAGCACCAGCGCGACGGGTATTTGTAACATGCACCACTTTGGGAGGAATTAAGCGGGCTACATTCTTCGAACACTTTCCATGAAAATACTTGTAGAACAGACATAAGTCGCCTACCTAAGTTAGCTAGATGGTAGATGCCCAGATCCCACCAGCATCGCCCGGTGTGATACCACCGCATCGGCTTAGACTGCGTGAAGTTGCTTAACGTTTCGTGGCTGTGCCGATGTCCCGGACTGTGGGACCAAATAGCATGATGAGGCACCTGGATACAAAAAATTCCGGAGGTAAAATAGCCCCCCGTTCGGTTCTCCGGGTGGGGGCTGGTTCAGGGGCGTCGACATGCAGAGAACAGAATTTCAAAATGGATTTTTGCAACATACGAGGTTTAAATTCGAACATAAATTCAGTGCACCAACACCTGCAATCAAATAAACCTCATGTACTCGCTCTCTGTGAAACTAAGGTCAGTTCATCGACCAGCACAGTAAACTATCCTGGGTACGATTCTATTCCCGATTTAGGCGTAACTTTGGAATCTGTCTTTATGTCAGAAGCGACCTCTCTCGCCAACGAGAAGAGGCTCTGGAGCCCCCCAACTTTGATGTTATGTGGTTAAAAATAACGACTCAACCAACCACAAGGTTCATCTGTATCCTCTATCGACCAACAAGTGATACTAACTTTAGAACACTTTTCGCTTCTCTTGCAGACACCATCGATCATTTACAAATTAACTATCCAAATGCCGAAATTGCCATCATGGGCGACTTTAATGTCCACAACATCAACTGGCTTAAATATTCAAATACTACCGATGAACAAGGTCGTGAAGCCGAATCATTTTCAATCAGTTGTGGCTTGACTCAGCTTATTGATGAACCAACACGGATCCCTGATCGAGACGGAGAGTTCGCCAGTCTTCTTGATCTGTTTTTGACCACCAATCCGGAGACTTACACGGTCAGCGTAAATCCGCCGTTAGGTTCTTCCGACCATAGACTACTTTCGACATCGAGTATTCTACCAATCAGTGATAGAGAGGTGCCCAAACCGCGCAAGATTTGGCACTACAAATCTGCTGAATGGGAAGATCTCATGGAATATTTTCGAACTTTCCCTTGGTTGGACGTTTGTTCTCGATCCGACGACCCATCTGACTGCGACAGGGAGGTTTCCGATATTATTTTGGCCGGTATGGAGGCTTTCATCCCTTTTTCGAAGAAATGCCCTTCCAACGGCAAGCCTTGGTTTGACCTAAAATGCAAAGAAGCTGTTGCTTCTAAACATCTTGCATACCGACAGTGGCGTGAAGATCCTAACACCATAAATCGTAACATCTTTGTTTGTGCCAGGAACAGATGCAAAGAAATTATCGACGAAACCATGGAGGTACACAATCAACGGATTAGAAACAAACTTCTCGCTTGTCCCGGCAATTCCAGGTCCTTTTGGTCAGTCGCTAAGGCAGTTAGTCAGAATTTCACCAAATCCACCATACCACCACTCACACGGCCAGGTAATTCTATTGCAACGACACCTGTTGAGAAAGCGAACTTGTTGGTTGAACTCTTTGCTTCACATTCTACTGTCGATTTCCAAGGAAAAACACCACCTACTATTCCCATAGTGCAGTCAAGGATGCCCGATATTGTCTTCAGACAGCGTATCATAAAACGTATTTTGATGAAGCTAGACACCAAAAAGGCTTCTGGCGCTGACGGAATACCTGCCATAGTTCTCAAGAACTGTGCGAGGGAACTAACACCAGTTTTCTGTAGACTTTTCAACCTATCCTACAGAAGGGAATATTTCCTTCCGGCTGGAAATGTGCCACAGTTCAGCCGATACCTAAAAAAGGCAAGAAGACCTTGCCAAATAACTACCGACCAATCACACTACTCTCAATAATATCGAAAGTCATGGAAAAGGCTATCAATCAGCATCTTCTAAAACATCTTGAAGGATTCAACATTATTAGTGATCACCAATATGGCTTTCGTAAAAATAGATCAACAGGAGATCTTCTGACTTATGTAACACATGTTTGGAACAACGCAATTGAACACTTTGGAGAATCTCGAGCGGTTGCTCTTGACATATCCAAGGCATTTGACCGTGTTTGGCACGATGGGCTGTTGGCTAAGTTACGTTCTTATGGTATGTCTGAAAAGTTCTGTTTGTGGCTCTCATGTTTCCTCAGAGAGCGTTCTTTACGAGTGGCAGTCGACGGATTTCTTTCTAACACCTTCACTATCAACGCCGGTGTGCCCCAAGGTTCCATACTATCTCCTACTCTCTTCCTTATTTATATTAACGATCTGCTGGAAAAGACCGAGAATCCAATTTACAGCTTTGCAGATGACAGTACACTTATCTCTTCATTCACTTTGAATGCTCGGACATCGACTACTCAGACGAATATCCGCAGACAGCAGGAAGTCATTCAACTTAACAAAGACCTGGAAGAAATTCTATCTTGGGGTGACAGTAACCAAGTGGAATTTAACGCTACAAAAACCCAGGCGGCAGTTTTTTCTAAAAAAGTTAACGTTGCAGAACCCGACATAGTTATATCGGGGCACTCCATCCCTCTAACATCGTCACTCAATCTGTCAGGCGTTAATTTGGGGAGCAAGGAGAGCTTCTCAAAAGTTGGGAATATTGTTTCGAACCAGAAAGCTTTACACTCCACAACAACTGTTAATTCTTTACAAAGCTCAAATTCGACCAACTATGGAATACTGCTCCCATGTTTGGAGCTCCGCTCCCAAACATACACTGCATTTGTTGGATTCTATCCAGAGAAGAGCTGTTCGTCTGATTGGACACCCGGACCTGACCGACGGCCTTGATTCGCTGGAACATCGAAGAACGGTTGGCGACTTGAGCCTATTCTACAAGTACTTTCATGGAAAGTGTTCGAAGGATGTGGCCCGCTTAATTCCTCCCAGAGCGGTGCATGTTAGGAGTACACGTCGCGCTAATACTTCGCATTCGTATGAGGTTCAGTTTGTTACTTCTCGTACAACGCTTTTCAAACAGTCTTTTATATGGAGAACATCATACCTTTGGAATAGTTTGCCCAGGACTGTGTTTCCCATCGAGTACAATCTACAGCGATTTAAGAACAACGTGAATCGCTTTCTCCGCACACGTATCGCTCCTGTAGCGCTTTAGGGATTTCCCTGTAGCACGTGTGCTAGACCCATAAAAAAAAAAAAAAACGTTCTTCGATGTTCCAGCGGATCAAGGTCGCCGGTCAGTTCCGGGTCTCTAATCAGACGAACAGCTCTTCTCTGAGCAGAATCCAACAAATGCAGTGTATGTTTGGGAGCGGAGCTCCAAACATGGGAGCAGTATACCGTAGTTGGTCGAATTTGGGCTTTGTAAAGAATTAACAGTTGTTGTGGGGTGTAAAGCTTTCTGGTTCGAAATAATAGTCCCAACTTTTGAGCAGCTCTCCTTGCTATGCCTGCAACATGTCCATGCCAAACAAATACCACCGAGTCGTGCTGCTATACCGTATGTCCAAACAGTTCACGGACTGATTTTTTTCCCGGCCTTTAAGCAGCGCCATCTTGTAAACAACAGTAAAAGCTTGAACTCACATCTATAAATAACACGTTTGTATTCCACCATCCAGTTGCGATTAGTCAATGCTGAGTAGAAGACGTACAAACTGTACGTGTCGTAGTCGTCGTGTCACAGAAGTGTGATGGAGTAACTGGGTAAAACAGCTATGTAGACATTTGAATCTTTGAAAAAAAGCTTAGGGTGATGATTGTTTATAACGTTCACAAGTGTTTGAGTAGTTAAAATGCTTTAAGAATGACGGGAGTTGCTCGAGGATGATGCAAGGTCGGGGCGTCCTACTACAAGTTAGGCCGATGCAAATGTTGTAAAAATTCCTCATCTTCTGATTGTCGAATCGTGGTCCGAAAGACTTCACTTTCACGAACGTAAGATTCAAACAAGACGTAAAGAACATTTACCATAGCTCATTGAAGGTAACGTAGTTCAGAAAAATAGGCGGCCGTAGCGGAGTGAATAAGGTGTCTGCCTTCTACGCCGGAGATCTGAGTTCAAATTTCGGCTCGGAAAATTAGAAATTAAAAAAAAGCTTTACAGCGTTCATGAAGGCAATGTCAAACCACCCATAGTATCATGCCTAGTAAAGCCCTCTCACTTTGGCCGGTCGGGACTGGCATTAAACTGTATATTCTCTTTGTCTGTGGAACACTTAAACAAGCACCAACCACAGGCAAAAGGTGGGGGGTCGTCTAAGTCCCTATCGCTTCAAGAAGAAGATCCGAAAAATAAAGTTTGCCAAATGTGCCCCTGAATATAATCATACAGTCTTCTTCTTCTTCTTCAGCCCGTCGCCATACACTCCATCCCTTTCCATGCTCTGCGGTTCTAAGCAAGTTCCGCATGCTGCTTTATATCATCCCGCTCTCGGAGTTGGGGACGTCCTGCGCTCCGTGCAGATATTCCTGGACGCCAACATAGAAGCTGCTTTGTCCATTTATCGTTAGGACCTCGAGCGATATGTCCCGCCCACTGCCATTTTAGTCTTGCTGTTCTCTCAATCACATCGGTGACCCCAATCCTGGCTCTGATGTCCTCATTTCTTACTCGGTTCCTTAGGCTAATGCCAAGCATCGTTCTCTCCATCGACCTCTGCGTTGTTTTCAACTTGTTACCACTTCTCTGAGACAAAGTCACTGTCTCAATACCCTAAGTCGTCACTGGCAGTATGCACGTATCAAATACTCTCCTCCTCAGGTTGATGGGCAATCTGGTATTCTTCAGAATATGACTCAACTTTCCGAATGCAGCCCGGCTAAGCCTACTCTTCGGCCGATCTCCGAAGCTTGGTTCCGCTGTCCAGGTGCCATCCTATGTTCCATATATACATATCATTTATCACCTCTATGTTTGCATTGTCAACATAAACTCGATCAGGAGCCGGTGCCATTATCTTAGTTTTGTCAACGTTCACAAACAAAACTCTTTGATGCATCATTTAATTGGTCAAAATCGTAACTTATCCGCATTAAGTCGTCGGCAAAACGAAGATGATTAAGAGAAGTTCCGTCTATACAGATTCATTTTACGTTCCACTCAAATTCCTTAAACGCATACTCCAGTGCCAGGGTAAAAAGTTTTGGAGAGATTGAATCTCCTTGCCGGACTCTTTCTACAACTATTGGTTCCGTTCGCCAGCCATCATTTATGGTGACATGCAGGTTCGCGTTTTCATAGATACTCTGGATCAGTGTAGAGTATCTGGAATCAATCATACAGTAATATTAGATAATTTACCTGTTCGTCCCAGTTCTTTGTACGGGTTACTCGACTGGAGCTAAACCTCCGTTTGTGATTGGTCGGTTCCCCTCAAGTAAATCACAATTTTCGTATAAGTAGTCTAGTATTTAATCTTAAATTTAGTCAATCAACGTTCTTGCTAATGCTAACATGATTAGTCTAACCCATGTTCATGTTCTATGTGTACAAAATATTTATTTTTATCTTTATTTTCTAAGAAAAAAAATCTTAACGACTGCAGGTTTTGCCCATACCAATTATACTTAAACATAAATAACTGCCAATTACGGTAAAACTATTCGTGAAAAATAGGAAATTGTTTGCATTACTCTTTACACCATTTAAGATATGATATATTACGTCTATCCAAGTTATGAAAACCACTTCGTGTTTTCGCAGTATATATCATCAAGCTTAACAAATCAACGATATACTAAAATATGCAATAGAATGAAAGAAAATAAAAGACAAAATGTTCTTTTATGACTACTTTACATAAAGATAAAATATACTTACAGTCAAAATATCGTTCATCTCATTTAAAATGATACATAGGCATGAGGAATTTAAAAATAATATAATATACACGGTGGTGTGTTCAACTTCAATTTTAATTTGGAACTAGAATATTAAACACTTCGTATACATGCAAATCTATAATACATATACTCGTAAAATGCAACGTCTCCTGTCTGTCTCTGTCCGTTAGTGCGCTTATCACTGGAGAACCTCTTATCCGATTTGCGTGCTTTATATATATATATATATATATATATATATATATATATATATATAATGCAACGTCTTTATGTCTGTTTGTCCGTTGGTGCGCTTATTACGCGAGAACAACTTATCCAATTCACGTGTTTTTTCTTAATTCATACATATGTTCTTTGGCCAAGTTATATAATAATAATAATCTATATAATACATATAACAAGCAACGTCTCTTTGTCTCTCTGTCTGTCCGTTACTGCGCTTATCATTCGAGAACCACTTATCCGATTTACGTGTTTTTTTTTAACCCGTGCATGGATTCTCTGGTTAGGTTATAGGATATATTTTATAACGTTAGGTAGCATAAGGAATGAGCAGTGACGATAAAAGAGAATGAAGTCGGAAAAAAGTTTCCCTTGCAATACACAGCCTAAACTATTAAATATGGAACAATATTATGTAGCAGAGAATATCTATAATCTATAATATATATAAAATACAATGTCTCTCTTTCTGTCTGTCTGTCCATTAGTGCGTTTATCAAGCGAGAACCACTTATCCGATTTACGTGTCTTTTTTTAAATTCATACATATATTCTTTGGCCAGGTTATATAATAATAATAATCTATAATATATATATATATATATATATATATATATATATATATATATATATATATATATATATATATATATATATAAATAAAATGCAACGTCTCTCTGTGTCTGTCCGTTAGTGCGCTTATCACTCGATAACCACTTATCCGAATTACGTGTTTTATTTTTTAATTCATACATTTGTTCTCTGGCCAGGTTATCTATAATCTTATATCTATAATATATATAAAATGCAACGGCTCTCTGTCTGTCTGTCCGTCCGTTAGTGCATTACGTGTTTTTTTTTTAAACATACGTATGTTCTTTGGCCAGGTTAGAGGATATATTTTATTACGTTAGGTGACATAAGGAATAAGCAGTGACGATAATAGTGAATCAAGTCGGGAGAAAAATTGGCCGCTAGCGCGTACTCTTGCAATACACTGCCTAAACTATTAAATATGGAACAATATCATGTTGCAAATAATATAATATATATAAAATGTAACGTCTCTCTGTCTGTCTGTCTGTCCATTAGTGCGCTTATCACTTGAGAACCACTTATCCGATTTACGTGTTTTAATAAATTTATACATATGTTCTATATAATTCGATATAAGCCTAGATAATGGGAGATAAGGTGGTATAATGGGAGATAAGTATAAATAATGGGAGATAAGGAGAAATAATGGGAGATAAGCAGAGATAAGTCGAGATAAGCTTAGATAATTAGAGATAAGGTGAGATAATGGAAGATAAGGAGAAAAATGTAATGTATATATATATATATATATATATATATATATATATATATATATATATATATACACACGCAAGTCGATTTGTGTTTTTCGCTCAGCAATGGTTTCTTGATTATACCCCGACACTTTAAATCGTTAGCCCGAAGAAAATTGCGAATTATTTCATGCTATATATCCAAACCTCTCTTAGTTTTTGCGCCTCTTAGCGTAAATTTAATTAAGAATTTCAGGAAAACATGTTAATAATCATTTTTCCGTCCTTGTCCGACATTTTTCCTCTCGAACCACGTTCTCGTAGATTATCAACATTTTTTAACTTAGCGTATCGTTTCACCCACTTGCTAATGAATGTCTTCGACTTGCTCATATACTTAGCAGCTGCTGTAAGCGTCATTTTCGGACCTTTCGGATGATTACATAGGATCACAGCCTCGATATTGAATTTAACCATAAATAAAGTGAGAAATGAATCCCTTTCCCCAAAGCATTGTTTTCAGGGGTGCCAGTAATAACCCCGAAAACAAGGAATTTCTTTTAACGACTACGAGTTATAGTCGACATGATTTTACTTGACCGACTGTACAGATTCTTCCAAGTAAAGCTTCGGAATTAGTCTAGTTTTTCACAAAGAAAACTATGACCAGTGTTTATGCATAACAAGTTACACTGGCTATTATAATATTTCAGTTATGAAAGGCATTTACTCGCAATACATACAAACAAGCTGAAGAAATCAGCGATTTATTAAAACATGAATAGAAGCAAAGAGAACAAGATAAGCCGTACTTTGCGGCTACTTTATACAATGTCAAAGTACCTCTAAAGGTCGCTTTGCCGTAACAGAATAATTCAAAATTTTTTGCACCAACTCCGACAGGGCTATTAATCTAGTACCTGGTCGTACGGTGCAAAGATATCTTTGCAGATAGTACGTGGTTGTAATAAGGTACATAGTAGATATCAACCATATCTTGTTCCACTTATAAGGAAGTTAAAGTGGTCAAAGAATAATAAATTTCAAGTAACTTAATACGTGAGGACTCTATTTGAGTACGAGCTGAAAGCAAAATACGATATTAGTATGATGGACGTACCGAATACAAAGAGTTTTTAATGTATCTAAATAGCAACATACATGGTGGAAAGATAAGAAAGGCCTCCGGCTATATCTCGGGAATCGTTTGTGACTTACAGTCTTGAAATAAAAATGTTATAGTAAGAAAGTGATCAATATAAATCGTTAGAAATTATGTTTGTAGATCTACCGAGTTTTCTTTCTTTTTCTTTTTACTACTGATCTAAACAGTGATTTCAGCCTTCGACCTGCACTATTTTGTCTGTATTTTTGTTTTAAATTTTTTGCCTTAACACATAAAACAGATAGTAGAAAGAAGAGACATCAGTTTACACCAATATTTACCAGTATGGTTTGCGCTAATCCAATTCAAGAAAGTTGTTCAAATATGAGGCGTTGCGGATAGTAAGGGCGAACTCAACATTGGGTCAAATTTTTTTTTTTATATAATTCTATTTTATAGTACTTTTCCTACATCACATACCGGTCTAATTGTTGAGTTCGCCCTTGCTTCGCCTTCAAATTTCAGTATCAAATAAATGAAAAATTTCGAACAGGCGATAGCCGGGCGGGGTAGTAAGGGCGAACTCAACAATTTCGCGCGGAGCAACCGCCGGTATTGCGTCACTAAATGAGGTTTACTTGAAATTTTACGCTTTCTGCGTGTTAGTTCAAGTTAATTTTGAAGTTAATACGTTTATGTTTTGTTTGGTTTTGTTGCTTCTTTTTTTAAGAAAAGTATGGCGCAACCTGGACCTTCTAGTAGTGAAGTAAGTGTACAACATTTAGATGGTATTGCTGTGTCGGGTTATTCGCGAAAGAGACCTGCTAAGATGAATGATTGGCAAAAAAACGAGTGTAAGTTGAAACGAAATTCAGGAAGTGCTTACATTTCAAGAAATAACAAAAGGCACGTTGTTGCCCGCAAAATTGGACCTCCTTGCAAGTGTGGATGTTTCGAGAAAATAGGCGCTGAACTGGTCACCAATATTTTTGACTCTTTTTGGCAAATTGGAAACTATGATCTACAGAATGCTTACTTATCAAAATTGTTGATCTGCAATGATGTAAAAAGATCTTACGTAAAGGGGCGTCCAAGTCGTACCCTGAGACGCATTCAATATAATGTGACTGTTGATCACGCTAATCGTGAAGTTTGTCGTACTGCGTTTTATAACATTCATGGCATCTCTGAAAAGCGCGTTCGAGTCGTACTTGACAAAACCAGCAGAACTGGAACTGTTACAACGGATCAAAGGGGGAGGTGTGAACCCGCGAAGAAAATAGGAAATGACGATCTTTCTAAAGTAAAAGAACACATCATGTCACTACCTACTGTCACCAGTCATTACAGTCGCGCCAAAAGCCCTCATCGAAAATACTTACCTGTTGGACTTAATATTAAAAAGCTCTATTCTCTTTACAATGAATGGCTTACGGAAAATTACCCTGGTTACAGCCCGGTAAATCAGCACTATTATCGTGATACGTTTAATATGCAGTTCAATATTGATTTTGAGCCCCCAAAAAGTGACACCTGTAATTATTGCGATAAAGTAGACATAAAAATTAAAAGTAGTCAAATGCACGATTCCGAAAATGTTGCTGAAATCGAGAATCATAAACAAGAGAAGGAGTTACATCTGACCCGTGCAAAAGCTGCTCAGTCTCTTCTTAAGGGATTAAGGAGTAATGCCGATGACTCTTTTCTGGTCATAGCTTTTGATCTGCAGCAGGCTTTGCCAACCCCAAAGCCGACTACTGGGATTCAGTATTACAAAAGGAAGCTATGGACCTATAACTTTTGTATTCGTAATGTAAAAACCGGTTTTTCAACGATGTACCTTTGGGATGAAAGTACAGGGAGGCGTGGATCATGTGAGATTGCAAGTTGCTTGTACGATTATTTGTGTAAAGTTGATGTTAATGTTAAAAAAGTTATTATGTTCAGTGATAACTGTTCTGGACAGAACAAGAATTTAAATCTTGTTTTGGCAAATCTATACTTTATACACAAAGACCAGTTCACTGAAATTAAACACTATTTTATGATACCTGGGCACTCATACCCTCCCTGTGATAGGGATTTTGGGAACATTGAGAGAGAAATACGGAATAGCACTGTGTATACCATGGATCACTATAAGTTAATGATTGAAAGCTGTTGCCGAAAAAACCAGTTTTGCGTTTTCCAACTTAGACAGGACATGATTTTCAATTTCTCTAATTTTCAAAAGAAAATTACTAAAATGCAGATGGCTGGTGCTAAGTTTAAAGATGGAAAGATCTTTGAATTTACAAATAACTTTAAGCAAGGTTTCTACATTCATTCTGCCTACAATTTGGATGTCAAAACGGCAGTCAAACTACAAAAAGGCAAGATGAAAAACTATGATCCTGATCATTTTCATTTGGCCAGTGAAACACTGACGAGACTTTACAGTGCTCCCATTAAAATACCAGCCCCCAAATTAAAGGACATTCAGGACTTGTTACCGTATGTTCCCCTACCTTGGAGTCGGTACTTTACTAACATTATAGCCTCTCAAGACGCAGCAACGAATAAGAGCACCGAAAATGAAGATGTTATGGACGATGACCAAATAGATTACAACTGAACTTGGCTAATTATTTGTTTCTTTTCTTTAGTTTTTTTTATGTTAGTTTCAATACCATATTTCCACTGTTTTGTATGTTGTATCAAGTAACTATTTTGTAATAACAAAACCTTTAATTAAAACAATAACCTTAAAATTAAATAAAATGTGTTCAAAATTTTTAATACCGGTCTAATTTTTTCCCAGGTATTGCCAATTTTAGGTGATAGTGTAGCATCAGAAACGAACAGTAAAATATGAAAAAAAAATACACAAATAAATATTTAAAAAACATTTAAAAATTCACGGAATACACTATTCTACTTAAGTAAATAATAAAAAGCTAATAAATTATAAATAAATAATAAAAACCTAATTTTGCCAATATTTTGTTGAGTTCGCCATTTAGATTTTTCTATAAATTCAATTTTTTCGAAACTTCATTTTGTTGAGTTCGCCCTTACTATCCGCAACGCCTCATATGTACCATTTGACTTTCAATCACTCTTGTCTTTGCTACCTCGCAGTGGTGGGCCTGTACGTTGCGGCCTGCCTGTACTTAATCCTTAGGCATATTCTTCTTTCTTAGCTTGCATTAATCCACTCCTGAATATAGGCCTCTTCCAAAACGTTCCATGCCCTTCTATCCATTGCAACTTGTGTTCAGTTCGTTCCTGCAATCCTCTGGATGTCGTCTCGCTATCGCTTTTGTGGTCTTCCCACACTTCTCTTGGTCTCCCTTCGTCTCCATGTTAACAATTTATTAGTCCATCTATTCGGATCTTGTCTCGCAATGTGACCCGGCCATTGCCATTTTAGCCGTGCTGTTTGTTCCAATACATCTGGTACTTTTGTTCTTTCTCAGATATCTTGGTTTCTGATTCGGTCTCTAACGCTTATTCCAGGCATGGCTCTTTCCATTGCTCTTTGAGTGGTTTGGAGCTTGTTAGCTGACTTGCGAATCAGTGACGTAGTTCCGAGACCATAAGTGTGAATAGGCAATATACAACCATTAAAGACTTTCCTTTTAAGAATTATTGGGATAACTGGTGACTTCGTTATATGTCCCAGTTTACCGAATGTTGCCAATCCAAGACTTGTTCGTCTGGAGATTTCCGCATCTTGGTTCTCTTTTCCCAATTGGACCTTGTGTCCTAAATATATGTACGAGGGCACTTTTTCGAGCAATTAGTTGGCAATAGCCACATCTTCGTCTCGAGGATTCATTACTTTAGTTTTATTTGCGTTAATTTCTAGTCCACCCTTTAAGGAAGCCTCATGGAGTTCTTGCAACATGATTCGAAGATTCTCTGCTGTTTCGCTAATAATAACAATGTCATCTGCGAACATGAAGTGGTTGAGTCGTACGCCATCTACGTTAAGTCCTTTGTCATGCTAGTTCAGATTTTTAAACACATCTTCCAGCGCTAAGGTGAACAGTTTGGGTGGTTTGGGCGTTCTCGTCAATGGTTATGCAGCGATGCGATATATATATATATATATATATATATATATATATATATATATATATATATATATATATAAACATATATATATATATATATATATATATATATATATATATATATATAAACATATATATATATATATATATATATATATATATATATATATATATATATATATATATATATATATATATATACAGTCCCTGGCTAAATTATTAGACGCACTGCAAGATTTCATGTAAAATATTAATTACCGAGTGATATTGTACCTTTTTATTATTTTAAATTGATTTGTTTTTTATTTTTATATTATTCAATCAATTACCTATTTATTTGACATAAATAAAACAGCATTAATTTAGAAAGGCATAACTTTATTAAGTTTTAAAGAAAAGTGAAATTAATGTTAGTAAAAGTCAATATTTAGTTGAGCCACCTTTAGCCGCTATCAAAGCTTTAATTCTGCGCGGCATGCTATCAATGCAAGATTGTACTGCCTCCTGCATTTAAGGATGATGATTCCACACATGAATAATCTTTTCTAGGAGCTGGGTTTTGTTGGTAATCACATCTTTAGCCACTTCTCTTTTCATCAGCTCCCACACATTTTCAATGGGGTTCATATCAGGGCCAATCCAACAGAGGGATATTTTTTTCTGCCAAAAAAGCTTTAACAGACCGAGCAGTGTGGCAGGGAGCTCCATCTTGCATGAAAGTGAATGGTTCCCCATTTGGAAACCATTCTCTGAGCTGCGGAATCAACCGATTTTGTAATACTTCTTTGTACTGATCTTGCCTCATTATTCCTTTGACGACGTACAGACGTCCAGTGCCCTTGCCGCTGATGACTGACCAAATCATCTCTTTGGTGGGATGTTTTAACCGTCGGGACGACACAATCAGGATGAAACTTTTCTCCATGACGACGACGCACATACTGAGCTTTATTCTGCAAAATTTCGAATGTGCTTTCGTCACTGAAGCAGACCTGTCAAAAATAGGAAAAATATATAAACTTCCATGTTTATTTGCTTTATTTAACTGAAAATGATAATAATGTATCAATTATTGATTAAATTGCTGTATCTTACCGATCTCCAGAAGTCCACATCTTTGTCTTGCCATTGTTTGGCCCACTTCAGGTGCTTCGCTTTCATTGCAGCTGTTAACTTGGGCTTCCTGGCGGGGCGACAGGCCTTAAAATCTAATTCTTTCAATTTTCTTCGAACAGTGCGCTCAGAAGCATTTATGCTAGCATCCTGGAGTTGTGATTTTATTACCTTTGTGGTAGCAAATCTGTTTTCTACACAAATTTTCTTCAAACATCTCTCTGACCGTGGAGTGAAAATTGGTTTTCTACTGCATCTTTTCTTTCTTTTCGGGCTTAATTCCTTCCCTGGCTCAATTTTCTTTTTTATGCGTCTAGCTTCAGAAACCTCCAATCTTCGTGATATTTCTCGGTTTGTAAATGTTTTCGCAATCACAAGGGCCTTCACTTCAGCTTTTTTACGTGATGAAAGATCGCCTTTTCTACCCATAATGAAAATAGTCCAATTACTTTTTTAAAACACTGCATACAAAATAAACTAATAACTGAATAGTATAAAACTGTTAAACAAACAATCACAGTCCATAAAGCCACAGAATCACGTCCGTACCTGACTCGATTCCGATCGCGATTTATACAGGTTTGTACTTATTTACGTTCATGTATCACTTTGTCAACACAGTATTGCCATATGTTAAAAATAAATACAAATATGTAGTCTACAACAATTCTTTTAAATAAAAATCAATAATATTGTAGTTTAAATATACCATTATTGCATAAAAAACTCTTAAGAAACATAAAATTACTAAAAAAAATACAGTGCGTCTAATAATTTGGCCAGGGACTGTATATATATATATATATATATATATATATATATATATATATATATATATATATATATATATATATATATATATATAAAAGACAGGAGTAGTCGCGACTGACTAATTAAGAAAAATATATCCTCAATTTAGTGGGGCTGCAGTTTGTATTTAAATATTTATGGCCTTGGGTAGTAAAACAACCTTTTTTGTTAGTCGAATTTTCGAAATTATATTTATTTCTTCTTCAGTACATCTGGAAAGACAAAATTTTCCTTTTTCTTTATACTGTTAAGTGAAAAATTACTTTTTTAAGTACATTCATATGATTGAAAAAAACAAAAAAAGAAAGAAGGCATGAGAAAAAAGAAAAATGATTGACTCACCAAAGTGGTTTTTTATAGCAAAACAAGCAGTCATTAGCACAAAGGGATATTCCCCAATATACTGTTGTTAACTACATAATATTATAATTAAAAGGAAAAAATACAAAACGGCCAAAATGGCTGGCTTTGGTACTCTCTGCTAATCCCGTAAACCAGTAAATTAACAAAAAATTATCAATTTTTTGGCGGTAGAGATGGAGTCTGATAGACCGATATAACTTTTATGTGGTAGAGAAAGATCGAAGATATTGATTCGTTTCGATCTGAGATATGCTTGCAGTTGAAAAATTATTTAAATGGCAAATAGTATAATGAATAAAGATAGAAATAGTCGTTGAGAATGTAGATTTTATGGGGGATAACAGAAAGAAACAATGCATTACAGTTTTCGGAAAATAAAATATAAAATAATAGAATAATTGGATGGAAAAAAACATTTTGTCCATGTGTTATTCGTCTGGTGCAGGACGATCTGTTAGTGATTGGTATTTTTTTAATTCTAATTTGAGGATGTAACTGTATATGGAACTGAGTCCCTGGGTGTCACTCTTTTTATTCAGGGCGTAGAGTTCTCGGTTAATATGGGCCATTTCTAAGAAAACTCGTTTGTAGTAAGAATCGATCCAGGACCTCAGTCTCATCCCAGTTCATCCGATGGTCATTGTTAATGACATGTTATGCTAAAGCACAAGATTGTACAATACGTCTGCAGTAACTTTTGTGTGATGTAATCCTATCCTTCAAATTTCCGGAGGTTTGACCTATGTACACCTTATTACAATTTGAATGAGTTTTGGTTTTGGTGTACAGTTTAGAAATAGTTTTAATTTGTGGTTTAGCAATTTTGAAACCAAACGGTTTGAAAATATTAATAAGTCTATCAGTAAAATTGTCAATATAACATAAGGAAGAGAGAAATAAAAATTTTGATTTATATATATATATATATATATATATATATATATATATATATATATATATACGAGGCTGGTTTGAAAAGTCCGTGCAAAAATAAAAGCTACTTATGTGTTTGGGGTAAACCTTTTTTATTTTTCGACATAGTCTCCTTTTAGGCTTATACACTTCGTCCAACGATGTTTTAGTTTGTTGATCCCTTCCGAATAATATGATTTGTCCAAGTCTGCAAAATATCCATTAGTGTCTGCAATCACCTCTTCGTTTGAATAAAATCTTTGTCCCGCCAGCCATTTCTTCAAATTGTGGAACAAATAGTAGTCCAAGTCTGGAGAATAGGGGAGATGTGAAACGAGTTGGAATCCTATTTCCATTAATTTTGCGACCACAACTGCTGAGGTGTGTGCTGGTGCGTTGTCGTAATGGAAAAGGATTTTCTTGTGGGCTAATCGCGGGCGTTTTTCTTGCAGCTCGGTTTTCAAACGGTCCAATAACGATGAATAATATTCACCTGTAATAGTTTTACCCTTTTCCAGATAGTCGATGGGGATTATTCCTTGCGAATCCCAAAAGACAGTCGCCATAACCTTTCCGGCCGAAGGAACGATCTTCGCCTTTTTTGGTGCAGATTCCCCCTTGGTAACCTATTGTTTAGATTGTCGTTTGGTCTCAGGAGTATAGTAATGTATCCATGTTTCATCCACAGTGACGAAACGACGCTTAAAGTCCTCCGGATTCTTCTGGAACAGCTGCAAACCATCCTTGCAACACTTCACACGATTCCGTTTTTGGTCAAGCGTGAGCAATCGCGGCACTCATCTTGCGGATAGCTTTCTCATGTCCAAATGTTTATGCAAAATATTATGTACCCGTTCAGTCGAGATGCCCACAGCACTAGCAATCTCACGCACCTTAACTCTTCTGTCATCCATCACCATATCATGGATTTGATCAATGATTTCTGGAGTTGTAACCTCCACACGCCGTCCAGAATGTTCAGCGTCACTTGTGCCCATATGGCCAGTCCGAAAATTTTGAAACCACTTATAAACTGTTCTAATCGAAGGTGCAGAGTCACCATAATGTTTATCAAGCTTCTCTTTAGTCTACTGAGGCGTTTTGCCTTTCATAAAGTAATGTTTAATCATCACACGAAATTCTTTTTCGTCCATTTCTTGAAAATCACTCGACTTCCTTGATTCACACGAATGCCAAACACAAAGAAATAGACCAATATAGCTGAAACTTGGTGTGCGTTCATTCAAGAGATGCTACTAACTAAACATGACCTCGATACGCGCCGGTGGTGCCATCTCTCGGACTTTGCACGGACTTTTCAAACCAGCCTCGTATATATATATATATATATATATATATATATATATATATATATATATATATATATATATACACACATATACAGGGTGCGGCGCCAAAATCCGAACAAAATTCAATTGAATTAATTTCCCGCCGTTGGCCGATTGGCGTTCAAATAGTTTGGCGCATGTACTAAGCATTCATAACCTCGAAACAGTCGCAATGTTGAAACCAAGTGCGAAGTATAATCGAAGAGACGCGATTATCGAATGTGTTCGCGCTGGGCGCTTAGCGACAGAAATCCTTCGATTCTTCGGGTACCCTAGATCGACGGCGTATGATGTTGTCGCGAAGTATAACGAGTCGGAGAAGTCCAACAACAGTTTTGCAACTCCGGCAAGGAAAAAATTGGTTGTAGGACAACGTCGACATGTTTTGGTCCAAAGAATATTGGCCTCCCAAGAGCCCAGATTTAAATCCTTTGGACTTCTATGTATGGAGCGTGGTTGAAAGGGTCACTAACAAGTTCAGACATCCAAACGTCGCATCATTGAGAGCTGCTACTGAAGCGGCATTCGCCGATATAAACCGTGACTCATTAAAACGGACCTGCGATCGCTTCAGACCGAGAATGGAGGCGATTATTCAAGAAGAAGGGGGTTATATTGAGTAAATGTGTTCTTTATGACCTAAAAAACAATTTAGTAAAAAAAAACATTATAAACTGTTTCAAAAAAATGTTTAATTTTTCCGGATTTTGGCGCCGCACCCTATATATATATATATATATATATATATATATATATATATATATATATATATATATATATATATATACGAGGCTGGTTTGAAAAGTCCGTGCAAAGTCCGAGAGATGGCACCACCGGCGCGTATCGAGGTCATGTTTAGTTAGTAGCATCTCTTGAATGAACGCACACCAAGTTTCAGCCATATTGATCTATTTCTTTGTGTTTGGCATTCGTGTGAATCAAGGAAGTCGAGTGATTTTCAAGAAATGGACGAAAAAGAATTTCGTTGTGGTGATTAAACATTACTTTATGAAAGGCAAAACGCCTCAGGAGACTAAAGAGAAGCTTGATAAACATTATGGTGACTCTGCACCTTCGATTAGAACAGTTTATAAGTGGTTTCAAAATTTTCGGACTGGCCATATGGGCACAAGTGACGCTGAACGTTCTGGACGGCCTGTGGAGGTTACGACTCCAGAAATCATTGATCAAATCCATGATATGGTGATGGATGACAGAAGAGTTAAGGTGCGTGAGATTGCTAGTGTTGCAAGGATGGTTTGCAGCTGTTCCAGAAGAATCCGGAGGACTTTAAGCGTCGTTTCGTCACTGTGGATGAAACATGGATACATTACTATACTCCTGAGACCAAACAACAATCTAACCAATGGGTTACCAAGGGGGAATCTGCACCAAAAAAGGCGAAGACCGTTCCTGCGGCCGGAAAGGTTATGACGACTGTCTTTTGGGATTCGCAAGGGATAATCCTCATCGACTATCTGGAAAAGGGTAAAACTATTACAGGTGAATATTATTCATCGTTATTGGACCGTTTGAAAACCGAGCTGCAAGAAAAACGCCCGCGATTGGCCCACAAGAAAGTCCTTTTCCATCACGACAACGCACCAGCACACACCTCAGCAGTTGTGGTCGCAAAATTAATGGAAATAGGATTCCAACTCGTTTCACATCCCCCCTACTCTCCAGATTTGACTCCTTCGGACTACTATTTGTTCCCCAATTTGAAGAAATGGCTGGCGGGACAAAGATTTTATTCAAACGAGGAGGTGATTGCAGACACTAATGGATATTTTGCAGACTTGGACAAATCCTATTATTCGGAAGAGATCAACAAACTAGAACATCGTTGGACGAAGTGTATAAGCCTGAAAGGAGACTATGTCGAAAAATAAAAAAGGTTTAGCCCAAACACATAAGTAGTTTTTATTTTAACACGGACTTTTCAAACCAGCCTCGTATATATATATATATATATATAATATATATATATATATATATATATATATATATATACATATATATATATATATATATATATATATATATATATATATATATATATATATATATATATGTTGTAACATTTATTTTTTCTTAGATTTTAAGATCAAGTTACGACACTGTTTTTTCTTTTTGTAATTTACTTTTTATTACATTTTTATATTTGATTAGGCAGTGATTTAAATTTTTGAACAGTGTAACTCAACCGTGTATACCGTGTTGCTGACCTAACTTATTTAGTTTGCGTTGATTTTGCGTCCCGGAAGTGGGCCATTTTAAAGACTTCACTTTGAAGAAGGGGCAAAAGATATATAAAGGGCCAGATGGAATTTTTAAGGGCATTTTCCTCCGAGATGCAGTAACGGCTTTTTCCGCCAGTATGCCATAGTGTCTTTTTTCCTCCAGCATGCCGTAGTGGCTTTTTTCTTTTGTCATGCTGTAGTGCAGTAACGGCTTTTTTTATCCCCAAGTGGGTGTTGTTTAGGGATCTCAAGTTTGATGCCTTTTTCCAATCTTAAAATATTCTGTTCATCCTAAGGCATTTCAGGTCAAAAAGTAATTAGCTATCCAAATGAGACTAGGAGAGTGGTGGTTGAGACAATATTTTGATGAGAATCTCACCAGGAGAGGTCAAGCAGCTTATGGAAAACCCACGAGGAGGAGCCAATTAGTAAGTCATAAGCACACCAGTTTAAATATCTCACTTCCTGTCTGCAACGTGTGTTTCCAACGACTACTCAACATGTGTAATCTGCGGAGTTAATTTTACAAACTTTTAGATTTTGTTTTTTTTTAAAGTCTTTGGTTTTTTTTTTTACTTAAGATCAGTAATTCATAGAACTCTAGTTTAAATATGTACACTCTCGTAGCCTAAGGGGTTTTATTTAGTTAATGTAATTTTAGGAGTGTAATAACTGCTCGATTTTTTAACTTGTTGTTTTATCATTTTTCTCTGTGTGCAGCCTTTTACTGAACTACCCGCTCTTTCTTTCAGGACGTATAGGTTGTACGCAAATTAATTTTATTTTAACAACTAAATAACCCTTCAGTATTTTTTCATTTTTTGAGCTGAAGTTAGATTCTTTTTATTCTAAAATGAATAATGCCCAAAAACAGTAAAACCAAATTTTAAACAACTATAGAGGCTATTTTCAAAAGGCGTACAAAAATTACCTCGTTCTCCATGTACTTTACCAGTAACAAAAAACCGAGCTAGCTTATATATATATATATATATATATATATATATATATATATATATGTATATATATATATATATATATATATATATATATATATATATATATATATATATATATATATATATATATGTATGTATATATGTATTTAATTAGACTAGAGTCTATCCTTGCATTATCCATAGTTTTCAGAATTACTCAGGTTTCTATCAAATCAAAAGCCTTACGGTAATCAACGAAGGCCACGAATGGAGATATATTGTATTCTGTACACTTCTCGATGAGAATACGAAGTGTCTGAAGATGATGACAGTTCTTGAATCCCGCTTGTTCGAAAGGCCGGTATTGATCTAACCTTCTTGATTGTCTGTGGAGAGTTGAAGAGCAAACTAATGGGGTCGATAGTTTTCTATGTTATCTCGATCCTCTATTTAGTATAATAAGATAACTTCTGCCTTTTGCCAGTTTGCAATGGCTCTTGGAAAAAGAGTTCATGCAGAATAAATTTTCGCTTTTACAGTAGTTAATCAGCATCTCACCTCTGGCGTTTCTGTCTCTAATCCAAATCTGCCCAAGTTAGGTATATCAACCTCATCTTTAGGTATAATCAGGTAAAATGAAAGTAAAAATAATGACTACAACGTTAATACAAGGGGTTCGGAGAAATTAGGTTTAATTTTGTAAAAGTTTCGAAATAGTTCGCACGTTTAGCTGTTACTCGGGAGAATTAGATGAGAATGTCTACTTAGAACTTAAACGCGCGGGATATTCGAAACTAGGTTTCTAAGTTTTTTAGAAAACATTTATTGCTCACCGTAAAATAAATTATAAAAAAACCGGCCAAGTGCAAGTCGGACTTGTGCAATTAGTATTCCGTACTGTGACTGCTTTTAAAATAAAACTTTTTGTTAAGAAAGCATAAAATGATCAGTAACTTCACAAAACACACCCCAAATGAGTGTTCAAAAACCAATATCTAAGATTCGGATACGAAGTTATTTGTGACAGTTAAAAAAACTTTCTACAATGGGAACTCCTACATCATTAGAAAGATTGCACATTGTCTATCAAAGTTCCGTCTCTAGTAGAACTAGTATCGTTTATCATTTGTGTAAACCGAATGCTATTTAAAGCAATTCCGGACAGTTCAAAACAAAACTCTACGTATCATAGCAGGAGCTCCCTGGTTTGTCCGCAACAAACCAGTTGCACAGAGAGTTTCAAATGCCCACAATAAAAGAATTCACCCGAAATATCCAGCTTTGCTTTCTTGAGAAAGCGACAGTTCACCCTAACCCTGAGATAGCTAACGTCTTCAAACACAACGCAAACGTCTGTAATCTCTACTTACTACCCCCAGACATACTACAAATAGACTAACAATAGACAGGACTAAAATTCGTACACATGTAACTGGATTTTCCTATTATTTCTTTATTGGAACTTGAACCGTCAATATCTCTGCTATATTTGCTTACTAATTACGTTATCTGAACCACCACGGAAGAAACGGCAAAAGTCATTGCGCCTTTACACGGAGATCAGGAAGAAGACGGTGTGCCTTGGAGCGAGACGACCACTTCATTGTCAACATAACTCTAAAAAATCGTCACTTGGCAGGCGTTATGGTCCAGCATGCGTTCCGACAAGCTCGTGGTCGGGCTGTTAGTCATTGGATAGTGAGAAGAAGACTTAAAAAAGCTAATCTAACTCCGAAGAGACCAGTTAACGGACCCAAATTGACAGAAGCCCATCGACAAGCGCGTCTCAGATTTGCCCGACAGCATTTCGACTGGATCTTGGAGAAATGGCGCTCCGTTTTATTCTCCGATGAGTCCCGAATGTGCCCAGATGGCAATGATGGAAGAAGACGAGTCTATAGGAGGCCTGAGGAGCACTATGCGCAGTGTTGCGTTACTGAAACAGTCGCCTATGGAGGAGGTTCTGTTATGGTGTGGGGAAGCATCTTACTGAATGCGAAAATCGATTTGGTTTTCGTGACTGATGAGACTCGTAACAGTTGATTAACTGCTCGCCGGTACATCCAGGAGATCCTGCCGGAATACGTCGTTCCGTATGTTGGGTTTGTTGGCGATAGCTTCGTGCTAATGCGCGGCAATGCGAGGTCAGATGCTGCTGCATCGGTGCGGTAATACCTGGCGGAAGTGGGAATACCCACAGTCGACTGGCCTGCGCGGAGTCTTGACCTCAGTACAATCGCGCACATATGCATGAGCTCAAAAGAAGGGTTCGAGCCAGAAATCCAGCTCCTGCATCGCTGAAGAACTTAAAGGTTGCGTTTGCGGAAGAGTGGGGACGAATCCCACAGGCAGTGGTGAAAAAGCTCACTCGCTCCATGAAAAACCAGCTGGAAGCAATAATAACGGCTAGGGGGAGTAAGACAAAATATTGATTTGGTTTTTATCAATAAATTTAATTGTTCAACTTAAAATTTGTTTAATTTTTCCTTTCTTTTACCCCTACTTTCAATCCTTGTTCTCCCTGTTTCCCCTTTCAATCATTTTAATCAGTAAAAAGTATCAGGTATGCTACGGAATTTGGTATCATTAGAAAGAGAATGGGGAAGAATATTATAAGAAGCTGCCAACAGAAGATAGACAAGAATTCCAAGAAGAGACCCCTGAAGAAGAACAGAATAAGGATATAAAAGAGATAGAACTAAGATATGAAGAAGTAAAGAAGACAATAAAAACACTCAAAAATAATAAATCTACAGGGCCTGGGGGTGTGGTAAATGAAATGATTAAGTACGGGTCTAATAAATTACATCGAATGCTGAGAAACATGTTCCACAGAGCGATAAATGGAGAAAAAGTATCAGAGGAATGGTCAAAAGCTTATATAGTATCTATATTTAAAAAGGGAGACCGCAGAAAATGCACAAACTATAGAGGCCTAAGCATAATATCGAGTATGGGACGTTTGTATGGAAAAATTATTAAAAATATTATGGAGGAAAATATAAAAGGAAAAACTGGAGAAGACCAAGCAGGCTTTACGACCGGAAAATCATGTATAGACCACATATACACTATAAAACAAACAATGGAAAAAAAACTGGCAAATAATAGAGAAGTTCATCTAGCCTTCATAGACATAAGAAGGCCTATGACTCAGTACCAAGACAAAGATTATGGAACGCAATGATAGAAATAGGCATTGACAAAGGACTAATATACGCAGTAAAAGCTCTCTACGAAAACAACACAGTGAACATAAAAATAGGACATAAAATAGGGAAGAGACTCCAAACATCAAAATGCCTATTACAAGGATGCTCTACATCTCCAATACTATTCAAAATATACCTCGAACAAACATTAAAAAATGGAAGCAAAAATGTAGTGGAATGGGAGTCCCAATACGAGAAGATTACTTATGTACTCTAAGTTTCGCAGACGAACAAGTAATCATAGCGCAAGGTAAGGAAGACCTCAGTTATATGGTAAGAAAACTGAAAGAAGAATACACTAAAGCAGGATTAGCAATAAACTTTGATAAAACGGAATATCTAACAACAAAGGAGGGAAACGTGGAGAATCTAGAAGTAGATAACGAAACAATAATCAAAGGAACCGATAGATTTAAATATCTAGGAACCATCATTTCAAAAAAAACGCAACATCAGAAGAAGAGATTAAAGCTAGAAGAGAAACAAAACACGCATATACAAATCAATAATACAAAGCATAATGACATACGGGTCAGAAACATGGACGATCAACAAAAGAAATAAATCTAAAATTAACGCGGTAGAGATGGAGTATTGGAGAAGATGTTGTAGAGTGACACGTATGGAGAGAATAACATATGAAGAAATAAGAAGCAGAATGAAAATCAAAGAGAACGCAATAAACACCATTGAAGAAAAACGATTAAAATGGTATGGACACATAAGACGGAGCGAAGATAATAGGTGGATAAAGAAAATAATGGAGTGGAGTCCTATAGGGAGAAGAAAAAGAGGAAGACACAGACGATCGTGGAGAGACGATGTGGACGAGGCTATAGAGGACAGGGGTCTAACAGATGGAGACTGGGAAGATAGAAATGGATGGAATCAAAGGCTGAGAGAAGAAAATCCTTGTTATATATAATATATGGAAAGAGAATAGAATGGACTTTCAAATGATACTAAAATCCATAAGAATATATGAACACTAAATTCTAGGATCCATGTTAAATGAAGCCAAATAGTTTTGAGTCGATATTTTTGCTCACCGGTGTATCATAAATTTTGCTACAGAAAACCGCTTAATTACTGTGGCGTGGATATTAATTACATAGCCACGAGGTATATACATATTTTTTTTGCAGGCAGAACGGGTATATCAGAAAACATTCACAAGAAGCTATTAGATGGAGTAATAAAACAAACGAAATATGCTAATGAGAATGGGGGCGAAAAAAACCCGAAATAAAGATAAGATATTCGGAACAACTACCACACCTAAAATATAATATATTACCAAAATTGCACACAAATCTTTAACCTTTCCCCCTAAAAAAGGAAACAAAATACCAAAACCACAAACTACCGCTAGTTTGTTTTATTCGGACGTAAGCTTTTATGCATTGGTGAATCCCCCTGTTGCCACCCATCTTCTTTTAGCAACGGCTTATGAACAAGGATAACAATCCGATCTAACTGCTTATAAAATTACCGATGAGTAAAGGATTATGAATGTTTTATCTAATTTTGAATTCAACAACTTATACGATATTTTTGCCCATATGTCAGTGTCATTTGTGGCACCGAAACCCTTTTAAAATAATACTTGCTATGGATTCAAATATGTGAACATGGGCACAATTTATTTAATACAAAGGATACAATTTGTTATTTTGTTTTTTTAATTAAACTATAGATAAAATAATGTTGTTTATAAAACTGGTGATTTATTATTGAAGTAGAGGAAGACATATACCTAGCCTGGCGCCTTCGATAGGGGAAGTTGGAATGTATTAGGACTTTTATTGACGCCTTTAAGTTTAGTTTGTTTGACGTCGTTGTAGAGTCTCGTTGCTTTCAACGACCTTGTGAACTGATATCTCCATCATTATCAATCCAGGGTTATTCCGCCCATTCTCGGTCGTTAAAGCCCCGTGAGGATTCGTTGCCATTTTGCCTCTTTCTCTCTAAATATATATGGGGGAGAAGAAGGATATAGATAGAGCTCTAACAGAGGGTTAGGGGTATGGTGCGAATATGATGTGATTTTGTTAGACCCGCATATCTGTTATTTCGCCAAGCTCTCTTGGGGTCACTTATGTTGATCCTTGCCTCATTAAGCTAGAAAGCCAAATGTAATCATAGGTCTCATTACGTATAATCAATACACGTGCATTGGTTACAGAATTGACAATAGATGATGCAATCGGTTTTAATATATTTAAATCAGACTTACTCCATTTCAGGTTTAATACAAAACTAGAAAAGCAATCGAAGTATGGATATAGATACGGAAACGGTTCCCCTCTTTTTTCAGTTATTACAAACATAATTATTGAACACTTCTAAAAAAATCTATCGACAATTTTGATCTTAAACTAAAACTTTGGAAATGTTGATGACACTTTCGTAATTTGAGAATACGGTCGCGAATCTCTTCAAAGCTTTTACATTCAAATATCCATTTCACCTTTAATATTGAAATTAATAGTATTCTCTCTTTTCTGGACAGTCCTATTAATAGAATATCAGATACGACTTTGGGGCACTCAGTATACACCGTCTCTCCAAAAATTTTCCGGATCGTCTCAATAAAAAAATAGGAAAAGTGAACATAGATATAAACGCTTTCTCATATCGCCATTGCGATAAAAAACCACTTCACCAACGTCCTTGGTTATAGAGGTACATCAGTCTCCACAGTTTCTTCAATCAGAACTAAAACACCTTACCAGTTGCGTACACCTTACTAGTTTCAGCTAAATCGCTTTCCTTGTAAATAGCATACATCTTGGGTTTTTTATTTTTGTGGCATTATGGCCTTTCCAAAATATAATATTTTATATCTAAAAATTTATGGTTGTGGTTATTTCAAAAGCAACGGAAATTTATATACAAAGAAATTATCGACGAAACAGACTTCTTGCTTGCCCCAATAATTCCAGGTCCTTCTGGTCAGTCGGTAAGGCAGTTATTTAAAATTTCATCCAATCTAATATACCACCGCTCATATGACCAGATAATTCTATTGCCATAATACCAGTTGAGAAAGCGAACTTGTTGGCTGAAGTTTTTGCTTCATATTCTACTGACGATTTCCTAGGAAAAATACCACCTGTTATTCCCACAGTGCAGTTAAGGTTTCCTAATATTATCTTTAGGCAACGTAAAATAAAATCGATTTTTTCTAACGCTCCATTTAAAAACATAAATCTCCCCAGGTAGCTGCCACGAGTAGAAATCAAGCAGATCAATCTCTTGAGATTGTGATTCTTCCACATATTAGGACTGTTACAAATCGCATTTCGAGAATTCTACGGAAACATAAAATAATAGATTTTTTATGTGTCCCAAACTCTTATAATCTTTCAGATCTATTAAAAACGAAATTCCACCCTGAAAAAGTCTATAGTAGCCCATGTAGCTGTGGTAACACCTATATCGACGAAACGGGAGAAGAAGAATTTGTCGTGGAATTAAAGAACATCAAAGGGTGTTACAGTACGTCTTCGAAACAATTCTACTTTAAGGCTTGCAGAACATCAGCATAAAATAGGACACCAGCTTCTCTTTGACCAATCAAAACGACAAATTCCGTTTTGATTGGTCTTTCGAGAGTGCATCGAAATATCTAAAACATCCCAAGAATCTTAATCGCCACTTTTCACCAATTTGGGAACAGATTATTGATGAACCTCTCCCCCCCCCTCGATCCGCTAATATGAAAGGCCTGTGCAAGCGGAATTAAATCAGTTTTGTGCTAAATTCTGAAGAAGTTAGATTGCGGAACAAGCTCTGAAGCCGGGGTACGGCAGACGGTGGGACGAAGTCCCACTGTGCAACACAAGCTTCCGGTCACTTTTCAATTTTTAAGATATTGCATCAAACTTTTTTAAAAATACTCGCCAGACATAGCGCTTCAACTTGTGCCTGCAACTTTTTTGCAAAACTTTTTTTTTGTAAATTTGGCTGAAAGAATAAGAAGGTCTCTTTTTTCAAAATAGGGGATGAACTTTTACTGTGTATACTGAAATCTCGATAATTTGCTCTTAGTAATATATGTTTCTGAGGTCGCTGATTACTACAAAAATAGTCATTTTAGCGAAAATTTTGAGGATTTTAAGCTTTTGGTCAATTTCAGTTATTTTTAGCTTTTTTATAGTTCTTTCACATGATGACGAAAGAAAGGGGAATTTCTGGGTCAAGGTTAAGGTACTAAATACTATAATAATTGTGGCAAAAATTAATCTAATACGTAGGCCGACAAGTTTTTTGGTCTGACATAAAGATGTCGCCCTTTTTAAAAAATCCATATGGTGTTTAAGAACTACCAACCTTCAGACATACGTGTCAAAATTTCATGACATTTCGACGATTAGTTAACAAGTTACAGTGGTTTTAGTAACGCTAGTTTTGATATTTTCAAAACAATAGAAAAAATAGAATTTTTCGTGTGTTGATTAAACACTGTTTCAAGCAAAGCAATAGCTTATAAGTGTTACGGGGACTCTGCCCCTGGAAAATTACTCATCGTTTACTGGTATACTGATTACGCGGTGGTATAGATACAAATGATGCTAAACGCTCTTGACGCCCAAATGAGGTGGTTACACCGGAAAACACAAAATTGTAAATCGTAAAGTGAAATTGCATGACCTAGCTAACACTCTAAAGATATCAAAAGAACTTGTTGGTCATATTTTGCATGAACATTTGGGCATGAGAAAGCTCTGTTCGAAATGGGTATCGCGTTTACTCACAGTGGACCAAAAATCATAACTTGATGATTTTTTCATGCGATATGTGACAGTGGATAAAACATGGATTCACCACTACACACCGGAATCAAATCGGCAGTTAGCCGAGTGGACAGCAGCCGGTGAAAGCCGCCCGAGGCGACAAAAGAGAGTAGTCGGCAGGCCAACTCTATATTTTGGGATGCGCATGGAATAATTTTCATGGACTATGTTGAGAAGGGAAAAACCTTTAACAGAATATTATATAAAGTTATTGGTGCGTTTGAAGGCAGAAATCGCAAAGAAACGGCCTCAAATGAACAAGAAAAAAGTGCTCTTTCATCCAGATAATGCACCGTGTCACAAGTCAATGGTTACGATGGCAAAATTGCTTGAATTGAAGTTTCAATTGCTTCCTTATCCACCGTATTCGCCAGATTTGGCCCTCAGTGACTATTATCTATTCGTAGACCTTGAAAAAAAAATGCTCGCTGGGGAAAGAGATGAAGAAGTTGTCGTCGAAACTGAGACCTATTTTGAAGGCAAAGACAAATCCTGCTACAAGAAAGGTACATAAATGTTAGATAAGCGTTGGACTGTTTGTATCGCTCTTGAAGGAAACTATGTTGGTGAATAAAGTCGAATTTTGCAAAAAATGTGTTTTAAGTAGCTAGACCAAAAACTTGTCAGCCTACGTGTTAGTGTTCAATAAATGGCCAATTTCCAATTTATTTAGAAATTTTATTTCTTTGTTTTTAATTTAAATATACCAAGTGGGAATTTTTTGAAGATAATAATCTACTTATATGAGGTATACAAAAATGAATAATATTATTTTGTTCGGAATAAGTTTTTTTATAGTAATTGACTATCTTTTGATCAGTTTTGTTTCTTTTTTTTATATAAACGTGCGAAAAAATTTTATTTCACAAGCGAATATTTATTATTTATTGGATAATATTATGTATATATATATATATATATATATATATATATATATATATATATATATATATAATATATATATATATATATATATATATATATATATATATATATATATATATATATATATATATATATATATATATATATTTTATATATATATATATATATATATATATATATATATATATATATATATATATATATATTTATATATATATATATATATATATATATATATATATATATATATATATATATATATATATATATATATCATATACATATCATATATAAACTCCTGGACAAAATTAACGCAACAATCTGAAAATTAATTTATCTTTTTCTTATGTCAGTTTTAAAGTTTATCGAGTATTTGAATAGTAGGCTATGCATATTTTGTCTCGTTGTTCATGACAGAAATCAAAACAATTCGTTTAGATTTACAGTTTTAAAAACAGTTTTAAAAAGAATTTTTTGGAAGATAAACAATTTTCTGTAATGATGTGATAGATTTTCTTTAAAAGTAAGCTTATAAATTGTTCCCTTTTTCAAAGTAATACGTTTTTGTGGTAGACTGTTTTATTTTTTACCCCGAAGAATTAGAAAAATGAATCGAACAAGGAATTTAACTGAACACGAGGTAGTGCGAGCCTCAGTTTTATTGGACGAGGGATATTGTCAGAGTTATGTTGCCAATTTGTTAGGCAAACATCGTTCCACAATAAGTCATATGGTAAGACGCTTGAATGAAGTAGGAACTTATTCTAGAAGGCTAGGGCAAGGGCGAAAACGATGCACTAGCGACCTAGATGAACGTTTTATAAGACAATATGCTTTAAGAAACAAAACTGTCACTAGTTCTATAATAAGAAGCGAACTCGAAGCTGTTCGCAATGTCACAATTTCTTCTAAAACAGTTAGAAGACGGTTAAATGAAGCTGGATTAAACAGTAGGAGACCAGCCACTGCGCCCTTGCTTACTAGAGAGAACAGAGTTGCCAGGTTACGTTTTGCTCGAAATCACGAAAACTGGTCTGTGGATGATTGGAAACAAGTTTTCTTCACAGATGAAACTAGGGTCAGCCTAAAACATCCAGATGGTTGTGAGCGAGTATGGCGAAGACCAGGAGAGAGGTTTGCTTCTTGCAATATCTCTGCAAGGATTCCATTCGGCGGTGCCTCTGTTATGTTCTGGGGTGCATCTGCTTTGATGCTCGCACAGAGTTAGTTCCTGTCCGTACGACATCCATGAATGTTGACTACTATCTTGAGAATATTGTAATAGAACATGTGATGCCTTTCGGTCATTTTGTGGGGCCCAATTTCCTGTTTATGTAAGACAACGCTCGACCTCACGTGGTTAGAGAGGTACTCGATTATCTTAATCAAGTTGATATATCGATTATGCAATGGCCACCAAAAAGCCCGAATCTGAATCCGATAGAACATATATGGGATCACCTTAAGAAAAATGTGAGACGTCATATACATGCACCTAGAAACCTGAGGGAACTGGAAAATGCAGTTATCGCAGATTGGGAGCAAATTCCTCAAGATTTTATCCAAAATTTAATTAGAAGCGCATAAACGCTGTCATCCGAAGTAGAGGAGGCAACACAGGCTACTAGTGTCCCAGTTACATCATTAATTTTGCTACTAGTGTCCCAGTTTATTTTTTTCATTATGACATAATTTCAACGATTTTGTTCTTAAGTCTTAAGAATAATTTTAATTCGAATCTTATAGAGAAATTTGGTAGCTAATTCACTTTTAAAGTATCCGAATAAGTTTTTTCTAACTTTTAGTGTAACCGATGTTCATAAAAAATTATTAAAATTAATTCGTTATAGAGAGATTTGTATGATTTAATATATTGTTGCGTTAATTTTGTCCAGGAGTGCATTACTTGAAGAATGCAATTTATTTTGCACATTAATAAATATTTATACAAAATGGTCCAAATATGGTCAGTTACTAGAAACAAAATTTATTTCGAACAAAATAATATTATTCATTTTTATATAGCTCATACAAGTAAATTATTATCTTCAAATAATTCCCAATTAATAAATTTCAATTGAAAACATTGAAAACAAAGAAATAAAATTTTTAAATAAATTGAAAATTGGCCATTTATTGAAAACTAAATTAATTTTTGCCTAAATTATTATAGTATCTATTATTAAGTATCTTAAAATAATACTGTTGAACCAGAAATTACCCATTTTTTCTTTATCGGCTGAAATAAATATAAAAAATAGCGGAAAATAACCAAAATTAGTCAATAAGTTAAAATCCTCAAAATTTTTGCTAAAATAACTATTTTTGCAGGGATCAGCGACTTCAGAAACATATATTACCATAAGCAAATTATTCAGTTTCAATGTACACAGTAAAAAGTTCATCGCCCAAAAGAGAATTATTTAAAAAAGAGTCCTTCTTCATCTTGCAGCCAAATTTACAAAAAAAAAAGTAACAAAATAGTTGCAGTTGGAGCGCTATGTCTATCGAGTATTTAAAAAAAAAATAATGCAATATCTTAAAAATTGAAAGCTAGCCGGAATGTCAAGTTTTGAGTAACGTCAGCGCCATTTATTTAATCGAAATCGAAGAAAAGCCAAGAAAAATTATATCTATATGCTTTGTAATCTTTTCTTTCTTATTAAAGATGTAAAACTAATAATATTTCTCCAATTTATTAAAAAATTCTAAAAATATTGCGATGTGTACCGTATCTCATAACTAAAAAACGAGAAGGCATGAAGGTAGTAATAAGTAAAAAATTTGCTTTGACAAATAACCCATTTTGCGGTTTTCAAAAGAAATAAACTTATGGAAAAAATACCCAGATAGGCGAAGTCAAAGAAACATTTCTGCAGATCGCAATCTAGCCAAGTAAATCATCTGCAAACACGAGATAGACATATTTTACTTCAAAACGGGCCATGTGATCGTCTTCTTTTCTTCTTTTTGAAGAATTTTAATGGGCATAACTACGTGCCAACGGGCTTGTACCTTCGAGAAAACATAAGAGGATGTAATAATGGAAGGTCGTCGAGGTAATAAGCATATTAAAAATATTTTTATACGTTATTCTAACATAAAATTAATACAAGGAGTTGTTGTTTACAAGATAAGCGTAAGTTAATACTGTGGAAACTCAATTTGCTCAGGTCGGTTGCATATGCCAAAGATTTCTAAAATTAATATTCACTTTAGGTGAGCCTTTCTTAACCTACGGGGCGCGCCCCACTAGGGGGATGTGATTACGCTATTGGGAGGGCGTGAGCGTATCGAAAAGAAATTATTATTAAAAACATTTATTAAAAACATTTAATATAATTTATTGAAAGGAAAGCAAAACAAAATACATTCTGACATAATAAAAAATAAAATACACATTTACACTGATATAATACACCTATAAATAGGATTGTATTAGTACTCCACAATGTATTTACCTAATAATTAACATATCAATACTAAATTAAAAACAAGTTTAATAATTATTAGTGACTCCCTTGGGCCTGTTTTGCAGAGCAACGATTTTCGAAGGATTTTTTAATATTAGAAATAGACATTCTGAGTTATTTTTCTATATTTAGTTGAGATCTATTTGTTTTCAAAGCAGCCACCGCAGAAAATCCGGTTTCGCAAAGCTAGATGTTGAAAATGGTAATAGTACAACGAAATGCTCTTGTTTTCAGTGCAGTGCATCATTCACCCCTACCCAAAATTCAAAGGGTGATTTATTATTAAATCGTCTTTTGATTTCGCCACTTGCCGTGAAGTCTATGAAGATTTCTTCTTCGGAAGTTGAGAGCCCTTCGGGAGTATTTCGAAATGGATCCCTAACCCACTTGCTACCAAATTGTCGTCAGTATTTTTTAAAATTTTTTGTCAACGTGGCTGGATGATTTTCAATGGTTACTAAAACAACTTTCAGATGTTGTTCTTCAGCCTTGTATATTTTAACACATTCACCCACATTTGCAAACATGTGTAGGTTTTTTTGCTTTACATTTCTGCTCCACAATTCTAATTTTCTACAAAAAGCATTAATTTTATCACTTGTATCGAATATATGTGATTTCATTTCTTAATTCATAAACACGTTGCAAACATTTCCCAAGTGATCTTGCCTCTCAATAAAAAAAGTAACGCTGAATGTTCGGCACCCATGTCTTTACAAAGTGCAGAAAAAATTCTAGATTTTAGGGGTCTCATTTTAATATAATTTACTACGGTTACAACTGAAGTGAGCACAATATTCAGAGCAGGACTCATTTCTTTGGAAGCCAGAGCTTCTCTGTGGATCATACAATGTGTCCATACACACAGTGGAGATTTTTGTTTCATAAGTGCTTGTACACTTTAAAATCTTCCAGACATTGAATGAGCACCATCGGTACATATTCCGACGCAATTTTTCCACTCCGTATTTGCCTCGTTTATAAAGTAATTTAAGATAGCAAAATAATGCGAGTAATGTTGCTTTGAGTTCTATTGGTTTGCAGAAAAAATAGTTCTTCTACTGCTGACATACCATCATAAAATCGAACATTGCTATCTGTTGCCTCATCAAGCTGAATTGAAAACAATTTGTCACGCAACTTCTCGAAAAGCTGATGCTGTACATCTTCAGCTATATCACCATTCACGGGCAACAGTATCATTTGATATAGGTATGGAATAGTAATTGTTTGGCAAAATTATCCCCAAACATTCTACAATCTCAATTGCTGCTGGCAAAATAAGCTCTTCACCAATGGTGTGAGGCTTTTTACATCTGGATATTTTATATGAAAGTTTGTAAGAGGCAAGTAAAGTTTTTTCATTCACAGACAAAGGTTTTTTAAAAAATGATTTCTGCTTTACATATGATTTTAATTTTAATTTGAAGAATTCTCGGAGTTTGGTAGGGTACTCACTATGAAGCGTTTCCAAATGTCTTTTAAGTTTATTTGGTTTCATGCTGTCTGCTGCCAAGATTTTTAAGCAAATAACACACAGGGGTCTTTCTTCTTCATTTACTTCATTACTGGTAAACCTTAAATTTAAGTATTCTTGAGAATATTTTCTTGATTTTATTTTCGGAATCACGCTCCTCTGTGCACTTGTTGATGCTTCGCTATCGTCTAATGCTCGCTTACCCCCACTTACAAATTTATCCATGATTATCTATAAATTTACTGCCACATAAATTACAACATACACATTCACGATAAATCCAATAGCAGTAGAAGGATCAACTCGACTGAGACGGGCTGTAATTGAACGAGGTGCAGTGTTCGAGACAACACGGAACTTCTCGCGAAGCCGCTACCGATATGGTGGACATAACAAAGAACAATAGAGGGGCATCGATTCTAGTTTTGTCAACGCAGCAGATATATGTTGCCCAATATGAATAAATTTACTTATTCTTGGTAGTTTGTAAAGTTTGTAATTAAGGTTATAGTGTAGTTTTCGCATCAAAATACTGAAAATACATTATTATTGCATGCATTGTTATTGTATGAGAGGGCGCGATGAAAATTATGTTTGAAAATTGGGTCGCAAATACTGAAAGGTTGAGAAACGCTGATATACGTTAATATTTTGACTAGTAAAATATATAGCTGAAAATTGGCATTACTTGACGAACATTGTATATTGTTTCCAGGGGTATGACAGAGGAATATGGAGTTTGGAAACAGCGTTAGAACTAGGACGCCGCAGGACGGGACAAAGAGGTAAGGGCGTAAAGCGTCTAAAGACTTCAATTTTTTAATGTAACATCTTGTTTTATTAATAAATCCGGTTCGAATATACTGGTTATGCACAATATTCACTTGATTGTTGAGCCGTTATCAGGTCATGAATAGATCCATGTCTCATCACCAGTAATTATGCATTTCAAAGTGGAATCATCTAAAAATATGCTTTCCGTTAGTGATTTTTAGGGTATAGCATATGTACGGCTGGGAAATTCCTGAGGCTTTACAGGAACGAAGCGTGTGCAGAAAAAGCGATTCATGTTAGTATTGAATCGTTGTAAATGATACTCGACAGGAAACATCGTTGAGGAAAGAGGTTTTCCATCTAAAGGCTGAGGTTTGTGCGAGGAGTGACAAGCTGAATTTTATACGGATGTGATTTATTAACACGACGCACCGCTCTGAGAGGAATTAAGCGAGCTACTTTTATCGAACACTTTCCATGAAATAACTTGTATAATAGACTCAAGTCGTCAACCGTTCTTCGATGTTCCAAGGAACCAAGGTTGCTGGTGAGTTCTGAGTTCCCAATCAGGCGAACAGCTCTCTTCTAAATAAGATTCAAAAAATTCAGTGTATGTTTGGGAGCACTGTCCCAAATATGGGAGCAGTATTCCATCGTTGCTCTAATTTGACCTTTGTTCAGAATTAACAGTTGTTATGAACTGTAAATAAAGCTTTCTAGTTCGAAATAATATTTCTAGCTTTTGAGACGCTTTCTTTGCTATATATGCAACATGTTTATGCAAAGACGTATTTATTCTCCAATTAACGCCCAGCAAATTGTAATGAAGTATCTCGATATAACTATGTTGGGTTCATCAACGTTAACTTTTATATTAGGTGGATCAAATATAAAGGAGATTTTTTTTTTTTTCAATTTTTTTGTTTACCATAACAAATAAACCAATTATATATCATTTTTCAATATAATCTCCTGCTTTGGAAATGCACTTTTCCGAGCGTATCGGAAGCTTCTTGATACCATCGTCGTAAAGGAAGAGGGCTGTGTCAGTAACCAATTACTCACGAAGCTCTCCACTGCCTTGTCGTCATCAAATCGTTGGCCTCCCTGCGCTTCTTTAAGTGGCCCAAAGAGATGAAAATCGCAGGGCTATAGGTCAGGGACTGTAGTGAGAGTGATCAAGTGTTGTCCAACTCATTTTCTCCAATTTTTCGTAAGTGAGAGTTGCAGTGTAGGATCAAGCATTGCCAAGGAGGAGAATCACGTCTCTTATCGGTTGGTTACGTTTTTTGCGGCGATAAGCAAGTTTTACCTCATTCAAATAGTTACAGTAGTACGCTGCATTGATGGTGTAACGTTCGTGCAAAAAATCAATGTGCAAAACGCCACATCCGTGGACGACGATCATGGCTCTCATTTTCAACCTCTTCACGACTACCCATGAACTCCTTATGCCAGGCGAACACATGAGGTCTTGACAGTGTTTGATCCCCGAACTGTGCCTCAATCTCCGTAAAATTTCGGCCAGTTCCACGCCTTCACGAGTAAGAAATTTAATAATGACGCATTGCGCAATCGAAGCGTACACATCCCGCTCCGACATCATGAGCTGTACTACTGAAAGCATCTCCCAATGCCTAACACACCCAACCAATATTGCTAGAAGCGGCGTCTCGCTCCGAACGATACTAAGCGCTCAGTACAGAAAGTCTAGTTTATATTTGATCCACCCTCGTAGAAAGAACTGCCGCCTGGGTTTTTGAAGCGTTATATTCTACTTGTTTACTGTCACCTCGTAAGGAATGCTCTTTGAGAAAACACGAGAGTCATCACAAAACAGACATACCGTAAGAGCGTAGCTTACCAACAACTCGTTATACTAAATACCGTCGAATGCCTTGGATATATCAAGTGTAATAGCTTAAAATTCTCCAGACGGTTTAATTGCGCTGTTTTAAACAAATGTGCCGTAAGTTAGAGGATCTCGTTTTGATCTTTGTTTGCGAAAGCCATATTGATGGTCGCTAATAATACTGAGTCCTTCAAGATATTTTAGAAGATGCTGATTGATAGCCTTTTTCATAACTTTCGATATTATTAAAAGCAGCGCAACTGGTTGATAGTTGTTTGGGACGATTCTCTTGCCTTTTTGGGTATTGACTAAACTGTGCATTTACAGCAGGAAGGGAATATTCTCTTTCTGTAGGAGGGAATGAAAAGCCTACCGAAAACTGGTGTTAGTCTGATCGTGCATTTTTTGAATACTATGGCAGGCATTCAACCCGCGCCAGAAGTTTTTCTTGGTGTCTAGCTTTATTAAAATACGTTTTATGATACGCTGTCTGAAGACCACATCGGGCATCTTTGACTGCACTACGAGAATAGTTGGTGGTGTTGTCCCTTGGAAATCGACAGTTGAATGTGAGGTGAGGAGTTCACCTAACAAGTTGGTTTTCTCGACTGGCGTTGTTGTAATAGCATTATCTGACCGCGTGAGTTATAGTATAGTCGATTGGTACTTGCAAAAGTTCGTTCCCGATACAAATAAGGGAAAAGAAGAACGAGCACAACTCTATAATAAACTACAACAAGAAATACTTGAATAACAACAAAACAATAATAATGGGAGAATTGGAAATGACATAATAGGATGTATAAAACAACGACGCAATGAACGAGAAAGGAATGAAAGTGGAGAAGAATTTATAGAATTCTGCGCATATAATGAATTAAGGATAAATA
This sequence comes from Pachyrhynchus sulphureomaculatus, assembly GCA_019049505.1. Taxonomy (NCBI): domain Eukaryota; kingdom Metazoa; phylum Arthropoda; class Insecta; order Coleoptera; family Curculionidae; genus Pachyrhynchus; species Pachyrhynchus sulphureomaculatus. The sequence continues at coordinate 41,942,959 of CM032455.1, read as the reverse complement.
ATACCTTCTATTCTCATAAACCACAACACCTGTACACCTGGAGGGCAAATGACAGAAAATCGGTGATTGACTATATCATAACAAATAGGGCAGTCGAACCAGAACAAATCATGGATGTAAGAGCGCTCACATCAGCTAACGTAGGATATGACCACAATATGATACTGTGTAAGACGAGGATAAACATAAAATCAACTAAAAGAAAATAACGTATATACGTAGAAAAGATGAACATAGAAGCACTACGAGACGACAGGACAAAACGGTTATATACGAAAAGGATAACTGAACAGATTAAGAACAACGCGATACTAGAAACAAACACAGTAGAAAAAAGCTGGAATAAATCAAGAAACAACACTCTACAAGCGAGTAAAGAAGCTATAGGTACAATACGAATAAACGTGAGAGACAAAAAAAACAATACTCCGTGGTTCACCCAAGAAGTCAAAGAACATGCACAAAAGAAAAGAAGAGCGCACATACAATATATATCACAAAAAAACGAAGAAAACAAACAGCACTACTACATAGCAATACGAAATGAGGTAAATGTAAAAATTAAGAAAATAAAGCAGGAATATTGGACAAATTTCACAAAAGAAATGGAAAGAGATTTATACACAGGAGAAAAAAAAGATATGGAAAATGTTACAAAGAAGAAAAACCAATATTAATGAATACTTGACAATCATAAATATTGAAACAAATGATTGGCAACAAACGATACTTTAAACAACTATATGAAAACCAGCCCGATGAAGAAGAGAACATAGCAGAAATCCTAAACAATAGACAACAAACAGACGAAAACTACAAAAGTATCGATGGCAATTAAGAAACTTAAAATGGAAAAGCACCAGGAGAAGATGGGACACCAAACGAACTAATTAAATATGCCGGAGAAAGCTATATATCGAAAATGACAACATTTTTTAATAAGATATTACAGGAAGTAGAAATACCGAAGGAATGGACAAAAATCATTACGATACCGATATTTAAAAAGACAGCAAAAAAGACTCGAGCAACTATAGAGGAATAACACTGCTAGCAAGTATTATGAAAGTGTTCACAAGTATTCTGAAAAGTGAAATAGAAAACAATATACACATAAGCGACGAGTAATAAGGGTTCCGTCAAAACAGATCAACCACAGACGCTATCTTTGCAATAAGGCAAATAAGAGCTATAGAATACCAGAAACCAGTATTTTTTTTGTTTCATCATCGACTTAAGGAAAGCATTTGACAGAGCGAGGCTGAAAGATACCTGTATATTAGAATTAATAAAGGACCTAATTCCGTACCCAATACCACAAATAATCCAAAAAGTCAATCACGGTAACACAACAAAATTAAGAAGTAATAATGAATTAACAAAGGAAATATATATAAAAGTAGGAATAAGACAGCTTAAGCCCGTTACTATTCTGCATAATAATGGACAAAATCGTTGAGGAAGTAAAACTGGTCAACGATGGATACGAACTAGGAGATAAACAAATAAAGATACTGAGATATGCAGTCGATATTGTTCTAATATCACAATCAGAATACGGCCTACAAAGACTACTCTATAAATTCAAACAAGTAGCAGAAAGATACAACATGGAAGTCAATACCGACAAAACAAAATGCTAAAAAATCAGTAAGGAGTAAATTAGAAATAAATGGGAAATTAATAGAGCAAGTAATGAAATTCCGATATTTTGGAGTACTAATTACTAGCAATGGAGATATAACAGAAGAAGTGAGACAACAAACAAATAAAACAGCAGCAATATCAGGGGCCATCAGAGATGTAGTTTGGAAAAGAAAGATCTAAATGTAGTAGCAAAAACAAGAATATACAGAGCTTGCGTTAGATCCGTACTGGCTTATAGCATAGAAACACGGGCAGACACAAACAAAACCAAATAGCTACTAAGAACAAATGAAATGAAAATATATATATATATATATATATATATATATATATATATATATATATAAAAGTATATATATATATATATATATATATATATATAACAAGGATTTTCTACAGCTGACGCTATCTTCCTTCTCTCAGCCTGTGATTCCATCCGTTTCTATCTTCCCAGTCTCCATCTGTTAGATCCCCCTGTCCTCCATAGCCTCGTCCACATCGTCTCTCCACGATTGTCTGGGTCTTCCTCTTTTTCCTCTCCCTATAGGGCTCCACTCCGTTATTTTCTTTATCCACCTATTATCTTCGCTTCGTCTTATGTGTCCATACCATTTTAATCGTTTTTCTTCAATGGTGTTTATTGCGTTCTCTTTGATGTTCATTCTGCTTCTTATTTCTTCATTTATTATTCTCTCCATACGTGTCACTCTACGACATCTTCTTCAATACTCCATCTCTACCGCGTTAATTTTAGATTTATTTCTTTTGTTGACCGTCCATGTTTCTGACCCGTATGTCATTATGCTTTGTATTATTGATTTGTATATGCGTGTTTTGTTTCTCTTTGTAATGTGCTTGTCCCACAGGATCGAATTTAATTGTCTTATGCATGTTAGCGTTTGTCCTAATCTAGCTTTAATCTCTTCTTCTGATGTTGCGTTTTTTGAAATGATGGTTCCTAGATATTTAAATCTATCGGTACCTTTGATTATTGTTTCGTTATTTACTCCTAGATTCTCCACGTTTCCCTCCTTTGTTGTTAGATATTCCGTTTTCTCAAAGTTTATTGCTAATCCTGCTTTAGTGTATTCTTCTTTCAGTTTTCTTACCATATAACTAAGGTCTTCCTTATCTTGCGCCATGATTACTTGGTCGTCTGCGAAACTTAGAGTATATAAGTAATCTTCTCGTATTGGGACTCCCATTCCACTACATTTTTGCTTCCATTTTTTTAATGTTTGTTCGAGGTATATTTTGAATAGTGTTGGGAATGTAGAGCATCCTTGTAATAGGCCTTTTGATGTTTGGAGTCTCTTCCTTATTTTATGTCCTATTTTTTTATGTTCACTGTGTTGTTTTCGTAGAGAGCTTTTACTGCGTATATTAGTTCTTTGTCAATGCCTATTTCTTTCATTGCGTTCCATAATCTTTGTCTTGGTACTGAGTCATAGGCCTTTCTTATGTCTATGAAGGCCAGGTGAACTTCTCTATTCTTTGCCAGTTTTTTTTTTCCATTGTTTGTTTTATAGTGTATATGTGGTCTATACATGATTTTTTCGGCCGTAAAGCCTGCTTGGTCTTCTCCAATTTTTTCCTTTTATATTTTCCTCCATGATATTCATAATAATTTTTCCATAGTCCCATACTCGATATTATACTTAGGCCTCTATCGTTTGTGCATTTTTTCTGCGGTCTCCCTTTTTAAATATAGATACCATATAAGCTTTTGACCATTCCTCTGGCATTTTTTCTCCATTTATCGCTCTGTGGAACATGTTTCTCAGCATTTGATGTAATTTATTAGACCCGTACTTAATCATTTCATTTACCACACCCCCAGGCCCTGCGGATTTATTATTTTTGAGTGTTTTCATTGTCTTCTTTACTTCTTCATATCTTAGTTCTATCTCTTTTATTTCCTTATTCTGTTCTTCTTCAGGGTTCTCTTCTTGGAATTCTTGTCTATCTTCTGTTAGCAGCTTCTTATAATATTCTTCCCACTCGCTTTCTGGGATGTACTCTATATACGTCTTCTCTCTTTTGTTAGTCCTTAATGCTTTAATTATTCTTCATGACTCTGTACTTCTAGTTCCTCCTATATACTGTTCTACATGTTCGCACGATTTTTCCAATCTCTCATTCTGAAATGAAAATACTGAGGGTAATAACAGGAAAAAGTTTATTAGACAGAGAGTGAGCAACAACACCATAAGAGAACAATGCAAGGTAGAGGATATGGTCAGATGGGGAAGAAAGAGAAGAAGAGAGTGGCGTGAACATGTACAAAGGATGGAAGATACGAGAATGATAAAAATATGTATGAACAAAAAAACACATGAAACAAGACCAAAAGGACGACCACCAAAGAGATGGAGAGACAGCTGGACATCCGAATCACAAGAGGCTTAATAACGAAGTGGAACAGTTTCGTGACCTACTCAGAAGAGGAAGTAAGTAAGTAAGTATATTTTCATAAAAAATAGTATTTATTAATCAATTATGTACTCCCAATCACTTTTTATAACTGTCTGTCATCGTTTTACAAGTTTCCTTCTTTATAGAAACTGCGTGATTTCTCTTCAAAGAAAGTCGTAAAGTAGTTTTTGACTTCTTCTATGGAATCAAATTTTTTTCCATTTAAATTATTTTATAGGGAACGAATTAGATGAAAATCTGAAGGGGCAAGGTCTCTTCCTTATTTTATGTCCTATTTTTATGTTCACTGTGTTGTTTTCGTAGAGAGCTTTTACTGCGTAATTAGTTCTTTGTCAATGCCTATTTCTTTCATTGCGTTCCATAATCTTTGTCTTGGTACTGAATAGGCCTTTCTTATGTCTATGAAGGCCAGCGGGTGCTGGAGAATTTCTCATTTTAACTCTCTAATATTTTTGCAGCGTCTGTGGTCTAGCGTCATGGTGAAAAATGATGCCTTTTCGATTGACCAAATTTGGACGTTTTGCTTGGATTTCAACATTGAGTTGGGCGTGTTGCTCACAGTACTTCTCCACAGTTATTGTTTGGCCACGTAAAAAAAGCTGGTAAAAAATTATTCCTCTGCAATCCCACCGGACTGATAACAACACTTTTATTGGATACAATTTAGCCTTTGCCATAGATTCTGCCCTTTCACTTCATGCTTCCAGCTTCTTTTTCTTATTATGTTGTTATACACGACCCATTTTTCATCTCCAGTTATGACTTGATCTAAGAAAGGTTCGTTTTGTTGACGGGCGAGGAGAGAAATGGCTGTGGAAACACGGTTCAGTTTGTTTTGTTCTGTCAAAACGTGCGGAACTCATATATCGAGTTTCGACGTGAATCCAAGTTGCTTTAAATGACGACATTTTTTTTCTTTTTTTTTTATGGGTGTAGCACACGTGCTGCAGGGAAGTCCCTAAAGTATTCCAGGAGCGGCATGTGTGCGGAAAAAGCGATTGACATCGTTCTTGAATCGCTGTAAATTGTACTCGGTGGGAAACACAGCCCTGGGCAAATTATTTCAAAGGGATGATATTCTCCATATAAAAGACTGCTTGAAAAGCGTTGTACGTGGAGTAACAAGCTGAACCTCCTACGGATGTGAAGTATTAGCGCGACGTGTATTTCTAACATGCACCGCTCTGGAAGGGATTAAGCATCCTTCGAACACTTTCCATGAAAATACTTGTAGAACAGACTCAAGTCGCCAGTCGTTCTTCGATGTTTCAGCGAATCAAGGCCGCCGGTCAGTTCCGGGTCTCCAGTCAGACGAACAGCTTTTCTCTGAACAGAATCCAACAAATGCAGTGTCTGTGTGGGAGCGGTATTTCATAGTTGGCCGAATTTGAGCTTTGTAAAAAAATAATATTCCCAACTTTTGAGAAGCTTTCCTTGCTATGCCTGCAATATGTTCATGCCAGGACATATTTGCTCTCAAATTAACGCTCAACAAATTGAGTGACGATGCTAGGGGAATGAAGTGCCCCGACATAATTATGTCGGGTTCAGCAACGTTAACTTTTTTAGAAAGAACTGCCGCCTGGATTTTTGTAGCGTTAAATTCCACTTGGATATTGTCATCCCAAGATAAAATTTCTTCCAGGTCTTTGTTAAGTTGAACGACCTCTTGCTGTCTGCGGATATTCGCCTGAGTAGCCGATGTCCGAGCGTACAAAGAGATAAGCGTACTGTCATCTGCAAAGCTGTAGATTGGGTTCCCAGCCTTTTCCAGCAGATCGTTAATGTAAATGAGAAAGAGAGTAGGAGACAGTATGGAACCTTGGGGCACACCGGCGTTGATAGTGAAGGTGTTAGAAAGAAATCCGTCGACCGCCACTCGTAAAGAACGCTCTCTGAGGTAACATGAGAGCCACAAACAGAACTTTTCAAACATACCGTAAGAGCGTAGCTTAGCCAACAGTCCATCGTACCAAACACGGTCGAATGCCTTGGATATAACAAGAGCAACCGCTCGAGATTCTCCAAAGTATTCAATTGCGTTGTTCCAAGCATGTGTTACATAAGTCAGAATATCTCCTGGTGATCTATGTTTACGAAAGCCATATTGGTGATCGCTAATAATGTAGAATCCTTCAAGATATTTTAGAAGATGCTGATTGATAGCATTTTCCATGACTTTCGATATTACTGAAAGCAGTGCAACTGGTCGGTAGTTATTTCCAGCAGGAAGAAAATATTCCTTTTCTGTAAGATAGGTTGAAAAGTCTATAGAAAACTGATGTTAGTTCCCTCGCACAGATTTTAAGAACTATGGCAGGTATTCCGTCAGCGTTAAAAGCCTTTTTGGTGTCTAGCTTCATAAAATACGCTTTATGATACGCTGTCTGAAGACAACATCGGGCATCCTTGACTGCACTATGGGAATAGTAGGTGGTGTTTTTTTCCTTGGAAATCGACAGTAGAATGTGAAGCAAAGAGTTCAGCCAATAAGTTCGCTTTCTCAATAGGTGTCGTTGCAATAGAATTATCTCCGTGTGAGTGGTGGTATGGTGGATTTGGTGAAATTTTGACTAACTGCCTTAGCGACTGCCCAAAAGGACCTGGAATTGTAACACGACGAAAATCTAACTTTCCATTTTGAATATTAACCTTGCACCCAAATTAATTTAAATAAACTCTTTTTTTAAGTTTATGTTAACTCATGACACATTTAGATAACTGTCAGTTTAATAATATGATTATAAAACAAACATCAGCACAGTCAAAAGCATGTTTCTGTCATCTATGAAAATTGGGCACAAACTTTTACAATCGCCCAATATATTTTAAAATAGCTTAATAGTACGTCGCTTTTAACAAATCGTTTATTTTATAATTACTAATCGACATAATCGCTAATACAAGAGTATAATTTGTTTAATGGCACATCTCGGTAACTATGTAATGAATAACCGTAACGATCTAACAATTACTCTATCATTAATAATAGTAATCTAAAAGTCATCCTTAGGCTACCTTTTAAATGGTACAATAACAGTGCGATTTGTATGAATAAATTAATAAATAGAGAGATTTTCATTGTGAATGAATGCTTTAGAGGTGTTAATTGGTGTGGATAATATTATTGTTTATTTTATTTAAAGTGTTAAAATGAGGGGGATTTACATTGCTCTTTATGGTTGGGACAACATTGTTATAAAAAGGCTTTTCCATGTGGGTAATACATCATAATATTTATGGTTCCGAAAACTTGTAAACGGGGAGATACTTTAAATGCAGACTGTTGTTAATTTTTAATGAACCATCTCTCTAACTCTTCTTCTTCTTTTTCTTTCTATGGTGTGTCATATAAGTAGGCATACTGCCTGTTTTATCCCCGTTAGGTTTTTTCCGATGTGAACGTCCAGCATTCCTTCCATCTTTTCGGAGGTCTGCCCCTAGTTTTTCAATCGCAAGGTTTATTAAGTTTGGCCCTTTTTACTAGTCTGTTGTCGTCCATCCGATCTACATGTTTATTCCATTGTTTTCTTCTAGTTTTAATCCATTTGGATATTTCTTGGATCTTACTTAGTTCTTGTAGTCCTTTCTTGTTGTTCCATGTATGTCCCTATTTACCTTCATTTCTGTTGTCCTCATCATTTGTGCTGTTTTACATGTGTCAGCTCTTGTTTCTACAGCATATGTGAAGATCGGTCTTACTGTTATCTTGTATATTCTTATTTTGCTTTTCACTGTGAGGCAAAGTAAATCTCAAGATATAAGATACTGACTTTTTGCTTTTTCAATGGGACAATAAACGACCCTATTAAGGCTTTGTGCATAGTTGCCAGGTATTACGATAAACATATTTTTATTTTACCTGCTTTGTATACCGTCCTCACTTGAACCTGCAATCATATTGGTTCTATTTTTACCTATATATTTACTACCTGGCAACCCGGTTTGGAACCCTTTAAATATTTGATAATATAGGCCTAATGACAGGTCCCCAATAAGATTCGAAAGATACTTTTATTATTTTTTTATTTTTAGTTTTACTTACAACTTACAACGTAACGTAATTATGTGGCGTCCGTGGGAAAATTGCAACAGTGGCTATCGCAAGAGAAAATATTTATCACTTGACGCTAAACAAATAGTGAAAAATGTTTACGACTGTTTGGTAAAAAGAAATTTGAATAAACAAAGTGCTGTGCAAGAAACCAGTGAACTAACAAAAACCCCAATTTCTACGATTAAGGGTATTGTAAGAAAACCATCACTTAGGAACAGGAAAAAACGGAAAGAGTTTCGATTGTGAAAAAGATGTCATCAGGAGAAAAATATATTCTATGTATGAAGAGCAGTTGGTGCCGACACTAGACAAAATAAAAATAAGATTGGTGCAGGACGGGACCAATATACATTGTGGCCGATCAACCCTTCACAGAATTCTCTTAAGAATAAGATTCACGTTCTGAAAAATCAAAAAAAGGCAAGTAGTGATGGAGTCACAAAGATTACGACACACTTATTTACAAGAAATTAAAAAGTATCAATCAGAGAATTGGCCAATAATTTACCTTGACGAAACATGGTACAATTGTATAATTGAGGTGTCCGTTACTTTGTGACAATATATTATAAATTTCTAAATGAAATGAAACGAATTACTTTGTTATTTGTCACTTATTTTTTATTTATCTGCTACTGCAGTTTCGAAACTGCAGTAGCAGATATATTAAAAATAAGTGACAACAAAGTAAGTCGTTTCATTTCATTTAGAAACATGGTTCGATACCCATGACAATGTGCAAAAAGGGTGGGTTGACAGCAGTACAAAATGTTAGACTAACGCACCTTCAAATAAACGTAAACAAATAACCATTTTGCATGTTGGATCTGAAGAGGGCTGGGTTTCAAATTCTCTACTATTATCTGCAAAAAACATAATTTGGACTATTACGAAGACACGACCGCAGAACTTTTTGAAAATGTTTCAAAATACCCTTTTACCAAATGTTCCCGAACAGAGTGTTATAGTTATGGACAATGCAAGTTACCATACTCGCCTACTAAATAAGGTTCCTAATGCAGCCAACACCAAATCGGAAATACAGGAATATATGTTAGAAAATAACATTTATTTTGAGTTTAGTTATAAAAAAAGTGATCTTTTGGAAGTTTTGAAAGACTATAAATTGAAAAAGAAATATGTTTGTGATAGTATAACTGAGAAAATGGGACACACTGTTTTACGGCTTCATCCGTATTATTGTGGGTTTAATCCAATTGAACATATTTGGCATCAAGTTAAATCAAAAATAAGGGCACAAAATGTTTCTCCTACTTTAAGCGTGTCCTTTGCGGAGCCTGTAACCGCTATAGGACGCGTCCCCAGGTGGCGGATAGGGGCAAGCTCGGCAGATATGCAGGGTAGGAGGGAAATAAAATACCTCCCGCGGACCAACAGGTAGTAGCGTCTGACCCAGAGTGGGCGGCTACAAACAGCGTCTGTCCTCATGTTAGAGGCGGCTGAAATCCTAAACTCACCAAGACGTCTGGCAAACGTGGTGTTTCAATGCCAAAAACCTTCAAATTCAAACCATGGACTCGACTATTAAAACGACACTACCCCAGGTGAGTAGAGCAAACAGCTCAGAATCTCACACCGACCCAAAATCGGTCAGCCTCAAGGATTCTGGGGGAGGTAAAATTTCGAAGAAGGGCAAAACCACAGAACTTAGAGTAGCGACATACAACATAAGAACCATGAGACAGGAAGAGGATAGAATCAGACTTCAAGGGGAACTCAATAGCATAAATTGGGACATTCTGGGAATCTGTGAGACAAGACTAAAGGGAGAAGAAGCTATTACCTTAGCACCGGGTCATCTACTTTATTATAACAATATACAATCATCAACGGGAGGTATTGCAATAATAATCCTTAAAAATGTGAGAAATAGGGTAATAAAGATGAATAGTATATCGTACAGAGTAATGTACATATTGTTTAGGCTAAACAACAGATTCACAATACAGATCATACAAGCATACGCCCCTACAAGTGCAGCAGAGGGTGAGGAGGTCGACAGGTTCTACGAGGATATTACAAGGGCAAGAAAATCAGAAAAAGCACAACTGATAATATTAATTGGAGACTTTAATGCCAAAATAGGACAGAAGAAACTAGGAGACCCACATTACATTGGAAAGTTTGGTCTTGGAAATAGAAACGCCAGAGGTGAAACACTGTTGGACTATCTACAGTGCGAAAAATTCTATTGTGCAAATACGTTCTACGAAAAGAAAACGAAAAGAAGATGGACATGGAAAAGCCCAGACGGCAGAACGAAAAACGAAATTGATTATATCATTACAGATAAGTTGAAATACTGTAAAGACGTATCGGTACTAAATAAATTCGACACAGGAAGCGACCACAGACTTGTGAGAGCTTCCTTTAGAATAAACACAAAAGTTGAAAGACACAACATGATACATAAAAAACTTAAGAAACCACGCACAATAGAATCAATAACCAGACAGCAATCAATATTTGAAAACATCTGAAAACAGAAATTAAAATCCAAATCAGATCTCCAGGATATGAACATGAAAAATCTTGCAAATAAAATAACAGAAAGCATACAAACAGCTACCAAAACAATATCCTGTAGACAGAACAATAAAAACCAAAAATGGTCGACAAACACGATGAAACTAATCGAAGAGAAAAGACAAAGTAATAGAGACTGGGAAAGATACAATTCCCTAAATAAAATCATAAGGAAAGAAACCAGAAAAGATATTCGGAAGTATAATACAAAACTCATTATGAATACAATAGAATCAAATAAAAATATGAAGGTCCTTAGATCAGGTAAAAACATTAGCAGATCAAATATTATTAAAATAAAGGATCAAAATGGAACAACAATAAACGATAAAAATATGATAGTGGAATCCATACATAAATTCTATACAGAAATGTATCAACCAAAGAAACAACAAGAAGAGAGTAACAGGATCATATTAAATGTTGGATCAGAGGAGATGCCAGAGATAGAACCTACCGAAATGAAAAATGCACTCAAACATATGAAAAACAATAAAAGTGCAGGAGAAGATCAAGTGACTGTCGACATGTTGAAACTCGGAGGTGATGAACTTGTTGATGCTGTGAGAATTCTACTTAATAAATGTCTAGTACTAGAAAGGATACCAAAGCAATGACAGAATGCTGAAGTCATATTACTACACAAAAAGGGAGATCCTGAGAATCTAGAGAACTATCGACCTATTAGCTTGCTGTCCCACTTATACAAATTGTTGACAAAAATCCTCACAAACCGGTTAGCATCGAAGCTAGATTCCTATCAGCCGATTGAACAGGCGGGCTTCCGAAAGGGTTTTGGAACTAATGATCACATACAAACTCTACGCCTACTTATCGAAAAAGCCACCGAATACAACATACAAATTCATCTGGCTTTCATTGACTACAAAAAGGCCTTTGATTCTGTAGAACAGTGGACAATAATGAATGCACTTGGGGACGCGAGAATTGACTCTAGATACACGAACCTGATGAAATATATTTATAGCCATGCCACAATGAATGTAAGAGTGGATGATGAGACGAAAACGGATAAGATCTAGATCAAGAGAGGCGTTAGACAGGGTGACACTATTTCACCCAAATTGTTTCAAGCTGTTGAGCTGGGAAAACAAAGGGTTAAAGATAAATGGGATGTACCTAAACCACCTGAGGTTCGCAGATGATATAGTCCTAATAAGTGATGATTTAAATGAGCTAAACACTATGATTAAAGAACTTCATGATGCCTCTCTGACAACCGGTCTCGAGATGAATATAAGTAAATCAAAAATAATGAGTCCATCCCACAGAAATTTGATAATAGACAACAAGTTTATCGAGGCTGTGGATGAGTATATTTATCTTGGACACAAAATAAAATTGGGAAAAGAAAATCAGACTGCAGAAATAACCAGAATGATTGAACTGGGCTGGGCGGCGTTCGGAAAATTGGATTTTATCTTAAAAAGTAGGGACATTCCTATAAACCTGAAAAGGAAAGTCTACGATACATGTATTCTCCCTGTTATGACATACGGACTGGAAACTATAACATTAACAGCCAACACCACGCATAAATTAAAATGTGCACAACGGTCTATGGAAAGACAAATGCTGGGCATAAGTCTGAGGAATAAAGTACCAAATGCAGAATGCAGACGCCGAACAAAATTCGTTGACGTGGTAGACCGTATTGCCAAATTAAAGTGGCAATGGTCGGGTCATGTGGCTAGACAGGGAGGAGACAGATGGGCATCCAGAGTCCTAAATTGGAGACCGTGGGATGAAAAGAGAACCCCAGAAAAGATGGGCTGATGACATCATTACAATTGCAGGAAGAAAGTGGACGAGACTCGCACAGGATAGAGACAGATGGAGGGAGTTTGAGGAGGCCTATATCCAGCAGTGGAGAGATGGCTGAGGAAGAAGAAGAAGAAGCGTGTCAGTGGTTGAATTAGCAAAAAACGTTATAAATGATATACCTTGTGAAAGCTGGAAGAATTCCATTCAGCACGTTGTTAAAGTTGAAGATTGTTGAAGACTATTTATGTAAATAATATAAAAACACTGATAATTACCTCAACTGAGAGTGAAACCGAATTAGGCTCAAGTTAAAATATATTTTTATTTATACAATATGTCCCCTCTTGTAAATCCCATTCATTCAAACTATATATTTGTACTTCTTATCCATTTGTTTTTACATGCATAAACATCTCCAAAAACACATATAATTTTATTTATTTGCATTAATGAATAAGATTCTTAAGTTCATCTCTGCAACCTATCATAAACAAAAGGTCAGAATTTTTATATTGCCCACTTAAAACGGCAAAAATCCGGATCTTATATTTTGGGACAAGCTATATTTATTTTTTCGGACTATATCCGTCAAGCAACCTGCCTTCATAGACTGTTGTTTTGTTTCCCTGTTTAAGCCTCCGTAGCTTGTTAACATTGTTCCCAGGTATTTAAAACTGGTAACATGTTTAATATTTCCTTGGATCTCCAGTTTACATCTTAATAATTCTTTTGAAGCTACAATACATTTTGTTTTGGTTGTGTTAATAATCATGTTTAGTTTTCTCGCTTCCAAATTGAAGGCACGAAAGATCTTCTGAAGGTTGGCCTCAGAATCCGAGATGAGTACTGCATCATGGGCGTAGCAGATTGCGTGGAAGTCTGTGTTGCACATTTGGTATCCTCTGGTTTTTGGAAGATTCTCCACTATTCTGTCCATGACAAGGTTGAAGATAAACGGACTAAGTGAATCGTCTTGTCTTATCCCGGAGTTTATTTTTACTTCCTTGCTCAGTAGATGTCCCACTTTTATATTTGTTTTGCATTTTGTGTTAATGTTATGTATGTTTTTTATTAGCTTTGGTTTGTACTCCTTTTTTTGTAATATTTTTATAATATCTGTTAATTGCACTCTATCGAAGGCTTGAGTCATGTCGATGAAACACTTATATGTAGGTTTGTTAAATTCTTCAGCTTTTTCCATTATCTGTTCCTCTCTTGTTGTTCCTCTCTTATTTGAATATCTTTGCTTATTTCTTTCAGTATAATTTTTGTCAACACTTTTAAGGTAGTATTTAGGAGCGTTATTCCGGCGGTAGTTTTCGGATGATGTTGTAACATTCATTTTTTCCTAGATTTTAAGACCATATAATGTTACTGATTTTTCACTTTATAATGTACTTCTTTTCATTTTTGTATCGAGCGGTATATTAATCAGAAATTCTTAGCCGCTCGTTATATAGTGTGCTGTGCGGGTTTGCGACCGAATCTATCGATACGCCGGGATTGGTCAAATGTTTGTATCCGGAGTTTTGGTTCCGGCGTCCGGAGGACGCGAATCTTGGCTTAGAACACCGAGCCGCCGCCAGGCTTAGTACCATCAAGCCGCAGAGAGGCTAATTTCCACCGAGCCGCAGTAGAGGCTTACGACAATATCTACGAGAGCCAAGTTAAGCACGAGTTTTTTTTCATAAAGCCGTAGTGGGTTTTGTGTGTTTTCTAAATGGAGTAGTTACAGTAGGCTCTTCTCAAAAGTGTGAAATCGGTTTTGTGTTGCATTGAAGGCCTAGAAGCCATAGGAAAACCGTAAGTTACCAGAACAATACATCAATAAATATATTCCCCGCAAATAAGTGTTTTAACAGCAATTTGAACTGAAAGATCGCGAAGTGAAAATCACGACTCTTCGATTTCGGGTGTAGTCAAAATTTAGAAGTAAAATCTCTGATTTAGGGACTCTAGTTTATAAAAACTACTTTTAGGCTAGAATTATTTTTGTATTCCTTAAAAATTGCAAAGGTTGGAACTTTTATTTTAAATCATGAATAAATTCTCTTTTTTTGTTGATTAAAGCTAGTGTCTCACTGAATACCTATTTTTCTTTTCAGGATAAGAAAAGTTGTACTAGTATAATTCTTTTTAGTAATATCCGTAAAACACTTCAGTATTTTTTCATTTTTTTTAACTGAAGTTAGATCCTTTCTATTTTAAAATGAATGGTGCCCAAAAATTTGTACGACTGAAGCTTTTTTAAAAAATAGAAAATAATTCCAAAAAGACGTATAACAATTATCTCTTACCCATATTTCTCTACCAAGGAAAACTGAGCTAGTTTTTGTTTAATTTCTTTAGTTCTTTTAAAATCATTATTCACTCAATTCATTCTCAGAAATTAAAAAAAGGTTGCAAGAAAATTGTGCCCAAGCGTGGGAAAAACAATTTTCACAGGGTACAAAATGACGCCGCAAAAAGCGACCAATTAATATACACGGTACAAAATAACGCCGCAAAACGCGACCAAGTGATAAGGTTACAAAATAACGTCTCCAAAAAGCGGGCAAGTAAAAAAAACACATTACAAAGTGGCGCCCAACGTGGGGCTTTTGGAATTTTATTTTTTAAAGGGTTCAGTGTACTAGCTTTCGAACAAAGTAAAAGCTCTAACTTTTCAGATATTTTTTATTTCATAATATTTAATTAAACGAAACTACACTATAGCAATAAGACAAAAGCAGGAAATTTGTAGAATTATTTATTTCAATTTATCTGATGGTGGTTTAGATATTTGAATTTTGTTAATCGACTCTAAGATAAGAGACTCCTACTTTTTTCTTAAAAGCTACTTTTATAGTTCAGATTAGCAGATGTGCTGGTTTACTTTAATTTTTGCAGTGTTAGATTTATTTTGCGGTTAACCGAAGAAAAAACTGTACTTTTTTTCTCACCGATGTTTTGCATGAATATTAAAAATACTTTGCTGATATGAAACGATATTTGAAGATTTTTTTGTTGAAAATTCTTAACATATTTGGGTAAAAGAATTTTAATACAAGGCAATACTTAGAAATTTTTTTGAAATTGTTGAAGATTTTTTTTAAATGTTTGGTAAAGAAGTTTACATATTTTAAGTGCCTTTACATATTTTTTATTTTGACTATTGGGAGCACAGGAGAAATATTTTCACGACCTTTTAAAACAATTCTTTTAAATTGTATTCATTTATCATGGAAGCTTTCAATTTTAAAGTCAATCACCTACTGGAATATGAGTTAGACTATGAAATGAAAATCCGTCGTATTTTCTCAGAACGTCCGGTCGCGGATAAAAGAAAGATTCCAACGAGGATCTTGAGTAAAGAAATAATCCAATAGATCAGATTGGACTAAATAGTTACAAAAGTTTCTGATTTTTTTTAAGTCTAATAAAAATCCTCCTTCTCAAGTTAAAACTCCTGCTTCTCCAAATGGTCACATATCTCCTTTATTCGTGCATAAATATTTAGATAATAGACCGCATATAAAGATAAATCTATTAAGTGTCCATTTCTCGGCTTTATTTGACTCTCGTGCAAATACCTCAGTAGGTCAGAATGGTATTAAAATTTTAAGTCGTTTAAGAATAAAAATATGCCATATCGAAAATAGAAGTGTTACCACTGCAGATGGCAGCCGTCTAAAAGTTTTAGGTACGGTTGAGTTGCCGCTAGTCTGCAATAGTCATTGTTTAGTAATCTCTGCTCTAGTAGTACCTTCTCTATCACATACTTTGGTTTTAGGATGTGATTTTGCACAAAAATTCGGAATTTTAGTAAATTTTAATTTCACCGACGTGCGTAGTAGGATACATAAGGCTTACAACCTTAGAAAAAGGGATTTTGCCTTTAATATAGGTGATCACGTTTGGCGAAAAAATAAAATTCTTTCCAGTGCAGCCGATAAATTCACATCTAAGTTGGTACCTAAGTATGTGCATTGCGTGATAAGAGAAAAGATTTCAGATTTAGTTTATGGTTTGGTTAATTTAGATGGGACTAAAATAGGACGATGGCATATTAAAGACTTAAAACCATTCAATGAACCTAACCCTAATGAAAGTTTGTCAGAGAAGAATAATTTATATTTACATTATCTTAATTGCTTTACTTTATTTTTTTGATGTTGCTCTGTAGAGGTGACGACCTCGTTTTTTTGACTGTTATAAAAGTTGAGCAGAGAATAGCTTACTTTTATTGTTTAATGCTAAGGTTTTGGGTATTGGCCATATCCCAAACTTAGGTTGATTGTGGTTGATGTTTAGCATCGACTCAGTTATAGCGAGCTTGCGAAGGAGTCACACTCAGGATATATCATAGGACTGGTATGTCGGTGGTCGCGGGATTTGATTTGCTTATGACCCCAAATAATATCCAGTTCTTGACACTTGGAAGCGAAATTTTGATTAGAGGCAATCCAAGGGGATCTTGAGTTAGGACAAGCGCAAGATGTAGCTCGTGTAGTGTGATGTAGAGTCAAAATTTTTATGAGCAATTTCAAAGTTTGTTACCCGAGTGGGTGGATTTCTATTACCTTAGTGGTATATGTTGGGTGCAATTAAGAGTAAATTGATTTTGGTTTATCCAGTAAGTCTAAGACTTGGATTATTTTGATTTAGATCTTCTTCTGAATTGACAAACTGAGGGTATACTCTATTCTTTTCAGGGCCGTTTAAACGTTACCTTTGAGTCACTAATTTTTTTTAAATTTTTTTTGCATAGACTCATAGGTGTATGTTGAGTTTTTTCGGTCTACTATCAGATTGATAGGAAATTGAAGCCCTGCAGGAGAACTAAAGGCTGATCATTTACAGGAGATGAGAGCAGAGTAAGACAGTCGTTTCACAAAGAAATGATCAAAATCTGATACCGAGATGAGAACCTTGTTAAGAGTGGCTAAGCGCAGTGAAGGAAGATTCCTAACCGAATTTTTAGATTTCCAAGAGGTAATCTAGAAGTTTGGGCTGACAGAAAACGGTTATGCCTGATACCTGTAGCAGTTTCTTCTAGAGGCTATTGTCTAGGAAGACGATTAACACCATGATCGAATATTTTAGCTGTCAACGATGTTTTCTTCTTGTTTCTGATTAAGCTGGAAAAGCTCTTGTCGTCTTCAAAAGTTTTGTTGCGTTGCCACCGAAAAATAGAGAAATTTTTGCTTCATGTAGCTTTTTAAGCTCATTTTAGTTTTTTGGAAATTTCCGTTAGAAGCTTGGTTAAGTCAACCTTGTAAACCTTTAGGTTGTATCCCATGAGTTATTTGTTTTTACAGGCGGTGATGCACCGGGTGCTAACAGATGCCGTTACGACGTTTGGCAGGAAATTCGTCTTCCTGAGGAACAGACTGATTGGAAGGGTAGTCTATGGGGGGCAAACGTTTGACCTTTGGGACCTTTTAAAGGTTTTGTTACTCAATGGTTATTTCTATTTGAGCCAAAAGAGAGCCTAGCTACTGTAGTCGACCTCAGCTCCAATTAGCCTATTAGTGGTGACAGGCTGTTGGCAGTAGTCTGTTTCGGAACACCCTATTGATTAAATTTTTTTTTTGACTTATGGTGGTGTGGTAGACACCGTTTTAGTTTAGTGGATGCTATAATCTACTCCCTTTTGTTGGTGGGCACCAGGGTCACCATTTCCGTATTTTATTGTCTCCACCATTCAGTATATCGTGGTGAGGTGTTTGTCTCCTGTTATGTGGGATGGATTGAATGTTTTTCGTTGTTGTTCTAGGGCGAGACCAGTACACGAGGGTTCTTCATGCAACTTGGAGAAGCGCAATACTGGTTAAATTTTATATCTCTGTGTAGCCACCCTGAAGAATGACGGAGGGCGTTTTTTCTGGCTCATGTTTCAAGGCAGATTTGTCACTTTGGTGCGATGTGCCGAAGATTTGATTAGCTTTTGCTAAGAGCTTTCACCAAGCTCAGTATGGAGTTATCATAACCAAGAGTTTGGGATTTGAACTCCTGTATGTATTTCTGTATATATTTCTGTATGTATTTCTGTATATATTTCTGTATATATTTCTGTATATATTTCTGTATATATTTCAGTGTATGTTGGTTGCCTGAGGGCATGTGCTCAAAATGTGTGATTTTGAGTCGTTTTGTTTATGGACTCCTATATATAGGATTATGACTTTAGGGAGGTCCTATTTAGAGACTAGCTGTCTCACATAGTTGTGCTAGGAATGTTTCCTTGAATGTTAGTTGCGCGTGGACTAATCATTCTGTTCTTTGTGAACATTGCTTTTTGAAGCAGGATCATTCAGTTTGGTGAATTTTAGCTTTTATAGCTATTCACTGTGTTTAGAGTGAATTTTAGCTTTTGTAGCTATTCACTGTGCCTATAGTGATATTGTTAGCTTTTATAGCTGCTCACTATGTTAATGGCGAGATTGTTCTTTTAGAACGCAGACTTTGTGTAGTCGAGGACTATTTACAGAGTGTTCTCTTGGCGAGGAGCCGAGAGTCTTTTCTGGCGATATACCAGAGTGTTTTGTTGGCGAGGAGCCGAGTTTTTTCTGGCGATATACCAGAGTGTTTTGTTGGCGATGAGCTGACGTGTTTTCTGGCGATCAACCAGAGCGTTTTCCCTGGCGATTTTTGCATGTCTGGATGTCTCAGGACGTCGACATTGCGCGATGTAGCGTTTTCCCTGGCGATTTTAGCATGTCTGGATGTCTTAGGACGTCGACATTGCGCGATAGAGTGCGGTTATTTTCTGATGCGACTAGTAGTGATACTAGATTTAGAATGTTCTCTTAGCGGTGAGAGAGCATTGATGGCGATTTTTTCCGAGCGTTTGTCTGGATTTTCATCCAGATGTTTTCTTAGCCTTGTGCTAGATGGTCTTACAAGACTTTCTCCTTTTAGTGTTAGTTTTTGCACTAGAATCATTTATTTTTTGTTTTTCTTTATTTAAGAATTTTTATAAATTTCTTTTGCTGAAATAGAAAATTTTCAGACAATCCTTAAATATTTTAAGGGGGGTGTTCATACTTTGTTTCAGTTCATTTTTTTTGATTTAGACAAGAGTCTAGACAAAGTTATATTTTTTTTTGTTTTGGTAACAATAACAGAGCTGATTCTTTTATATAAGAAGACCGCGATTGTTACTTTGAACAGGTATTTCTTATGTTCATGCAAGGATTTTTATTTACTTTTTGATGTACTTAACCTTAGTGCTTAATTAAGTTAAGTCTAGTTATAAGATTCTTGTGTACATGCAAAGATTTTCATTTGGTTTTCATTGTACTTAATATTAGTGCTTAATTGAATTAAGTCTAGTAGTAAGGTCCGAAGTTTGTAATTTTGTTTTAAGTTCTGACCTTAGTATTAAGTGATAGTGTACCACTTTGTACCTTTTCATAAGTAGCCTTAGTTTAATAGACTAGTGTAGTCTATTTCTTTTTGGAAGGGGGTAATGTAACATTCATTTTTTCCTAGATTTTAAGACCATATAATGTTACTGATTTTTCACTTTATAATGTACTTCTTTTCATTTTTGTATCGAGCGGTATATTAATCAGAAATTCTTAGCCGCTCGTTATATAGTGTGCTGTGCGGGTTTGCGACCGAATCTATCGATACGCCGGGATTGGTCAAATGTTTGTATCCGGAGTTTGGTTCCGGCGTCGCCATATTACAGACAGAGTGCCCACGGCTTATTTAAGGGTCCGGAGGACGCGAATCTTGGCTTAGAACACCGAGCCGCTGCCAGGCTTAGTACCATCAAGCCGCAGAGAGGCTAATTTCCACCGAGCCGCAGTAGAGGCTTACGACAATATCTACGAGAGCCAAGTTAAGCACGAGTTTTTTTTCATAAAGCCGTAGTGGGTTTTGTGTGTTTTCTAAATGGAGTAGTTAAAGTAGGCTCTTCTCAAAAGTGTGAAATCGGTTTTGTGTTGCATTGAAGGCCTAGAAGCCATAGGAAAACCGTAAGTTACCAGAACAATACATCAATAAATATATTCCCCGCAAATAAGTGTTTTAAACAGCAATTTGAACTGAAAGATCGCGAAGTGAAAATCACGACTCTTCGATTTCGGGTGTAGTCAAAATTTAGAAGTAAAATCTCTGATTTAGGGACTCTAGTTTATAAAAACTACTTTTAGGCTAGAATTATTTTTGTATTCCTTAAAATTGCAAAGGTTGGAACTTTTATTTTAAATCATGAATAAATTCTCTTTTTTTGTTGATTAAAGCTAGTGTCTCACTGAATACCTATTTTTCTTTTCAGGATAAAAAAGTTGTACTAGTATAATTCTTTTTAGTAATATCCGTAAAACACTTCAGTATTTTTTCATTTTTTTTAACTGAAGTTAGATCCTTTCTATTTTAAAATGAATGGTGCCCAAAAATTTGTACGACTGAAGCTTTTTAAAAAATAGAAAATAATTCCAAAAAGACGTATAACAATTATCTCTTACCCATATTTCTCTACCAAGGAAAACTGAGCTAGTGTTTGTTTAATTTCTTTAGTTCTTTTAAAATCATTATTCACTCAATTCATTCTCAGAAATTAAAAAGAGGTTGCAAGAAAATTGTGCCCAAGCGTGGGAAAAACAATTTTCACAGGGTACAAAATGACGCCGCAAAAAGCGACCAATTAATATACACGGTACAAAATAACGCCGCAAAACGCGACCAAGTGATAAGGTTACAAAATAACGCCTCCAAAAAGCGGGCAAGTAAAAAAACACATTACAATGTCTTTTGCCCTTTTTTGAATATTGGGATTGCTATGCTAGTTTTTCAATCTGTAGGTATTTGTCCATGTTTTACTATGTTTGTAAAGATCTGTACTAGTTGTTGATGTAGGTTTTCTCCTCCATATTTTAGCATCTCATTTGCAATGTCGTCTGGTCCTGAGATTTTTGTATTTCTAAGACTTCTTTCTGCCTGTTCTAGATTCACTTCTTCCATTTCTTCAAGTATGAGTTTATTATTCTCTTCTTCTTCTTCTTTATATAATTTCTCAAAGTATGTTTGCCATTCTTGAATTGTAATTTTATTGGTTCGAACCGTATCTTTTATATCAAGTTCCGTCTTAACATTTTCCAGCCTTTCTTTTGAGAGCAATACAAATCACTTTCAGTCTCTTTAGTAAATGTCTCCCAATATTCTTCTTTAATTTGTTTTCTTCTTCTATTCATTAAGTTTCTTTCTGCGATATATGCGTTCCATTGGCTTGGGTTTTGTTGTGTGTGTAATATACATTACTCCTTTATTTCTGGCGTGAACCAAGTTGTCTTATTTATTTTGGTGATGTTTACTCGTCTTTGGTCTGACTCGCTTATTTGAAAAGTGAGACAAAAAATGTTAATATAGGAGTAATAGTATGGCAAAAGGATTTTTTTATGGAGCCAAAACATAAACAATCTCGCATCAGTTTGTTGGTATAAACGATGTGTCTCAAAGTAAACAGGGCTCTTTCAAAATAGTGCATATTAGTGGGAAACACCTATTAGCTATAATATGCTTTGGAAAGGTAAATCTTTTAATGCGGTTATATGTAATTTTCATGATAATCGGATGAATAGAAGCTGAGACATTGCGCCTAAGGTGACAGTGTGTTTTAGTTATCAATCGAAAAAATGAACGGATGCGAAGTATCAGCGCGAGGAGAATTCCTAGCATGCACCGCTCTGGAATGAATTACACGAGCTACATCCATCCAACGCTTTCCACGAAAATACTTGTAGAATAGTCACAAATCGCCAACAGTTCTTCAATGTTCCAAGGAGTCAAGATTGCTAGGGAGTTCAGGGTCTCCAATCAAGAGAACAGCTCTCTTCTGAATCGTTCGATCAGAGATATATCGTTTGACTAATTGCCTGCAATAATATCTGAAGTCCAAGATTTATCAAATTGAAATGAGGTTGTAATTTCATTAGATATATTGCGTCTGACAATTTTATCTGATATACATGGCAACCCTGCTTTGTATATAGTATTATAGGAGAATAGTTACATAGAGTAGAACTTAATTTGGTTAGGAATTTCATCACTATTTCATCCATGTAGTTCATTGTCGGATATGAATCTCCCCTAGGTACGCCCATCTTTTTCGATTCTGGGCCTTGTTTATCTAGTTGTATTACGTTAGTCTTTTCATATCGTCAGACCATCGGGTTGGTGAGCGTCCTCTGGTTCTTTTTCATTCCAGGGCCTCTATTTGATTATTCTATGGGTCCACTGATTATCGGAGAGTCTAGCGATGTGGCCCACCCGGTTTTACTTCAATCTTCTTACCCTCTTAGCAACATCAGTTATCTTGGAGCTTCTTTAAATTTCTTTAGTAGTCAGCCTATCCCTTAATGATATCCCAACCTCTTTTCCATTGCTCGTTGAGTAACCTGTATACAATTTAAAATTGCTTGATTCATTGATCAAATGCGTTTATTTTTAGTGTGTTTGAAACACTGGAAAGGAAGATGTTCCCCAGTTTACCAAACGCTGATCAAGCTAGTAATATTCTCCTTGATAGATCTTTGGATTTTACTACTTTCTAGTCAAGATATATGTATGAAATCGTTCTTGTGATTTTCAAGTATTCAATGTTCAGTATTACTTTTTTAAAGCAGTTATTGGTTTTGGCGATGTTTATTTTCAAACCAATCTCTCTGGATTTGTGGTTAAGTTGCTGCTCTCCTCCTATATTTATACCTTTACTTGTCCATATGAGTTGTTTGAACAGACCTTCTACCTCTAACGTAAACAATTTCGGCGATATGGTGTCTCTCTGACATACACTTCTTTTCATTTCTATCTTGCTAATATTTTCTTTTAATGCAATCTGAAATGTTCTTCTTATAACAGTAGAATCCATTTCTTCCACCATATGATCGCAAACATATTCTGTATTGATATTAAATTCTTTGAGTATCTGCACCAGATCAGGTTTTTTATAAGCCTCTTCGAAATATATGTCATTTACTAACATACAATTCTTGCATTTAATTCTCCCGAGTAACAGGGGAATTGTCCCTGGGAAGCGATGTTTTTCCTGACTAGTGGAAATAGAGTTTTATTACTCTAGTATTCAAATCTGGCGACCCGTCAGACGCTAAAAATTATAGACTTATTTCTATTCTAAGTTCCATCTCAAAATTGTTCGAAAAAATGGTTTGTGATAAATTAAAACACATCATAAAACTTCTTTTGGTTCAGGAATAGCACGGTTTCGTTGAGGGCCGATCGACAGCTACAAACTTGATCTTGTTGGTTCAAAATACTATTGATGCAATGGAGGCGGGTGGTCAGGTTGGCGTGGTTTATACAGATTTCAGCAAGGTCTTCGACACTGTCAACTATGATATCTTGATTAAGAAGCTATGGCTTTTGTGGATCACTACTAAATTGGTTAACTTGTTACCTTAGATATAGGAAACAGTTTGTTAAAGTAAACGGCTTTGTGTCGAATGAGATATCTGTTACACCGGGGGTGTACCACAGCCACCTGGGTCCGTTGCTGTTTAATGTATTTATTAATGACCTCCGTGAGGTGATTCTATTTTCAAAGCCCTTGTTTTTTGCAGATTACTTGAAATTGTTTATGGTAATTCATTATGTTTATGATGCTGTGAGACTACAGGGAGACTTGGATAGGGTGAGTGAGTGGTGCAGAAGAAACAAAATGAATCTTAGTATTAACAAATGCAAGTTAATGTCGTTCTATCGGGTAAAAACTCTGCTTTTATATGACTATAGTATCAATAATTGTCTTCTGAATAAAGTTTTTGCAATATGTGAGTTAGGTATTTATTTGGACACCTAGCTCGATTTTCATATTCACTATGACTTTATTGCTAACAAATGTTTAAAACTTCTCGGCTTCGTCTGTAGGAATGCTAGGAATTTCCAGACTGTAGATAGCATGAATACTTTGTATAAGGCCTTGGTAAGATCTTCTGTAGAGTATCTGACATGTGTATGGTCACCTTCATATGCTATACATATTGAAGGTATTGAAATGGTACAGAAGAAGTATGCTAGATATGTTTCTTACAAATTTAAGTGGAGCATCACTGCCTATCGGGTCCTGCTGCGAAGACTCCAACTGCAATCGCTTTCACAAGACGTAGGAAAGTTGCTGTAGTCGAAATAAGAAACAGATCATTTGATACTGTTTGAAATCTGGTCAGTTCTAAAATCCCTAGCGAATGCAAGAATAGATTCCATATATATAAAAATAATAGAGAACATCTATCTATACATATTAAAATTGACGAAACAACTGTCATTAACAACATACCATTAAAAAGAGGAGTGCGACAAAGAGATACTATCTCACCTAAATTATTTACGATGGCCTTTGAGGTCGTTTTTAAGGAGTTAAATTGGGATGAGAAGGGCATCAGCATCAACGTCATTAGACTGAGTCCCCTTAGGTCTACAGACGACATAGTAGTGATAGTTAATAACACCAATGAGCTACAGGAAATGTTGAACCAGTTGAAAGCATGCTTGGGGACGACTAGTAAATGACCATATAGACTGCTCCGATCTTCTGAGTATGATAAATTTCCATTGTCCACCAAGATCAACAAGGGACCACTCACTCTTCGCCCGAAGTACCATAGATATAACTGTGGCTTATTCTCGCCGATTACTAGAATCATTAATGGCGCCGGTGAAACGAATCTTAATTTTTTAAACCTCTCTTTAAAACTCTTAAAGATAGAACTGCCGACGGTCCAGAGTTCTGTGAGTATATTTGTTGTTATTGTAATGTTATAATTGTTGTATTATTACAATTTCTGTAGAAACTATACATAAAATAAGTCTGCCCGTAAATAAATAAATAAATAAATAAATAATTAGCTCTCTCGGAACTTTTATGACACTGAGCTGAGTTTTTCCGAATTCCTTCTATTAACCCTATAAATGGTATTTTTATTTTTTTATTTTACTTGATTATGCCTAAAAATTAAGTACAGGCAAGCCGCTGCATACAGGCCGGCTATTGATAGGTAGTAAAGACAAGAATAATTAATGCCTGGTTTACACGGGTAGAGTAATGAGTAGAGTAGAGCGGCAAGTAGAGTAACTCTACCCGTAGAAACCCCCTCTCTCTGTCCGAGTAGAGTGGAGTAGCGAGTAGCTGGTAGAGTAGAGTACTACTATACTGCGCGCAGTATAGTGGACTCTACTCTACTTACCCCCACCACTGCCCCACTCTACTATACTACCTACTCTACCTGTATAAACACCCCCACTCTACTTCGTTTTTCAAGCAAGTAGCCAGTAGTGTCCAGTTGCAGTGAATTTTGCAATCAGTTTGTTTTGTTTAATTTTTAAAAATGTCTAAATTCACTGAAGAAGAAACGGAAATGCTGGTTGGTTTATATGTAGATGAAGAGGTTCTGTGGAATTTGAGTAGTCCAAATAAAAACATGAAGATGGCCGCGGAAAAAAATATTATTCTGAAACTTGGAAGAAGTGGATTTGGGTTGGGTGAACTTAAACAAAAAATTAAAAACTTGCAGTGTACCTACAGGCAAGAATGTGTTAAAATTAAAAAATCAATTAAATCAGGTGCAGGTACAGAAGATATATATGTTCCAAATATAAAATGGTTTGATGCCTTTGACCGAATCATGAAGATTGCAAGATCAGGAAAAAAAAACTGAAGATTCTGTGGTAAGGATATACCATTCAAACACCTAGACAACTTACTCTTGACGGCTATATACTCTACTTAGTACTTGCTTCGTGTGAACGCAAAAAATCAAAAAATGGTAGAGCGGCAAGTAGAGTGAACTCTACTTGCCGCTCTACTCTACTCATTACTCTCCCCGTGTAAACCAGGCATAAGAGTCAAACGGTATATATTTGAAGAAGCTTTATAGATTCATTATAATATAAATGTCATTGTCGTCCAGCTCCCACTGTCTTGATATTTCCAATATTTTGACGTGTCCGATTCTATTAAAAGGCTTCTCGCAACCGGTAAAACAGACCAATACATCTTTTCGATTATCAAGTCATTATTGCAGTAGTGCATTGGTAATAAATAAGTTTTTCTGCTACCTTATTATATAACTTTATGTAAAATATTAATAAATAAAATTTAGTACTGTGAAGTGTTAACTTCCGCAAAAAAAAATTGATTTTGCCTAACCTGGATTGAGGAGACACCTACACAAGATAACGTTCTTATTAATATAACCTCAATACATTTATTTATAAACTCGTAAACAAGTCACAAAAAAAAATAATTGAAAAAAAACCATTATTGAAACACCTAACTTAATCTGAATTTGTAAGCTAATACAACGAATTTAATTGAAAGTCGTAAGAATGGAATTTTTTTAGATTTTTTTCAGGGGCTTGTTTTAATTTTTAGGAAATTTTTCCACTCAAACTCCCACCTGTTTACGTGTATGCTTTGTTATTAAGGAGTTTGATATTGTTCCTTGGGACTCAACGTAACATTGATTTTGAGCTTAAAATAAAAGTACAGGGTGATTATTTTAAGACGCCCGCCTCGGTTTATGGAAAATTGTTGGATATTTATATTTTTTTAAAATGGGGAGAAAGGAATAGTGCAGATCAAAAAGTATACTGACGTATTTGACATTTGGTAGTGAAAACGGCGCTGGGCGCGGCGACGTCAAACAACTTTTTTTTTCCATCAACATACCTTTTGTAAAATAGCCTTTGAAAGCCCTAATTTTTTCAACATTTTTTCCTTAAACTGTTTTTTTTTTCTAAATTGTCTTGCAAAAAAGTTATGCAGCAAAAACCCTTTAAAATATTATTTTTGGTCATCGCGGTCCCCATGCCACGTTTGGAGGTTTTCAAACAATTTATCTAGTTGGTGGCTGTCATACTTTAATCTAACAGTAATTATAATAATAATAGTTACTATGCTGTTGAGGTTTTTCCTTTAATAATCCTTGAACAATAAAAAATAAGAATATATTATTTTTATTAAAATGACAAAACACTCTATAACTTTTAATATTACATAACTTATTACATATTATGAAAATTTAAAAAAAAAAAACGAAAAAAAACATCAAAATAAATTTTCTATATGTCTTCTTTCTACTTCTACACGTATTACCCATTAACATACTGCTTACTTAGTTGAACAATATTGAATTGAATAGGTGTGCAAACAAAAGCTGTCAGATTAAAGTATTACAGCCGCTTACTAGATAAATTGTTTTAAAACCGTCAAACGTGGCATACGATGTATGGCAATTGCGATGATCAAAAAATAATATTTTAGAGGGTTCTTGCTGTATAACTTTTTTACAAAACAAATCAGACACAAACAAAAAATGTTGAAAAAAATTAGGGCTTTCCAGTGCCGTTTTACAAAAGGCATGTCGACAGAAAAAAAGGTGTTTGGTGTCGAGGCGCCCAGCATCGCTTTGACTACCAAATGTCAAATACGTCAGTATTCTCCCTGACATACACTCCACCACTCTACATTAAAAAAAAAATATATCCAACAATTTTCCATAAATCGGGGCCGGGCGTCTAAAAATGATCACCCTGTACATAACCATTTATTAGATTTATAATCCCGTATAGTACTAAAAAAACATATTAAAATATGAAAACTGTGATTTAGAAGTAACAGATACTGTATATACAATCAAAGTACTATTTGTGTTTTACTAAAATTTTGTTATGGGATTAGTAACATATTACTGGCCTTAAAAATTCTTTCTTTAGTGTTGATAAAATAGTTCTTCTGCTTAGGCCGGCAGGATAAAATTTTGTTAATAGGCTACCGAAAAGGGCTGGCGGATGAACCAGAAAACTAGTAAGAAAATTCGGAAAGACCAAGAAACTGGAAGCAAAAAAATATTGGAAACCTCCTGATAGAGAAAACTGCGACTGGAAGGGAAAGTGGTGGTAAAAATTGTTAAGAAAAAAACAGCAGTAAAATCATTATTAACTCTGCAGTATGTGGCCAACAGTATTTGGGAGGAATGTGGTGCTGCAAAATGGCGTCGGCCCGCTTTCCTTAACAAACAGATGTTTTTACTGGGAATTTCATAGTGACTCGAAAAGGGACGAAATACTCAAAAAAGAAAACAAAAACACGTATTACTAGACGCTCGTTACCGAAAACTGCTCCCGATGCTGCTGCCAACCTGCTGAAAACTCGTCGTGCTGGTTTCAACGTTTACGAGGATATGTCCTATAATATCATTGAAAATAGGAATGAAAATATTACGCCCTATTACGTAATATTATTAATATAAGGAAACGAGTCTTTTTGGGTAGAAACATTTCTCAAAAAATCTAATGAAATGGAGGTAGTAACCCAATAGCGTTGTCAGACTTGCGCAATTATTATTCGGTACGTTGATTGCTTTTAAAATAAAAAATTTGTTAAGGAGGTATAACATCACAAAAACACACCCCTAACCAGTTTTCAACAAAGCTTGTTTCCGTTCTTTGTTAAGAACTGATGACCTTGAAATTCTTGTTTTTTTATATACTATATAAATTATTAAAGATAATGCACTCTTGATAATTTTCGTTCAATCTGCACCCTGTGGAGAGTATTCCAGAATTTTTTCAAAATTTTTTGATCAGTACTTTTCGCGATAAGGGGAAGTACCCCGATTTTGGGCAATTTTTTTTAAAAATAATATAAAGAAAAGCGTGCTCAAGTATTATATTATATATATATATATATATATATATATATATATATATATATATATACATACATATATATATATATATATATATATATATATATATATATATATATTATATATATATATATATATATATATATGTATATATATATATATATATATATATATATATATATATATATATATATATATATATATATATTTGATTTCGTCTTTTTATAAGCTTTCATTTAAACACCCCATTCGATGATCTGGTAATTTTTTTTTCACTTTTGATTTCACCTCCTAAAACTAACCCCTAAGTCAAAATTTAACTTTCAAAATTATACGGCGTTAATGGAGTCATCAATTCCTATATTAGTGCCAAATTTTAACTTTTATGGCAAATAGTTTCGGAGAGAATCGGGTGTGACCGACGGACAGCAATCAGACAGACACTGAAGTGATCTTATAAGTGTTCCGTACGGAACACTGAAAGGAAACTCTCTAAAAAATAAACGCTACAGTATATTGAAAAAATTAAAATGTTTTTTGCATGTAAAATGCATGGGTTCTTTGCTCTTAGGCATTAAAAAGCAAAATGTAATAATTAATACAATTATAGTTCTTCAGCACGGATCTTTATCTTTTGACTTGCGGCGGTCAAGGTAAGACAATCAGTAAGTGTTAAAATAAATAAATTACAAGATGACTGTGAATAACCGCAGCCTCGGCCACTTGGACATCAAAGATTCAAATAGATATGTCTCACTAATAATAATTATTTACTTTTAATTATTTCTTTTAAGATAAGTGTTCCAGTTGCTCTAAATAACCTGTTAACAATTTTTTCGTTTTATTTTTGTCGTCATTGTCAGTGATTTATTAAAAACCTTAATTTTCAAAAAAATAATTGAAAATAAAACCATGTTTACTAAAAATATTGTTTTCTTTTTAGTGTTCCGTACGGAACACTTATAAGATGACTTCGGTGTCTGTCCGGTCTGTCTGCCACACACGATTTTCTCCAAAACTATTTGTCATAGAAAGTTGAAATTTGTTAATAATATAGGAATTGATGGCCTCATCAGAGCCATGTACTTTTGAAAGTTAAATTTTTTTGACTGAAGGGGTTAGTTTTGGGTGGTGTGAAAATCGGAAGTGTAATATATATATATATATATAAATATATATATATATAATATATATATATAAAAAATATTTTTTTTACTAGATCATCGAGTTCAATCGCTTGCACTTGACCGGTTATTTTTTAAATTACTTATTGATCCATATTAATAATATACCAGTTTTAAAAATGCTAACTATTGCAGTCCACACAGGAATATTTCAGCGTTATTTTTTGTGCGACCAAAAATATTTTTAGTGTTCCGTACGGCCAAAAACACTTATAAGATCACTTCGGTGTCTGTCTGTTCGTCTGTCACATCCGATTTTTTCCAATACTATTTAACATAGAAAGTTGAAATTTGGCACTAATATAGGAACTGATGGTCTCATTAGAGCCATGTAGTTTTGAAAGTTAAACTTTGAATTAAAGGGTTTGGTTTTGGGGGGAGAAATCGGACGGGAAAAAAAAATTACCAGGTAAACTAGTGGGGTGTCACATGAAAGCTTGTGAAAAACACGAGTTCAGAACAGAAAAATTGTCAAAAATCGCTGTACCCCCCCTTATCTCGAAAAGAACTGAATCAAAAATTTGTATATATATATATATTATATAAATATATATATATATATATATATATATATATATATATATATATATACATATATATATATATATAAAAATTCTGGAATATTCTTCTTCAGGATGTAGAATGAACGAAAAATTATCACAAGTGCATTACTTTTAATATTCCATATTGTATATAAAAAAACAATAATTTCAAGGTCATCAGTTTTCAACAAAGATCGGAAACAAACTTTGTTGAAAACTCATTTGGGGTGTGTTTTCTGAATTCATTGATCATTTTATCAAGAAAAAAAAAAACATGTTGATATATAAAAAACCGTATATTGAGAAAAAAAAAAAATAAACAAAAATTAAAAATAATTATTCTCGATGAAGAATCCCCCGTCTCTTCGTCCGCGCCCGAGCTCCATTCCTGGGCTTCCTCTGCAGATTCCGGATCTTTTGTCGTTAATATTGGGTTCAGCGGAAACAAACATTTGTATTGCTTCATGACTAAATGACAGATCTTTTTTTGGGTTTTGGCCTTATACTAGATATTAACGGATCTGAGCTGAGCAATAATCTGTTGAGGACAACTGAATTGCATTCTTCTCTTGAGAATTTTCTAGCATATTTTGGCCGGTACAGGCGAAAGTGCTTGTCTTGCGCCTCTGCTGCTTTTTCGGACAGTAAGTCAATGGGCAAAAGTGCCTTTTTCATTACTGTTGCACCGTGAAATATTATTTTGTTCATCGTAGGAGTCTTGGGATCCTAGGGATACAACTCCACATAAATTTTGACGGTCATAGTCTGCAAATTTTTTCAAGTCTACTTTATGTCCACTCGATATTAATAATAAAATTACTTAATTACTTTGTTAACTGTCATTAAATATATTTGTAAAGATTGTACAATTGCGTTATCGTGATTTCGTAGTACAACTACATTATCAAACGCTTAACTAAGACTAAAACAGATTTTTGGTATTTCATATTTATATGATGAACAGATGTGGGTCTATTATGTACTAAAACAGTTGGAACGGGACGGAATTTGCTACGTCTCATTCTGTCCTGTTCCAACTGTTTTAGTACATAATAGACCCATATCTGTTTATCATATAAACATAAATTACCAAAAATTTGTTTTAGTTTTAGTTAAGCGTTTGACAAAGTAGTTGTACTACGAAATCGCGATAACGCAATTGTAAAATCTTTACAAATATATTTAGTGACCGTTAACAAAGTAATTAAGTAATTTTATTGTTAAAATTTACTGTCTCAAAGTAACAGACCAATCAATCAACTCACTGGATATTACTTCCAAAATCACTCTCAAGCGATTTATGAGGTTGAAGTCGACACCGGTAATTTCAGCGGTCACCTCTGGAATTGTAAAAAAATCTCCTACTTGTATTGCCGTTATTGGTATTACCAAATCCAGCTTTTAGTACATCTATAATTAAGCCAGTTTTATCTCTGAATTGTGCCTGTATTTCTGCCTTTTTTTTGCTTGACAATTTTTTACCACTGCCCGATCTTAACTACCAGTTTTGCACAAGAAGCTTGTATCACAAGTGCAGAATACTTTCAATTAATCGGATCCTAGAGTGCAATACGGACGGGCCAAACTGTAACGCATCTGTGCCGACGTTATTTTTTACGTTCAGATTGTTAAACTACTTTGAACTAGCACCACAAATGTAGCATCTCATTGTTGAAGTGGCAGCATTTCACACTTTTGCATCGACCATAGTTAGCGTCATTATAAGTTTCATGGAAAAAGAGATGTTTCGTTATACGAATGCGCTGGTTACCAAAGCGTTTATTGCATTTTCTATGTAAATAATTTCAGAATTTATAATATCGACTGTTTCTTTAACAAATCTAATCCTCATTGGCCGACAGTATCGTGGCGAAGAGGGAGTTGGATTCTGCCAAATAACTTTCTAGTTTGTCCTATCATTTTAGTACAACAAAGTAACTTTGAAAAATGTTGCTATCAATTACATCTTCTTCTGGTGGTTTTTGCTTAAATTGTACTTGTTGCAATCCGTCACATCACCATTTCGAAATGACTGTCAATGATTGACGCTCTTCAAATGTAATTCTTTTAGTTCAGCCTCCAAATATGTGGCCAAACGTTTAGCCGTGTGATCCAATAAATGTTGTAAATTAATTTCATCACATGTTTCAATTACCCGATAAGCCTCTTTCGCCGAATAATAAGTCTTTTTTGTATGCTGTAACATGGTGTAACTCGGAATATACTTCTTGTTACTATTTCTTATTATTTCACTAGCCGGGCCCGCGGTTCCGCTCGCGTGGACTTGAGTCACTACTATCGTCACTCCTTATTCCTTATGTTACCTAACGTAATAAAATATCTCCCATTATTTCCCCTTATCTCCCAATATTTCTCCTTATCTCCCATTATCTCTACATAATTTCCATTATCTAGGCTTATCTCTGTTCATCTCCCATTATTTCTCCTTATCTCCCATTATTTCTCCTTATCTCCCATTATCTCACCTTATTTCCCATTATCTAGGCTTATCTCGACTTATCTCGCAATATTTCTCCTTATCTCCCATTATTTCTCCTTATCTCCCATTATCCCACCATAACTCCCATTATCTAGACTTATCTCTGCTTATCTCCTATTATTTCTCCTTATCTCCCATTATTTATACTTATCTCCCATAACTCACCTTATCACCCATTATCGTGGCTTATCTCGACTTATCTCCCATTATTTCTCCTTATCTCCCATTATCTCACCTTATCTCCCATTATCTAGGCTCATATCGAATTATATAGAACATATATATATAAATTTATAAAAACACGTAATCGGATAAGTGGTTGTCGAGTGATAAGCGCACTAACGGACTGACAGACAGAGAGACGTTGCATTTTATATATATTATATTCTTTGCTACATGATATTGTTCCATATTTAATGCTTTAGGCAGTGTATTGCAAGAGAACGCGCTAGCGGCAAACTTTTCTCCTACTTGATTCACTATTATCGTCTCTGCTTATTCCTTATGTCACCTAACGTAATAAAATATCTCCTATAACCTGGCCAGAGAACATATGTATGTTTAAAAAAAAAGCACGTAAATCGCATAAGTGGTTCTCCAGTGATAAGCGCACAAACGGACAAACAGACAGAGAGACGTTGCATTTTATATATATTATATATATTCATTGCTACATGATATTGTTCCATATTTAGTGGTTTAGGCAGTGTATTTTTTCGATTTGATTCACTATTAACGTCACTGCTTATTACTCATGTTACCTAACGTAATAAAATATAGTCTATACCCTGGCCAGAGAACATATGTATATTTAAAAAAAAAGCACGTAAATCGGATATAAGTGGTTTTCCAGTCATAAGCGCACTAACGGACGAACAGACAGACGGAGAGACGTTGCATTTTATATATATAGTAGATATAGATTATTATTATTATATAACCTGGCCAAAGAATATATGTATGAATTTAAAAAAAGACACGTAAATCGGATAAATGTTTCTCGCGTGATAAACGCAGTAATGGGACAGACAGACAGAGAAACATTGCATTTTATATACGAGGCTGGTTTGAAAAGTCCGTGCAAAGTCCGAGAGATGGCACCACCGGCGGGTATCGAGGTCATGTTTAGTTAGTAGCATCTCTTGAATGAACGCACACCAAGTTTCAGCCATATTGGTCTATTTCTTTGTGTTTGGCATTCGTGTGAATCAAGGAAGTCGAGTGATTTTCAAGAAATGGACGAAAAAGAATTTCGTGTGGTGATTAAACATTACTTTATGAAAGGCAAAACGCCTCAGGAGACTAAAGAGAAGCTTGAAAAACATTATGGTGACTCTGCACCTTCGATTAGAACAGTTTATAAGTGGTTTCAAAATTTTCGGACTGGCCATATGGGCATAAGTGACGCTGAACGTTCTGGACGGCCTGTGGAGGTTACG
Organism: Pachyrhynchus sulphureomaculatus; assembly: GCA_019049505.1. Classification (NCBI taxonomy): domain Eukaryota; kingdom Metazoa; phylum Arthropoda; class Insecta; order Coleoptera; family Curculionidae; genus Pachyrhynchus; species Pachyrhynchus sulphureomaculatus. Next base: position 41,908,164 of record CM032455.1, on the reverse strand, counting down.
ACTCCAGAAATCATTGATCAAATCCATGATATGGTGATGGATGACAGAAGAGTTAAGGTGCGTGAGATTGCTAGTGCTGTGGGCATCTCGACTGAACGGGTACATAATATTTTGCATAAACATTTGGACATGAGAAAGCTATGGATGCCGCGATTGCTCACGCTTGACCAAAAACGGAATCGTGTGAAGTGTTGCAAGGATGGTTTGCAGCTGTTCCAGAAGAATCCGGAGGACTTTAAGCGTCGTTTCGTCACTGTGGATGAAATCATGGATACATTACTATACTCCTGAGACCAAACAACAATCTAAACAATGGGTTACCAAGGGGGAATCTGCACCAAAAAAGGCGAAGACCGTTCCTTCGGCCGGAAAGGTTATGGCAACTGTCTTTTGGGATTCGCAAGGGATAATCCTCATCGACTATCTGGAAAAGGGTAAAACTATTACAGGTGAATATTATTCATCGTTATTGACCGTTTGAAAACCGAGCTGCAAGAAAAACGCCCGCGATTGGCCCACAAGAAAGTCCTTTTCCATCACGACAACGCACCAGCACACACCTCAGCAGTTGTGGTCGCAAAATTAATGGAAATAGGATTCCAACTCGTTTCACATCCCCCATATTCTCCAGACTTGGCCTCCTCGACTACTATTTGTTCCCCAATTTGAAGAAATGGCTGGCGGGACAAAGATTTTATTCAAACGAGGAGGTGATTGCAGACACTAATGGATATTTTGCAGACTTGGACAAATCCTATTATTCGGAAGGGATCAACAAACTAGAACATCGTTGGACGAAGTGTATAAGCCTAAAAGGAGACTATGTCGAAAAATAAAAAAGGTTTACCCCAAACACATAAGTAGTTTTTATTTTTCCACGGACTTTTCAAACCAGCCTCGTATATTATAGATTATAGATATTCTCTGCTACATAATATTGTTCCATATTTAATGGTTTAGGCTGTGCATTGCAAGGGAAGGCGCTAGCGACAAACTTTTTTTTTTTTTCCGACTTCATTCACTATTATCGTCACTGCTCATTCCTTATGCTACCTATTGTAATAAAATATAGCCTATAACCTGGCGGGAGAACATATGTATGTTTAAAAAAAAAGTGCGAAAATTGGATGAGTGGTTCTCCAGCGATAAGCGCACTAACGAGCAGACAGACAGACAGAGAGACAGAGATTTTTATATATATTATAGATGTAATAAAAAGTATATCTATAACCTGGTCAGAGAACATATGTATGAATTTAAAAAATCACGTAAATTGGATAAGTGGTTCTCGAGGGATAGCGCACTAATGGACAGACAGACAGACAGAGAAACGTTGCATTTTATATATATTATAGATATAGATACTGTCTCCTTGAGCTTCATACTGTCTCCTTGAGCTTCATAAACATTGAGAGGGCGGTTATTGGATCTGTGTTTTCGATGGATGTAGCCTGTTTAATTCCTTCCAAAGCAGTGCATCCTAGGAGTACACACACATACATCACATCCGTATGAGGTTCAGCTTGTCACTTCTCGCACAACACTTTTAAAGTAGTTTTTTATGTAGAGAACAATACCCTTTTTGAATGATTTACCAAGGAATATCTTTCTCACCGATTACAATTTACAGTGAGTCAAGACTAACGTGAATCGCGTTTTCTGCACACGCATCGCTCCTGTAGTGCTTTAGGAATATCCCTACAGTTCGTGTTCTATAAAAAAAACGAAATTTTAGTAACAGAAAACTGAAATAAGCAAATTCAGTACTAAAAGCTACACGTATGACGAATGTGATTACTTTTCGAAATCATATAAAGTCAACAAAGACTGTATTAGAATTGTCTAATATACGTCGAACGTCAAACATTTTTGGTGATTTGTGTTAGTTAAATTAGGCGGCAAATAATTTAACATTTTCAACGTCTTTTGCATGCAAATATAAAGAATCGGCAAAGTTACCACGGTATAGAATTCGGCTAATAACAAATTGTCGGTATTGTCTTAGATATGTGGAATGAATTTAAATGTTTTTAATGGTATTATTTTTACAAACTTAATACCATTAATAAATGTGGTCAAGCGTGACTAAGTTTATATAGTCTGTCAAGTAAGGACGTGCCCGCTCGTATTCTTAAAAAAAGTTTTTTCGGAGAAAATTTTTTGGCATATTCCTTGATGTGGTAAGAACGGCGCAGTTACCTTAGTAAGTTGTCCAATCGCCTCCCACATCAATAATCGCCTGGCACCTTCGAGGCATTTTGTCGACAAGATTTTCTGCATACTCTACAGATTTTTCGAATCTCGCGAGACAACTGAGTCTTTCCTCTCGAGCTTTCTCTTTACAAGGGACCAAACTTTTTCAATAGGGTTAGCGTCCGGCGATTGTGAGGGACACTCTTGTATCTTATCGTGGGACCAAGTGAGCCGTTTAGCGACGTGATTTTCGTCCGGCAAAGGCTTCTTCAACGTGCTTCAGAATTTGACATCATGAGCTGCTAAATTTGAAATTGCAGAGTAAAAAAACACACTTCAAAGATAATATCCACGCGTTCGTATTAAAGCTGCAAAACTGGCGCCTTAAAGTAAATTTTGGAAACTTTATCATGTTTGAACACCTTTGCACCAAGACTGAAGAATCGGAGATGGAAATTGTAGACAATCTAAGAGAGGAAATTAATAACCATCTTCAAGCACTTGAATTTGAAATACAATGTTATTTCCCGGAGTTTTCTGAACAAGAAGCTGTACTAGTACAAAATGTATCTTTCGATGTTACCGACATTCTCGATGTAGTGCAGGATGAATTTTTGGCGCTGCGATTTCCCGTGGATTTATTTCAGGAGAAATCGTTAGCTCAATTTTGATGTGTTTTCTTTTCGTATATTAGTGCCTTTTGCTTCTATTTATCTCTGCGAAAATGGATTTACCTGAATCATTCTCAATCAGTTGTGGCTTAACTCCGCTTATTGAGAAACCAACACTGATCCCTGATTGAGACGAGGAGTTCGCCAGTCTTCTTGATCTGTTTTTAACCACCAATCCGGAGATTTACACAGTCACCGGAAATCAGCCGTAAGATTCTTTCGATCATAAACTGCTTTCGACATCGAGTATCCTACCAATCAGTGACAGAGAGGCGCCTAAGCCGCGCAAGATTTGTCACTAGAAATCTGCTAAATGGGAAGATCTCATGGAATATTTTCGAACTTTCCCTTGAATGGACACATGTTTTCGATCCAGCAACTCATCTGACTGCGCCAGGGAGGTCTCTGATGTTATTTTGACTGGTATGAAAGCTTACATCTTTTTTTCGAAGAAATGCCCCTCTAACGGTAAGCCTTGGTTTGACTGAAAATGCGACAAAGCTGTTGCTTCTAAACATCTTGCCTACCGACAATGGCGTGAAAATCCTAACACCATAAATCGTAACACCTTTGTTTGTATCCGAAACAGATAAAAAGGAATTGTCAACGAAACCAAGGAGGCACACAATCGAAGAATTAGAAACAAACTTCTCGCTTGTCCCAACAATTCCAGGTCCGTTTGGGCAGTCGCTAAGGCAGTTGCCAAAATTGCAGTGAAGGATGCTCGATGTTGTCTTCAGACAGCATGCTCATGAAGCGTATCGTATTTTAATGGAGCTAGACACCAAAAAGGCTTCTGACGCTGACGGAATGCCTGCCATAGTTCTCAAAAACTGTGCGAGGGAACTAATACCCGTTTTCTGTAGACTTTTAAACCTATCCTACAGAAAGGGAATATTTCCTTCCCGCTGGAAATGTGCCACAGTTCAGCTGATACCTAAAAAAGGCAAAAAGACCTTGCCAAATATCTACCGACCAGTCGTACTGTACGTATAATATCGAAAGTCATGGAAAAGGTTATCAATCAGCATCTTCTAAAATATCTTGAAGGATTCAACATTACGAGTAGTGATCACCAATATGGTTTTCGTAAACATAGATCAACAGGAGATCTTCTGACTTATGTAACACATGTTTGGAACAACGCAATTGAACACTTTGGAGAATCTCGAGCGGTTGCTCTTGACATATCCAAGGCATTCGACCGTGTTTGGCACGATAGATTGTTAGCTAAGCTACGCTCTTATGGTATGTCTGAAAAGTTCTGTTTGTGGCTCTCATGTTTCCTCAGAGAGCGTTCTTTACGAATGGCGGTCAACGGATCTCTTTCTAACACCTTCACTATCAACGCCGGTGTGTCCATACTATCTCCTACTCTCTTTCTCATTTATATTAACGATCTGCTGGAAAATATTATTTCGAACCAGAAACCTTTACACTCCACAACAACTGTTACTTCTTTACAAAGCTTAATTTCGACTATGGAATACTGCTCCGATGTTTGGGTGTCCGCTCCCAAACACACACTGCATGTGTTGGATTCTGTTCAGAGAAGAGCTGTTCGTCTGATTGGAGACCCGGAACTGACCTTGATTCGGCGGCCGATTGATTCGCTGTTCTACATGGAAAGTATTCAAAGGATGTAGCCCGCTTAATTCCTCCCAAAGCGGTGCATGTTAGAAATACACGTCGCGTTAATAATTCACATTTGTATGAGATTCAGCTTGTTACTCCTCGTACAACGCTTTTCAAGCAGTCTTTTATATGGAGAACATCGTCCCTTTGGAATAATTTGCCTAGGGCTGTGTTTCCCACCGAGTACAATTTACAGCGATTCATGACCAACGTGAATCGCTTTTTCCGCACACATGCCACTCCTGAAGCGCTTTAGAGACTTCCTGTAGCACGATAAAAAAAATTTCCACTCCTCTGTAGATCAAGACAAAGCCAGAAATAAGTTGGATGTTCAAGATAACATGAGGTTGGCCTTGGCAAAAACTCAACCAAGAATTATAACACTTGTTAAGTAGATGCAAACTCAATCATCACATTAATCATTAATACTTAATAATTAATACTTTATAAAAAATACCACTGTTAAGCCCTAAAATATATTTTTTTCAAATCCTTTATTTTTTGTATTATTGATCTAATATAGCGGATTAAAAAAGATTTGGAACCACGGGCTAATCTGATACAATGAGCTAAATACTTCCATTTCATAACATCTGTGAAGAGATGTCCATTCAAGGTATACACTCCTCTCTTAGCGAAAAGTTTATTTTTGTTCGAATGAAACTACACATTTTAAATAAGGAAATAGTAACTTGGCAAAGAACTTGACTTTTAAAAATTCGTCACGTAACTTGTAGTTAAAAATGTGTAATGAATTTTAAGTTATTTTGCAAGATTATTTATTAACTGGTGGCGTCAAGAATAAATAGGTAAGATGCCAAATATTTCGCGAATTAGTATGCTTTTGAGGATAGCAATAAAATAGGGTTAAACCGCTATGGAAAATAATTGTTAAAAGGAAATACTGAGAAATAATACTTCTTGGTATTTAAACGCGTTCAACTGGAATAATTTTTCGACGGTTTTCTTGCGAATTTGCTTGAGATATCTTCAGAGATCTTTACTATTTGAGATTAGAACACAGAGCGAGTACGGAGAGGCATAAGTTAGATATTTATACTTATTTGGTGTGATGCAGACTGTAAACTTCATCTTTGGTATTTGTAAGTTTCGATTATTTTCTAATTCTTTGTTTAGGTTGGACATTTCCGAACTATCATGCATGTGACTTCCTGCTGTCTACGTATGTATGCATGAATGACTCATATTTGAACATTTAAACTGGAAGAATAAATAAGCATTCTGTCATCTGCAAAGTTGAAGATTAGATTCCTTGTCCTTTTTAGTAGATCGCTAATGTAAACGAGAAAGAGAGTCGGCTACAGTGTGGAGACGAGACGTCAAGAACGCTCTCCGAGGAAACATGAAAGCCAATCTTTCAGAGACACCATAAGCGCCTAGCTTAACCAACAATCCGTCACTCCCAACATAGTCAAATACCTCGGACATATCGAGTGCAACTGTTTCAAAATGTTCAATTGGTTTGTTCCATCTTGATCTTTACTTACAAAAACCATATTAATCGTCGCTAATAATATTGAATCTTTCTGGATATTTTAGAAGATGCTGATTCATAGCCTTCTCCATAACTTTCGATATTATTGAATGCAGTAAGACTTGGGTATCGGTTGAACGGTAGCGCATTTCTAGCAGGAAGGAAATATTCCCTTTCTGTACGATAGGTTGAAAAGTCTACAGAAAACTGGTGTTAGTTCTCTCACGCAATTTTTGAGTACTATGGTAGATATTTCGTCAGCGTCAAAAGCTTTTTTGTGCTTCATTAAAATACGTTTTATGATACTCTGTCTAATGATAATATAGGACATCCTTGACTGCACTGTGAGAATAGTAGGTGGTGTTTTTCCACGGGAATCAACAGTAGAATGTGAAGCAAAAAGTGCCGCCAACAAGTTCGTTTTCTCAACAGGTGTTGTTGCAATAGAATTATCTGGCCGAGTGACTGGTGGTATAGTGGATTTGGTGAAATTTTGACTTACTGCTTTAGCGACTGACCAAAAGGACCTGGAATTGTTGGAGCAAGCAAGAAGTTTGTTCTAATTCGTTGATTGTGTGCCTCCTTGGTTTTGTCGATACTTTCTTTGCATCTGTTTCGGGCACGCACAGAGATGTTACTACTTATGACGTTATGATCTTCACGCCATTGTCGGTAGGCAAGATGTTTAGAAGCAAGGTTTGCCGTTGGAAGGGCATTTCTTCGTAAAAGGAATGTAAGTGTCCATACCAGCCAAAATTACATCTTAGTGCAGTCAGACGGGTTGTAGGATCTAAAATAAACGTCTAACCTAAAGAAAGTTAAAAAATTATGCATATGTTGATCCCATTTAGAAATCTTTCGCGATTTATCTGTTATTGATCGGTAGGTTTCTCGACATCGACAGCAGTTTATGGTTGGAGGAACTTAATGGCGGATTTACGGTGACAGTGTTATTTCTGGATTGATGGTTAAAAACACGTCAAGAAGACTGGCGAGCTCTCCATTAGGGATCTGTTTTGGTTCATCGATAAGCTGAGTAAAGCCACAACTGATTGAGAATAATTCAGCTTCACGACCTTGTTCGTCCATTGAATTTGGATACTTAAGCCAATTGATGTTGTGGACATTAAAGTTGCCCAGAATGGCAATTTTGGCACTTGGATAATTAATCTGTAAATGATTGATGATGTTTGCAAGAGAAGCGAAATATATATATATATATATATATATATATATATATATATATATATATATATATATATATATATATATATATATATATATATATATATATATATATATATATATATATATATATATATATAATATATATATATATATATATATATATATATACTTATATATATTATATATATATATATATATATATATATATATATATATATATATATATATATATATATAGGTATATATATATATATATATATATATATATATATATATATATATATATATATATATATATATATATATATACATATATACATGCATATATATATACATGTATATATATATACATGTATACATATATATATATATATATATATATATATATATATATATATATATATAATATATATATATATATATATATATATATACATATATACATGTATACATATATACATGTATACATATATACATGTATACATATATATATATATATATATATATATATATATATATATATATATATATATATATATATATATATATATACAGGGTGTCCCATTTAATTTGAAAAAATATTTTGCTCTAAAAATAAAATTTGTCGAAAAAAATATTACAAAAAAAATTTGCAGGGTTCAGAGGGGGACATACAGTGGTAGTAAGAAATTTGACCATGAGTGGGTTTTTAAGGTCAATTCAATTTTTTTTAAATAAAAACCAATATATTTTTTTGCAGATTCGTATTCTTTTATAAAAAAAGAAACTTTGAAAACGCTTTTTTTTTGAAAATGTCAATTTTTTATGATACTCGACAAAAAAGAAAACAATTTCTAAATTTCAAAATTTTTTAACATAAAAACCATCACTTTTAAAAAAAAGTAAGAAGCAAAATATGCTTAAATTTAAGTAAAGACTCTTTTAAAATTAAAAAAAAAATTGATGTACTTTTTTATCATCGCTCCTGATGAAGCTAACATGGTTAGCGAAACTTGCGTCGAGTGCAAAAAAGTGTTTGGTGTAGTGGTGATATATACTGAGTAGTATCATTGTGCCAAAGATTCCACATTCTCAGCATACGTTTTTATTATTATGGAAAAAAAATTGCTTAAAAAATGCTTAAAAAAACAGAAAAAAAATTCTAGAATGTTTTTGTTATTATTTGCAATTTCTATGATGTTTAGTGAAAAAAGAAGATAAATTTCAGTTGCTCTAAAAAGATTAATTAGTTAAATATGTTTAGAAATTGTCGTTTCCTTTTTTGCTGAGTACCATAAAAAATTGACATTTTCAAAAAAAAAGTGTTTCCAACAAAAGTTTCTTATTTTTTCAAAAATACGAATTATATTATATATATATATATATATATATAATATATATATATATATATATATATATTATATGATATATAAATATATAATATATATATATATATATATATATTATATATATATATTATATATAGATATATATATAATATATATATATATATATATATATATATATATATATATATATATATATATATAGGGTTCCATTTAAAAAAAAAAATGAGTTGACCTTGGTTTAACCTTCAAAACGCCACTCAAGGTCAAATTTCTTACTACCATTGTATGACCTCTTTAAACCCTGCAACTTTTGTTTAGAACATGTTTTTTTTTGACGAAGCTTATTTTTCGAGTTATTCGTATTTTTCAAGTTAAAGTATATATAGGGAGTTTGTAAATAAAATACAATATTTTAAATTTTAACTAATATTTATTTTATTGGCTCCACAATAATTACCATCTGAAGCTACACACATATGCCTACGATTAATTCAGTCTTCCATGTATTTTAGGCGCTTGAGGGGTATGACCTCTAGTTCATGTAGCGAATTTTATTTTTTTCGTTTCGATGGTTGTCAAAACGCCTTCCCCCGAAGCTATAATTTATTAGAGGAAACAAAAAGAAGTTGCACGGAGTCACATCCGGCTAATACGGTGCTTGGTTGATTGTGTTCGTTGCGTGTTTAGATAAAAATTTAGGTTTAGTCATAGTGAAAAATCACGTCCGTGCCGAAATTGATTCTAATGTTCTTAGCAGACAAAAAAGAAACGATATCGTGACTCTGTTCCAAGCAGAGTAGATTATAACTTAAGACAGAAGGTGCTAGAGCGTAATAAGCTGAAACAAGATCCGTTTGTGAAAGCATATTTCGTTTAGTTTTGAGAAAATTGACTTAATATTTAATGTCCAAATTTAAATAAGAGTCAATTAATTTTCCTAGAAATTTGGCAAACTATTAGACCCAGATTTACTATTACTTTTGAGATTTATTATTTCAGTTTTTTCAAGGGTTAATAACTGCATTATTTTGTTTACAATAATTGGAGAATTGTAAAAAATTAAGTTTTTTGTAGGAATTCATCAAGATTAGTAGCTCAGGTAATGCAGGATATCATGTCTACAATTATAACCACCAACGCTTCTCCTAAGAAGGTTGTTAATGTATAGCAGGAACATCACAGGACACAACATGCTACTATGAGGTTAAAAAAATATTTGTTGTTATATTGGTAGTATAGGATAGGCAATCACATATAGTTACACACATACGCGTAATCTAGTTATTTATGTAACAAATTCGCGAATACCGCGTGCCGAATTTCTTTGTGTTTTTTTCTAAATTTTTATAATTTCGAATGCCATTTTTACCTTTACAAAACAGACAATTAGTTGATATTTATTGATCAACATGCTGGTCTTGGTAAAGTAGTGGAAAATTATTCTGATTAAAAATTATTTTATACTTGATAGAAATATTTTACCCCTGGAATAATTTCAGTTTAGAATTAATCACAGTACGGTATATCACTCAACCAGATTAACGACTGAAGTACAACAACGATTTATTATTTTTTTTATTTTTATTTTTTTTTATGGATCTAGCACACGTGCTACAGGGAAATCCCTAAAACGCTACAGGAGCGACACGTGTGCGGAGAAAGCGATTCACGTTGTTCTTGAATCGCTGTAGATTGTACTCGATGGGAAACACAGTCCTGGGCAAACTATTCCAAAGGTATGATGTTCTCCATATAAAAGACTGCTTGAAAAGCGTTGTACGAGGAGTAACAAGCTGAACCTCATACGAATGTGAAGTATTAGCGCGACGTGTACTCCTAACATGCACCGCTCTGGGAGGAATTAAGCGGGCCACATCCTTCGAACACTTTCCATGAAAGTACTTGTAGAATAGGCTCAAGTCGCCAACCGTTCTTCGATGTTCCAGCGAATCAAGGCCGTCGGTCAGTTCCGGGTGTCCAATCAGACGAACAGCTCTTCTCTGGATAGAATCCAACAAATGCAGTGTATGTTTGGGAGCGGAGCTCCAAACATGGGAGCAGTATTCCATAGTTGGTCGAACTTGAGCTTTGTAAAGAATTAACAGTTGTTGTGGAGTGTAAAGCTTTCTGGTTCGAAACAATATTCCCAACTTTTGAGAAGCTCTCCTTGCTATGCCTGCAACATGTTCATGCCAGGAGATATTTGCTCCCAAATTAACGCCTAACAGATTGAGTGACGATGTTAGAGGGATGGAGTGCCCCGACATAACTATGTCGGGTTCTGCAACGTTAACTTTTTTAAAAAAAACTGCCGCCTGGGTTTTTGTAGCGTTAAATTCCACTTGGTTACTGTCACCCCAAGATAGAATTTTTTCCAGGTCTTTGTTAATTTGAATGACTTCCTGCTGTCTGCGGATATTCGTCTGAGTAGTCGATGTCCGAGCATTCAAAGTGAATGAAGAGATAAGTGTACTGTCATCTGCAAAGCTGTAGATTGGATTCTCGGTCTTTTCCAGCAGATCGTTAATATAAATAAGGAAGAGAGTAGGAGATAGTATGGAACCTTGGGGCACACCGGCGTTGATAGTGAAGGTGTTAGAAAGAAATCCGTCGACTGCCACTCGTAAAGAACGCTCTCTGAGGAAACATGAGAGCCACAAACAGAACTTTTCAGACATACCATAAGAACGTAACTTAGCCAACAGCCCATCGTGCCAAACACGGTCAAATGTCTTGGATATATCAAGAGCAACCGCTCGAGATTCTCCAAAGGGTTCAATTGCGTTGTTCCAAACATGTGTTACATAAGTGAGAAGATCTCCTGTTGATCTATTTTTACAAAAGCCATATTGGTGATCACTAATAATGTTGAATCCTTCAATATATTTTAGAAGATGCTGATTGATAGCCTTTTCCATGACTTTCGATATTATTGAGCGTAGTGCGATTGGTCGGTAGTTATTTGGCAAGGTCTTCTTGCCTTTTTTAGGTATCGGCTGAACTGTGGCACATTTCCAGCAGGAAGGAAATATTCCCTTTCTGTAGGATAGGTTGAAAAGTCTACAGAAAACTGGTGTTAGTTCCCTTGCACAGTTCTTGAGAACTATGGCAGGTATTCCGTCAGCGCCAGAAGCCTTTTTGGTGTCTAGCTTTATCAAAATACGTTTTATAATACGCTGTCTGAAGACAATATCGGGCATCCTTGACTGCACTATGGGAATAGTAGGTGGTGTTTTTCCTTGGAAATCGACAGTAAAATGTGAAGCAAAGAGTTCAGCCAACAAGTTCGCTTTCTCAACAGGTGTCGTTACAATAGAATTATCTGGCCGCGTGAGTGGTGGTATGGTGGATTTGGTGAAATTTTGACTAACTGCCTTAGCGACTGACCAAAAGGACCTGGAATTGCCGGGACAAGCGAGAAGTTTGTTTCTAATCCGTTGATTGTGTACCTCCTTGGTTTCGTCGATAATTTCCTTGCATCTGTTCCTGGCACAAACAAAGAAGTTACGATTTATGGTGTTAGGATCTTCACGCCACTGTCGGTATGCAAGATGTTTAGAAGCAACAGCTTCTTTGCATTTTAGGTCAAACCCAGGCTTGCCGTTGGAAGGGCATTTCTTCGAAAAAGGGATGTAAGCCTCCATACCGGCCAAAATAACATCGGAAACCTCCCTGGCGCAGTCAGATGGGTCGTCGGATCGAAAACAAACGTCCAACCAAGGGAAAGTTCGAAAATATTCCATGAGATCTTCCCATTTAGCAGATTTGTAGTGCCAAATCTTGCGCGGTTTGGGCGCCTCTCTATCATTGATTGGTAGAATACTCGATGTCGAAAGTAGTCTATGGTCGGAAGAACCTAACGGCGAATTTACGCTGACCGTGTAAATCTCCGGATTGGTGGTTAAAAACAGATCAAGAAGACTGGCGAACTCTCCGTCTCGATCAGGGATCCGTGTTGATTCATCAATAAGCTGAGTCAAGCCACAACTGATTGAAAATGATTCGGCTTCACGACCTTGTTCATCGGTAGTATTTGAATATTTAAGCCAGTTGATGTTGTGGACATTAAAGTCGCCCAGGATGGCAATTTCGGCATTTGGATAGTTAATTTGTAAATGATCGATGGTGTCTGCAAGAGAGGCGAAAAGTGTTCTAAAGTTAGTATCACTTGGTGGTCGATAGAGGATACAGATGAACCTTGTGGTTGGTTGAGTCGTTATTTTTAACCACATAACATCAAAGTTGGGGGGCTGCAGAGCCTTTTCTCGTTGGCAAGAGAGGTCGCTTCTACATAAAGACAGATTCCAAAGTTACGCCTAAATCGGGAATAGAAATCGTACCCAGGATAAAGATAGTTTACTGTGCTGGTCGATGAACTGACCTTAGTTTCACAGAGAGCGATAATAAAGACTTAGTGTCGGAATCGTATTTTTTGACATTAATAAAGCCCTCGACCCAGTTTGGCACAATGGTTTAATTGTCAAAATGATACGGAACGTCTTTCCAAATTAAATAATGAAAATTATAATTTCTAAACTTGAGAATAGATCCTGCTCTATCTATCTATCTAATAAGCCTTCTTTCATTCAGTGTCGGACATAGGCCTCCCATTCCTTTTTTCATCGTTCTCAATTCTGCGTCTTTCTGATCCATCCTAAACCAGCCTTTTTTCAGGTCATCTTTCCATCTTGTTTGGGGCCTTTCTTTGGATCCTCGTCCCAACCATGGCCTCCATTCTTGTATTCATTTATTCTGTCTCTCGTCTTGTTGCCTCATTGTGTGACCAGCCCATCTCCATTTTAAACCTGCTACCTGTTCTCTTACGTCTTTGGTCTTTTGTCTTATACTTTGGTTTCTGATTCTGTCTTGTAATTTTATATTCAGCATCTGGCGTTCCATTGCTTTCTCTGTTTTACTTAATTGGTCCATCATCTTCTTAGTTAATATTCATGTCTGGGCCGCGTAGATTAGAACGGTAAAATGCATTGATCGAATACCATCTTACTAGTTTCCAAGGAATTCTTTTATTGGTTAGTACTTTCCTTTATTTGCCAGAAGCTGCTCATGCCAGTTTGATTCTTCTCTGTACTTCTGCCTCTCTGTGCTTTTCCGCACTTTATTATTTGCCCTAGATTCCTTTACGTATTCCAGTGTTCTGTCCTCTATTCTCAAGCCTCGCGGACTGTCTTCGTTTATCATAGCCCTTGTCTTATCTCTATTCAGCAGTAGTCCTACCCTCTCTGATTTTTTTTGTAGATCCGTAATCATTTCCTGTATGTCATCAAAATTATCTGATATTAGCACTACATCATCAGCATAACGCAGATGATTTGTTTTACTATCCGTTTCCACTATTATTTATTGTAAATTGTTCTTATGAGCTGAGTATACATATTGTTCTTATGAGCTGAGTATACATATACTCTATTTTACTGTTATATAGGGCTCTTTCGACGGCCCAGCTCGGGATACTATCAAAAGCCTTTTGATAATCTATAAATACCAGCTACAACTTTAAGTTATATCCTGTTGCTTTCTCTATTAAAGTTCTGATCACAAGTACTAAACTCTTCCTGAAGCCAGCCTGATCCTTCTTAGTATCTATTAAAGACAAAGTGTCTAGAACTAAATTAAGCAGAAGTTCCACACACTCTGATATTTACGTTAGATTCAAATTCAAGTCTTGCATTTTTACTTTGTTTCTGGAATGACGCTTCCGCTAAAAAATGGTCGGCTTGGAATATTATATTTCGCTTCAAGTACAGCAAGCAGCCTCTTGAACCTAATAAAATAAGTATTTACAATTTTTATGTTTTGAGTTTTTAACCAAGAAGTATATTTTGCTGGCTTATTTTTTAATAAAGAAAGAGGAAGAAAATTATTTTTAAAATAATTTGTTGTTTTAAGTTATAAGTGCATTTTACTGTACAAAAGTACATAACAACAATAACCTTAATACAATAATATTTCATTCTTATGTTCACCTATACTTCTTACAAACGAAAAAGGCTGGTTTGCATTTCTCCTATTGCCGTGTGCATAAGTTTTGCTTTAGGATCATTTATATTCCATTGTTTGGTTGTTCCAAAATATTCTGTAATAACAACTTCTTTCAAATTCTCAGAGGTAGTTAATGGTTCTGGTTCATCCTTATCTCCATTCACAAAGCTAATGGGATTTTAAATGCATCCATAAAAATGAAGTACTAGCTATTACTAAACGTAAATGAACGAGCTTGATATAATATTGCCGGGTTCTACCCGGCCGGGTACCTGGTTATGCCGAATGTTACGTAGCCGGGTTCCCGGTTTTGCAGGATTTTAAAAAGTACTGCCCTTTACACCTGTAATTGTGAGTAGTTCGACGAAATTTTTTACGAGTTTGTTTCGTTTTACAGTTTTTACAATTTGTTTTTTTTTTTTCCAAAAATTTGTGAAAATAATTTCTGTGTCTACACGAGAAAACGAATAAAAAGGGAAATAGACCAAAAGTTTTCCATGAGAGAATGCTCTAGGTGTATGACAAAGCATTTTAAAATAAAACTTTGGTCTTAATAGTTTCGCTGGTGTCGAGACTGAATTCAGGATGACCCAAATCAGCGAGACAAGTTAAAGCTAGAACTAGTGAAATCATCGAAACCATTGTGGAGGATTTGCAGATCGAGAAATGTAGATCAAAGTAGGACAAATTAGCGACCGTTTCTTGGAATTGTGGATGAATTGAATGTAGGGCAGAAGGGTTTTCAATTAATGAGGAGGTTTAGGGAAGGACCATCCAAAGTTTAAAGCAGATCATTTGAGAGAAACGTCCGAATTCATGAAGAATCGAAACTTTGTTGCCGGCTCTCACAGTTCAATCATTACCGGAAGCTGTAGATTTACTGGGTTACAATCTCCACCCTATAACCTTGATTAGCACCTGCGACTTTTTTCTGTTTAAATCTCTAAAGAAAGTCCCAAGGGTCTTAATTATACTCAGCTGAAAAGAGAGCTTGAGAGTCGTTTCTTGAGATCCAAACAAGATAATTGTGGATGGATTGAAACAACTTCGAAAACGCTGGACCAAGAGCGTCCGGGTCATCATCATTATCATTATCATCATCATCATCAGCCTCTCTCCGCCTACTGCTAGACATAGGCCTCTTTCGTGTTCCTCCATCTTCTCCTGTCCTGTGCCACCTCATACCATCGCTCGCCTGCGTGTTTTCTTTTATCATCCAGCCAATGTTCTTGCGGTCTGCTAATACTTCTCTTAGATATTCTTGACCTCCAATGAGATATTCTGTAGGGCCATTCTTCCAGGTTTTTTCTGGCCACATGTCCAGCCCACTCCCACTTGAGGGATGCTGCTCTCGTTATGACATCTGTAACCTCCGCTCTGGACCTTATGTCAATGCTTCTGATTCTGTCTCTTATGCCCACCCCAGCATTGCTCGTTCCATTCCACGTTGTGCTACTCTCAACTTTCTGATACTGTCTTCCGTTAAAGTGATCGTTTCCATGCCATGTGTTAGAAATGGCAGGATACAACCTTCGAATGCTTTTCTTTTTAAAGAATTTGGGATATCCTTGTTTCTTAAGATCCATAACATTCGGCCAAATGCAGTCCAGCTCAATCGGATTCTTCTATGTATTTCCGCTTGTTGGTTTGCTTTGCCTAGTTTAAGAAGATGCTCCAAATATACATATTCCTGTACATTGGTTAATGTGTGGTAATTATTAATTGTAATGTGCTATTTGACAGAATTTGTGTTTTATCTAGGTTTTTTCCAAGGCCTACCTGTTCTGTGGCTTTATTTAATTCATTTAATATGAGCTCTAACTCCTCGGGATCTGGGCTTATCGAGACTATGTCGTCGGCGAACCGCATATGATGCAGAAATCTTCCATCCATGTTTATTCCCTTCCGTTCCCAATTTAATTGTTTGAACACATTTTCCAAGGCGAATATAAACAGTTTCGGTGACGCTGTATCGCCCTGCCTAACGCCTGTTTTTAATGGAATTTTGCCAGTTATGGTGTCTTCGTCTGTTTTTATGTGCATTGAGGCATGATTGTAAATGCCTTTTATTATGTTACTGTAACGAGAATCGACTCTTGCGTCCTCCAGTCCCTTGAGGATAGTCTCTAGTTCCAGTGTGTCGAAAGCCTTTTGAAAGTCAACGAAAGCCACATTCAATGGAATATTATATTCCTGACACTTCTCTATTAGGTTACTCATTGTTTGTATATGATCTATAGGAGTGAGCGTCAGGGTATACGGTAGTTATGTAGAAAAATATATTTTTTATGCTCTGGAAGTTCTCCTTCATAGCGAGTTCACCCCCGCATATGATGAAAAACCGCGAGGTTAGTTTGCGTTAGTAACAGGTAATAGTACTTTTGTGTCTTTTTTATGTTTTCTCTTTTTTATGTCCTTTATGATTATTAGGTACTCTAATCTTATATCAAGTTGAAATCGCACGGAAAAATTTATTGCCGTTTTAGTCTGGGAAAGAATATTTCCGGTTTAAAAAATTGTTTTGGAAGCGATAATTTGCAATAAAATATGTTTCATTTTTGAATGGTCGCAAAAATAACTGAAGAAATTGTTCGAATACCTTGCAAACAATAATAAAAAGCAAAACACGATGACTGACTGCAACTATTGGTAATTAAAGACTTCGAACTATACCGGTACCAATGGGTACCCTGAATTCGGTACCATCGATGCCGCCGGCGGCGTGTTCGCAATAAATTTTTTCGCGACCTCTTCGTCTGCATGGGTTCTTCGTCAGCGTAGTGGACATCTTCTTGTTGCGATCTTCTTTCGCGAAAACTTCCTCCGGAGAGGTGGGGATATGTATAAAGACACAGGGCTTACCACTATCTTCTCAAAGTATTTGCGGGTATATTAACAGAAAAATCACTATCGGGGTGATTGTAACAGACATTGCAAAATATTGCTAATTTTCTAAGCTATTTTGTCCTTTTTTTCGAAAACTTTTTAACTTTAAAAATTTTTTGGCAAAATCAGCGTGACTTAATTAGTGCGGGCATCTCACAGACAGACATCGTGTTCTACCAGTGTGAGTGGTGTTCTTTCTTCAATTTTTGGTAAGTACTGAACTTTCCTTTTTCATTTTTTTTTTATCGGTATTCTACCTTATTTTAAAGACGTCTCATTAATCACGAATAAATTACAGTCTCCCTAAATAATAGCAATAAATAATGAGCAGCAAATAAATATTTTTAATTAATCTTGTGTAGCAACTTGTGCGTTTTTATAGCTTATAGGGTTGGAGGCCACAGTAACTCATGTATTTTGACTCTTGACTTTATATTCATGAAATCTATAGTTACGACAAAAGATTAAAATGAATTTTACAATCATTACACATTATTTTGGTAATGTGTTACAGATATACGTATAATAAAATTATTACCACCAACTTCTCTGAATATTTATAGATTCTTAAGAAAAAAATCGTTGGAAAGATAACTATTAAATATGGTATATTCATAGAACTGTTGCATGTATTCTTAAAAAAAAATTTTGAAATTTATTATGTTATAATTAACGCCGCGAATAATTGACATTGTTTCATCAGTGTAAAAGAGTGATTTTCTTTTTAGTGTTGCGTACGGAACACTTATAAGATCACTTCGGTGTCTATCTGTCCGTCTGTCCGCCTTGTCTGTTTGTCACACCCGATTTTCTCCGAAACTATTTGACATAGAAAGTTAAAATTTGGTGTTAATATAGGAATTGATGGCCTCATCAAAGCCATGTAGTTTCGAAAGTTAAATTTTGACTTAAGGGGTTAGTTTTAGGGGCAGAAATCGGAAGTCAAAAAAAAATTACCAGTTCATCGAGTGGGGTGTCAAATGAAAGCTTGTAAAAACACGAGTTCAAAAATATATATGATTAACACTTGCGTTCACTTTTCTTTGTATTATTTTTAAAAAATCGCTAAAATCGCTGGTTTTTCACGCTTCGGGATCCCAACAGCTATCTCTCTGCTGTCTATCGGTTTGTTGGTCTGTGCGATATCGCTTTAGGATAATGGGATGCAAGGGATGGGGGTCGTTAAATCTTTTTTTATCGTTTCAAAGGTATTTTAAGGACTTTTCTTGATTGCGATAATGGACAAAGTTTAAGCGTAACTATTTATAGTATGAATTGGAAGAGATCAGGGAGGAGATTAGCTGTATATATTATGTCTTATATAATCTTTTCAGGATTCTTGGCCTAACGAAATACGAATATTTTGTTATTAGTCCTTTAAAAACTACCATGAAGATTTTTGTATTTTATCTTTCAGGGTCCTTAGATCACAAAAAAACGCAGTTTATGTAGGTTCGCCGGTCCATTTGTTGATACTATAACGCTCAAACCAAATGAAATAATGATTTCAACTTTAATATATATAACTTGAAGTAAAAGTGAAACCTACAGGTATAATTTTTAAACTATACAGAGGTTTTAAGAATTTTTTTTGGATTTTGATGATGGATAAAGGAAGAAATTTATTTTTATTTTTGTTTTATCATTTTTACTTCCCTTGCTGAAGGAAGTCTCGTATTCGTAAAAAAATGCACTTCCTCGCGTTTTGTAGTCTTTAGATTACAAAAAATATAGTTACTCATTCCGTCAGTCTGTTGGTCTCTATGTTTGTTGGCACGATACCTGCCGAACGGAATGAGATATCGATTTCAAATTTGGTCCACATATAACTTGACTTGAATGATTAAAAAATTTGTTTATTTTCTAAATCATGTAAATTTTTCTCGCTTTTTGTTGATATAATGAACAAGTTTTGTGCATAATTATTTACAGTCAAACATATAAAAGATTAAAGGGGTCAGGAAGTTTATTACAGGAGTTGATTCAAATATGTTATATTATACGTCTTTTTTATGGTTCTTAAGGTAGAGAATTCCGAAAATTCTATTTTTTTCAATTATTTTCAATTAGTTATACTCCTTAAAGTCAAGAAATTTGAAAAATGTGTTAGTTTTCCTGTATTTTTAATTATTTATGATCATACATGTAAGGTTAATGAGGAAGGGGAGAGGCTTAGAGGGGTTGCTGCGTACATATCGTATTATAAGTCCTTTTCAACGTTCATGGACTTAAGGAATTTGAATATTGTGTTGTTTAGAGAGGGTTGCTTCGAATATATTATGTTATATGTCCATTTCAGGATGCGTGGAGAGAGAGAGAATCTAAAAATTGTGTTATTTTTTCACTGTTTTCAATTGGTCAGACATGTAAGATGTTATTGAAGTAGGAAAGGAGGTTAGGGGCGATACTTCGTACATATAGAAAGTAGCAGTCTTTTCTGAAAATTGTGATATTTTTTCATTATTTTTAATTTGTCAAATATGTAAAGGATTATTAAGGTAAGGGGGAGGTTAGGAGCGTTACTTCGCATATAGCGTATTCGACTTTTTCAAGGTTCCTATAGTGAAGAGATCTAAAAATTGTGATATATTTTATTATTTTCAGTCAAATATAAAGGTATTAAGGAGATAGGGGAGGGGGTAAGATAGGTTGTTTTGTATATATCTTTTATACATCCTATCGTGTTGTTTTTTATTATTTTTGACTTTAGCAGGAATGCCGAAATTCTTCCTGTTCTCCACTTTTTTCTGATTAATATCTTCTATAAAGTACTTACTATTTGAAATATCGTTGTAGTATTTGGAATAGGTTATATTTTAGTGCAGGAGAGTTAAATGCAGTACTTATTGTATAACTAAGTTTTACAAAGAAGGTGCTGAGTAAATCAATTTACCGAAGTTTTTTACTCCTAATATAGCTATGTTCCACTTACTATTTAGCTAGTTTGGTATTTATCATAAATAAAATATACTTTATAAATATACGTGAAAAAATATAATTACCATTATTTTTTAAAGGTATTTGGGGACTGTTAAACTAAAATTTTTTAAAATATTGGCCAACTCCAAAAAAATTAAAAAACTATAAGATAATATTTTCCCTTATTTTTGAATTATTAGTACCTACTTATTACTGCTTGTAGCGTGTGGAGGCAAAGGAGGGTATATGCCCCTTTCCCACTATGAAATTAGAAAAATAAAAACGTAACTATATGCTCTATTATGAAAAATATTCAACCCCCGGTTGTCAATTTTTTAATTGG
Source organism: Pachyrhynchus sulphureomaculatus (assembly GCA_019049505.1). Lineage (NCBI taxonomy): Eukaryota > Metazoa > Arthropoda > Insecta > Coleoptera > Curculionidae > Pachyrhynchus > Pachyrhynchus sulphureomaculatus. The sequence goes on along the minus strand of CM032455.1, from coordinate 41,887,506 downwards.
GTGTAAGTTATTAGAGTTCCACTGTAGGTGATGTTCCTTCTTTGTAAAAAATCTTCAATATAGCCGTCATCTAGTCAAGTACAAGTGGTTTTTTTCTCACCAAGTAGTTTCACTCTCAGATTATCGGTTGACCCCCTCCTGTTTGTCGACCTCTTTCTATAAATGGCTCCACCTTGAGTGTCCTCTTTTTTTGCTTTGTATTCATATTCCCCCTTTCGCTTCATGAAACTGGTTACACCAATACTATCTGATTAAAAAAGAAAATATAATTAGTTGAAGAAATTATCGCTGCTGTCATTCTAAACGAAAAACAATGGAAATGTGATTAATATGTAAATAATACTTAATATACAAAATAAAATATGTAAACGGATTACCCCCATTCTTTGGGTTTTTTCCTAAATGATTAGTTATTACTAATAATAATGTGGCGGCCCGTGGCTTCGTGACGTAGTAATTTGCTTGCGGGGCTGAAGGATTCGGGTCCCAATGCCGGCAGGTTGATACACTTTATTTATTAATTTATTAAGTATATTTGGCCTTGCTTCGTACATAGGTAGGAGTTGTTTGCAGAAATGCAATAACGTCGTTGGCAGTACTACCGCGTTGTCTAAAAGGTGCTGTGAAATACAAAAATGTATGTTTCGGCACTTGGACAACGTTGACGGGTATTACGACATCCCTGCCGGTATTCTCAGGATATAAAAAAGGGTAAAATCCCTACTCAGGCGGGGAGGTGAACAATAAAAAAAACACACATACGAAATTGAGCAAAATATTGAAGTCAGCGCGGCGCCTTAACAGAGTTTCTTTTTCTTAATAGCCTGAACAAATTGGTAGATCTTTCAATTGATTTTATTTCAATGTATTGGGTGTCCGATTTTCATAGATGGCAGAAGCATGTACTTTTGATTGTGCTGATGTTTCTTTTATAATCATACTAGCCGTGTCCGCGACTCCGCTTACGTGGACTTGATTCACTATTATCCACTGCTTGTTCCTTATGTTACCTACCGTAATAAAATATATCCTGTAACCTGGCCAGAGAACATATGTATGTTTAAAAAAAGTACGTAAATCGGATAGATGGTTCTCAAGTGAAAAGCGTACTAACGGACAGACAGGCAGACAGAAAGACGTTGCATTTTATATATATTATAGAAGATTATAGATAACCTGGCCAGAGAACAAATGTATAAATTAAAAAAAAAAACACGTAAATCGGATAAATGGTTCTCGAGTCATAAGCGCACTAACAGACAGACAGACATAGAGACGTAGCATTTTATATATATTAAAGAAGATTATAGAGAACCTGGCCAGAGAACAAATGTATATATTTAAAAAAAACACGTAAATCGGATACGTGGTTCTCAAGTGATAAGCGCATTAACGGACAAACATACAGACAGACAGAGAGACGTTGCATTTTTATATATATTATAGAAGATTATACATAACCTGGCCAGAGAACAAATGTACGAATTAAAACAAAAAACATGTAAATCGGATAGGTGGTTCTCAAGTCATAAGCGCACTAACGGACAGACAGACAGAGAGACCTTGCATTTTATACATATTATATTCTTTGCTACATGATATTGTTTCATATTTAACGGTTTAGGCAGTGTATTGTAAGAAAACGCGCTAGCGGCAAACTTTTTTCCGACCTGATTCACTATTATCGTCACTGCTTATTCCTTATGTTTTTTTTCTTTTTTTTTTTATGGGTCTAGCACACGTATGCAGGGTAGTCCCTAAAGCACTACAGGAGCGACACGTGTGCGGAAAAAGCGATTCACGTTGCTCTTGAATCGCTGTAAATTGTACTGGGTGGGAAACACAGTACTGGGCAAATTATGCCAAAGGGATGATGTTCTTCATATAAATGTAACATAAAAATGTTACTTAACGTAATAAAATATATCTTATAACCTGGCCAGAGAACATATGTATGTTTAAACAAAAAAAGCACGTAAATCGGATAAGTGGTTCTCGAGTGATAAGCGCACTAACGGATAGACAGGAAGACAGAGAGACGTTGCATTTTATATATATTATAGATTATTAACTGACAGTTATCTAATTTCGTCATGAATTAACATAACCTTAAAAAAGTTTATTTAAATTAATTTATGTGCAAGGTTAATATTCAAAATGGAAAAATGAAAAGTTATATTTTCGTCATGTTTTGTTATATGAATCTAAAAAGGGAGTAAGTACTGGAACTGTAACAAAAATATTCAAGACGTTTATTTAAATCGTGCTCCTGCTCTTAGGACAGTTAAAAAGTGATATGGTCGATTTCGAAATGGTGACTTCTCTCTGGCCAATCTCCCGGCATTGATAATAATTTTATCCGTAACTTAGTGAATAATAATCCACGGATTACTACTGAAAAGATTGCTGAGAGACTAAATGTTGACAATTCGACTGCATTTCGCCATTTAAAACAATTTGGATAAACTTCGAAACTCAATATATGGGTTCCGCACGTTTTGATAGAACGGAAGAAAAATAAACCGTGTTTCCAGAGCCATTTCTTTCTTCGCCCGTCAACAAAACGAATCTTTTTTGGATCAAGTCATAACTGGAGATGAAAAATGGGTTGTCTATAAATTGAAGAGCAGAATCTATGGCCAAGGCTGAATTACATCCAATTAAAGCGTTGTTATGTGTCTGGTGGGATTGCAGAGGAATAATTTTTTTCGAGCTTCTTCCACGTAGCCAAACAATAACTGTGAAGACATACTGTGAGCAACTCACCCAACTCAGTGTTGAAATCCAAGCAAAACGTCTAAATCTGATCAATCGAAAAGGCATCATCTTTTACGATGACAACGCTAGACCACATGTCGCTCAACAGACATTGTAAAAACATAGGGAGTTAAAATGGGAAATCGTCTAGTACCCGTCGTATTCCCCCGATCTTTCTCTCCAAAATAATTTGAATGGTAAAAAATTTGAATCTATGGAATAAGTCAAAAACTATCTTACGACTTTCTTTGAAGAGAAATCACGCAGTTTCTACAAAGAAGGAATTCAAAAACTTGTAAAACGATGAGACAGTTATAGAAAATGATGGAAAGTACATTATTGATTAATAAATACTATTTTTCATGAAAATATGTTGTATTTAATGTGGTTTCTAATCGGGCACGAACTTTTGCAATCGCCCAATTTTAAAGAATTTTTCTTGTCTCCGACTTCCGTGTTTCAGTAACACCTACATAATTTTTTAAAATTAATTCGAAGACTAATAGTAGAATCTAATAACTGTCACAGACCTCGCGTTACTTAAAATAATATTCACGTAGGACTGTCGTTTTGTTATTTCTTTTTGGCACCGGTTATTAGTTAAATACCAAAGATAAAAACCACCTCATTCTTTTATTCTGTCAAGATATAATTTTAGATATCAAATATAAGTTCTTTAAATGTCTGAACAGAACGATTGTGATGTGTGTGTAAGACAGGTTTATTATACGACATAGATGAAAAGAAACATGAATTTTATTATATTTTGATACATATCATTTACGGCCTGTTAGTGCTAAATACCTAAAATTCAAATTGAGTTTAACAGTTAGCGAATTTCAAGAAACGATGAATATCTTTTTAAAATTTCCGCAAGTAAACATCTATGATATTAGAGGGATTTTGCAACGCTTATTTTGGTAGGTCACTGTCTTTATCTTTATTTAAAGCATGCGCCCACCGTTTGGAGCTTGTACAGTAGTAAAGGGAAGAACTTAAAAGACTTAGCTGTTATCACTATTTGAAGCATGCGCCCAACATCCGGAGCTTGCGCAGTATTGAAACAAAATAAGAGAATCCTTTTTAAAGGATAACGATTTCCCTTATTTAGGAACTTATAAGAGAGATTATTTGAAGTTTGTTATTCTTGTCGCTATTATGGTAGGGTCTGTTTAGGTATACAAACCACTAAGAACATACAGTAAAATTAAAATGACAATATTTTACAAATAACACTGAAAACAGTTAATTAGTGTTCAGATTAGGTTGGGCTTTTGCAATCTTTGGCACAATAGCATTACAGTGTGTGTAGTGCTAATTTCAAATGAAATTTTGTTTATCGCACATTCGTATTACCTTGGAAATATTGAAGGAAGTGATAGAAAGCTGCTAGACACAATTTTAATTTAGATACTTGTGTTAACCCATCAAATACTAATAACCCGTGTTTCTTACCCATGAAATGAATGAATCCCTTAAATTTATAGAAGCTTAATTCTAACCTAACCTTACAATTGCTTAACGTTAATACTGCGCATGGCCGAGATAACGATAAGGACAAAGGAATCTGAAAAATAAGCGTTGCGAAATCTCTCTATTATTGGCGGCTGGGATAATTTACATTATAAAGAGTATGTTCTAGCGAATTTCAGGACCTGAGCAAGAGTTGGTGTGTCCTTATGTAGTTTCTATGCAAAAGCCTTAAGATATTAAGTTATTTATAATCTGAGTTATTCGAACTACCTATTAAACTTGAACTATGTGTTTAAAATATTACACTTACCCAAGAATATTGCCCTTGTTAGGTATCCTATGCGATATTCTTAAGGAATTATTTTTGGGATTGTCAAAAGTAAGGATTTCGTGTTTGGTTTCTTGAACTAAGATGTTCAAGCAGACCGATATATACACGCATCTGCTGAAAATTATTTAAACAATTAAGTGTGCGCCTGTGCGGATATAGCGATTCAGATTGGACTTGAATCGCTGCAAATTGTGGTTGGAGTCCTAGTAAATATGCTTTTTTAGTGTTCCGTGCTCAACACTCTGGCTGTTTGGCCGTCTGTCCTACCCGATTTTTTTCGAATCTGTTTGACCTAGAAAGTTTAAAATTGGCACAAATATAGGAATTAATGGCTCAATCAGAGCGGTATATTTTTGAATGATAAATTTTGACTTAAGAGAGATGAAATTGGATAAGAAAAAAAATTTACCCGGTCATCGAGTGTGATGTCAAATGAAAGCTTGTGAAAACACGAGTTTAAAAATATATATAATGTAATACTTGCTCACACTTTTCTTTGTACTTTTTTAAAAAAATTGCTAAAAATCGCTGCCTCCTCCTTTATCTCGAAAAGTACTGGTTAAAAAATTGTGTTTATACTTCATTAAGTGTAGATTAAATAAAACTTAACACGAGTGCATTTCATAATTTATCTGGTATATAAAAAAGATAAGCATTTTAAGGTCAAAAATTTTCAACAAAAATCGGAAACAACCTATGGTGAAAACTCATTTGGGGTGTATTTTGTAAAATCATTTATCCTATATACGACTGTAATAAAAAATTTATTTCAAAAGCAATCAGCGTACGGAACATTAATTGCGCAAGTCCGACTTGCACTTGGCGGTTTTCTTTAATATATTTTGGGCACGTCTTATTTTTATTCAGCTACTGTTTGCCTAGCATAGAAATAGGAAATGCTAGGTTCTATAAACGTAGTTAAAATAAACAGAATTGGGGTGTCACTATACCAGACAATAAACAAGGAAATTAAGCTAAAATTATACGTATTTACGTAAAACACTTGTAACCCAGTATAGTACTAAAAAAATATTAAAATATGAAACTGTGATAGAATTAAAAGATATATAACCAAATAAATTACTATTTATATTAAAAAGACGATTTTGAAATTCATAAATATTACTGGCCTTAAAAAAATTCGCTCTTCACTTCTTCGCTGAAGTCTTGGTAATAGCACTCTAAAAAGAGTTAGCAGAACATGAGAATATCTATAAGTACCAAGTAGCAAGGAGTATTTAAAAACTTTTTGACTGAGAAAACTGTAGTCGGAAGGTAAAAATTATGAATGACAAAAGTAGTAAGAAAAGTAATAAAAGTAATAAAACCCTTATCGACTCTGCAGCATATGTCCAGAGGTATTTGGGAGAAATGCGGTACTGCCAAATTGTGTTGGCCCACTATAGAAGATTTTTCTAATCTAAAAATGGCAGAGAAATTGCTATTTTGGGATGTAGAGTTTTAAAAAAAATAAAACGCAGAATTAAAGTAAAACACCTATCGTTCTACATTCTCTATCAAAAACTGATCCAGCGCTGCAGACGACCTGCCTGCCAAAAATTCATCGTGCTGGTAAAATCTGACAGGACTAATATTTAATCAAACAAGTATTGACTATATAGTGGACTACAAAAAGGAAATATTGCACCCTATTACATACTATTATTAATATAAAGAAGCTCTAAAAAATACTGAAGGTAAAAAAAAAACGAGTTCTTTCGGGTAGCAGTATTTCTCTGAAAATCTAATGAAATTGAGGCTGTTATGCTATTACCAGATTTCTGTTATATTCTGGTAATACCCTAGAGCGTAATGTCAAAGAAAGAAAAATTGTAAAAAACAAACGCTGCAAAGTTCTGAAAGCAATGCGACTGGTCGGTAGCCGTGGCAAAGTTTCTCCCTTTTTGGGTTTCGACTGAAGTCTAATGCATTTCCAACAGAAAGAAAAAATTTCTTTTCTTACGTTAAAAAGTCTTCAGCAAATTAATTTAAGTTCGCTAGGGAATTTTTTTAGTATTTCGTCATATATTCTAACATATTAAGCACCAGGAGCAGTTTTGGTGTTCAGCTTAATTAAAATATGTTTTAGGATACGCTATCTGAAGACAATATTGGGCATCCTTGGCTGCTCATTGCAGATAGTGGGTAATGATTTTCCTTGGGAAATAACAGTAGATTGTGAAGCAGCGTTCAGCTAACAGGCGATTTTTATTAATAGATATTGTGTAAGTTTGTTGTGATTGGTTAATGAATCTTTATAAATACTTAAAGAAACTTTCTAAATACCCCAGATTAGATTCAAAATCAAAATCTCTTTATTATATAGATGTAATTTACAAGGTTTTTTTTTTTAAATCTTCGTATCATAAATACAATACGCTTGATTAGTGTGTTCATTTGTGATAATAGCCCTAGGGTTGGCTGCTGTTCTGCCTTAATATTAAACCTTAGTGTGTTTGTGGTATTCAGTCATTTCCAACTTACAAGTGAAAAATTTATTTATTTTTGGTAGGATTTTTATATAAAGTTTGTGGGGAAAAATTATCCACAAAAAAACCCAACTTGATATTATCAGGTACGTGGTAGCTGGTCTTCCTTTTTTACATCCGTCTCTCATTCTTTCCCTCGTCTCATTCCTATTTACTCCCATTCACTCTGTTTACATGTTTTTATTTAATTAGCTTAATCTATATTTACAAGATTTGTGCATTGTTCTATATACGTCTTTTTTTTATTATTTACACTTTCACTGCCTGCTTATTTTAGTTTTTACTTTACACTTTACAATTTTACAATTTATGGATATTTTTTCGTATTTTTTTTATGATTGGTTGTTTCGATTTAATTTAGTTCTGTAATTATTAAAACATCAATTCTGTATGTTCACAAATTCAACGTTAATGCCGTTGGGATTCCATAGGGCTAATTTAAGTTTGTTTAATTTTATATATCTGTTATAGTTGTCTATGCTTATAAAGAAATTTAATAGTACTCTCATCGGTCATAGCGGTAGTAAGGTCGTTGATATTTCGTGATTGCGTTGTTCTTCTATGTCTCATTGTTTTTCTTCGGCTTGTCTTCTTGGCTGTTCAGTCTCATTGTCTGTCATTTCTTCCTGCCACTGTTGGGTCATTTGTCTTCTTTACTCCCAGGCGTTAGTCGACGGCGGGGAAGCTACAACGAACCTCTGCTGTGATTGGGCAAGCTTTGTCATTCGTCTTGTGGTCGCCCTGACAATTGGAACATTTGTCCGGGTTTTGGCAGTTCTGGAAGCCCCAGGAAGCGTTTTCAATAGTTGATAAAACTATTTTAATACGCATACCTAAAAAATAGTAGGGTAGGAAAGAATGATCTGCTAAGTCGCAATATTTTGAGGAAAAGAAAATGTTTTGGAACTTGTAAAACACCCACTGTCATTTTAACTTGATTTTTAAGCGAAAACGTATTAATAATTTCTCTTTTATTGATTTTCTTATAAACATTGTTTGGTAAAACATCAAAAATTTCGTAAATTTAACCAAACAGTATAATACTGCGTTTTACATTATTTTAAGTTACGGGTTCATTATGCACCATCGATGTCATGCAGATACCACATAGGGAGTTGCCAAAATAACCAGTGTGAAGCTGAATTCATTACTAAATATCGTATCTTATCGCGAACAAAAGAGCAAGTCTTAGTGTATGTTCATGGGCTTCTTGGATTTTTCTTTTTTTTTTATTTTTAAAATGTTGCAGTAAAAGTTCATTTTACCAGCTTTTTCATACGGCTTAAAATAATGTTATCAAATGTTTATTTACCTATGAAGGCTATTCGGAAAGTATCCTCCATTTTGATATGAATATGGTACAGACATAGGTCCAGAAATTTTATTATATACAACTTAAAGCTACAGCTCCACACTATTTCTCAACATAGGCACTATTTAAATTTATGCATTTACCATATCGTTTATCAGTTCTGAAATCTGTTCTTCATTAAATTCTGCCGCCTGGAATCGCTGCCAGTTTGTCACAGGCTCTTGCAGCTATTCGTTGTTATCAAAGCGTTTGGACCCAAGTCGTTTCTTCATGTACATGAACGGGTGAAAATCGCTACGAGCTAAATCTGGGCTGTAAAGAGGGTGTCCAAAAATATCCCATTTAAAACGATATAACAAATCTCGTGTCTGCCTAGCAGTGTGAGGGCGAGCATTGTTGTGCAAAAAAAGAACACGAAAATCAGCAGCCCACGGCGTTTATTCTGGATGGCTCCTTGTAGTTTTTTTAAAGTTTCACAATATACCTGGGAATTGATGACATGAAAGAAAGTCTAAGGCCGATCCTATGGGTTGCGTTTTTGATTTTCGGTACCCACCAACCACAGAAGTTTCGGTAGATTAACTACCAAATAATTAGACATAATATTTTTTATATATATATATATATATATATATATATATATATATATATATATATATATATATATATATATATATATATAGAACACTCGGACATCGGCTACTCAGACGAATATCCGCAGACAGCAGGAAGTCATTCAACTTAACAAAGACCTGGAAGAAATTTTATCTCGGGGTGACAGTAAACCAAGTGGAATTTAACGCTACAAAGACCCAGGCGGCAGTTTTTTCTAAAAAAGTTAACGTTACTGAACCCGACATAGTTGCGTCGGGGCACTCTATTCCTCTAACATCGTCACTCAATCTGTTGGGCGTTAACTTGGGAGCAAATATGTCCTGGCATGAAAATGTTGTGGGCATGGCAAGGAGAGCTTCTCAAAAGTTCGGAATATTATTTCGAACCAGAAAACTTTACACTCCACAACAACTGTTAATTCTTTACAAAGCTCAAATTCGACCAACTACTGGCTCCGCTCCCAAACATACATTGCATTTGTTGGATTCTATTCAGAGAAGAGCTGTTCGTCTATTTGGAGACCCGGAACTGACCGGCAGCCTTGATTCGCTGGAACATCGAAGAACGGTTGGCGACTTCAGCCTATTCTACAAGTATTTTCATGGAAAGTGTTCGAAGAATGTCGCCCGCTTAATTCCTCCCAGAGCGGTGCATGTTAGGAGTACACGTCGCGCTAATACTTCACATCCGTATGAGGTTCAGCTTGTTACTCCTCGTACAACGCTTTTCAAGCAGTCTTTTATATGGAAAACATCATCCCTTTGGAAAAATTTCCCCAGGACTGTGTTTCCCATCGAGTACAATTTACAGCGATTCAAGAACAACGTGAATCGCTTTTTTCCGCACACGTGTCGCTCCTGTAGCGCTTTAGGGACTTCTTTCCTGCAGCACGTGTGCTAGACCTATAATATATATATATATATATATATATATATATATATATATATATATATATATATCCATATATATATATATATATATATATATATATATATATATATATATATATATATATATATATATATATATATATATATATATACAGTAATACCCCGCTTAGCGCGACCCCGTTATGCGCGGTTTCACTATAACGCGAATTTCAAATTTCGCGCTCATGTAGTCATTAACTTCTCTCGCATCGCGTCCTATGGTCGCGGGGGGATCCCCGCTTTCTCTGAATATTCTTTGAAGAATTGGGAATTCCCTGTCCTTCGACTTTGTTCTATGGGGATTTCCTCGTTCGTTTCGTGTGTTCATTTGTTCCGTAATGTTAGTTCGGTCGGCTGGCAGTTTTGTTTTAATATTTATTGGAGATACATACATACATAATTTAACCCTACGTTTAAAAATGCCGCCTGTAAAGAAAAAAGAGCGTAAAAGCGTCACTTTGGAATTGAAGATGAAAGTGTTAAGAAGAATGGAAAATGGAGGCAAAGCAACAATTGTTGGGAGAGATTTTGGACTCTCAGAATCGACTGTGAGAACGATTTATAAAAATCGGGAAAAAATTAAAATCTCCAGCGAAGGTTCAACACCTATAAGTGCAACAAAACTTTCTCGTTCGAGATCATCTATCTTAGAAAGAATGGAGAAATTACTGTCAGTCTGGATCGAAGATTTGAATAAGAAGAACACACCACTAAGTCAAGATCTCATATGCACAAAAGCAAAATCTTTGTATGAGATGCTGAAAACAAAAGAATGAGAAGGGAGTGCCACTCCGACTTTTGCTGCCAGCAGAGGCTGGTTCCATCGGTTCAAGCAGCGTTCTAATCTTCACAATATCCACATAACAGGCGAGGCGGCCAGCGCGGACATTCAAGCTGCAGCTGAGTTTCCAGACAAGTTTCAAGACTTCGTTAGACGAGAGAAAATTCCTGCTTGTCTCATCTTCAATGTTGATGAGACCGCACTTTACTGGAAAAAAATGCCATCTCGAACATTCATTTCTAAGGAAGAACGTCAAGCCAGTGGTTTCAAAGCTGCGAAAGATCGACTAACACTTCTGCTGGGTGGGTGTAATGCCACTGGTGATTTCAAACTGAAACCTTTACTAGTGTACCATTCAGAAACACCCCGTGCAATGCGAGGCACAGACAAGACAAGTCTACCAGTTGTGTGGCGATCAAACAGAAAGGCGTGGGTTACACGGGAAATTTTTCAAGAATGGTATTCTAATAGTTTTTGCCCATCAGTCAAATCATACTGTGACAGAAATGGGCTTGAACCTAAAGTTATATTACTCTTAGACAATGCCCCAGGACATCCAACCTCACTTGATACGCCCAGAGACTTAAAAGTGTACGTAAAGTTCCTTCCACCAAACACTACGTCAATATTACAACCTATGGACCAGGGAGCAATAGCAAACTTCAAAGCTTATTACCATCGCCGCACTTTTAGCCAACTAATTCATGAAACTGACGGGGAAGGAAGACAGTCTATGCGAGAGTGGTGGAAGTCATACAACATTATGAAGTCTATTCACAACATAGAAGAGGCTTGGAAGGAAGTTAAAATGAGTTGTATGAATGGGGGGTGTGGCGTAATCTTTGGCCAGATGTAGTGGAAGCACCTAGAAGAATTGTCCAGATGCAGAGACAAGTGCTTGAAGACATTGCTGCAATGATTGAGGGGTCTGAACTTGAAGATGTCACGGTAGAAGATCTCGTAGAACTTGTAGCAACGCACGACGATCCTATTAGCAATGAAGATCTGATCGAGTTACAGAATAATCCTATCTACGATGAGGAAGAACAAGTAGAAGAGAAAGTTTTATCTTCAGGGGAAATACAAAATGCACTTTCAAAAATTTATTCAGGTTTGGACATATTGCAGAGTATAGACAATAATGATGACCGTGTCTTGACCGTGTGTCAAACAATTAAAAACAGTGTTGGGTGTTATGAACGTATTTTACAAGAACGTAAACAAAACGTTACCCAAAAGACAATAGATGTATTTTTCCGTAAAAAATAAGAGTATGTATTGCATAAAGTGTTCTTAGAATTAAAGTGATTGATTAAAATGATTTGTATTTTTTTGTATTAAATTTTGACTATGTTTAATCATAAACCTCGATATACGCGAATTTCAGTTAACGCGATTTTTTTTCGGAACGTATCCCTCGCGTAAAGCGGGTATTACTGTATATATATATATATATATATATATATATATATATATATATATATATATATATATATATGTATATAAATTATACTATTTATTGCTTATATTTATGTAAAATATGAAATAGTACCTTTAAAGTTTCCATCATTGATGTGTACAGTGTGTCAAGTAAGAACGTGACTGCTCATATTCTTGAAAAAATGTGTTTCGAGAAAATTTTTTGCCATCAATGCTAACAACGGCGCAATTACCTTAGTTTGTTGTCCAGTCGCCTACTGAATCAATAGTCGCCTAACATCTTCGAGGCTTGCTGTCGACGAGATTTTTTGCTTTCCCGCGCGGCAATAATTTCTAAATTTCTCGAATCTCGTGAGACAACTGAGACAAAGACCTCAGAGTCTTTTATCTGATCTTTCTCTTTACAAGGGACCAAACGTTTTCAATAGGGTTGGCGTCCAGCGAGTGAGAGCCACTCTAGTGATGAACACGAAGCTGTTGTCGAATGGTCTCACATGGGACACACTCAAACCTGATTTTCATAATTTTGCCGCTCCTTGATGCAACGTCAATTTCGAGTCCCGTGAAAACAAAGACTCGATTCGGTTTTCGACTTCCGAAGTGAATTTGCCTACCGAGCCACGTCTTGGCAAATCGTCGGCATTTTTCGTCTAGCTAAAACGATTTATCCATTTTTTCACAAACGACACTGATTTTTTAACATATTTAGCTGCGGCAGAATGTGTAATTTTGGGACCCTTTGGATGGGAACAAAGAAAAACTGCCTCGAAACCATGCCCAACCAAGTGACTCATTTTGGATTTTACGTGATTTCGACAAAAGTTCGGAATCAACTGATACTTTTACTCGTCGTAGACAAAAATTCGCTCTACCGATTTTTTTGTTGAATCGCTAGAATCGCGTCTACCAGAACTAAATTATCGCGGACACGTTCTTACCTGACAGAGTGTAGATCGTAGATAATCAGGAAATATGAAACACTGGTTCATATTTGGATCTAACTGTATAAATCTAAAATTCTTTCTAAAAGTTGTTAAAGTTGCTGAACCCGACATAGTTACGTTCGGTCAGTCTATGCCTCTAGCATCGTAAGTATAACTTGACATGAATATGTTGCGTGCCTAGCAAGGACAACTTCTCAAAAGCTCGGAATACTATTTCGAACTAAAAAGTTTTACACTTCACGATAACTGTTAATTCCGTACAAGGCTGAAATGCTAACAACTATGGAATACTGCTTCCATGTTTAGGGCTCTGCTCCTAAACATACACTGCATTTGTTGGATTCTCTTCAGAAGAGAGTTGTTCGCCTGACTGGAGATTCATTACTTACTCACCATCAATCTTGGTTCCTTAGAACATCGAAGAACATTTCATGACTTGGGTTTATTCTACAAGTATTTTCATGGAAAGTATTCGATGGATGTAGCCCACGTAATTCCTCCCTTCACATCCGTATGAGGTTCAGCTTGACACTTCTTGTGCAACCCTTTCCAAGCGGTTTTTTATATGGAGAACCTCACTCTTTTGAAACCATTCGCGCAGGACTATGTTTCTCACCGAGTACAATTTACAGTTATTCAAGACTAACATGAATCGTTATCCCTCCTGTATCGCTTTAGGGATTTCCCTGCAGTTACATAGATCCACAAAAAAATTAAAAAAAAATAAAGCAAAACTTATTTACTTACCTCGTTTATAATGTTTATTATTGAAGGGTATTATCTAATCAGGATGTTCTTCCAAGCTTATGTTTACAAATACTGCTTTGACATTTTAAATCTTTTAAGAACTTATTTTAAAACTTTGCACCTGTTTCTTTTTAACCATATTTGAACATCAAAGTATAATCTGTTTACTTACGGTAAATTTCAATTCATTCATAGCGTTTGTAATGTTTGTTATCGCTTGAATGAATGACTTTCTTATTGAGTAATAATAGCATAATAGTAAGTGGTCTACTATTTCATCACTTCTAAAGGTCAAGGTTACTAGTATTGTTGTAACAATTTTGTTACTCATATTTTGTTTGTTGTGATCAAATATGGTTATTTTTATTTAATTTTATAGATTTATGAATGTTGATAAGATGAAATTAACAATATGATTAGTGTAAAATGAAAATACTTTGCGTTTACAGTTTCAGATTTATTAGAGGATCAGTCTGCTTACTCTACACATTTTAGGGCTTATTAGATTTTTTCAAGAGAATGATGCATCTAAATTACAATGGTTTTATTTATCCAGTCAAAACAGATATTTAACTTTGCAAAAATTCGCATAGAGCTGAAAAGTGCTACAGGTCTTAAATACACTATTGCAAACAAAATAGCAAAACTTCCCATCGATCCTATGTCTTCTAAAAATTTTATTCAAGGTTAAAGGTTAAAAATATCGGTTTTTCGCATTTTTTTCTCGTAAACGATAAGTGTTATCGTAAAAATAGATCAGAAAAAAGTTGTAGATCATGCAATTCTCTACAGAAATTGTTTTCATATTTTTTTTCCTACGAATCACCATTCTTGAGATATTGCGATTCCCAAAGTTGGAGAAGTCATATTCTACATAATATGCACACATTTCCGCACCACCTATGCATTTTTTTTAATGTGGTTTCCCTAGTAGGCATACTCCACGATCTATTGTGATTAAGTTTTATTATATAGCATCCTACTGATTGAAAAAATGATACTATTGATAATGATTAAAGTGGAACGGATTATTGTTGATTTCGGGGAAATTTTAGTCTGATTGATAATCTTCAAATGCTACTTCAACAGTAATGTCTTCCTATTCGCTTTCTTCTTCCTCTTCTTGCTGGATTTCTATAGATTGTTCTAAGAAGAAATATGTGTCAGTTGTCTCCTCATTGATACCATAAGAATCCTCGTCTATTTTATTTGATTCAACATTGGAGCAAGACTGGAGTAGACAATTGGTATATACGGTGAACAATATAATCCAACTTCTTTACAGCTACAATTTTTACTGCAACTCTTCTTGCAATTACAAAAAATAGTGTTAAGGAAGTTTTTCTGGAGCAGGTGGGAATAAAGTTTGAATTGACTCCAAACTGTTATCTATTAATTTCCAACTCCAGTCTTCTGGGTCCAGTTGATTGCTTAGTCACACTTGAACTTGATAGTATACACGATATAAGTGTTGATAAGTAGAAGCAGATGTTAGAGGAAGACAAGATAGTTGTACTATTTTATTGTTTCGTGTATTTTTTACAAAACTTAAGTATCTGTACTTGTCTATGCAAGCGATTTTTTTGGAGCTCCATATACAGCAAGAAGAAAGCGAATCCCATTTGTGATGATGACTTGTCGAGAAGAGTCAATCCTTTTAAATACCTCGGCATAATCAATTAAATCATTATTATTACTTTTTTCTAACAATTTAAATACTGTTTCCTCTTTTTGATTGATTTTTTTTAATGGGTCTAGCACACGTACTGCAGGGAGGTCCCTAAAGCGCTACAGGAGCGACATGTGTGCGGAAAAAGCGATTCACGTTGTCCTTGAATCGCTGTAAATTGTACTCGATGGGAAAAACAGTCCTGGGCAAATTATTTCAAAGGGATGATGTTTTCTCCATATAAAAGACTGCTTGAAAAGCATTGTGCGAGGAGTAACAAGCTGAACCTCATACGGATGTAAAGTATCCGCGTGACGTTTATTTCTAACATGCACCGCTTTGGGAGGAATTAAGCGGGGCACATCCTTCGAACACTTTCCATGAAAATACTTGTAGAATAGGCTTAAGTCGCCAAACGTTCTTCGATGTTCCAGCGAATCAAGGCCGCTGGTTAGTTCCGGATCTCCAATTAGACGAACAGCTCTTCTCTGAATAGAATCCAACAAATGCAGTGTATGTTTGGGAGCGGAGCCCCAAACATGGGAGCGGAGCCCCAAACATGGGAGCAGTATTCCACATAGTTGGTCGAATTTGAGCAACAGTTGTTGTGGAGTATAAAGCTTTCTGGTTCGAAATAATATTCCCAACTTTTGAGAAGTTCTCCTTGCTATGTCTGCAACATTGCTCAAGCCAAGATATATTTGCTCCCAAATTAACGCCCAACAAATTGAGCGACGATGTTAGAGGAATGGAGTGCCCCGCTATAACTATGTCGGGTTCAGCAACGTTAACTTTTTTAGAAAAAACTTCCACCTGGGTTTTTGTAGCGTTAAATTCCACTTGGTTACTGTCACCCCAAGATAGAATTTCTTCCAGGTCTTTGTTAAGTTTATTAAATTGCTGATGTAATATCGCAGCCAGTTATTGCATGTAAAAATAAAATATGAGCTTGACATTTTGGATATGCAGATAAACTTTCCGATGAATATATTTTTGTTTGCGCTCGAGCTTTCCCAGGTTTTAAAAAGTAAATGATCTTATCAATTGGAGTTCATGCAGTGAGTAGTATTAACAAATCAACATCTTCAACAACAATGATAGTTGAATTAGTTCTATTGAATTGTTCTATTGCTGTTTCAATTATGAGGACATCAGCGTCATTATCAGCTTGTTTCGTTAAAATGTTTCCAGCTGTAAATTTTTCACATAACATTGAAATTAAGCGAGACTTGTTGTGAGTATTTGCAAGAAATTGTTATTGGTTTTTTGAAACTGTCATAAATCGATCAAAAACGACATCAGAAGATAAAGATGTTTTTGTAGTCCGACGACGTTGTTCTGCAGCTTTAATATTTTTCTTATAGTCAGTATAATCATCAATTAGAATAGTCACGCTATGACCAAAATGTCTATGTACATACTGAACGTATTTATTAAAAATAATATCAAATGTTTTTCTCGATCCCACACAACGTGATGTAATAGATATCCTCCATCGATGATGTAGGTAGCATTTGTGTTGTCAGTTTCAATGTTCACAGATTGAAAGCAATCATAAATGGCTGACTTCTGTGTCTTACGCATTCCATTTGCATCGAAGAGTGATAATGGGTAGGGGCTAATTCATATTCGAAGAATTTTCAAAGTTCATCCTGAAATGTCTTAGTAATACTCACGCGTTGAAATAATAATACAGAGTGTATAGGTACCTTCTCATCATGAACTTTTTTTAGCGGACGTAGGATTGGTGGAGACTTTTGATATTTCATTTGTAATGGTGTATTTAAGACCTGTACCAATTTTCAGCTCTATGCGAATTATTGCGAAGTTATAAATTTTTTTCGTCTCTTTTGACTGGATAATATTTATATACTACTGGAATCCCGAGCGGTGTGGATTCGTAGAGTTTCAATTTAAACACTGTTAACTATTGGGAACTTACCTGTGTGCTGAGCCTACTATATTTATTATTAAGATCGCCGAAATATGGGTGTAGATTTAAATTTGTAACGTGTGAAGCATAGGGAGTGTGACAGTATTTTTCAAAAATATTATTAACAATTGGCAATATTTGCACATGGGCCGGAACAAATCCTGCCCAAAGGAATTTCACGCTCGGTGGAAAACTTCTAAAATCGAATCATTTCCTTGGGTGTGGGCTAATCAAAGACAAAACTATCGCGCTCAAAATAATGAAAATTCAAGCAGCGTGTATATCCACGGCCTAATTGTAAACAGTAGTTTTTGACATAAATGGCACATTCAACAGTAGAACAGGGGAAATGTTATGTATGAAATGTTCTTGTAAAGCCGGTGAAGGTGAAAAATGCAAACATCTCGTCGCAACTCTTTTGTATTGTTACCGGTAAGATTCTAACCTATAAATGTCTAATATTTACATTTCAGTTATTGTATGAAAATTAATTTTTTACAATTTTTCAACCGCCTTCTGAAATGCAAAGAATACATTTAATTTTTTGCTAAAAAATGTGAATCGCCTTTTCCGCATACATGCCGCTCCTGGAGCGCTTTAGGGACTTTCCTGTGGCACGTGTGCTAGATCTAAAAAAAAAAATTCAGAATATTTAAACAAACTTTAATGAAATGCCGTTACAATCAATGACAATGAAAAATTCTTGTTGGTTTCAAATCAAATGCCAATTCACATCGGAGGTTAATATTTATTGACTATTTATGACTCTGAATGAATAAAAAATAATTGAGACAGTATATTATCAAAATAAAATCTTAAAAATGTTATTTAATAAGGAATTTTTGTTTAACACACATACACAATTTACAAAAAAAAAACAAATAACTGTTCAAGAATAAATAATTTTACTTACCTGGAAGAATGTAATCCTCTTTTTTAAAATGTTTAGAACAAACTTAAATGAGATTTTTGGTTCAATTCGGAGAACTTTTTTCCACATTTTCAGTATGTCAACTTTTTCCACTTGCTCAAATGCATTAGTAATATTTAAAAACATTTAAATCTACATTTAAGCATTTTTTTTTTTGATTTTTCACGAAAAGCAAAAATTTCCGTGCTCATTTTTTAAGAAAATTTGTAATATTAATTTACACAGACGCTTATGACATATTTAAAAATGCACCTCAAGTTTAATTCCTAAAAGAGCCGCGAGATGTCGTATTGAATAGATAAGATCCCAATTGATGCTGATATATTTTAAGTGATTTAACTATACTTGATGAAACAAACAATAATAAATAGAAAATAGATAAAGATTATTGGAGACGTGACTAGTTTCTCGAGTAAATATTCTTATTAATGTTCACGATTCAATTCTTGAGTTCTCGAGCAAAGATTCTTATTAGAGTTCGCGATTTAAAATTCTTTTTTGAGTTCGCGAGAAAAGTCACGAGTAACTGTTGTTCTTTGAGTTCACGAGCAAAGTTACGCGTAATAGTTTTTCTTTGAGTTCCTCGAAACAACTGCTTCTGGCCTCTTTTATACTGTGCCTCAATAAATATGAAAATAAAGCAATTACGTAAATCAACACGTATCTAAATTGGGTTTACATTTTAAGAGGCAAGAGGGTTTCTGAATTAGTTAAAAAGGAATCCCTGCGTTACAGAAGCTGTTAAGTTTAATTGCTTTCGAGATAAAAAGCTCTAAACTGATTATTTAGAAATATGATGAAAGTCGTTTAAAAGGATATAAGAGTTAATAAATTGTTTTGATATAATCTAAAGATGAGTTTAGTCACGTATGCATTTATACAGGGTCTAACAATACCGAAATGTCCTAATATTTAATCCGATTTTTTTCGGGGGTCATGAAATTATTTTCGGGAAATTTTTTGCGAAGGCTATTTCTAATGAACGTACTTTGGAAATTTTGTTGGTCGTTTGTGGTTTTATTAGTTTTTAAATATTTCTTAATTTCTAAGAGTTCTAAAAGGTCTAACCGTCAGCTTTCCCGTCCTCCATGAAATGATCTGACGTCATCTGTGCCTATAAAATGGTTATTCTCCATACATATAGATATACCCGTATTCTTAATATTACTTAAAACAGAATGTTCTTTTAGCCTTGTTTTAAATTCGTGCCGGTTTGTCCAATATAAGCAGCTTCACAATTCTGACATATAATTCTATATACATCTGATTTTTGTAGAATCGATTATTTTATCGAAAACTAAATATAAGTTTTTGAATTACATGCAAATATCATCATCAATCTGGTTTTTTTTATAGCGTTCTTCGCCTTCCGTTTCCCAGTTTCCATCCTCTTCGATCTTTTCAATCTCCGGGTCTTAGATTTCTCTCTAACATTGCCCTCTGAACATCTTCAAACCATGTCGCTCTCGGTCTACCTCTTCTCCTCTTTTCGCTTGGTACTTACTTTAGAAATCTTTGGTATTTGGTGTTTTTCCATTCTTTCCACGTGTCCGTACCATATAAGTTGCCGTTGTTGAATTTCTTCAATAATCGTGATCTTTACTTTCATTCCAACTCTTATTTTTTCATTTCTAACTCTATCCCTTCTTGACACTCTAGACGATCTTCACCAGTAATCCATTTCGAGTGCGATTAGTTTCAGTTCCAATCGTTTCGTCAATTGCCAAGTTTCACAAGCGTATAACACGATGTTCTTAAATAGTGCATTATAAATGAGGTGCTTTCTCTGTGATGTTATGTTCCTCGATCTCAGAGCAGAGTTTAGGTGTCTTTCTTTTACTTATTCTACTCTTCATTTATTTTTCTGTTCTACCGTCTTTAGTTATGTTAGTTTCGAAATATAAAGACTCTTCACAAGCATCAATGACTTCACCGGTATTTAGAGTAAGGCTTCCCTGTTTTCCTCCTATACATAAATATTTGGTTTTCTTGTAGTTAACTGTTAGACCCACTTGTTATAATCTTCAAACAGTTTTCTTGTCATAAATTCAAGGTCTTCCTTGTCCTGAGCAATAACCACCTGATCGTTGGCAAAATGTAGAGTGTACAACGGTGTTTCGTCGATCAGCCCTATTCCCATTCCTCCACATGCTCTTCGCCATCTCTCTAATGCCGCGTTCAGATGAACTTTGAATGATGTAGGAGACAGCAGCTCTTTGTTACAGAAAAATTTTCGGAGAGAATGTTTCCCAACTTTATTCGGGAACGTGACTGGTCGTACAGCTGTTTTACTGCGGCGATTGCTGTACTGTTTATGGTTGATGGTTCTCATATTTGCCAGAGTTTTTTCACTGGGACGGTATCATACGCTTTGGTTAGGTCTACAAACAGTAGCTGGAGCTCTCTACTACACTGTTCATTGATGTCTTTTTTTCGTTTAATTTTCATATCACAAATAAAATTACCAAAAATTCAGATCTTAGTAGGTAGTCGTTAGCACGTGGATGAGACGATACTCTTAGTTAAAAAATATCAATGATCTACTAAAACGTGATTCGAGAGGAAAAGTGTCGGACAAAGACGAAAAAATGATTATTAACTTGTTTTTTCCGAAGTCCTCAACTAACCTTGCGCCAGGGGATGTAAAAACTAAAACAGGAAGGTTTAGATATATACAAAAAGTAATCGCTGTGAGTCCACTCTGACGAGCGGGGTGGATATGGTAGCACTTTGAAGCGAGGGTCGTGCAGTTTTGCAGTAACAATTCGAGACCTGTGTGAAAGCGCATTATCGTGATAAAAAGCACTTTCTTTCTTGCGAGATGTGGACGTTTCGCGTAAATAGCACCCTTTAATTAATCCAGTAGTGAAAAATAATACCTCTCTACCTTTCTCCGGATAGTCTATGAGCACAGCACTATGAGAATCCCAAAAAACCGCAGTTATGACTTTTCCTGCAGATCCTTGCTTTCTTGGGCACACATTCACCTGTTCTCGCCCAGTGTTTCGACTGCTTCCTCGTCTTTGGCGTGTATCAAAGAAGAAATTCACCAGAATTATGTTTAAACAAGTCTAAACATTTGTGAGAAATGTTCATTTGAACTCATTTTTGGTCAGTTGTTAAGAAATGCGGCACTAATCGAAAAGAAAGGTTTCTCATACCCAAAATATCGGGTCAAATGTAGTGGACAGGGCTTATGTCAGCCAGCTTCCGTACCTTCAGTCGGCCATCATTTAGAACGCTATTCTGAATTTTTGTCACAATTTCGTTGGTCGTAGAGGTTTTTGGGCGTCTTGAACGTTTATTATCTTGAACGACCACGTTTAAATTCAGCAGCTTACGTTTTAATCGTCGAAAACAGTGGAGGGGAGTCATTTAATGTGACATGTAATTCTTAGTATTTTATAACAGTTCGCACAGTTTTTAGAAAATGTTAAAACTTGTCCGTTTACACGATCTCTAGAAAAATATAACTAAAGACACGTATCTGAAACGTTACAGCACGCCATCTAGAGGATAATACTTAACAAATTGTGGCGGTCCGTGGCTCCGTGGCGTAGTAACTAACTTGCTTGCGGTGCTTGAGCTGGTTTTTTCGATTTGCAAAAGTAAATTTCTTAATTATACACACTAGAAACCTTGCTACATATTAGTTTCTTCTTAGAAGTACTGATTCCCAAAGCTGTGTGAAGGCCACGGAGCCAGCTGATGTATGCTTATTTTAATTCTTGTATGACTAACCCCTCTGACAAACAACGTCAGCACAGAACAGCCCTGTGCCTTCAAACAAAGGTCTGTCCGAACTCACGGACATACGTTATTGTTTAGACCTAAGTATCTTGTTAGCTGTAAGAAGCATGTAATTAATTGTAATTAATCTTTTTGAATTTTGCTTGCATGCAGAAGGTCTCGGGTTCGAATTCCGGCAGGTTGGTTTTCAGTATTTATTAATTTATTTGGGTATATTTGGCCTGGCCACGTACGTAGGTAGTAGTTTTTTTTTAATATTTATTGGGGTGGGGCGCGTCGACATCAATGGTCATTTGGTGCCCAAGAAAGATTTAGATAATTATTTCGAGATCTTTGAGGTATTTGATTATACCTGCCTTGTTTGTTTGAAAAGTATTGATTATTTGCTTTATATCCGATGGAATATTGTGTATAGATCTTAGATGAGATGCATGTTCTGCTTCAAATATGTGTTTTACTGACAATGCGGAACCGCAAATAGAGCACGAAGGAGCGAGTTCACCTCTCAGTAAGTGGAAATGCGCGTGATATGTATGTCCTATTGCCAATCTTCTCAGAGTTGTGTTCTTTGATCTGTTGAGATTGTGTTTGTGGAGTATTTTTTTTTCCTAATGTTGGTGATGTAAAGTAAATCTGAGATTTGCCTCATGTATGCATAGCTAGAGTTGTTGGATTTTATGGCCTTTAAGGCACTTAATGATTTGAGTAGAGAGATTGCGAAGACATACTGCAGAAATGATCCTGTGAAGTATGATCTTAGGTAGTAGTTGCTTGCAGAAATGCAGTAACGTCCGTGGCAGCACTACCGCGTTGTCTAAAAGATGCTGTGAAATACACAAATGTATGTTTCAGCACTTGAACAACGTTAACGGGTATTACGACATCCTCGTCGATATCCTGCAAGACATATATATATATATATATATATATATATATATATATATATATATATATATATATATATATATATATATATATATATAATATATATATATATATATATATATATATATATATATATATATATATATATATATATATATATATATATATATATATATACAGTTAGCTTCGAGCGGCAGCAGCAGCAAGAGCACTTGAACATGCCAAATAAGATTTTGGCGAAACGTCGTGCAAATCCATTGTTAGACGAACGGATTGAAACCCATATATATATATATATATATATATATATATATACATATATATATATATATATATATATATATATATATATAATTGTTCCCTACTCAGTAGGGAAGGTGAATAATAAAAAAAATATATATTATAATTTGGTCATCTTGTCTCCATATCTGTGTCAGGCCGAAAAAATTTGGAACGGCCTTAGTATAAATTTATCTTGTTAATTCTATCCGGACATAGTCGTATTAGTAATATGTTATGAAGATCGAAATATATTTTAAAGACACCTATTCAGATTCAGTGGTCTAGAAATTCAGGCCATTCCAACCCACGAATGAAAATGGACATGGGTTGGCCATCTGTCACTGGATCCATTTATCTTTGTAATGGGCTATTTATTGGGCTTCATTAAAATCTACACTGCCCGATAGTTTTGGAATAATAAAAAAAAGAAGCTATAAATGAACCATTCGGAGTTTATATGGCATAAAACGTACGTACATTGTTCTGAAAACTGGCAAAACAATAAAACTAAATTTTGTATCAATTTGAAAATAATGAGGTCATCATTTAATTTTAATCATACAATTTAGGGTTTCTGTAGTTATAGTGGTATCTTTTGGCGTCCTAGTGTTTTATGCCATATCTACGAGCTGCTTATAGTATAACATCATCAAAACTTTGTCGCAGAAATAAACGGGTGCGGTCGGCAACCATGAAATGACGGAATGCGAACGACGAGAATTAATACATGGGGTGACAAGTCACTAGACTTTTGAAGAAAAAACGTGTTTTTTCCAAAAATCGATTTTATTCTGCAACATAGTTTCAACATTCCAACAACCCTCCATATATTACGATTTGTCGAGCTTTTTAAAATAAGCTTCAGTTTCTTACTCGACTTCTTTTATATAATCGCTATGTGATGCCAACTTACATCACTTCAATTCGAAGTCAGTTTATTCAGGAAAGTTTCTCAAAACATGTACTTGAAGTCTATGATATCGTACCATCCTTCTAAAGTCAGCTTCTCTGATTTTACCAACCAAGTTTTGTATAATGAGTGCCAAAAATCCAAATCCATCCAAATATTGCTCTTAGTGTTAAAGTGTGACCACTGTCACTGTCATCCTTAGAGAAGTACGAGCCGATCATTCCACTTGCTGACACAAATCGGTTTTTTAAAGAAATCTGAAAGTTTTTGATGCGTTAATTTTGGATTTATTTGATTACACTAAGGAGAGTTCTCTTTGTTGACATGTATATATAGGCTCCTGACATGTATATATATATATATATATATATATATATATATATATATATATATATATATATATATATATATATATACCCTCTGGAGCCACTTGTTCAAATTTCTAAATCTGGTGAATACGGCGGATGAGGAGGCAATTCAATTGGTTCAATTTCACCATCGGTTTCATGAAATTGCGAGCTGGTGCATTATCTTGGTGAAACAACACTTTTTTCTTAGTTAAATGTAGCATTTTTTTCTCGATTCCACCATTCAAACGGGCCGATATACTAAGGTAATAGTCTCCGGTGATTATTCGCTTCTTCTCAAAATGGTCGATCAGTGTTATTCCATGCACATCCCAAAAAAATACGGGCCAAAATATTTTCAGCTGACTTTTGCGTTTTTGGACGCTTCGGTCGGCCTTCATCCGGTTCAAGACACTCTGTGGACTGCCTGTTGGACTCAGGCGTGTAGTGGTGTATCCATATTTCGTCCATTGTTACGAATTGACACAAAAACTCCTTTGAATTACACCGAAATAATGCCAACCAGCATTCTGAATATTCGACATGTTGCTGATTTTGGTCAATCGTGAGAGTGCGCGGTACTCATCGGGCTCATGGCGTTTTTTATGCACATATTGATGCAAAATATGCCTCACGTGTTCTGTTAATATCTTCACGACGTCAGCTATTTCTTTCACTGTCACTATACGGTCAGCCAGAACAAGATGGAGGATTTTTTGGTGCAAAGTTAATTGAAGATTGGGAAAAATATGTAAACAACCGTTTTTTCGTCCTTGTTTAACACTTTTCCTCTCATACCACGTTCTGATAGATCATCAACATTTTTTTTAAATGAGAGTATCATTTCACCCACTTGCTAATGAATGCCCTCGACTTGTTCATATACTTGGCAGCCTCTGTAGGCGTCATTTTTAGACTTTTTGGATGACTACTTAGGAACACAGCCTCGAAGCGCAAAGCGCATGCATCACTTATATTCGATAATGAATTATTTAACCATAAATAAGGTTAGAAATGAATTTCTTTTCACAAAACATTGTTTGCAGCGGTGCCAACAATAACCTCAAAAAAAAGAACTTCTTTTGCCGACTACAAGTTCTTATTTGACCGACTGTAATTAATTACCAGCAGGCTGAAATGTTAAATTAGCTTAGATGACGATGACAATGTAAGGTATCTCATAAATACGATTACGACAGCAGCGAAGATTAATGAGGCATATTTCAAAAGGTATTAGTAGCCAATAAAGCCGTCCGAAGTGAAACTGCTAAAAATTTTAATCTACGACCAAAGATGCTTATGCATATATGTAATTTACAATCTCTAATATATTTTTATAGCAAGAAAGGAACTTTGGAATAATTAAGTTTTTTTTTTATTCCCAGCACCTCTTGATATTTTGAAGGGAATCTCTGTATTTTAAATTATTAATATACAAGCAAAATTTTGGAAAAAATAAAAGACAAAAATGCAGAGGAAATTAAAAACGTTGTAGAATAAAATAAGAGCTTAAAAGTTTTAAGAAAAAAGAACACAATAGAAAGAAAGGACATATGCAAGATTAAGGACATACATGGTAATATAATAACATAAAGGGATATTCTAAAGATCATCAATTATTTTATCAACAATTATATACCGTACACGATAGAAGAACAGAAACCCACCAACCCACCAAAATCCTAAATCAGGAGTCGGAAAAGATCCCAGAGATCACATCAGCCATGAAGGACGTGAAAAATAACAAAGCACCGGATGAAGACAATATTGTAAAAGAGGCAATTAAACAAGGAGGACAATAAATTATCAGAGCTCTGAAAATTTTATATAATAAATGCCTCTTGGAAGGAATAACGCCATCGCAATGGAATAATGCAACTACTATCATCATGCATAAAAAAGGTGATACTTCAGACCTTACAAATTATTGACCCACTAGCGTACTGAGTCATTCATATTATTCACTAAAATATCTACCAGACGTCTAACAAGTAAATTTGAGACGACCATCTGCTTACAGTTAAAGTCCTCATCAAAAAAGTCATAGAATATAATAAGCCTCTGATGCTTTATATTCGTGGACTTCGAAAAGGCTTGTGATTCTGTAAACCAGAGACTCTTGGAAGCGCTTGCTTAATGTCGTATTGATCATCGATGCTCCAGCGTAATTTAATATATATGTATATATATATATATATATATATATATATATATATATATATATATATATATATATATATATATATTTATATGAAAATGCCACCGCTAAGGTCAAAACAGAAACTAACCAATCCACCATACTCACAAACAATAATCTGGGAAAAAATGGGACTTAACAGTAACAGTGAAAAGTTAAATCACCTTTGTCTTGCCGACAACGTTGTCTTAATAACAGAGAATATGCAAGAAGCACAAACTATGCTGCTCATGATTCAAGAAGCTTCATGAAGGATTGCTTTAAAAATGAATCTATCCAAGACTCAGTTTATGACAAATCTTGTATTAAACGACGCTATAAAACTGAAAAAAAACGTGGAGATCGAGCAAGTACACCGATATAAATACCTAGGATATGAAGTCAGCATAGGACGACACAACCAAACACATGAAATTTATCTGAGAATAGGTCTCTCTTGGACGGCATATGGCCATATATTTAAATCTAATCTTCCGATGTGTTTGAAAAAGAAAAGTTTTTGACAGTGCGGAGCCGATACTCTCACATTGACGAAGAAAAATATCAACAAAATGGCCTGACACGTGGAGACGCCATTTTGTATATCTTCTGGAAGCGGGGTCGTTTTATACAGCTTCACGTTGGAGCACTATTTTGTAACGTCTCGTTGCGGCATTATTTTGTATAGCTCCAACTTTCTTTATTTTTAATAAATATTTTATTTATTAAATACAAGCCGTTATTTGCCCCTTATGTATATTTTAATTTTTTGAGAATGGATTGAGTGGATATTAACACTGAAAGAACTAAAAAAATTAGATACAAGCTAGCTCGTTTTGTCTGGAGAGATTATGGATAAGAGATAATTTTTGGACGTATTTTGAAATAGCCTCTGTAGTTGTTCAAAGCTTGGTTGTAATGTTTTTTTTTTTGGGGCACCATTCATTTTGGAATAAAAGAAATCTAATTTCAGGTCAAAAAATAAAAAAATACTGAGTTATTTAGTTGTTAAAATAAGATTAAGTATATTACAACCTGTATGTCCTGAAAGAAAGAGCAGAAGTTTAGTGAAACGCTACACATTTAAATAAAAAAGGGTATATTATAATAAAAATTCTTGCAGTTATTACACTCTTAAAATTACATATACTAAATAAAAACCCCTTAGGGTATGAGAGTGTACACATTTAAACTAGAGTTCTATGAATTACTGATCCTAAGTGTAAAAAAACCAGTCAAGTGCAAGTTGAACTTGCACAATTAGTGTTCCGTACGTTGATTGCTTTTAAAATAAAAAATGTTGTTACGGTGGTATAAAATGATCAGTGACTTCACAAAACACACCCCAAATGAGTTTTCAACAAAGTTTGTTTCCAATCTTTACTGAAAATTGATGACCTTCAAATTTTTTTTTTTTTTATATACCAGATAAATTATTAAAGGTAATGCACTCGTGATAATTTTCGTTCAATCTACACCCCCTGGAGAATATTCCAGAATTTTTTCAAAATCAGTACTTTTCAAAATAAGGTTGGGGGACAGCGATTTTTCGCGATTTTTTAAAAATAATACAAAGAAAAGTGTGCCCAAGTATTACATTATATATATATTTTTTACTCGTGTTTTCACAAGCTTTCATTTGACACCACACTCGATGACTTACTAAAAAAATTTTTTTTTCACTTCCGATTTCACCCCCCAAAACTAACACCTTAAGTCAAAATTTGACTTTCAAAACTACACGGCTTTGATGAGGCCATCAATTCCTATATTATTACCAAATTTCAACTTTTTATGACAAATAGTTTCGGAGAAAATCGGGTGTGACAGACAGACAGACACCGAAGTGATCTTATAAGTGTTCCGTACGGAACACTAAAAAAACACGACCTAAAAGTTTGTAAAATTAAGTCTGCGGATTATACATGTTAAGTAGTCGTTGGAAACACACTTGTAGACAGGAAGTGAGATATTTAAATGGGTGTACTACTGGCTTCTCCTCGTGGGTTTTCCATAAGCTGCTTGACCTCTCCTGGTGAGATTCTCATCGAAAATATTGTCTCAGCCGCCACTCTCCTAATCTCATTTAGGTAGCTAATCACTTTTTGACCAGAAATGCTTTATGCAGAATATTTTAAGATTGGAAAAAGGCATCAAACTTGAGATCTATAAACAACACCCATTTGGTAAAAAAAAACGCCGCTACTGCACTACGGCATGACGGAAGAAAAAAAGCCTACTACGCCCTGACAAAGGACTAAGCCGTTACTGCATCTCGGAGGAAAAAACCCCTGAAAATTCCATCTGGCCGTTTATATATCGTTTACCCCTTCTTCAAAGTGAGATCTTTAATATGGCTTACTTCCGGGATGCAAAATCCACGCAAACCACACAAGTCAGGTCAGCAGCTAAACGGATTTCATGTATATTTATTATTATTAAATTATTTTAATCACTGTATTATGTCTTTAAAAGAATTTATAAATAAATATCCTTTGAAGGGGTAACACTTCAATAATTAATATTTTCCATATTTCTCTCCTGCGACGATACTGATGGCTAATGTTCGAACATCTCTTCCAGTGCTAAAAGTTGCTATGATCTACCCATTGATTAAGCAAAAGTGTTATTAGGTAGTGGTTTAAGGCATGCGCTCTATTTTCTAAAAAATATTTTCTAAAAATCATTAACAATTATTTTACAATGGCAAGTTACGTTAATCTGAGAGATGAACCTAATAATATGATAGACCAATAACTAATATAACTAATAATCTAAACCGACTTTATGATGTCTTAGGTGGCTGCAGTATTCGGTTTGTACTTACCCTTGTATGGTTGCGCTATTTCCCTCTTAGATTTTCTTAAAGTTTTATTATATTTTGTAGGTGTTCCGGTCACTTGAAATTTTCACCCTATGAAATAACTTCCTTGTAGTTCTCCTCAAGTTTGCTTAGTGTCTATTCCAAAACCTGAAATCCTTTTTTGAATTACTATATCTCAAAACATAATCTTCTTCAAAAGCAATGGTGAGTGCATCCTGAAGTTTATCTGCATATAAGTCTATCTCTACAGGCCGAGCTACACTGTTCAAAAATTTAAATCAATGTTTTAAGCAACACTGCTTAAAAATTGAAATCATTGCAATAAATACGAGTATAAACATGTAATAAAATATAAATTACAGGAAGAAAAACAGGGTCGTAACATGATCTTAAAATCTAGGAAAAAATGAATGTTACAGTGTGTCATGCAAAGAAAAATGGAGAGGTTAATGTTAGGCGTTAGTCCTTGAGATCACATCTCAAATCCCATTATCAGAAAAAGAACGGGAGCATAAGATGCAGTCAAATTCATTCTACATCTTAAATGGAACTAGACTGGACATGTTGCTACCAAAATCCGAAGCTTATCGGAGTAGGGGTAAACCACCAAGTTGGTGGACTAATGATTTGAAAAGAGTGGCTGGAAATTGGGTACAAGTGGCCCATAACAGAAAAGGTGGCAATACTTGAGGAGGTGATGATGAACGTTTTAAATAATGATTTGGGGTAAATGGAAAAATAGTGAAGTAAAATAGTTCACATATTTCTTTCATCTCATTTCGGAATAAACATGCATGAATTAAAGCTTAATGAAGACAATATATTTTAGTACTAATATACTAGTAGCATTACATTTAATAAAACAAGATCATTTCTTCAGATAATAACAACGTACTCGAGTGAAATACTTGTTTTATTTGTATCAATAATTACTATCATCATCTTGGACTAATAGCAGTGCTATTTATATGCTCGTACAACTTCTTTTATTAAAATTTTCTTTGGATATTTCTATATATAAAAGTCAACGGCTATTATTTAAAACCCTATATAAAGAGAAGATTGTAGAGAATTCTCTGTATCTAGAAAGGATAATTATATTCAATCTGTTTAATAAAACATCATTTAGAAAACACATTAGTAGATGTATATTATATAATTTGAACCAAAGGTACTTAACAAAGCGTTCTTGAATCTTTTTACCATCATCACAATGGACAAGCAGGACACCAAACATATTCCAATGTAAAATGTACAAAAGCATTAAATACAAGGAAAATGTTTTTAATGTTTGTGATATTTCGTGAATTTTTCATGATGTGTGCGTTCAAGTAAAAAGCAAAAAACCTATTCAACAAAACAGCTCACAAATGAAATCTGTCGAACCACGTGAAAGCAAACCCAGAATTTTTCCTACTTCAAAGGAACAGCAGACCGCTTCAGACGACTTTTTGAGAACACAACATATTCGCTGGCTACAAATCATCTATCGCCACCTATCAGGGCAAGTCAATAGTCTTTCGCGTGCTATATAGCGTCAGTCGGCACATACACGTATCATTTTTTTTAGACCCACTTTTTTATTTAGGTTCTACTATATGTCAGGAATAAGCCCCCCAAATTTTATCAAAAAATATTATTATTTGATATTATCGAGCGACCGCTCAAGCCCGTTTTTTACAGTATATCATATCTTTTTAAACATCAGAGGTTAAATTCGATAAAAAAAAAAGTATTTGAGTTTTTATTATGCTGTTGTAGTATATATATATATATATATATATATATATATATATATATATATATATATATTACAGTTGAGGCCTCTGAACATGATTCCGAATAAGGTTGGTTATTTTTGTTGATAACTCGAATGATACTACAGCTAAACCACTAATGGCATCGTGGTCAGGGACCTCCAAAGTATATTATCTTATAACGAAAATCAGTCCCGACTTCTTACAGAGCCTGTCCTAATAGATATAATACGTCAAAAATGCTTTTTTTTTTAAAATTCCGTTGAATATTTTTGTTGATTATTCGAGTTATACTATATTAAGGGTCAAGAAATAATGTCCAGAGACCTCAAAAACATATATATATATATATATATATATATATATATATATATATATATATATATATATATATATATATATACTTCAACAGCATAATGAGAGCTCAAAATATATTTTTTTTGTTGAATTTAACCTCTGATGCTTAAAAAGATGTGTTTACCTGGTAAAAAAACGGGCTTGAGCGACCTTTAAATTTTAATATTTTCTGATAAAATTTCGAAGGCTTATTCCTGACATATGGAACCTAAAACAAAAATTGCGTCTAAAAAAAAACGATACTTTGGTTTTTTTGGGCCAGTCTAATATACATACCTTAATAGTTACATTATAAGTTTACGGATTTACCACCTTGTCCCTAGCGTAGTACTACATAAGGTAAAAAATTTTGAGACTTTTAAAAAAAAGGCAATGTTCCTGCCACAAATTGATTTTATACACTTATTTCGGCGATCTTTCAACATTTGGATACCTCTCATATAGTACGATTTATCGAGCTCTCTCAATTTCCCATTCGACCTCTTCATTTGAGTCAAATCTCTGTCCTCGGAGCCACTAGGGGTCAGGTCTGGTAAATACAGTGATTATTTGCCCCTTGTCAAGTTATTCGATTAGTATTATTCCATGCACATCCCAAAAAATATTTGCTAAAAGCTTTCTAGCTAATGTTTGTGTTTTTTAGACGCTTCGGTCGGCTTTCATGCGTTTCAGCCAGTCTGCTGACTACCTGTTGGACTCAGGCGTGTAGTGGTGGATCCATATTTCATCCATTGTACCAGTGACAAATAGCGTTCTGAATCTTCAACAAACGTGAGAGCGCATAGATTTTTCATATGCAGATATTCATACAAAATATGTCTCACGCGTTCTGTTGATATCTTTACGATGTCAACTTTCTCCTTCACTTTGCGGTCATTTTGAACAATATGGTAAATTTTGTTGTGTTTTGTGGAGTGACTGTCTCATTTGAACGTCCGGAAGGTGGCGTATCATCGGTGCTGGTGCAAACGTATAGTTGCTTTCGACGGAGCAGATGTGCCATAACAATTCTCAATACATTCTTGAGTTCTGACTGTATTTTTGCCAATCAACAAACAATGTTTAACCAACACAGGAAATACTTTGTGTTCTGTCGTTTTACAAAACTCAAAAGTAGCGTCCCTCGAACAGCTGTAACTCGCAAATTAATAGATGAAATGTCATAAAAATTTTATACGAATTTTCTGACGGTTGACACTAACTGAAAATCATATGGGTTTTTTGTTTGAGCTGCTATCTCTGGGAAAGTCTCAGGACTTTTCACCTCACGTAAGTAGGTAAAAAAATCGCAAGTGGCACCCGTAAAAAGCTTCAAAAGCATTACGTGACTAAAAACATCAAGAGATTTGCGATTTTTTGTATATACTTTAGGACTTTAATGATGTAAATTGTGTAGTTTAATGCTAGTATGAAATAAATACAGTAAAACAGGTCAAGAAATAAGAAATTTAGATGAAACTACCAGACTATGACGACCCGAAATTTTGACCTGTCGACTAACCACTTGCCTAGTTGTTCATTCTATCGGGCGAGTCGAATAACAACCTATAACGTCGATTTTGCAGTTCCCGTGCCCTGGAATACCTAGATAAGGCTCAAAATGCTACATCCAAAAATGAACTGTCGTTTAGCCACTTGAATCAAGTGCCATAATATTTGTTGATACTAAAAAGTCGAATGGCCCAAAGGGCAGACGCCGCCGAGACCGGACTTTACGGTCCAAAAATGAACCAATTTAGTTTGCTTTTGATAAAATAAGAGGCAACCTCCAAAGGCAGACGCCGCCACTACCGAAGGACGAAACGGTACAAATTATTTCCAGCCAAAAACGATCGTTTTTTTTCGAGTTTTTGAATAAATAAGTCTCAAGTTTTGGGTCTTATGTGTCTGCTTAAGTTATGGAAAATTTAGGCCTTAATTAATAAAATATCACTAGGGCAGACGCCTCGCTTGAACCCGAACAAGCCAAGGCTTTTTCAAAGTTCAAAAAAAAAATCGAAATTCTGATAGTATTATAGATTTTACATAAAATTCGTACAGGACGACTGAAATTATTATTTTTTTTTCTGTTTTTCGATCCGTAGAATCCATTTTTTTTGCCATTCTCGAGGCCTCATAGTTAATTTTAAGAAAATAGTTTAAAATTCATCTAAAGTTTTTTTACAAAAAAGAAATATTTTCTATAATAAAAATATATGAAAAAATTTTTTAAAAGTACTTACCATATGAATTTCTTACGACTATCGGCATAATATTTCACAGAAAATACGAAATTAACCCTTTTCGAAGGGTTACTTACAAGGAATACTTGAAGTCCGGAAATTTTCATTTTGATGCCAAAAGCTAGTATTACAAACAAATATCGATATGGGCCTAATTGGGCTTGTAGCAATAGACCCCAACGATTTTGTTCATTAGGACTAGTTGTTTTGAATTCCACGAATTCTATTGCATATAAAAATGGTTAATTTACCCTCTCAATAGATAGACTGTCCCAGACATTGCATAAAAAAGGCTTTTTTGGGTCCATAGCGAAAGGCCCAAACACTATGAGGCATGGCATATGGCAAATTCAGATTCTACGGGTCGAAAAACATAAAAAAATAACACAATTCCAGTCAACCGGTAGGAATTTTATGTGGAACCTATAATAGCGTCTATACTTTGGAATTGCCTTGGCTTATTTGGGTACAAGCGGGGCGTCTACTTTCCTGACATTTTATTAATTAAGGCCTAAGTTTAACAAAAATAACTTGAGTAGATGCGTAGGATTCAAAACTTGGGATTTACGGTCTCATTTATTCAAAAACTCGAAAAAAAACGACCGTTTTCGGTTGGAAAAAAAAGCGAGTACAGCTTCGTCCTGCGGTATTGGCGGTGTTTGCTTTTTGCAGGTTCCCTCTTATTTTATCAAGAACAAACTAAATTTATTGATTTTATATGGTTAAATGACAGTCCATTTTTGGATGGACGTTTTTTGGGCCCTAAAGCTGGTTTCGGTTAGTGGACAGGTCAAAATTTCGGATCTCCCCGAGGTATATAAATTTACTGCTGAAATCTGAGAGTAAACAGAATGTTGCAGTTTATTTTAGTCACTTAAAATTTCCTTCCGTAAGAATAGTGATAAAATTCATTATGAAAGAGAGACTTGAAGGAACGATTGAATCGGGAAAACCAACCTTCCTCGAGTATTACTTTAAGAAACCACTGTAAATACAAACCTGTAGAATATATTATCTTTGTAAATACTAATTCCATTCAATCAATATCAGTACCTTGCTGTCATGCAGACCCTAAAATTCTTCACTTCTTTCAAGACACATACATTCCTTAAGTGATATATTAACGGTACCTTATGCACCCAGTAAACAATCTTGAACTTCAAAACCACCTCGGAATTACCTTGGAACCACTTATTGATTTTCTGCAAATCATTTTTAGCAGGAACCAAACCAGTATATGGACATCTGTTATTATAACAGTATTTTTTTTTTGTCGTAATGGCTGGATATGGAATTTTTCTTATGACTTATAATAAAAGGTCGATGATATCTATTTGTGAATTTATGTCGTCATAAAGATAGGTATTTAAATGCCATAAAAGAGATAAAAAATATGGGAAACAGAGGCTTTCGGTAATTGAAAATCTGGTTAATAAGATAAAAGCCAATAATTACTGTTTTTATGATGTTTTATTTTTTAATTAGAAGACTCGTTTAAAGTATGACGAGTTTACAAATGAATACACAATAAGTTCATTTAATAGGCGTTTCTTTAATATTTTGAACAGTATTGGGGACTTTTATTTCCAAAACCACCTTTCCTATGCCCCAGAAGTGCCGTGCTCACTAATGTGGTCAACTTAGTCCTCTAGTTTAGCTGTTTGTCTCCGGAGTAGAAGGCGCCCTTGGTTGCATATATATATATATATATATATATATATATATATATATATATATATATATATATATACGAGGCTGGTTTGAAAAGTCCGTGCAAAAATAAAAACTACTTATGTGTTTGGGGTAAACTTTTTTTATTTTTCGACATAGTCTCCTTTTAGGCTTATACACTTCGTCCAACGATGTTCTAGTTTGTTGATCCCTTCCGAATAATAGGATTTGTCCAAGTCTCCAAAATATCCATTAGTGTCTGCAATCACCTCCTCGTTTGAATAAAAGCTTTGTCCCGCCAGCCATTTTTTCAAATTGGGGAACAAATAGTAGTCCGAGGGAGCCAAGTCTGGAGAATAGGGGGGATGTGAAACGAGTTGGAATCCTATTTCCATTAATTTTGCGACTACAACTGCTGAGGTGTGTGCTGGTGCGTTGTCGTGATGGAAAAGGACTTTCTTGTGGGCCAATCGCGGGCGTTTTTCTTGCAGCTCGGTTTTCAAACGGTCCAATAACGATGAATAATATTCACCTGTAATAGTTTTAAATTTTACCCTTTTCCAGATAGTCGATGAGGATTATCCCTTGCGAATCCCAAAAGACAGTCGCCATAACCTTTCCGGCCGAAGGAACGGTCTTCGCTTTTTTTGGTGCAGATTCCCCCTTGGTAACCCATTGTTTAGATTGTTGTTTGGTCTCAGGAGTATAGTAATGTATCCATGTTTCATCCACAGTGACGAAACGACGCTTAAAGTCCTCCGGATTCTTCTGGAACAGCTGCAAACCATCCTTGCAACACTTGACACGATTCCGTTTTTGGTCAAGCGTGAGCAATCGCGGCACCCATCTTGCG
The DNA here is from genome assembly GCA_019049505.1 of Pachyrhynchus sulphureomaculatus. Taxonomy (NCBI): domain Eukaryota; kingdom Metazoa; phylum Arthropoda; class Insecta; order Coleoptera; family Curculionidae; genus Pachyrhynchus; species Pachyrhynchus sulphureomaculatus. The sequence goes on along the minus strand of CM032455.1, from coordinate 41,851,121 downwards.
GATAGCTTTCTCATGTCCAAATGTTTATGCAAAATATTATGTACCCGTTCAGTCGAGATGCCCACAGCACTAGCAATCTCACGCACCTTAACTCTTCTGTCATCCATCACCATATCATGGATTTGATCAATGATTTCTGGAGTCGTAACCTCCACAGGCCGTCCAGAACGTTCAGCGTCACTTGTGCCCATATGGCCAGTCCGAAAATTTTGAAACCACTTATAAACTGTTCTAATCGAAGGTGCAGAGTCACCATAATGTTTATCAAGCTTCTCTTTAGTCTCCTAAGGCGTTTTGCCTTTCATAAAGTAATGTTTAATCACCACACGAAATTCTTTTTCGTCCATTTCTTGAAAATCATTCGACTTCCTTGATTCACACGAATGCCAAACACAAAGAAATAGATCAATATGGCTGAAACTTGGTGTGCGTTCATTCAAGAGATGCTACTAACTAAACATGACCTCGATACGCGCGCCCGGTGGTGCCATCTCTTGGACTTTGCACGGACTTTTCAAACCAGCCTCGTATATATATATATATATATATATATATATATATATATATATATATATATATATACACATAACATGTAGGCTGAAAAGTTTTTGGTCTGACACGTAGATGTCGCCCTTTTCAAAAAATCCATATGATTTTTAGGAAGTACCAACCTTCAAACGATACGTGACAAAATTTCATGACGGGAGGACCGCTGGCGCAGTAGGTAATGAATCCTACTGTGAATTCAGTTGTCAGACATAATTAATTACACTATTTAATAATTTTGTGGCTAATGCACTACTTTGTAAAACCACCTTCTTCCGATAAGAAAATTCTTGCATATTGCATATATGGTAAAAGGATATTAATTCTTAAAAATGTGTTAAAATTCATTTGATCAGATTGTCTCCTTTTTGTTGTGATGTCCTCCAAATGGCCCATCCTCAACAAAATTTAAGACTCTTTCATTCCTCACTCTATCCACCTAATTTATCTTTACCACTCTTTTGTTGCACAACATCTAAAATCTCTTATATTCCGTTTCTCTCCTCTTCCTAGTATCCAAGTTGATATTTTCACGAAACCGTCTCTAAATTTTGTTTACAAAATATTTCTTTGCTAGTTCTATCCTGTTCTGTACTCCGCACTTACTGCTGTCATTACCTTCATTTTGTACGAGAATATTTCTTGCATCTGGATTACGATATCTTTCAGTTCTTTTTTCCAGTTTGACCTGTTTATTTTGGCCAGATTTACTAAAAAGTTCTAAAAGTTAGACTCGGCCTAGGTGTCGTGTTGACTAATTTTTGACAACGCAACATTACGTATCGTAAATATCAAAAAATAAACGTTTTTATACAAGAAAACTGTATATACAAATTGAGAGTGAAGGCCTTGGAACAGGTGGGCAAGTAACAGTTTTAAAAATTTCACCGCCTGTCTGGCTGGGTGTTGTGTTTGTCTAATACAGTTTCTCATATACATAAATGCGCTGGCAAAAAGGCCCCGAGGGAGCAAAAGCCAATAAACAAACAAACAAAAAAAAATTCATGTCATTTCGACGAATAATTTACAAGTTACAGTGGTTTTATTAACGCTACTTCTGATATTTCCAAAACAGTGGAAAAAATCGAATTTCGTGTGTTAATTAAACACTGTTTTTGATAGGAAAACATACCGTTTAAGTAAAGCAATGGCTTGATAAATGTTATGGTGCTGAACGCTCTGGACGCCCAAATGAGGTGGTTATACCGGAAAACATCAAAAAATCCAAAAAATTGTTTTAGCTGACCATAAAGTGAAATTGCATGAGATAGCTGACACCCTAAGTATATCAAAAGAACATGTTAGTCATATTTTACATGAATATTTGGGCATGAGGAAGATCTGTTCGAAATGGGTACCTCGTTTGCTCACAGTGAACCAAAAACAACAACGTGTTGATGATTCTAAGCGTATTTGGACCCGGGATTTTTTTATGCGTTGTGTGACAATGGATAAAACATGGACACACTCTACATTGGAGTCAAATCGGCAATCAGATGAGTGGACAGCAGCCGGTAAAAGCTGCCCGAAGCGACCAAAGACACAACAGTCGGCTGGGAAGGTTTTGGCCTCTGTATTTTGGTATGCACATGGAATAATTTTCATCTACTATGCTGAGTAGGGAAAAACTATCAATAGCGAATATTATATAAAGTTATTGGTGCATTTGAAGGCAGATATCGCAAAGAAACGTCCCTAAACGAACAAGAAAAAAGTGCTCTTTCATCAAGACAATGCACTCAATGGTTACGATGGCAAAATTGAATGAATTGATGTTCGAGTTGCTTCCTCATCCACCGTATTCTCCAAATCTGGCCTCCAGCGACTATTATCTATTCTCAGAAGTCAAAAAAATGCCCGCGGGAAAGAGATTTGGCTCCAGTGAAGAAGTTATCGCTGAAACTGAGGCCTATTTTGAAAGCAAAGACAAATACTTCTACGATAAAGGTATATAAATGTTAGAAAAGCGTTGGACTGATTGTATCGCTCTTGAAGGAGATTATGTTGATGAACAGAGACCGGATTATATGCAACATAAAAATCTTGAAATATGCATGCAAATATGCATGAAAAATACTTAAAATATGCATGAAAAGGGTCGAAATATGCGATATTAAATAATAATAAAAGTAGTAATTTTTAGTTTTTTATTTTAAAATCAGCATAAAATTAACAAGTTATCGACGATGTTTAAATTTAATCAACAATTATTTAACATTTTTTAAAATTATTTAACATTTATATTCTTGTACACGTAAACAATAAGGTATTGTTCCAAATGTTGGGTAGTAAGATTGTGTCTTCGATCACTTAAAATATTTTTATAAGTGCAAAAAGACCGTTCCACATCCACTGAGGTAACTGGGCAGTATTTGAATTTGGGTGTTATGTTAGCACTTATTGTTTCTGGCAAAAGTTCACCCGTTCAAAGCCTGGGTTATTGCACAAAATGTTTTTAAAGTTTTCTTTAACTCTACGCGGGAATACATCTGGCAATGTGGAGTTTATTTGACGGCTTTTATTGATTAACTGAATTGATTCGGTCAACGCCAAACCTTGAGTTTCAAGCTTTTTAATACCCGCAGGTATGTGGGAAAAGTGAGTGCTAATCAAAGTTATGTTTTTTTTAATATCAGAATCGTTAAATGCTTCCTTGGATTGACGAACTGCCATAGCCTCTGCACTATCGAAGTCATTTACTACACCTTTGATGGCCTCGAAATGTTTACTGTAAAATAGTACAGCTTCAATCCATGTTCCCCATCGAGTTACCACTGGTTCGAGAGGTAAAGGCACATTTGGCAGTTTTTCTTTATGGGTGTTATTGTGGGCAGGTGCCTTAAAAAACACTTTCTTTGCTGATGAAATCAGTTTATTTACATTTCCAAACGTGGATCGTACTTCTTCAGCGAGTGGATGGACTCCGTGAGCAAAGCACGTCACATGAATTAAATTTGGATAAAATACTTGGAGAACTTTGGCTGCCTTGATCATATAGGGAGCAGCATTTGAGAGAAATATGAACACTGTTTCATCTGCAGAAGATTCAGGAAATATTTTTTTAATACCTTTGTCTTGTCAAGTTCTTTGCAGGCCACCAAATAGGAAGAAGAAGGCTCTAATCTTAATGCACCCACAATTAAATTCGCAATATAGCGACCACAACTGTCGGTAGTTTCATCAGCTGAAATCCAAATAATGTCTTCCTTAAGTTCATTACGTATTTCTTCCAGAACATATTGGCAAATTGTTGGTATGTAATTTTTACGTAGTGTTGATTCATCTGGTATTTTTTGATTCAAGCAATATTGTCGCAGAAAATCTTTGAATGTAGGATTTGTAAGTTTGTGGAGAGGAATATTCTTGCAAGCAATGCTTCACATAAATCCATGCTAAAGTGGTTTTTTTGTTTGCCTCTAGAAGTGGAATCACTGCAACTAGCTGGTGTTATAAGTTGTTGTCGTGGGCCTTTTTACTGCAATCCTGCGATATGAAGACTTGTCTTGATATGCTGGTCAATTTAGAACTTTTCTGTGCACGAAACATTTTTCTCGCAAACTCGAGAATATAAAACAATTCCGTCGTATGTAATTGTTCCAGGATAATCAGCTACCCACGAAGAGACACTTTTTTTGCGAGTGGCATGGTACACTTTAAACTTTAACACAACACGTTAAAAATTGCAAAAAGACTACACTGATGCAAGCGCGTCAACAATAATGTTAAAACTGATATCTTGTTTTAAAATAAAAATTCGTCTTCGAGAAAATTGTTTATTTGATCCACGCTCAAACAAATATTCTTAGAAACTAACTACTTATCACTTAATATCCTGAGCAAGAAACAAAGGAATAAAATACCGTCGTAATTTTGGGTATTCCCTTGGCACTATAACCTAATCGATGTTTAGACTATTGCAGGTAATGTCCCGGCGATAAGATCGGTTCCAGACGGCGACATTAACAATACCCTGAGTAATTCAATTGCCTAGTAATACCGAGAAATATTGTAAATATAGGGAAAATATGCATCATTACTAGATTTTGGGTCAAATATGCAATAATCGGTGAGAATGATCTAAATATGCAAATGCATATGAAAAGATACAAATGCATATAATCCGGTCTCTATTGATGAATAAAGTCAAATTTTGCAAAAAAAAAAAAATGTTTTAAGATAGACCAAAAACTTTTCAACCTCTCAATCGGTAGGTTCGAGACCACTGTATTTAACCATAAATAAGGTTAGAAATGTATCTCTTTCTACTGAGCGTTATTTGCAAGGATGCCAACAATAACCTCAAAAAAAGGAATTTCTTTTACCGGCTACAAGTTATAGGCGACGCGTTCTTACTTGACTGACAGTAACATATGAATTGTAAATTTTATTCAGCGAATTGCGAAATGTTATACAAAAGTCAGCAACAAGAAAAATCACCCATTGATACAAGCCACACAAAGACTTATTAATGATAGTCATTGATGTTAAAGCTTTTTAGATATTTTAGGAAATTATGATTAATAGCTTATTTATTCTCTTCGATAACATTGGCTATACGTTTATTATATGATCATTTTTCAGTACGTTATGATTTATTGTGTATAAAGAAAAAGATCATAAGAAAAAAATATAACATTTACAAAGAACGGAAGCTCTTACGGCTTGAGTGAGATGAAAAATTATGGTTTTAGGTATTAGACCTTACCAAATTGCACTGACTTTTCAATGTCTTGTCTATTATTGCCTAAGTCCATGTTTTATTTAAATTTATTTATTTTTCTTTGTGTTACGTATCGACATAAATTCAAGCATATATCTTGGTTCTTCAAGGGCTTCGAAAATGTGCCTCATTTTGATGTGATGAAATCTATTATGTATCTGTAGCTGAACGCCTTTAAGAGCCCTAATCTATAATTTTTTTAAAGTAAGATATTTAGTAGATAGTTTAAAACTTTAAAACGTAATTTTATTTACAATATTACTTAAAAATTAGAACTTCAAGTCGCGCATCCTAGGTCGTTGAAGTTTTGGTTACTTTAATTGATTTTTCGCGTAAAGTGTACTAAAACGGGACTTAAATTACGCATTTTGATTGGCCAAAGAAGTGACGCTATCTGTTATCGTGGATAAAAGGAAGTATAGGTAAGCAGTGAAGTTCAGAAACCATGATGGACATACTGTTTTTTCCATTTACTGTACAGGTGTACAGGTTGTCTTAAAAATTTAGTTTAATTGGGTCAGAATGGGAGCATACAGTGCAATTTCTTATCTTATTGTTTGGCAGCGTTCCTTCTCAGAGACCTTAGCAAAATTCTTTTTAGTTAAGAAAAATTGGAATATATATATATATATGTATATATATATATATATATATATATATATATATATATATATATATATATATATATATACATATATATATATATATATATATATATATATATATATATATATATATATATATATTTCCTACTTTAAAAACAAAATCAACCCGAGTTCAAAATAGCACTAAATCTACACTATAATATCTTCTCTTATATATTAGTAAAAATCTTGGCTGATGTCACTTTAAACGAACTACGTGCAAAATGTAAGCCTCATATATATTTATTATACAAAAATATATCATAAAAACACACAAAACTAAGCAAAATTTTGGAGTCAGCAAGTCTTGAATTTTAAAAGGAACTTACTAAATGAAAGTTAATGTCTAAAATCAATTAATATTCACAAACTTACGAGGGCCATTTAAAAAATTCCAGTATATATTACTTAAGAAATATTATAATAATTTGGCCATTTTAGCGCCATGTCTGTGCCAGACTGAGAACTATTGGAACGACCCTCGTATTAGAAACGCACTTGTCACAACAATATTAGGTTGCTTTTTTTAAAAATCTGCCACTAAGAAACCACTATATATATATATATATATATATATATATATATATATATATATATATATATATATATATATATATATACAGTCAGTCCAAAAAATCGCCATACACCACCTGCTTTCTATACTATTTTACTGTTATGTTTAACTAATTAATTGGAACTATGAAAAAATATGTTTAAATTGATATTTAAAACTTAACCAACGAGGAGTAGGATGAAAAACATCTGAACATTTTATTTAGAAATTACATTATTGTTATAAAAATGTAAACAAAATTAATATAAAAAAAGTCTCCATACACTTAACAATTATCAGTTGTAATTTGACGAAGTTTAACGGAAAATAACAATTTCCTTTAAACTAATACTTAGTGGGACCACCGTTGGCCGTGATAATCTCCTCTAATTCGTTCAATATTCTGTTTTTTAATTCTTCTCTATTTGAAACATTATGTTTGCGAACTCTCCGTTTAAGTTCCTCCCATAAATTCTCGATGGGGTTAACATCGGGTGATTGCGGAGGTATATGAAGCTGCTGTCGCACATTATGGATCATCCGTTCTCGCACCAAGTTTGCGGTATGTTTCGGATTATTGTCCTGTTGGAAAATGTATTTTTTTTTGAGTGCTAACTTTTGGACACTTTCTCTTAAATTGTTCCTCAAAACGTTCAAATAAATATGCTGATCCATGGTACTATTAATAAAATGTAAATTTCCAACCTCTTCAGCGGACATGCATCCCCAAAGCAGAATACTGACACCCCCTTGTCTCACCATGGAACAAATGTTTTTAATTTTGAATGCGGTATTCTTCTTTCTCCAAACTTTAGTTCTACCATCAGACCCAAAAAGGATAATTTTAGTTTCATCACTAAAGTTTACGGATTCCCAAAATTCAAGAGGTTTAGTAACGTATTCCCTAACGAAAGCTAACCGCTTTTTGCGATTAGCTTCTGAAATTAACGGCTTCTTTCTGGCTGTACACCCCTTATAGCCTGCCTTGTGTAAACAATTTCTCACTGTTTGTGAACAAACATTTTTCGAAAATAGTTCCCTTACTTCTTCTTTTAATTTTGGTGCACTTTTCTTGGGATTTTAATTTATTTGTCTTACAATACTGGCCTTTTCACATGGAGTCAGTTTTTTGGGACGGCCGGAGCGTGGTCGAATTTTATAAGATTTAGTTGATTTATACTGGTTTATAATGTACTGAACAGTAGCATTCGACTTTTTAACAATTTTTTCCTATATTTCTGTACGATTTTCCATCTTTCCACAAATAAATTATGATCTTTCGAACTTAAAATGGAATTTCACAATTTCTCTCGCTCATTTCTAATACTACTTTGAAGATCCACTGCAAAATTACTAGCAACAAGTGACAGATTATAAAGTATGGCCGAAAATTATTCATTTGTTTTCAGTTTAGCGAGCAATTGATAGCTTGATAAAATGCGACTGATTATAACGTGTTTTTTAATGTCTTGAGTGTATGGAGACTTTTTTGACATTAATTTTGTTTACATTTTTATAACAATGATGCAACTAATACTAATCCTCGTTGGTTAAGTTTCAAATATTAAACATGTTTTCTCATAGTTGCAATTAATTAGTTAAACATAACAGAAAAATAGTATAGAAACTAGGTGGCGTATGGAAACTTTTTGGACTGACTGTATATGTATGTATATTATTTGAGATTCGCAGACGCCATTGTGCTTATATTTAATAGTAAAGAAGAATTGGAAGAGAAATGCTTAATGAACTTAATAACAAATCTAGAGAAATTGGCTGAAGATAAACATGGTTAAAACCATGTTCATTACAAATGATAACTACTGCGATAAAGAAGCAATACTGAACATTGAAAACGCGAAAATAACAAGAACAAGTTTACACATATAACTTCGACTAAAAATCTATCAAGGAGAATATCGACAGCTTGGTTATCGTTCGGCAAACTCTGAAACATCTTCCTTTCTAGTGTTCCAAATACTTTAAAAGCGAACGCATTTGATCAATGTGTATTGCCAGTATTAATATACGGAACGGAAACGTGCCCCCTGAATTGAGAAATTTTACACCGTCTACAAGTAGCTCAACGAGCAATGAAAAGGAGGATGTTGCATGTATCAGGTTGACTAAAGAAATTCGAAGAAGGTCTAAGATAACTAATGTAGCTCAGCCAGTGAGCAAATTGAAGTGGAGCTGGGTCGCTAGACTCTCTGATAATCGTAAAAAATTCAACTGGAGGCTGGAATAAAAAGAGAAATAGAGGACGCCCACAAACCCGATGGACTGACGATATCAAAAGACGAGCGGGATACAACTGGATCCAACAATGCAGTGTACGTTTTGGGAGCGGAGCCCCAAACATGGGAGCAGTATTCCATAGTTGGTCGAATTTGACTTTTGTAAAGAATTAACAGTCGTTGTGGAGTGTAAAGCTTTCTGGTTCGAAATAATATTCCCAACTTTTGAGAAGCACTGAACTGAAATTAACTAAGTGATAATTGTGAAAGGAAATGCAATGATTGCACACAATTTTTCCAAGATCGAAGAAGATGGACATGCCTAGGGGAGGCTTATGTCCGAGGATGGACTATACATATATATGTATATATATATATATATATATATATATATATATATATATATATATATATATATATATATATATATATATATATATTAAGTTGGAATTACTAAATAGATGTTGCTTAATTTTGTGCGTTTACACGTTATATTGCACTTCTTATTACCAATTTGAACTCGGTTTGATTCTTGCCTTTGAGTTTTAGTTTTATTAATCACCCTGTAGTATTTTCTACCTGCCAATACAGATCAACTTTCATCGGGCTATAATATGCAGGCGCAAGTTCATTTGCAGCAGACCGAATGATTCACGGCATTTACACGTTGCAAAATTATTCTGTAATGTTGTTTAAGGATCTGTGGCTGAAAGAACTGACAAGATGATCTGTCGGTCATTAACCGTGGGTAAATTTAGGATAAGTAAAATATAATAGCCGCGAGTTTAATGATTAAAAAGCTACATACGCATTTTCTAAAATAGTCGTTAAATCGAGGATAGTCAACTGCTTCCAAACAAAAAATGAGAACCAAGTTAGAATTTTCTAATTAGAAAAGAAAAAGTAAGCCATGAGTTCTGTTTTTTTTTTTTGTGATTTTTATGATTTCTAGAATCTTTTTCAGCTCTGTTTATCCCAATTTAAATTTAGAAATTCCCAGTTCTTTGTAGCACTTACTATAAAATAAATTTAATTTCTTGATTTATTGAGTAAACGTAGTACAGTTTACAAACGAAAAATAGTTTAACAAACAGAATTTCGTCAGGAAATCTAACGAATCGTTTAATAAAAGGCTTGTTTGTCTAACCTACATGCCAATTTAATAAATTTTAGAATGCAAGACGGTATATTTTCTTACATACATAAAAAAGGTTAATCAAGGTGCATGATCAATCATTCATATAGTTTGCATATTGTTTGTCCTCATATTGTTTTCTATTAATTCAGGTAAAATTAAATCAACAACAGTATATAATCTTAAAATTTGTGAAATTTTTACTTCTGTATGCATTGAATTTAAGTTCTAAAGTGGGTACCAAGCGAAAAGAGGAGAAGAGGGAGACTAACAGCGACATAGTCTGGAGGTGTGTAGAGGGCAATGTCAGAGAGAAATCTAAGACCCGGAGATTGGGAAGATCGAAGAGGATGGAAACATTAAATTTAACCTTACAATTTAAACGCAATCAAAATACTAAATATATCTTTGTTAGTTTCTGTTAGCTACCTCTAATTTAGACTAGATAAAAGCATTTAAGGCTTAAATTTTTCTTCGATAAATATCATCATTAATTTATTTGCCCTTTTATACTTTTATTGTCTCTATTATTTTAGTTAAAACAATTTCAAATGAAGATACTTATGACTAATGAAATAAGGAAGTGCAACCAAAGTCCTGCATCTACTAACTCAAATGCTGAGAGGCAGCATTTTGGCATACAATTAGTTTTTTGGACGTAAAATACAATAAAAGAAGCTGATGTTCTAAAGTGTACAAAATCGAAAATAAAATGAAAAATTTAGTTTTTCGCAAATATCTCGAAAAATAAAAAAGATATCGAAAAACTAATAGTACCACGTGCAAGAACGGGAAATTTTACAAAAAACAGTATATAGATTTTTTTTTAGTTTTACCGTAGTTTTAAAAAATTATTTAAAATAAAATGGCTTGTTTAACCCCTTCAGTTGTAGTGGGAATCATGCTTCCAACCCCATTTATGATTAAATTAATATTTCTGTATATCGCTAAATATTTTGAAATTGGCTATTAAGGGGTTTTTCGGGGTCCTGATTAAGAATCCGATGACATACTTGAAGAATTTAAAATGGCGGATCGATTATGACAAGAGAGTACGTAATTCATTTCGTTACTTCCAGTAATTAAGAATTTTTGTGCTTTCAATAACTGTTTTCTTTGTATGGTAAATTCCAAGATATAAGATCCTGCCTTTTTGCTTTAACAATGTGGCAATAAACGACCCTATTAAGGTTTTGTGCATAGTTGCCAGGTATTAGGATAAACGTATTTTTATTTTACCTGCTTTGTATACCTCCCTCACTTGCGCCTGCAATCATATTGGATCTATTTTTACCTATATATTTACTACCTGGCAACCCGGTTTGGAGCCCTTTAAGTATTTGATAATATAGGCCTAATGACCACAGGTCCCTATTAAGATTCCAAAGATACTTTTTATTATTTTTATTTTTAGTTTTACTTACAACTTACAACGTAACGGTTCTATTTTAATTATGTGGCGTCCGTGGGAAAATTGCAATAGTGACTAGCGCAGGAGAAAACATTTATCACTTGACGCTAAACAAATAGTGAAAAATGTTTACGACAGTTTCGTAAAAAGAAATTTTGAATAAACAAAGTGCTTTGCAAGAAACCAGTGAATTAACAAAAACCCCAATTTCTACGATTAAGGGTATTGTAGGAAAACCATCACTCAGGAACAGGAAAAAACGGAAAGATTTTCAAATGCATCATGTAGACGATTGTGAAAAAGACGTCATCAGGAGAAAAATATATTCTATGTATGAAGAGCAGTTGGTGCCGACACTAGACAAAATAAAATTAAGACTGGTGCAGGACGGGACCAATAAACATTGTGGCCGATCAACCTTTAACAGACTTCGCTTAAGAATGGGATTCACGTTTCGAAAACTCAACAAAAGGCAGGTAGTGATCGAGTCACAAAGATTACGAATCTTGCGACATACTTATTTAAAATAAATTAAAAAGTATCGATCAGAGAATTGGCCAATAATTTACCTGGATGTTTAAATGAAATATAAATACAATTAATATTGATTAACCTTCGAGCGGTGAGCGTGACTTTAAAATTAACCTGTTTCGCGCGCTACACTTTTTGAATGACCTATCCGAACTTTTAATAAATTCTAACGCTAATAAAAAAAATCTGGAAAAAAAATCTATATACCACTTTTTTGTAAAATTTCCCCCCCTTTCACGTGGTGCTATTGGTTTTTCGATATCTTTTTTATTTTTCGAAATATTAGGGAAAAACCTATTCTACATCCAATAAACTACCTGCTGCCAAAACGTGGCCTGTTAACATTTAATGAGAGCTCAAAACCTCTGGCGACTGGGCTAATAGTATGTTCTTCTTTTATTGCATTGCTTCTCTGGGTTGGGGTCATTTCATACTAACTCTTCAAAAAGAAAAAAAATCTTTCGAAAATAGAAAGAAATAAGCGTATTTTTTTCATAGAGAAAGCGACATCTCTTATTATTGTTGTGTTATTTATTATATGGCATTTGTTCCACTAAATACTTAATTATAGTCATAAGAGTGACAGTGCGTTTTTGTCTGTCAAAAATGACACTACTCAGTATATATCACCACTACACCAAACACAAAATAAAGTGTTTGGTGTAGTGTCATTATGCGAAAGATTCCACGTTTCCAACATAATCGTAAAAATGAGTTTGTTAAAAAGAGTTGTTATTGATGTTTGCGTCAAACTTGGTAACCGACCTATATAAAATGTTTTAAAAAGCAAGCAATGAAGGATGCTTATTGTGTACTCAAGCGGTGTAAGCGATTTTAAAGTGGTAGGTAGACACTTGAGAATGATTGAAAGTCGAGATATTTAAACATTGTGGAGGCCTGTGGCTCCGTAGCGTAGTACCTAGCTTACGGTGCAGAAGGTCGAGGGTTTAATCCCGCAGCTTGGTATACTTATTTATTAATTTATTTAAGTATATTTGGCCTGGCCACGTACATATGTAGGTAGTAGTTGTTCGCAAAGATGCAATAACGTCCGAGGCAGCACTACTGCGTTGTCTAAAAAGTGCTGTGAAATACAAAAATGTACGTTTCAGCACTTGGACAACGTTGACGGGTATTACGACATTCTGGCCGATATCCTTAGGATATGAAAAAGGATAAAATCCCTACTCAGGGAGGAAGGAGGTGAACAATAAAAAAAAATTAGACTAAGTGATTTTATCAAGAAAAAATCGAAGTGAGATTGATTGAAGATGAACTGAGAATTTAAAAAATCAACTTCTTCTTCTCGTTTTAGGGTTCTTAGATCACGAAAAACATTATCATTTATTTCTTTTGTTCTGTCTGTCGTCCTGTTGGCACGATAACTTTCGAACGAAATGTGATATCAATTTTAAACTTGGTAGATAGATATTATATGAAGCCTATAGTTTTTGAACAATAATACATTAGGCTTAGAGGGATGAAAGGGGTGGGGTCGGTAAGTTTTATATGCTTTAATAGTCATATACTAACTTTTATTGTTTTTTTTTGTTAAAATAATAAATAAGAGGTGGGAATCATTAAAAATTGTATAGTTTCATTATTATTATAAGAATTTTTCCTGATTTTCGGTTGGGATATTTTATGACATTTTAGCTAATTATTTTTACTAAGAGGCATATGAGGTGAAAGAAATGGGGTAGGGCGTTGGAAGAGTGGTTGCGTATATACCATAATATTATTTCAGTGTGCCTTTTCAGTATCTGCAATTTTAACAGAAATAATATGTAGAAGGTAGTTGATTATGTTTTAAAGTGTATTTGTTTAGAGTTGCTAGCGGAATTCTCTCATTGTAGATGCAAATACATGTTGGAGTGCGCCCAAAAAAAAAGGGATTTCTTATGCATTTTACTGGATTTTGCTACCTGTTTTGAATTATTTTTAGGGGTTTACCCTATTTTAGGCAGACTATACAATAGAGTGATAAAATGTAAATGAGGGTTCATCGATAGCATAGCCGTCCGAGCGTAACCTGCTTTTAGTGTTTAATAAATAAAATTATATATATAAGATTATTACCAAAATTTTTTTAATCTATAGATCTATATATATATATATATATATATATATATATATATATATATATATATAGATCTATAGATTAAAAAAAAGTCCCAGGAGGAGGCTAAATCATGGCTATAGAGTGCATGTTACAACTCAACTTATTTACATCGAGTCCTGCTTTTCGCTTATGATAGTTCGCGAAAAACTAATTCTCTAAAGGACCCATTGCTCTTAAAAAACATCTTTCCTCACCATTTTGGTGTAAGGAGATCTCTCTGTATTTTACCTTTTTTGTTTAACTCTTCAAATAAGGAAGTCGGAGGGGTGGTCTATCAATAATCCTGGATCTATTAGCATTCGTAATTAAGGGCACCACCATTTTAAAACACTGTAAACAAAAAAGCCAAGAGAAGATGTTTATGAAAACCAGAATTTGGCGGGATTAATTTTCTGTCTCGATTGGTATATTTAACTCCGCCAAATTTTCATTGCTACAATCTTTCAAGTAAGAACATGTCCGCGATAATTCATTTTTGATAGATGCGATTTTTGGTAATATATATATATATATATATATATATATATATATATATATATATATATATATATATATATATATATATAAATATATACATATATATAAATATATACATATATATGTATATATATATATATATATATATATATATATATATATATATATATATATATATATATATATAAATATATACATATAAATTCACAATTCACGATATATAAGTATTTCAACTGAAGACTCAACTTCTCTTAAATTAATAATTAAAGGTTCTATCTCCACAGTTTCTTCGATGTTTTCGTCAAGTTTCTTCTTCTATAACATGTCGAATGGCATTTTTCCAATTATCCTCCTTGATCCTCTCTATTCCGGCGAGTAATAATTGCCTTACGTCTTGAAGTTTGAACGTGGTGTTTTGCCTTGCAACGAAAACTTTCATTTGTGCCCAAATTAGCTCTATAGGATTCAATTCACAATGATATGGAGGTAATCCAAGCACTGTGATATTCCGTTCCTTTGCGTTCTCATCGACAGCGTATTTCTTGAACTGTGCCTTATTTTGTTTCGCAATTTTGAGAAGTTTCCCTTTTAACATATCATCTTTATGTTTGAGATTCTTGTCTCTTATCCATGAATCTATCAAGAGTCGTTCTAATAATCGAGAATGATATGGGCCATTGTCTAATACTATAACTGATTCTATATATTCAATCATTTGTTGGAAGTTCTTCTCAAAAACATCGGCCGTCATCTCCTCATGATAATCTTTAGTTGATTTTGATCTGAATTCCAAGAAGCCACCGTTGAAAAATCCGTTTTCGCTACCAATATATGCTATAATTAGCCTGCGACCTTTTCCTGACGGGGGGTTGTAATCCAGTTGACCAACCTTCCATAAAAGCTTGTTTGGCAGTCTTAATGTTTTTGTCAATCCAGAATTTTATCACCATTTCTTCCTCATTAATCCAAGTCTCATCTAAATAAAAAATATTTCTTTCCTCCGCTCGAAATTTTCTGATTGCTCGTAGATATTCTCTTCTCCAACAAATTATTTCTGTTTTATCGATAAGAACAGATTTTCTATTGTGTTTTTCCCAACGAATATTCATGTTATGAAGGATTTTCCACAATTTCCATTTTTTTAAATCTGGTAAATCCTGGTCTTCTCTGATTTCTTTCAAAACTTTATGTAGTGTAGGTATTTCTTTCTTAATGAAAAAATGGTGTACTTTTCTTCTTATTGGGTTTTTAAAGTCTTCATCGACCTCTAAGAACTCCTTTTCTTTGTGATTCTGAGGTTCGTTGCAAGGACCGCGTTTTCTTTCTTTTGGGAATATAATGACAGGAGTTGCTGATCCAACTCCTGTCATGTTGGCACAGGTATCCACAATTTCACGGACTTGGCTGGTTGGCTGTTGATGCACTAGGGCATCGTGGACGTTAAGTATTATTGTTTTTTCTCGTAGGGAAAATGCAGATTTACAGACTCCGCGAAGTTTGACCGGGGCAAAACTGAAAGTTGAAGCCATCGCTATTCTGTTTTGAACTAAGCATATTATAGGTTTTTGCTTTACTTTTATACTTACACAGAATATTTTTATTGCATACTTAGGTACTTTGGCATCTACTTACCGATAAGTACTTTGGTTAATTATATTCCAATAACTGCTAAAATCTCAAATAATTTTATTGTATCTATTATCATTAAGCTTTATAACACTGTATATTTCTAGTTCTTAAGAATTGTTAATTGTTTAGTTTATGTCTGTATCATACAAATAAGATTTTTAATTTCATCATTTACTCATTAAAATAAACTTTGAAATGCGTTGATTTATATAGTTTGTTGTAAAGTTTAGAAGGCATGTAATAAAATATTTTCTTGAAAATGGTCGCACTGTTGTATAGAGATAGAAAATAAAAGTGATTAAAACGAAAAATGACACTTATGGTTTATGACATTTTAATGTTTATAACCCATGTTGTGTGTTGTCAACTCCAAACAAACGGACTTTAGAAATACAAAGAGTTAACGGTGCCGAAACTTACTCACTTCTGACGCAGAAGGTAAATTGCGATTTTTGCTTTTCTGTACGTTTAAGAGTTCTTAGATCACGAGAAACGTATCTTCCCAGCCTATCGATTTGGCACCATAATTCTGAGACAGCATGATATTATAATACTTGAAATAGAATTGAAACCTGTAGTTTTTGAGCGATATCGTTTAGAGGAAAGGCATGAAAGGGGTGAGTGTTGATACATTGTATGATGAAAATTTACTTTCCTTTCACTTGAGAAAGTCGAATTGGCTATATTTTAAAATTGCACGTTTCCAAGGAAAGTATGGGGTAAATTACTTTACCGACTTTTTTAGATAGAAAGTAGACGTTAGAATTTTCTCTTTACTGTCTTATAACTTTTGTTATGTGTTCGTTTGAGACACAATGGTTTCCAACCCTCTACAAGATGTATACGATATTAAACAAATTTTTACATCATTTTCATATTATTTCATTGCTTCATATGCCATTAAGATATTAGTAACATTCATCTACTTAATACTATTTCTTTTTTCTAGGTAAGAATGCTGAATTGATATCTGTGCATCGTTATCAGCTGTACTGGGTAAGATAAAATTATAAGTTGATTGTCATAAGTAGCTATTCAACAAGAAAATATATTTTTGTTTGGGGCCTGTTAGATTAAATTATTCAAAATAATTGGTAAATTCAATATGTGAAAGCTTGTAAAAACACGAGTTCAGAAATATATATATATATATATATATATATATATATATATATATATATATATATATATATATATATATATACTTTTCTTTGTATTATTTTTAAAAAATCGCGAAAAATCGCTGCTCCTTCATTATCTCGGATCAAAAAATTTTGAAAAAATTCTGGACTATTCTCTATAGGGTGTAGATTGAACGAAAATTATCACGAGTGCATTACCTTTAATAATTTACCGGGTATATAAAAAAAATAAAAATTTCAAGGTTATTAGTTTTCAGTAAAGATCGGAAAACAACTTTGTTGAGCATTCATTAGGAGTGTGTTTTGTGAAGTCATTGATCATTTCATACCTCCGTAACAAAAATTTTTATTTTAAAAGCAATCAACGTACGGAACACTAATTAGGTAAATTCAACTTACTCATGGCCAGTTACACAGGCCAACGATGAAAAAACTTTTTTAATAATTTTACTTGATTCCTATGTTTTTTGGTGAGTCCGAAAATAATAATAAAAAAGTCGTATCACCCACCAATTTTTCACATTTTAATATTCAAAATGTGACAAGTTTATTTTTTATCATTCGAATGTTATTAGGTTGGCAATAAAATCAGAATTTTATAAGGTTGGCAGTAAAATCAAATGTTATTAGGTTGGCAGTTCCGATAAATGTCACAACTGTTTGTTTTCTTCTAGTTAATATAACCTTGTATTGCAGTGTTTAACCTATGTGCTTTAATTCACACTCAAAGTATGGGTAATCGTGGTTGTAAAAACTCTCCCAACACTTTTTGTTATATATGTGGTGAGTTTGTAGTTAAAAAACATCAAAGAAACATTACTTTGTAAAAAATGTAAACTTTGCATATTCTGGTGTAGAAATCGGTAATCAAGAAAAATGTTGGGTCTCCTCACAAAGTATGTTATGTTTGTGTCGAGGATCTTAGGAAATGGTATAAGAAAGAAAATAAAACTTTAAGATTTGCAGTACCCATGGTATGGAGAGAGCAAGAAAATCACTCAAATGAATGTTATTTTTGCAGCGTTGATGTTTCTGGATATAACTCCAAAAATATAGAAAATAATTGTCTATCCTAACTTTATTTCAGCTAATCGGCCGGTAGGACATGGACCGGGACTTCCTGTCCCTGAGCCATCTCAGTCTATGATGACGTTTTACAGTCCAGTCCCGAATTTAATGAAAGTCGACCGGATGATGATGAGTTTGAATGTTCTCTAGAAAATTTAAATCCACAGTTGTTTATACAAGCTGAGTTAAATGATTTAGTGAGAGATTTGGGTTTAACTAAGGAAAAAGCAGAATTGCTTGGGTCTACGCTGAAAGAAAAACATTTATTGGAATCTGGAACATCTATTTTATTTTTTTACATTTTTTATTTAATGTTATTATTTATAATTTAATTATTTAATTTTCCCTATTTTGAAATTTAATCGATGTCATCTTGTAAGAGAACTGTGGGTGATACAAAAAAAACTGATACCAGATACGGTTTCAGCACCCAAAAATACATAACACTTAGATGTATTGGTTTGAAAAGTTTTTACAAATATTTTTTTGTTGGCCTGTTATTTTTATTGAATAACAATTACACGTTTATGAAAAGAAATAAAATAAAATAGAAATATAACAATGGAAGTTGGATATGTAATTTACAGTAGTTTAAGGGCATGTTGCATTGCTTTTTTTAAATTGTATTTTAAAAATATAAATTATAACTAATTTGGGACAAATTTAACCATTAATAATTCTCTTAGCGCAATCCCACAGTGCCAAAAAAGTTGCCTTTTTAAATGAATAACGAGATTTGTCGCGTTAAAGTAATAATTCCTCTTGTTGACAATTCTCGGTGGAAAAAGACGCTTTAAGAACCAGATCTCCTGCATTTTTAATGAAGTTAAAAGAAAAACGTTAAGATAAAGTCTCCGATTTGTCGGTAGACATTAGTAATGCTTTACTCTTAAAAATTAAAGCGCCTGCTTTCTTGCAAAATATAAGCCAATGTTATAATAATAAAATATCGATAAAAAAGAATCAATCTTGCTATTAACAATAGTGTCATTTATGGGTAAAAGATTCTATAAACTTAAGTGATGGTTAAGGAATAGCTATTACGGATCTCAACCTGCAACGGGCATTTTTTAAATTTTGTTTCTCTCATTTATGTGGGATGTCTGTTAACATTGAAGTCAAATGTTCGTTTTTTTTGTTTTTTTTTAACACCATATTGGATTTTCAATAAAAAAAAACAACAAAAACTATGAGCAGCTAGTATGAATGTGCGATTTTTAAATGTTATGTATGAAAGGGTTTTTATGCGAAGAATCTCCATCCCTCGGTTTTTAAAGGAGTTTACCTTCTTGTCTCCGCATTGTTATTTTTTTGTACATAAAGAAACACTCTTTGTATCTATATGCTGCCCCTCCCGCCCCAGCTAGGTCAATGGATGTAATCTGTTTCGTCAACGTCAGTCAGTGGATTTGTTTCTGTTAAAAAAAAAAAAAAAAACAGAAAAGCTGGCCAGTTGGTTATAACCCGTGTCAAAATACTCACACACACAAACACATACAGCGTCAGTTGCCTTTTTAGTGTTCCATATAGAGCACTTATCTAATCACGTCGATGTCGGTCGGTCTGTCAGATCCGATTTTCTCCGAAACTATTCGACGTCTAAAATTGAACCTTAGGACCAATATAGGAATTTATGGTCAAATCAGAGTTGTGTAGTTTTAAAAGTAAAATTTTGACTTAAGAGGTTAGTTTTGGGGGGTTAAATCGGAAGAAAAAAAAAATTACCAGGTCATCGAGTGAGGTGTCAAATGAAAGGTTGTGAAAACACGAGTTCAAGAATATATATGTTGTAATATTTGCGCACACTTTTTTTGTGTTATTTTAAAAAAATGGCCAAAAATTGCTGTCTACTCCACCATAGCTCGAAAAGTTCTAATCAAAAAATTTTGAAAAAATTCCGAAATAGTCTTCTTAAAGTGAACATTGAGCAAAAATTATCACGAGGGCATTACGTCTGCTTATTTATTTGGTATAAAAAAAGCTTCCTGAAGCATGTGTAGCATACTTCGTGCTTCTTGTATTTTGTCTGTTATTAAGACAATGTCGTCGGCCAAACAGAGGTGATTTAACTTTTTCACCGTCAATGTCAAGTCCCATTCTTTCCCAGTTTATTGATTTTAGAATACTTTCTAGAAGTGTTACGAAAAGCTTGGGTCAGAGTGTATCACCCTGCCGCATTTAGCAAGTGCTTCCAAAGGTCTCTGCTGATTTACAGAAACAAAAGCCTTTTCGAAGTCCACAAATATGAATAGAAGACGCTTATTATATTCTATACATTTTTTAATGAGGATTTTAACTGTAAGCAAATGGTCGTTTGTTCCATATTCCGAGCGGAAACCTGCCTGTTCTTTTGAAAGGAAAAACTCGAATATATTTGCTAGATGTATGGTAAGTATTTTCGTGAATAACTTGTATACATGGTTCAGAAGACTAATGGGTCGATAGTTGTAAGGTCTGAAGTATCTTCTTTTTTATGCATGATGACAATGGTTGCATTATTCCTTTGCTATGGAGTTATTCCTTCCAGGAGGCATTTATTTGAATTTTTTACATTTTACATTTTAAGTGATTTGATAATTTGTTGCCTTTACTACAATATTGTAGTTTGTTATTTTTCATGTCCTTCAAAGCCGATGTGATTTCTTCTTCTGTGATGTCTGGGATATCTTCCGACCCCTGATTTAAGACTTTTGGTATGTTGATTTCTCTTTTTAGTGTTCCGTACAGAACACTTATAAGATCACTTCGGTGTCTGTCTGTCTGTCTGTCTGTCTGTCTGTCACACCCTATTTTCTCCGAAACTATTTGACATAGAAAGGTGAAATTTGGTAATAATATAGGAATTGATAGCCTCATCAGAGCTATGTAGTTTTGAGAATTAAATTTTGACTTAAGGGGTTAGTTTTGGGGGGTGAAGTCGGAAGTGAAAAAAAAATTTTTTTACTAGGTCATCGAGTGTGGTGTCAGATGAAAGCTTGTGAAAACACGAGTAAAAAAAATATATATATAATATTATACTTGCGCGCACTTTTCTTTGTATTATTTTTAAAAATTCGCGAAAAATCGCTGTCCCGGGCCTTATCTCGAAAAGTACTTATCAAAAAATTTCGAAAAAATTCTGGAATATTCTCCACGGGGTGTAGATTGAACGAAAATTATCACGAGTGCATTACCTTTAATAATTTATATGGTATATAAAAAAAACAAAAATTTCAAGGTCATCAGATTTTAGTAAAGATTGGAAACAAACTTTGTTGAAAACTCATTTGGGGTGTGTTTTGTGAAGTCACTGATCATTTTATACCACCGTAACATAAATTTTGACTTAAGGGGTTCGTTTCGAGGGGTGAAATCGGAAGTGAACAAAAATTTTTTTTACTAGGTCATCGAGTGTGGTGTCAAATGAAAGCTTGTGAAAACACAAGCAAAAATATATATATATATATATAATGTAATACTTGCGCACACTTTTCTTCGTATTACTTTTAAAAAATCGCTGTCCCCTACCTTATCTCGAAAAGTACTGATCAAAAAATTTTGAAAAAATTCTGGAATATTCTCCACGGGGTATAGATTGAACGAAAATTATCACGAGTGCATTACCTTTAATAATTTATTTGGTATATAAAAAAAAAAAAAAAATTTCAAGATCACCAGTTTTCAGTAAAGATTGGAAACAAACTTTGTTGAAAACTCATTTGGGGTGTGTTTTGTGAAGTCACTGATCATTTTATACCACCCTAACAAAAAGTTTAATTTTAAAAACAATCAACGTACGGAACACTAATTGTGCAAGTTCAACTTGCACTTGACCGGTTTTTTTTTAATTTGTAAGGTATATAATTTTTGATAAAATAATTCGATGATCTGTTAAATATCTCTTTTGTTTGTTATTACAATACCATGCCTGTCCTTAATCTTGCATATGTCTTTCGTTCCCATTGTGTTTTTCCTTTTCAAGACTTTTAAGCTTTTATTCTTTTTTTACAACATTTTTAATTTCCTCTGCATTTTTTGTCTTTTACCTTTTCTAATTTCCCTCGAAATCTCTCTATTTATATTTCTGTATTCATCTGTAGTCTTATCTACTATTTTTTCTCCTTTGCTTCATTAGCTGTTTTACTGTTTGATTGAATTTCTGTTCTTTTTGTTGTTTTGGGCAAGTTTTGTCAGTGGCATTTTTTTATGCTATTTTTGATGTTTTCAAATATGTTATCAACTGCTGTATCTTCATTGTGTTCCAAGGAGCTTCCGATCTCTCTTCTAAAGAAATCCGCATCTTCCGGTGTTGTCCATTACATATAGTTTTTTTAAAGAATCATGTTGTTTCTTTCCTGTTTAATGTTAATAAACATTTTTGCTCTCACAATGTGATGGTCACTGCCAACTGAACATCTATTTAGGACACTTACGTCTTGGATAATGCCTTTCCTATTACTGATTATAAAATCTACTGCATTTTTTATTTTACCATCTGGGCTAGAACAAGTCCATTTTCTATTTTTGTTGTTTTTGAAGAAGGTGTTCATTACATGTAAATTATTTTGATGCAGATAATCTATTAGTGTCCTTCCACTTTCGTTTCGATCTCCTATCCCATGATGACCTATTGCACTTTCCTCTTCGTTCTCTCTGCTTCCAATTTGGCATTGAAATCACCGATCAACATCGTTAAATGCATTTTTTTCCGTCTTCTAGAGCAGTGGAAATGTCTTCGTAGTATGTTTCTATTTCATCCTCTGAGTTGGAGCTCGTTGGTGCATAGGCCTGAACAATTTTTAGAGAATATCTTTAATTTAGTTGGATTATCCGATATATGACTCTCGGACTAACACTCTTGATTTCAATAATTTGGTTAAAATTTTATTATTAGATTTTAAATTGAGCTAAATTGATTTTTTGGCTATTAGGTAGCTAAGATGCTATAACTATTATACATTATTGACTAAGACAAAAGTGAAAATACATATTGGATCTTAAGAGATATACATATCAGGGACCTAATTAACTTAGCCTAACTAAGGATTTTATTTTATTTTTAAAGCAATTTCCGCACGGAACATTAATTGCACAAGTCCGACTTGCACTTGGTCGGTTTTTGTTTAAACTGAATTTGCGTTTTTAAACCTTAACTTGCTAGAAAATAAGATATACTATTGATTTTAAATTAGTTAATATTTCAGTCCAGGTTATTATTAGAATTGGCGTCACATAAAAAACATGTTTCTGTATACATCCGTTCATATTCAGGGGTCGCTTTTCTCAAGCGACATTCATCACTATTTTTACACATCTATATACCCAGTTTTAAGATCTTATTTCAGATTCATCCTTTTTTATTGTGTCTCTATGCGAGTCTCTTCCGCTTCATTAATTATTTATAATAAAAAAATGCCTAAGCAAGTAGAACAATTTGAAATATGTAGCCTGTTACCTGTTATTATTTCAATTAGTATTCAAGCGTAAAATGAATCTAATCAGATAAAATCAATACACATAAAGAAATCTAATAAAAATGTTACTGGCGTAGCCAGGTTCCAAAGGCGGAGTAGGGGCGAGGGAGGCAGATAGATTCGTAAGGTAATATTAATGATTTCTTTTGTACTACTTTTTTAAATTTTAACAATTGTATTTGATTAACGTTGTTGGGTTAAGAAACGTTAACTTTTTTAGAAGAAACTGCCGCCTGGGTTTTTGTAGCATTAAATTCTGCTTGGTTATTGTCACCTCAAGATAGAATTTCTTCCAGATTTTTGTTAAGTTGAACGAGTTCCTGCTGTCGGCGGATATTTGCATGAGTGGCTGATGTTCGAGCGTTCAAAGTGAATGAGGAAATAAGCATAATGTCATCTGAAAGCTGTAGATTGGATTCCTCGTCCTTTCTAGTACATCGTCAATGTAAATGAACAAGAGAGTAGGGGCCGTATGGAGCTCTGGGGCATATCGGCGTTGATAGTGAAAGTATTAGAAAAAATCATTCAACTGCCACTCTAAAAGGACGCTCTTTGAGATAACACGAGAGCTATAAACCAAATTTTTTAGATAAACCATAAGAACATAGCTTACCAAATAATCCGTCATACTAAACACTGTCGAATATCTTGGAAATATCAATTGTAACTGCATAAGATTCTCCAAGTGTTCAATTGCATTTTTTCAAACATGTATTACATAAATTAGAAGATCTTCTGTTGATAATACTGAATAATTCTAGGTATTTTGAAAGATGCCTATTGCTAGCCTTTTCCATAATAGCCCAGTCGTCAGGGGCTAATTTGGACGAAAAGCTCTCATTAAATGTTAACAGGCTGCATTTTGGCAAACAGGTTGTTTTTTTTGGACGTAGACTACGATAAAAAAAAATTTGCTGCTCTAAAGGGTACGCTAAGCCTACAAAATGGAAAATAAAATGAAAAATTAGGTTTTTTCGCGAATATCTCGAAAAATAAAAAAGATATCGAAAACCTAATAGCACTTCGTGAAGGAACGGGAAATTTTACAAAAAAATAGTATATAGATTTTTTTTTAGTTGTACCATAATTTAAATAAATCATTTAAAATAAAATAGTACGTTTCTGTACACCGCTAAATATTTTGAAATTGCCTATTAATGGGTTTCCAGTGTTGCTGATTAAGAATCCCATGACAGATTTGAAAAACTCAAAATTGCGGTTCCAATATGGCGGCCAGAGAGTACGTAATTCATTTAGTTTTCCAATTTTCTTTTTAAAGTGTCTACCTACTAAGGGGTTTTTGGGGTGTTGATTAAGAATCTGAGGACAGATTTAAAAAATTCAAAATGGGTGATCCAAAATGGTAGTGAATGTATATATAAAAAGAAAAATAAAATATATTTATTTATATAAATAATATATTTAATAATAATTGAAAAATTTTAAACCAGAATAATTAATTTACAAATTTAACTTACACTTAAAGTTAATTACTTTTCATTTAAAAGTTTATTTAACAACATACAGTATACAAACTACGTGTGCGTCGCACAGATCGGGCTGGCTGCGCGCGCCTTTCTCCTCCGGTTGCCATTAACAAATTCGAGTAATTTAGAATTTTTGTGTTTTCTGTTTGGACCTGGACGTTTAAATGAAATATAAATACCTTATACTTAAGGTTTAGACTTATCTTTCATTTCTCACCTTTAACTATATATTTTTTTAATTTTAAGTTGTATGATTAATATTAAACAAAAAATACGTTTTTTAAGAGTAAAATTACAAAAAAAGAGAAAGATTTTTTTAACTATTTAATGATTTTCTAATATCAAGTATATTTTTAACTGTAACAAAAAAAAATTCCGACTTTTTTTGACCATTTCGTACTGCTTTAAACGTAATTGTCGGCGGGGCACTACAGCAGACAAATATTCATATTTTGAAACTCAATTTTTAAATAACACAGACAATGTGGGTATTTTTAATTATTCTTATATTGAACCTTAAGGTTTAATAATGACATATGAACAAGAATTTTTTCTCAGTACAATCTTATTAAATATTTGTAATATATGCCCGTTAAAATCATGCAAACAAAAATTTCGTTTTAAGTGTTACAAATTATAAAGCAACAAAAATAAAAACTGTTAGTATCATCGGAAAGCTGAAAGTTTCCTTTTCAAAAAGCTGTATTTTTGACACTCTGAAAACAAGTAATATCGATTAATCTTCGAGCGGTGCGCGTAGACTTTCAAATTAATCTCTTTGGCGTGCCACACTTTTTGAATCACCAATCCGAATTTTTAATAAATTCCCACGCTAATAAAAAAAATTTGGAAAAAAAAATCTTTATACTATTTTTTTTATAAAATTTCCCGCCCTTTTACGTGGTGCTGTTAGTTTTTCGATGTCTTTTTTATTTTGCGAGATACCGAAAAACCGAATTTTTTATTTTATTTTTGATTTTGAGGACTTAGCGTACATCAGACGTTAGCGAATTTTTTTATCATATTCTACGTCCAAAAAACTAGCTGTGTGCCAAAATGCAGCCGGTTAACATGTAATGATAGCTCAAAACCTCTGGCGATTGGCTATAACTTACGAGTAACGATGTTATTGAAAGCAATGTGATTGGTAGGTAGTTGTTTGGCACGACTTTCTCGCCTTTTTTGGGTATCGCCTGAATTGCAGTGCGTTTCCAGCAGGAAGAAAATATTCCCTTTCTTTACGATATGTTGAAAAGTCTACAAAAAACTAGAGTTAGTTTTTTTTTTGGTCCAAAATGTCAACATAATATGATCACAAGTGTACCTATCAAAAATAGATAAAATAACGGTATGGTTGAAGTTGAAAGCCCACGAAACTATTTCGCAAGGTAATAAAATATGACTAGGCGTGTATTATCGTAGTTATTTGATAGAATTAACATAAAACTCCCATTTTATTTTATTATTATGGTAAATAAATTGGTAACTTGTTTGCAACAGTCCGTTAAGGATGGATAGAATGACCCACATGGAAGTGTTTTATCTTTTAGTAATCAAATTATACATTTTTTTTTTAATCTTTGGGTTATGTTTGTTATTTAAATAAGTTGCGGAAGCCAATAAATACAGGTGTAAAAAATTCCACTAATGTTAAGTCATTAATACAAGTTAATGCGAATGAAATGGGTTAAAAAAAAGTCTTTCTATCCCATATTTTATTTTCTTCTTTTGGAATGTTTTCGATACGGTTATTATAAAGAGAATCTAATGCACTCCTTGCCTTTTTATTTTTTTTTCTTTTACCATAAAATAATACCCAAACTAATAAAAATTTACGTTTTGGCCAACGTAGGTTTCTTTACTGAAATTTTGAAAACGTTTATCAAAATTAAAAGTAAATTCTGCCGCGGTAGAATGAGTAAAAGTAAGATTAGAATTATTTTACGATATCATATCAAAATGGGAATAATGTGTCACTGACACATTACTCGACTAAAGCTGCAAAGTTTATTTTCTCGACTAATAACATATTTTTAAGGCGTTGTTTCCAGCCTTTTGCAGGGTCTTACGTGATTCAATAGATTCAGTGGTACAAGCAATACAAGCTACCCAAACGGTGTGAGGAATGCGAGCAATATGACCTAAATTGCTAGGGGGAACCTTTGTCTACGATATATTTTAGTAAAAATATCAGTCGATTCCGAACCTTCGTTGAAATTACGTAAAATCAAAAATGAGTCACTTGTTTGCTCGTCGGTTCGAGGCCATCTTTCTTTGTTCCTGTTCAAAGGGGCCTAAAATGACACATTCCGCGGCCGCTAAATATATTAAAAAGTCGGTATCGTTTGTGAAGAAGTGGATAAATCATTGTAACGAGACGAAAAAAGTCGACGACTTGCCAAAACGTGGCTCGGTAGGCAAAGTCAATCTGAAAGTCGAAAAACCAATCGTGTCTTTGTTTTCACGGGACCCGAAATTGATGCTGCGTTAAGAAACGGCAAAATTAAGAAAATCGGGTCTGAATGTATCCCATGAGACTATTCGGCAATCTCTTAGTTCTCATGACGCCAAATTCCGAAGCACGTTGAAGGAACCTTTGCTGGGTGAAAATCACGTCGCGAAGAGGCTCGCTTGGGTCCACGATAGGATACTAGAGTGGCCCTCACAATCTCCGGACACTAATCCTATTGAAAACGTTTGATTCCATGGGACCCCACAGGACTTTGACTCAGTTGTTTCACGAGATTCAAAAAAGTTGCAGAGTATACAGAAAATCTTGTCGACAACATGCCTCGAAGATGCCAGGGGATTATTGATGCAGGAAGCGATGGTGCAACTTATTAAGGTAATTGAGCCGTTGTTAGCACACCAAAGAATACCTTGATAGAAAAAAATGTTTTCGAAACACATTTTTTCAAGAATAAGAGCGATCGCGTTCTTACTTGATTGTCATTGGCTCCCTTCCAAGAAACTAATAACTGACATCCGTTTAACAAAGGCTCAGACCAAAGCAGTGGTGGAACTGATCACCGGGCACTTTCTTTACAGAAAATAGGTATCCACAATGGTGCCACGACATGCAGACTATGTGGTGAAGAGGAAGAAATCTGTATGCACATCCTATATGAATGTGCGGCTTCAACTCGGAACAGACATAAACTGTTCGGAGATCTACATCGTGGCGATAAATTACCACATAAAAAGCTTGGAAGAACCTTAATAAACCTTTAAGGGACGATCCTTACGTACCCAAGAGCATAATAAACCAAAAAGCTTAATGCACAAATAGGCACAATCGCCTACCCCGCCTACAACCGACTAACCAATTAGAGAAACAGCTACTGTAGGCTCATTGGATAATACAAAGTCCATCATTTTACCTGACCATACAGTTAAGCATGACCATATCGTAAAAACAAAATCTATCTTATTAGGGAGGCTGACTTTTAATCCGTATACGGAACAGTTTAATAATTAATGTTATTTTTGTAGACTAAGTCTCAATATGGAGCAAAAAAGGAGCATCATTGATAATAAATAAACACAGCACAAACACAGAAAAGTAGAATAATTACTTTTCGTCCACCTCTCTCTCTCTCTCAATCCTTTCATCCTAATAGGAGTATCGCGCGAGACACTATGCAGTTACTGCTTCAACAGTCATTCTCCCGGCTCCTTCGGGACCTGACTTGACCTGAGCATACCCATACCAAGGAGAGATCTTGCTTGGTCGGACTATCTTGTTGGAGACCGTCCCCTTGATCTTCTACCTTCCCCGTTACTACAAACTTTTCTGTGGCATCCATTTTCCTCATAATGTGACCAAAATATTTCAGGTACCATCTATTAGTTCTATTTGAAAGTCGGTCATTTATACTAAGCTCTTCAATGTAAGTTGCTATGGGGAATATAAGGATGGATAGCAATCTTAACTTTGTGTTTTTTGTGATACTCGGATTTTTCCAGACCTTAGTGAGTTTGAGCGTCGAGTTTCTAACCATAGTCAAACGTCTTCTTACTTCCGTTTCACAGCCACCATTGTTAGTTATGAGGGATACGAAATAGTATAAGTGGTCTACAACAGTGAAACCAGCAATTTTATTTATTTATGACACCGACACATCCTCAAAATTACCCTGCAACCCTTGAAGCCTCCAAACTGTGACATAGCAATAAATACGCTTCTGCTATCAAACTTCTCAGATCCTGATGTTTCACAAACGTTAAGAAAAATCTAGGAGGGTATTTTAACACCTTTTGTTAGAGAAAGAGGTAAAAATACATCTTTCTAGGATTACGATGCTGACATATTAAAGTTTGGAGTGGATCCTAGGTATTTTAAATTTTAAATCAACATAAACAGAGATCTGACCATTCACCAATCATTAATATTTGAAGTGCGTGCAAAAAGTCACGTTTGTCATTTGCAAATTTCTGGACTACCAAATGATTTTTATCTTTTTTATAGGCATATTACCGTTTACGGTAAAAAATAATTATATTTCCTATTTTATGTAAATTGTCTGATAAGCGGTCTAGGTTGTTTTGTAGATATCAACTTTGATCTTTGCTTTAATATGCAAATCAAAATGTTGGGGTATGCTTTGTTTTAAAAATCAGAAACGGGATTTTTGATACGATATAGCTTTTCTTTTAAAGAGCATATAGAATAATATAATATAACTATGTATATTGTGATACATATGTTTATTTTATTTTTGCTCGATATTATTAAAGATCAGTATCATAGCTGCGTTTATGTTATTGAAATTCTAGATTACTTCATCCATGATTTTGATGAGAAGGACAATTTGTTATTGTTACCTTAGAACCTTTATGCTAAATTTGATGTTGATGCTATTTCTTTCTCCTTGGTATTGCCCCTATGCTCTTAACCACAATTTGTATACTCGGCTGAAATTCCTTTTCATTTTGTGGAATTTATTCAGTGGCGAGCAGGAATCCAGGATTAGTTTTTGCATGTAGTTACTTTGTTCAGCTTTATCTGAATTATGTTGTAGATCTACCTATCAGATGTTATCAAGAAGACCATAACCATGGGGTGGGTGGTTAAAGCTCCATTCTTGTAATACCAACGGACAATTTTAATTGGAGTAAAGCCTTTCTCTATGCCATCTCCTTTAATTTCATTTGTGACACAATTTCAAGTACTGTTTTCAGTACGACTTTAAGTGATTTTTCCTCTGGTAATAGTAATAGTAATATTAATAGTTGGGCAGGCGGGTTTTGAAGTGAATAGCCAACCAGATCTGAGAATGGGTACAGAAGATTTTATGAAGAGGAGTATGGACACAAAAGTACAGATTAAAGATGTGGATAGGAGCAACTATATACAAGATAGAACTTGGAAACACGGGAAATAAAGAAGCTGTGATGAAAAATAAAAACAAACTGAGAGATTTAAGAGAGAGAGTTTACATAAATAACGATTTAACAAAGGATGAACGGGAAATTCAAAAGAAATTGAAGCATATAGCAGAGAACGAGAGAAAGAATGGAAAAAGAGTGAAAATAAGATATCAAAAAATTATAATCGAAGGAAGAGAATATAAATGGGACATTGAGAAAGAAAAACTGAAAGAACAAACAAAGAACACTACGATCATCAAATCAAAAAACTGAGAAAAAGTAGAGAGATGGGTAGATTGACGACGACCCTGGAAAAGATAAAGGATACGGAAGAGAGGACTAATGAAAGGAATATAAATAAGAAGATAATCAAACAAATAGATAGGAAGAAAGAAATGGAAAACAATTATCGAGTTATAAGATTGAGAACACGGAATAATAGGAGTATAAACGGAAAAGAGGAGGAACTGAGAGCAGAATAACAAATGTTTTATGTAGGAATTACAAAAGAAGAAGATGGAAAGACGGAGGAATACTATAAAGAACTATCAGATGGAAATGACATAGCATACAAAAATCAAAATAGAGACATAATACCGGAACAAGATACAGAACTCAGACAAACAGAAGAAACTAATACAGAAGAAGCAAAAGAGACAATCGGCAATTTAAACAGGATAGAAAGATATAGAAGGAAATATGGTAAAAAATGTAAAATAACTCAACTCCACGGGTCTTACACTCATAAAAAAGGGGTAGAAAGGCATAACGTTTAAGTAAGTACGTAAGCTGTACTTCCAGGTATATGCAGTGCATGTTCTGTGCTACGGTGTTGTTCTAGATGGCTAATTTACATCTAATCGGGTCTTTAGCTATAACCATTGATTCTGTTTTCGCCACTGAAACGATGTATTAATCGCTGTAAGCCATCTTCATTTTCTGTTGTTAATATTGCATCATCAGCAAAGCACAATATAGTTTTTCGTCTCATTTTGTATCCGCTATTGGCCTCATTGTGACAATTTATTATTTTGTCCAATATTAAATTAAAAAGTGTTGGACTCTAGTGCTATTTAGCAGGGTAATGGTTCTATAATTGTCAGTAATTTTGAATATTAGGATCTTAATACTGTTCCTCCAGTTTTCAGAAATTTTCAGGCTTAAGATTATCTTTTGAAGTAAGGTTGTCAAATTATATAAAAAAGCAACACTATGTTTTAATTTCCAATATATTTAAAGTCACTTGACAATTGTTTCTCCATACAATGGCTTCTTCAGAAGTAAATAAGAAAGAAAAATATTTGGTAGTAATCCTGGTTATATAGTGCTTAAAACTATCCTTCCCTATGACTAAAACTAATTTTAACAAAGAATTCAATATAATCAAACAAATAGGAATTAATAATAATAAAAAATTATAAATAATATCTTAAATAAAAATCCTTTAAACAAGCAATCTTGCTAATTTATCCCACAATTAATGACAAAAAAGGAAAATTTAGTACACTTACATACACAGGGAAAATAACTAGAACAATTTCCAAACATTTAATAAAAAAGAACAATAAAATAGCATTCAAAACCAGTAATTCCTTAGGGAGTATAATTTTGAATAACAAAACTAAATCTAAGAAATCCTCAAAATCAGGAGTTTATCTATTAAATTGTGGATCTTGTACTAAAACCTACGTTGGACAAACTGGTAGATTTTTTGAAACTCGCATTAAAGAACATAAACATAGTTATATAAAAAAATAAGAACAATTCACATAACGCAACCCATATAATAAACGAATCCCATAATTTTGATGATACGCTAAAAATCCTACATGTAGAAAATAAATCTAAAAAAATAAATTTGCTTGAATGTCTTGAAATTAACAAACGGAAAAACTCCAATCAATTATTAAACGAACAGGTAGACTTAAACCATTTACCCTTACTTAATCTTTATTAGTTCTCGGAAATAGTACCACAGATTTGCTTTTTTAAAATAATTCTGTCTGTAAATAATATAATAGAATGATTAGCATATTCTTAAGTAATTAAGGATAGTTTTAAGCATTATATAACCAGGATTATTACCAAATATTTTTCTTTCTTATTTACTTCTGAAGAAGCCATTGTATGGTGAAACAATTGTCAAGTGACTTTAAATATATTGGAAATTAAAACATAGGGTTGTTTTTTATATAATTTTATTATGAATTTCCAACAAGTATCGGCTAACACAATCAAATAAAGTTGTCAAGACTTTCTCTATTCTAATACCTTCATACTTGAGAATTTCGTTGGTGATGTCATCAGGCACAGGAGCTTTTCTGTTCTTTAGTTTTTTCAGTGCTTCATGTACTTCCTCCTTGAGATAGTTTTCAATACTATTTTAATATTTATGTTAATATAGAAATACTATAGAAGCGATAGAATATTGTTATTTCGTGAGTATGAAATAGATATAAAGATATTAATGTTAATATTAAAAGACATTTGAAGAGATATACTTGGTAATTTAAAAAGAAAATAAATATTAAAATTAAATTATATCATTTTCAGAAATTAAAATATTTTTTTACAGGGAGTTATGATAAAAAACATGATGAAATCAAAATAGAGGCCCTTATTTTTATACATACATATCTAAGAATTAAAAAAATTAAATATAGAAGAAAGGCAAAAACCAAAATAATCTGCAATTTATTTACAAACGGGCAGCTATGCGTCCGTGAAAAGTTCATTTAACTCATAATTACGTCATCTTAGTTTTGGCAATTAGTAAAGTATAAATATAGCCGGTTTGAATTCACATGAAAGAAATAAATTCAGAAGGAAACGATGTATAAAAAAATGTATACTGCTAATAAAAAAAACTAAAACATGAACCTCGTTAAGTTCGGACATCTTAGAAAACAAAAGGATTTCACACCAACTTTAATAATTAAAATGTTAAACAACCTTACTTCCTTTTGTCACCTGGTATTTACATTGTAATTGTTTTATAAATTATGAATTTGTTTAAAAAATAAGCGCCATACTTTTATATGCTAATTATGTATTGTTATATGTTATAAACTTTATCTAATAGAATCTCTTTAATTGTTTTGTCTAGACAAGTCTAGGAATTCCTCTGATTCTAATGTTTTTTTTGTCTGTACACGTCAAGTTGTCAAAGAAATGCTTTTCTGTCAAAAATGCCCAATATTATTTTAAACAAGAGTATCATACTGCTGATTTTAAGGATGCTAGACACTCAATGTTTCCTGTCGCTCCAATTATTTAACATCTATACGGAAGAACTAATGAGAGTGGTACTAAATGGCTGGACTGGTAGAATTACTATAGGAGGTACTCGAATAACAAACCTTCAATATGCCATCGACACTCTGTTGATTGTAAACGCTCCTCAAGAACTGACAGATTTGATGCAGCAACGAATATGGGTTGAAAGTAAATCACTCTAAATCAAAAGTGATGATCATTAATAGGGCAAATATAAATGCCCCCCAACCTCGATATATTGCTGACTGTGACGTAGTTGAACAATTTCTTTATCTAGGTGCTGTCATCAACTGTTCTAGTAGCTGCGATATCTACATTCGACGGCGAATACAGTTGGGCCATTCAGCAATGACCGAACTTACGAAAATATGGAAGGACAGACAAATATCCTTGAAAACTAAAACCGTACTGGTTAATTCTCTGGTGTTCTCTGTTTCCTGGCACGCTTTTGAGACTTGGATCATAAAAGCCGGCGATAAACGTCGTATTGACGCATTTGAAATGTGATGTTGGTGAAGATTGATACAGATCCCTTAGACAGTCCACCGAACGAATATTTCAATTTTAAAAATAATCAAGCCAGCTAATCGTTGAAGCAGCATAACCTCTGCTCGAATTTTAGCATTTTTTTGGACAGATCTCGAGACATAACAACATGGAGAAATTAATTGTACAGGGCAAGCCTATGGGTAAACGCAGGCGTGGGTGTTTTCCGTCTAGATGGACAGATTTAGTTCTAACACTCACTAACACACTAATGGGAAATACAATCAGAATTGCTGAAAATCGGCTACGATGGCGCAAATCCAGAATCTTAAAGAGAAAAAGAGACAATGAAAGCTGATGAATGTGACAGTTTGTGTATGGGTTCACTACACATCACTTGTAATGTCGGAATGAAAAGAAGAAGAGACACAAAGAACCACCTGATTAATTTAATACTATTGTACTTAAAAAACGTGTCAGTTTTTTTTTAATGTTATCTTGGTTTAGGTAGTTCTGCCATACAGCAGTCTCAGTTTTCGGTAGGTTTTTCACTTATCCTAAAGAAAACGATTGTTTCCTTCGTTCAGAAATTGCATTGGAGATTAGTCGATATCTAGGAATGGCAAAAAAAACCATGAAAACTATCTACTAGTGGTATTTCTGTAAGTAATGTCAAAGATTTTGAAAATTGCTATCAACCAACATCTTTTAAAGTATCTGGAGTCAATTCTTCCCCTTTAGTTACCCTGTTTGTTTCAGAAGATGCTAAAAACTCAATTACAAAAATCTTAATGTTCTTTAATCGAGAGGTACTATATCAGGTTTGTTTGCCTATACATGCGTTGTGCTTGAAAAGACTAAATTCCAATAAATGTAGCACCTGTCATTTTATATATGGCAGTCTGACGATTCCCTCAATATTGTACGAATATCTAAGACAGTAACATGTGGTGCGATCCAAAAGTTCTCCAACTATAAGAGGCTTTGTCAATCCCGTTACTTGCAAAGTAGTCTTACTGCACCAAAATGTACCGGCCTTATCTCTTCTTCCACTGGTGGAACATTTTTTGGAAGGTCGATGTTGTCACTACCTTTACCACCCCTGCGTTCCGCATTTTATCTGCCCTATCGTCACAAAGCAGCGACCTTTTAACTTCATCTTTATGGAGGAAAACAGCCTAAAGGAACAGGGTGTCAAATTAGACGAATAAGGTGGATGGAGAATGACAGCCCAAAACTTTTATGTATAGGATAATCGGAGTACTAATGCATTGTCGTAATGTAGGAGAAAACTCCAAGAAGGCATCAGCTATACTTAGAATTGTCCGACGCAGTCATCATGAATTATTTGTTGAACTTTGGCTATAATTTCAGGCGTGGTTGAAGTCTTTCGGGATACTTATCGTACCTTAAATTGCAAAACCATTCGAGAATTTGCGTACAGCTTAGGGCTTCGTCCTCAAGTTTCCCAAATTATTTCACATATATGCACTGTAAAAATTGCAGTGCTCATATGTATGATCATAATTACTTAGTAATCCTAAGATTCATAATAGTGATTCGGAATACTAAAAGCTAATTAATGAGTTAACCGACCTTTCAACGACCTCGCCGCCCGCCAAGATTTTGTCGAATCTTCTTTTTTACTTATTTTCTTCTCTCTTTTATTTTTGGTCATCAGCTCAGATGCAACACCAACAGTTTTCAGTATTTTATTACCCAAAAAAGCAACGATTGCCATCTGATTCTCCAATAAAAAACCTGTTTGAAATGAAAAATATCGTAATTAAAGAGATAATAGTTATCTAACTCACAATAAGGAATTTCGGCTGATGGCGCAATACGACAAAAAGAAGAAGAAATGTAACAATACAGAAAAAGAATAAGACATTTTTTTACCTGCTTGTGGAATTTAATGTGCCTACGCAGGAACGCATCGGGGTTTTTGACACCAAGTTCAGTGATTAATGAACGACTGAAGTTATTCTGAAATCACCACTTTTTCAAAACACGTTAATCACATAAAATCTGGTTTTAAGGGGACGTCTCTGTAAAGAAGATAGAAATAAAGTACTATATTTAAAATACTGCGATAAAAACATCAGTACAGCGTGATCATTTTTAGACACCCGGCCCCGATTTATGGAGAATTGTTGGATATTTATTTTTTTAAAATGTAAAATGGTATAGTGCATGTCAAGGAGTGTACTGATTTATTTGACATTTGGTAGTGAAAACGACGCTGGGTGGGTTCCATCGACATAGCCTTTATAAAACTCATTGGAAAGCTCTCAATTTATTTTAACATTTTTTCCTTAATATGTTTTTTTCTAATTTGTTTTGCAAAAAAGTTATGCAGCAAAACCCTCTAAATATTATTTTTTGGTCATCGCGGTTGCCATGGATCGGAAGCCACGTTTGGCGGTTTTCAAACAATTTATCTAATAGGCGGCTGTCATGCTTTAATCAACACATCAACCGAAATAGGATTGACAGAGGAGAGGACAAAACTCGAAATATTTATCACACTACTAACGAAAAGTGTTTGTAAGCGGCGGATATTGATTTAATTATTCTTAAAGCCCAAATATAATATTCCCAATAAAAAATTATCTCGATTTAACTTTCATCGCCTCTTCAGTACATATAAAACCAAATTACCGTTCTAACGAGTTCAGATCGCGAATTCGATAACAACCTGAAACGAGATTAATAGTGTTGTAGTTTGTATGCAGGCAGTGGTCGCTCTGGCGTTTTGGGTTAAATAAATAAATGATTTCAAGTGTGGGTTTTTCCTTGTATTTTGAAACATAAAAGTAGGCTGAAGCATGTTATGTAGTTGATTTGGTTTACTTATAAGTAGATATCGGAAAATTTGAAGACAACGTCTCTCAAGAAAACAAAAAAAAAATTGGCTCGTCAACTAATTTATCTTCTTCTCGCACCGTTCTCTCTATCGTAGATTGGCGATAACTAAAGGAAAATTTTCTTTATTCTTAGCTGTTCTTTTTAGGGTTTCTACATTCATGCTTGTCCAGACCCTAATATTTTTTATCCAAGACATTTTGTCACTTTGCTTTTGATAATAAAATACATTTATTTATATATATATATATATATATATATATATATATATATATATATATATATATATATATATATATATATATATATATATATTTACTGATTATATGTCCAAAGTATAAAGTTTCTCTTAGTTTCATAATATTTAGAAGTTGACGTTCTCTTTTAACTCTATTTGGAATGGTTGCGTGTTAAGTCCAAAAAATTCTTAATATTCGGCGCAACACCCACATTTCAAAGGCCTCAATCTTTCTCATGGGCGTAAGTTTCAAGATTCAGGCCTCCATGAATAGAATTGAGTAAATGTAGCATGTTACCACGAAGTAACATGTATTCAGTGTCAGTACTCGCTCTTACCTCTACGTCTGGATCCAAGTTTTCGATAATCCGGCATCCTAGATATTTGAACTTATTAACTTGCTCTATTTGCATATTTTTTATTGCTATATCCATCTATTTGTGACCTGATTTAGAAACTGCCATAACTTTAGTTTTACGGACATTCAAGTTTACTCCATATTCATTTTCTGTCGTTCGATTTTACTTTACTGTAAAAGCCATTCGCAATATCTGATACTATTGCATCATGTTACAGAAAAAAATATTTACGCATATAAAGACTGACACAACATCCTATACATATTTGACCTCAGATTACAGGTAACTGTGGGAATACTCATACGAATGATTCTCTTCATTGGGCTAGAGAGAAGCTTTAGGATCTCATATAAAAGCTTGATTTAAAGATACTGCTTTTTTCCAAAAATTTTCCAAAATAGCATTATAAAACACGAATTAAATATAATTTTTTAAATTTTAACAGAAAAATGTGTGAAATAAGATCTTAAGGGGTAGCACAGGGACATTACACGAGGCCAGAATTTTTAATAATTCAGATAATTTAATACGTCGAGGGTCTCCCTTGAGAGGTCATTATTACTGTGGACTTTAGCTGACTGCTGCAAGTACAGCCCTTTCATTATTCTGACTTTTTTATCGTTAATCTGAATTTTTTAAAATTTTTTCAACAGAAATATAACGAAAAAATAATTAACCAAAAAACCTTGGCACGAAAAACGCAAGAAATATAAATAATATGTATTTAATACAAAAATTGTAATATGTAAACACACAACAAACATAACAAGCAGAATTTTGAAATTAACGTCACACTTCAAGACATACTTATTAAGGGGTAATATACACTTCGAATTTTCAGAAATTCGATTTTTTTACGGATTTTTATTCTCTCTACTTCTAAGAATTATTCGAAAATTTTTTTAAAAAATTCCATTCCATTACAAAGTTATAGCATTAAATGTGACCTGGCGCCGGATTGGGATCGCTACCTGTTTTCAGACACTGTCTGTAATATTACTCAGTCAATTTTAATATTTTTTAACTTTTTTTTTTAAATCTTAATAATTACTTTTGCTACAAAATGTCTTTAGGCGAAAGTTCCATACTAACGTTTGACACACTGTAAATTTTTTATTTTTGAAAGTACCCTTCGATAATTTTTACCTACAACATTATTTTACAAGATGAATCTTTATTTTTCAAAATGGATTATTTTTTGTGAAGTTATTTTGCAGAGAAGGAGGCGCCATAGTTTCCATCAGTGGTCCACTGAACCTGATAAAAAATAATATTCACATCTAAACTATATTTAGAAAAAATATAATTCAAAGTACAGTAAAAATATATAATCGCCATTTTTTTGTATTATTCACTAACCTTTAAATTTTTTTTTTTAACTACATACTGATTTTTATTTACTTTGTGCATTTTTTTCGTATTCATGTTCATTTAATCTGTTGTCTAATTACACAGGCCAACAAAAAAAATATTTGTAAAAACTTTTTAAACCAATATATCTTGTGTTATGTATTTTTGGGTGTTGAAACCGTATCTGGTATCAGTTTTTTTGTATCACCCACAGTTCTCTCACAATACGATATCGATTAAATTTCAAAATAGGGAACATGGCAGTAAACCAAATCCTCTTCCTGCTTGAAAAACTGAGCAAATTGTTGATCTCTTGTTCTGTAATGGTAAATAGATGTTGCAGATTCCAATAAATGTTTTTCTTTCAATCTAGAATCAAGCAATTCTACTCTTTCCTTAATTAAACACAAATCTCTCACTAAATCAGTTAACTCAGCTTGTGTAAACAACTGTGGTTTTAAATTTTCTAGAGAATATTGAAACTCATCATCATCCGGTCGACTTTCATTAAATTCGGGACTGGACTGTAAAACGTCATCAATAGACTGAGGTGGCTCGGGGACAGGAAGAAGTCCCAGTCCATGTCCTACCGGCCGATTAGCTGAAGTAAAGTTCGGATAGACAATTACTTTTTTATTTTTGGAGTTATATCCAGAAGTATCAACGCTGCAAAAATAACTATCATTTGAATAATTTTCTTGTTCTCTCCATACCATGGGTACTGCGAATCTAGAAGCTTCCTTTCCTTTCTTATACTATTTCCTAAGATCCTCGACACAAACATAACACACTTTGTGAGGAGCCCAACATTTTTCTTGATTACCAATTTACTACACCAAACCATGAAAAGTATATTTTTTTACAAAGTCAGTAATGTTTCTTTGATGTTTTTTAACTACAAACTCACCACATATATAACAAAAAGTGTTGGGAGAGTTTTTACAATCACGATTAGCCATACTTTGAATGTGAATTAAAGCACATGGATTAAACACTGCAATGCGAGGCTATATCACCTGGAAGAAAACAAACAGCTGTGACATTTATCGGAACTGCCAACCTAATAACATTCGAATGATAAAAAATAAACTTTTCACATTTTGAATATTAAAATGTGAAAAATTGATGGGTGATACGACTTTTTTATTATTATTTTCGGACTAAACACACCAAAAAACATAGGAATCAGGTAAAATTATTAAAAAAGTTTTTTCATCGTAGGCCTGTGTTATTGCGCTGTCATTTTTAGGGCTATTTAAATAGGGTAAAGAATATATTAAATTTACTAATTGTGCTTTGTGACA
Source organism: Pachyrhynchus sulphureomaculatus (assembly GCA_019049505.1). Taxonomy (NCBI): domain Eukaryota; kingdom Metazoa; phylum Arthropoda; class Insecta; order Coleoptera; family Curculionidae; genus Pachyrhynchus; species Pachyrhynchus sulphureomaculatus. The sequence goes on along the minus strand of CM032455.1, from coordinate 41,810,718 downwards.
GACAATGGTGTTGTGTTTTTTAGAATATATTTGATCGGATATGTCTCGAGTATATGTCATTGCTATGCATATTTTTAAGTTCATTGAATTTAGTTCTGATTTTTGAGCTGTGTTGTTGTTATACAGTTCATAAGTTTTTGGTTTCATAATTTTGTTTACTAGTTTTCTGGGAAATTAATATTTTTGAAAATTTTCCTTACTTTTCTTAAAATTTCGGGTAAAACTTCATTACACGGGCTTTTCAGAAAAAGGGTTTTTTTTTTGGAATAGACTTAAAACGGTCTAATTTTGAAAGACTTACGAGAAAATATCGGAGGGAGGCTGTTGCGGGTTTTCTTTTGCATATAAACATTGATACGTAAGCGTACGAAAGTCTACTATGCTATTGACAACCACTGATTGAAACTGCTCGGGAGAACTCAGTTCGTTTATGCGAATGCGCCGAGATGATTATGCTATATTTACAGTCATAGTAAAATTCCAACCAACAAGGAACTTTGCTGTGAAATTTTCTTTCCGGAAAACAACAGGAAAAGAACAAATCATAGTTTTGATCAGTGGTTATCACAGTTGTCAGTGATATAGGTTAATTTTTATTTACCTAAAAAAACGTTCAAAAACAGCCTCCTCCGTGATATTTTCTCGTAAGTCTTTCAAAATTCAAAAAAACCCTTTTCTGAAAAGCCCACGTAACGAAGTTTTACCAAATTTCGGATTAAATAACCATCCTAAATCAGCGCGACTCCCGCCTATTTCAAAATTTTGCTTAGTTTTGTGTATTTACGTATTATGTCTTGTACATTAAGTATTAATTACATATTGCTTACCTTTCTCGTGTTCTTCGTTTAGAGTGACAACACCGAAGATTTTTATTGCTAGATTTGTTTTTCTGCAGGTATCTACTAACTTTTTAAGAAGAAGAGAGAGAGAAGAGAAAATAAGTTTAAAGTCGTTTACATTATTTTAAAAATTAAATTATTTATGTGATTTTTTTCCAAAACACAAATAGAAACTTTGACTTTGACATAAGATATGACGTTTAGTATTCGTGTATTTAATGCTTTTAGGCAATACAACATGCAAAGGAATACGTTAGTTCTTATAGATATTTGATTAGATTTAGGGTATTTTAACGTTATTCCCAACCAAAATATTTATAAAAAAAATCCGACGTCTTATAGAATTTAGGTCCAAAAATAACAACATAAAGTTAAATTGATATTCTATAGGTTTCGCAAGGAAATATGTATTCCGATAAAAATGGAAGTAAATCAACAGCAAAAGCTTATCTGCCATAAATAAGGATTAGCGCAAAAATTTATCTCAAAGCGTAGAAAATCAATTTGAAAGGCCAGTAACCGCCTATAAAGGCCTTTATTCAAAACTAAAAACAACATTTTATGAATATAAGTTACAATTTAGAGAAAAAACATCTTTACAATGATGTTTAATCTTGATTTAGTTCTGCTTTTAAAAATATTGAACAATATCTTCTTGGAAATTGAAGTAAATAAATAAAAGTTCCTTGATCTTGAACTTGCGTATTTCTTTTCTTGGTTTCCAATCGTCTATCAAAGGCCATTGTATTCTTGGTTCAACTGGTCATCAAGGTTGTTGTGTACTACTGAGTGCTACCAATATGATTGTTAACGAGGTTGCATACGTAGAGATGCTTCCTATTTTTTATAGTGTTTATTTCCCGGAAGAACCTGATGATGAAACGGCCATGATGGGAGAGACATGTACTTTTAGTATTCCGTACGGAGCACTTATAAGATCACTTCGGTGTCTGTCCGTTTGTCTGCTTGTCCATCCGCCCGTCTGTCTGTCTGTCTGTCCGTTTGTCACACCCGATTTGTTGCGAAACTATTTGACATAAAAAATTGAAATTTGGCACTTCAGCAGTTGGACAACGTATTACGATATCCTCGCCGATAGCCTCAGGATATGAAAAAGGGTAAAATCCCAACTCAGGCAGTGAGGTGAACGATAAAAAAAAAATTAAGAAGTTAACAACTAAGAATATTGTTGGGCATAAACTTGTTCATAGTTTCTTTGGTAAAAGTTGCAGTCTCATTTTTTTCTAAACGGATTAGCATTTTATTTAATTTGGCAATTAAAACATCTTAATTTCCATCCTGTTGGAAGCTTTTTCGAGTATGCCCAGGGATAAAAAGGGGGACTTCTCAGATATTACCGATTACAAACTCATTGCCATATTGGTAGCTTGCCAAGATATTCGAGAAGGCGATGTATAATCTCATCTGCTCTGATGGTCATTGATTTATTTCATGCACAACTATCAACAATTACTTATTTTGTTTAAATCATGCACTCTATTGGTAGTTAATCATTAGGGGTTAGTGAATAAGTATATACTGACTTTTTGAAGGCATTTAATTATATGGAGGAGACATTATTCTTTTGGATTTAGTTGCGCATTGGTAAGGTTTTTCAAAAACTACCTTATTTCTAGGCAACAATTTATTGGTTATGATAACTTTAGCAGGATGGTATGTAATGGTACTGGAAAAGTCCACGAATCTAATCTATAGCTTTGCCGATGACACTACGCTTATTTCTTTCTTCACTTAAACGCTCGTATATGTAATACTTATGTAAATATCCGCAAACAGCAGGAAGTCGTTCAACTTAACAAAGACCTAAAAGAAAATGGCTTTTTTTCGCACAAGCGTTGCCCCTATGGTGTTTGATTTTTCCCTGCAGCGTGTGCACTATTTCCATAAAAAAGTGTGTTTTAATGAAGTCTGAAAATGATTTTCAAATAAGAGCAAATAACTATGTTTGGGTTAAAATTGATAGAATTCTTTTCGGAATACATTAAATGCTACTAAAGGTATATGGTGATGCATGTTCAAGCAAATAAGTGGGCTAAAAAAGATGAAGAAGAAAAATAGTAAAGTATTAATTAAACACAACCGTACCAAGTATTTTACATTGTAAGCTCCACACATAGAATATCGTTAACTGTTGTGTTGAAATTCTTTTCAAATGTCAATGTTACAACGATTATTACGACAGACATTACTGTAGTAAAATTAAATAATAATTTGACCTTCCTCATAACAACATTGACTTTGAATAATATTAATTACACATGTAAATAAACAAGTAGTAAAGAGATAGGAAATGAATAGGTAAATAGTAGTAGTAAGTAATGAATTTTGAATATGAATGAATGATTTACAACTTATAATGTAATGATAAGCATGATATTTTTAATAATACTTTTATCTGGATCTATTATTACAATGTATATATATATATATATATATATATATATATATATATATATATAATATATATATATATAGGATGTTATTAAATTCACCGCATATAATGAAATGGTTGGCTCCCGAGGCCATGTAGAAAAATATTCAATCCTTTTTTTTTTTTAAATTCGAAAATTTTTGAAGTACTAAAAAGGGGCAAAAATGCATTTTATCAACTCATTTACAAAATTAACCCGTCCATGAAAAGCTAGGCGCAGGCCTATATTGCCAAACATACTATAGATTATAGATTTTTAAATTTCGGGTAAAATTAATCTAATAACAAATGAAAATAATAATAGACGTAACATAGTAAAAATAATTTTTGACTATAATTAAGAAAAATTTTCATCTCTTATCTGAAAAGAAATAATTTCTTGGTAACGCCTGAGAACAACTGGATCATTGCCCCTTAAGAGCTGATTTTTACCTTTTATGTTGGGTTTGGGCAAAATAAAAGCAGAATTTCAAATAAGTTTTTCTCTTAACTTTTCCAAGATTAATACTGAAATGATAAACGATTTTCTTGTAAGAATTGAAGATTTAGCGTTAAAATGAAAAAACGTATTTGTTTATTATTTTTATGTATCTTAAATCGGTATCCTTATTGGTGACGTGTTATATCATTACTACTATTTTTGTATAATTTATTTATGTAATTTTATTTGACTTCAATTATGCTGTGTGCAATGTACATCCATATGAAATAAATAAATAAATAAATGTACCTAAATTGTGTAATGGATCTCCATATAAAATATCCTAAGTATTTATAACTAAACTAACTGTACCGAAAGAGAAGTACCGAAAAATATCAAATGAGGTTGTGAAAAAAGATCAACATTTATGTACAGTAGTGAGTCATGGACACTAACTCAAAAAACAAGAATCCCGCACCAACGCAGTGGAAATGAGAAAAAATCGAAAACAAGAGCAGAAGAGGCAAAATAAGAAATGAAACATTCTGACGAAATTTATAAATCGAACCCATCAACGAGAAAATTATAAAGGGACACCTCAGATGGTTTGGACACATGTGTCGAATGCCGAACGAGAGACACCAAAATAGTGTTCGAAACGCGAGTGCCGGGAAGAAATAGGAGAGGAAGACCAAGAGCAAGCTGGATAGACAAAATCAGAGAAGAAATAGAGGGGAGAGGAATGGCATGGAGCGAAATACGAATTTTAACCCAAGATAGACAACAATGCAGACAAAAATACAAAACTCAACTCTCCCAGCCTTACACTTAATGGTAGAAAGGCTTTGGACTAAGTAAGCAAGTAAAATTTTTACTTATTATAGTAAAATACTGAAATACAAAACTTGTGTAATTAATTTGTTGGTGTCACGAAGTAATTATTTTAAAAAGTAACAATTTTTATAACACTATTTTTATTAAATTTCTTTAGCAAAAACCTATCCAACTGTGAAAAACACTGTAACCCTTAAATTGTGGTTAACGAACGGCGATACTGGGTAGTTGAATATATATATATATATATATATATATATATATATATATATATATATATATATATATGCATATATATATATATATATATATATATATATATATATATAAATATGCATATATATATATATATATATATATATATATATATATATATATATATATATATATATATATATATATGTATATAACTTAAAAACCACACATGAAGAAGAAAAATCCATCACTAGAAAGTATTCCCATATTTGTTGCTGTATTCCCAAATTTATTCGCTTCTATTCAGAAAAGAGCTATTCGTCAGATTGGAGACCCGCAACTTAGCACAAACCTTGATTTATTTTGAATATCAGTATAGGGTTACGGACTTTTTATGCCATCGTCTTCAAGAGGTCTTCATAATGGATGAATTATATCCCCTTGGAACGAATTATCTAGGATTTTGCTTCCCCCCCAGCTCAACCTGCAATGTGCAAGAATAACGGGACTCGCTACTTCTGAATACGCACTTCCCCTGTAGTAATTTAGAAATTTCCATTTGCCTTGTGTGTTTCGTCCACAAAAACCATATCATTTCGTGCATAACCAACCATTAGTTAAATTAACTATCTGAGTTAAGTAATGATTTTTTTTTGAAAGATATGAACCATAATTGTTTTTTTTCCAAAAGTATTATCGAAACATTTTATTAGGCTTATATTCCTGCGAAAGTGAAACACATTAATTCATTCTCGAGAGAATTCTTTGAAATCAGTAGTCGGCAGATAATCTTAACGAAAGATTAATTACACCTGTCAAAACGACTTTAATGTTTCTTTTATTTCGCTGATAGAGAGCGCTGCCCACGTAATGGAATATTCGTGTGTTCCTTTATTACAGTCGAATCGTTTCTCGTAATCTGTCTTTCTTCAATTTAATTACTTAAACGAGGATAGCAATCAGCAAGTGGAATTCCTCGATAAAAATGAACGGTTCAAGTTTGTGCTCGTAATTAAATGTATGTACAGAAAGCGAAAACTTGTATTCCTTATTGGATTAAGATTTTTGTCGTGGAGCTATTAATAGTCGTAACGATGGCAATTCGTTTCAATATTATTAAAATAAGTTTTCCTTTTGCGTTTATTAACTTGAACATGTTTTGTTAATGAAACTGGTCTGTAGTCGGAGTAAATCGAACAGTTTTTTATTTTAATTTAACGGTTTCAAGTGTTCGAAATGTAATAAATTGTTATTTTGAATGGAGAACTAAAGTTACAGTTAATAATAATAACCAAGTAGCTACGGGTTTTGAGTACTCATTAAATGTTAACTGTGTGTAGTTTTTTGGACGTTGAACACGATCAAAAAAAGTTTGCTAAAGTTTGATCTACTCTAAGCTCACAAAATCCAAAATAAATAAAAAATTCGTCTTTTCGCTAATATCTTTGAAAATAAAAAAGATATCGAAAAACTAATAGCACCATGTGAAAAAGCGGGGAAAACAGCATATAGATTTTTTCTCCAGATTTTATTTATTAGTGTGAGAATTTATTAAAAATTCAGATAGGTGATTCAAAAAGTGCGGCACGCCAAACAAATTAATTTGAAAGTCTACGCATACCGCTCGAAGGTTAATCGATATTACTTGTTTCCAGAGTGTAAAAAAAAATTAAAAGAGAGCTTTTTTGAAGAGGAGACTTTCAGCTTTTCAATGATACTAATAGTTTTTATTTTTGTTACTTTGTAATTGTGTGAAACTTAAAACGAAATTTTTGTTTGCATGGTTTTAACGGGCATACAGTAAATTACAAATATTTAATAAAATATAGTATTGAAAAAAATATCCTTGTGCATATGTCTTTATTATACCTTAAGTTTCAATATAAGAATAATTAAAAATACCCACATTGCAAGTGTTCTTTAAAAATTGAGTTTTAAAATATGAAAATTTGCCTTCTGTAGTGCGCCGCCGGCAATTTTACTTTCAAAGCAGTACGAAATTATCAAAAGTCGGACAATTTTGTTTTTTTTTAGTTACAATTAAAGGTATATTTGATATTAGAAAATCATAAAAACTTTAAAAAACATTCTCTTTTTTTTGTAATTTTACTCTTAAAAAAGTGTTCACTACAAATGTATTTTTTGCTTATTATTAATCAAACAACTTGAATTTAAAATAAAAAAAAATATATTTTAAAGTGGGAAATGAAAGATAAAAGTCTAAGCTTTAAGCATAAAGTATTTATATTTCATTTAGAGATCCAGGTACGAAGAAAACAGTTATTGAAAACACAAAAATTCTAAAATACTGGAGGAAATTAAATAAATTACGTACTCTCTGGCCGTCATATTGGATTCGTCATTTTGAATTTTGCAAATCTATCATCGGATTCTTAATCAGCTCTCTGAAAAACCCCTGAATAGTCAATTTCGAAATATTTAGTGGTATACAGAAAACGTTAATTTAATCATCAATGATGTTTGAAGCATGGTTCCCACTACAACTGAAGGGAGTTAAACCAGCCATTTTATTTTAAATAATTTTTTTAAATTACGGTAAAACTAAAAAAAAAATTTTGAAAAATTTCTCATTATTTCATGTGGTGCTATTAGTGTTTCGATATCTTTTTTATTTTTCGAGATATTTGCGAAAAATCGAATTTTTCATTTTGTTTTCGATTTTGTAGGCTTAGCGTACAGTTTAGACCAGAAAACTTTTTTTAACATATTCTACGTCCAAAAAAACTACCTGTATGCCAAAATACAGCTTGTTAACATCTAATGAGAGCTTTTGGGCAAAATGTGCCTCTGATGACTGGGCGATAACGAAGTAAAACAATTTTATTATTAAATTTATTTAAACAAAAAAAAAAAAAAACATAAAAACAAGGAATAACATTGAAAAAGATCCTGCGTAATAACGTACTCAGTAGGTTTAGAAATTTGGCGCCAATACAGAGAGTCATGGAGTCATTCAATCCTACTTCCTACGAACTGACTGCCTCAGCGACTAAAAACTTCGGTGCATGTAGTGTGCTAAGGCGGCTCTGGCTTTGAAAATCTACTATACGCTGTAATCTATCGGATTCTGGTCTGGAGAGTACGTCGGCTATTCTGTAGATGTGCAAAAACTATAACACTTGTACCACTCCTGAATCGTTTTTGCATTATTAGCGGAGCAGAGTTCTGCTCGAACGTCCATTGTTTGCTACTAAAGTGCTACTGAGCACAGAAAAGTACTACTCAAAGATCTCTTGATAATACACATTTCTGTCAAGTTTGATACCTGTCTCAGCATAACCAGCCGGAAGACTTCGCAGACCAAATCCTCCTGTTTTGGTAGTGATGAGTAAACTTGTCATTATGCGTTGGCTGCCCCTGCAGGAGTTGACAAGATCTTTGGAGTCGCACACGCCTATGTGCTGATCTTTATGAAACTTGATGTGTTTGGTTAAATTTTCCGCACCAACTGATCGTTAATGTCGATCTTATATGCGATGTTTCTCGCGAATGCCATCGGATGTGGGTTTGACTTGCAATTTGACGACAGTGCGGTTCCCTCATTCCAGACGATTGCTTTCATGATGGAGCTATGAACTGATTAGTTGATTTAAACACGGTTTTATATATATATATATATATATATATATATATATATATATATATATATATAAATCGGAAGAGGAATTATCGGGTGTCGGTCCGTATGAGGATATGAAACTCAATTATTTCTTACAACTTAATATTTCGTCAATTTATTGTCGACATCATCAGGAGTTAACTACAAAACAAATCTTTACTAGTTGCGTGTACACATTCAACTAATAAAGATTTGTTTTGTAGTTAACTCCTGATGATGTCGACAATAAATTGACGAAATATTGAGTTTCATATCCTCATACGGACCGATACCCGATAATTCCTCTTCCGATTTGTAAAAGCGTACGGTCGATAAAATTAAGCTTGAATGTTTATATATATATATATATATATATATATATATATGTATATATATATATATGTATATATATATATATATATATATATATATATATATATATACATATATATATATATATATATATATATATATATATATATATATATATATATATATATATATACATATATATATATATATATATATATATATATATATATATATATATATATACATATATATATATATATATATATATATATATATATATATATATATATATATGTATATATATAAATATATATATATATATATATATATATATATATATATATATATATATATATATACATATATATATATATATATATATATATATATATATATATATATATATATATATATATATATATATATATATATATATATATGTTTTCTATTATTATTTTCATTTGTTACTAAATTAATTTTACCCGTAATTTAAAAACCTGTAATTATTGAAGAAAATCGTATGTCTGGCAACACAGGCCTGCGTCTGAGCTAGTTCGCCTTTCATGAGCTGGTAAATGATTTGGTAAAATGCAGTTTTGCCCTTTTTTTAATTTTTCAAAAATTAATAAGCCTATATTGGAATTTGTTCCTGTTATAAGGTCATTTTAAAGTGCTATCTATTTAACTATAAGATGAGTTATAATATTTGATCTTAGACAAACATAACCTAATAAATCAATTGTAGATGCCACATTTGAGACACTGCCTTCTTCCCGCATTTCAATTTAAAAAAAAATGTAACAGAGGCGAGAGAAATGATTTGTCCGATTTTGGATAAAAATCCTGAATATTATAGCAAAAGTGTATTCAGTAAATTCGAAAGGAAATTTTCAACATTCGGGATGATGGTCAGTCAAAAAGAGTAGAAGATAAGAATTTTTACTCGAGAATTATGGCTAAACTCAACTAGAACTTGCAAATGTACTCGGAGAGATCCAGCTAGCTCTTTGTAGCAAGCTTATCGTCTACAAGCTGGAAACGAAAAAGAAAACCAAAAATAAATCTTAAATTTAGAGTGCGAAATTTCTAGTAATTAACCTTTCGGAATACTGCCTGTTCCAAGCAATCTGCAGCATCTGGCTGATGCTCAGTGAAAGTCAGTTCAACAGGAAACTTTAATGAATTCATTGCATCGAAACAACCTTCAATTTTCTGATCTAGAATCCCATCATTATCTAAGAGCGTATTAGTTTTTAGTGGTCCGTCTGTCTGTCTGTCTATCATGCCAGATTTTCTCTCCGAAACTACTTAACATAGAAAGTTGAAATTTGTGAGAAATATACGAATTGATGGCTCACTGACAGCTATGCAGTTTTGAAAGTTAAATTTTGCTTTAAGGGGTTAGTTTTGGGGGGTGAAATCGGAAGTAAAAAAAAATTGCCAGGTAGGAAAAATTCTATGAATGAAAATTGTAAGGAGTGCATACCTTTGATAATTTATCTAGTATATAATAACCAAAATTTTTAAGGTCATCGAGGGGGGGAACAAATGGAAGCTTATAAAAAGACCAGTTTAAAAATATATATAATGTCGCGCAAGCTTTTCTTTACATCATTTCAACAAGTTGCCAAAAATCGTTGTCTTAATACTTTAAGAGTTCTACTCAAAAAATTTAGAAAAAATTCTGGAATATTTTCCATAAGATGTAGATTGAATAAAAATTATTACGATTGCATTACCTTTGATAATTTATCTAGTATATAAGAACAAAGATCCGAAATAAACTTTGTTGAAAACTCATTTAGGTGTGTTTTGTGAAGTCACTAATCATTTACCATTTTATAAGTAATCACGGTACGAAACACTAATTGCACAAGTCCGAATTGTACTTGGCCGGTTAGTGATTTTATAAACAAAAGTCAAAATTGGTGTATAAGAGCCAAAAATTAATACATGAAATGATTTTTTATAGGCAGCAAAAATGTAACAGGGAAATTCCTGAAGTGCAACAGAAAAGGTGCATGTGTGAGTGTAGTAATTCATGTTAATAATATTTTCTTAGTTGCGACATGTCGAATCACAATTGGATAAATATACTGCTGAACACCTGTGACCTAAACATATGCCGTAGTTTTTTCCAAGAATTCCAGATCCGAAAAGTGAGAAATTAAAACAAGGGTTTTATTTAGTTGTAAAAATGGTTAGTTTGGTTAATTGCGATCAAATCATGTTTTTAAGAGGTAACTGCGTAACATCTACAATCAACATAAATGATAATTTTAACGTTAGAACAGATAACGTTTCAACCAAAAGACTTTTAAATTTTGCTTGTCTTATTTGAAAATTTAAAGGCAGGTAAATCAAGTCAATTTTTCCAACTCATTTCACAGCAGAGAAGTGAGCTAATAAAAATGTAAAGTAAGCTACTTTATATGCAAACCAGCAAAAGAAATAATGTTAACATGATGTCATACTGTCAAGTAAATACCATCGTTACTTGTACTTTTTTTCACTTATGTAGTTAATATTCAATAAATTGTTGTTTTATTGCTGAATTCTAGACTAAAAAAAAGAATATAAAAAATTGACTTTAGTTTCAAATGTTTATAGTATTTTTACAAGAAACTGAATAAATTATTTTGTACAGAACTTTTTAAAAAATATTTTGTAACAATAAGAAAGCAGTGTGTGTCGTATTGTTCATAATGGGTCAAAATAAGTAAAACGGGCTACTTGAAAATTTTTTTTCTCGGATTTTATGGATAACTATGCTTTTCGAAAGTACCCTTTTACCTATCAATTTTTTTTGCAATTTTTTTTTTATGGGTCTAGCGTACGTGCTGCAGGGAAGTCCCTAAAGCGCTACAGGAGCGACACGTGTGCGGAAAGAGCGATTCACGTTGTTCTTGAATCTCTGTAAATTGTACTCGGTGGGAAACACCGTCCTGGGCAAATTATTCCAAAGGGATGATATTCTCTATATAAAAGACTGCTTGAAAAGCATTGTACGAGGAGTAACAAGCTAACCTCATATGGATATAAAGTATTTGCGCGACATGTATTTCTAACATGCACCGCTCTGGGAGGAATTAAGAGGGGCCAAATCCTTCGAACACTTTTCATGAAAATACTTGTAGAATAGGCTCAAGTCACCAACCGTTTTTTCGATGTTCCAGCGAATCAAGGCCGCAGGTCAGTTCCGAGTCTCCAGTCAGACGAACAGCTCTTCTCTGAATATAATCCAACAAATGCAGTGTATGTTTGGGAGCGGAGCCCCAAACATGGGAGCAGTATTCCATAGTTGGCCGAGGTTTATAAAGAATTAGCAGTTGTTGTCGAGTATAAAGCTGTCTGGTTCGAAATAATATTCCCAACTTAAGAGAAGCTCTCCTTGCTATCCCTGCGACATGTTCATACCAGGACATATTTTCTTTCAAATTAATGCCCAACAAATTGAGTGACGATGTTAGAGAAATGGAGTGCGCAAATTTTCCTTGTATTATTTTTTAAAAATTGCGAAAAATCGCTGTCACCCCCTTACCTCAAAAAGTACTTATCAAAAAATTCTGGAATAGGGTGTAGATTGAACGAAAATTATCACGAGTGCTACTCAAAAAATTTAGAAAAAATTCTGGAATAGTTTCCATAAGGTGTAGATTGAATAAAAATTATTACGATTGCATTACCTTTGATTAATAATTTATCTGATATATTAAAAAAAAAACAAAAATTTTAAGATCATCAGTTTTTAGTAAAGATCGGAAAAAAAACTTTATTGAAAACTCGTTTGTGGTGTTTTGTGATGTCATTGATCATTTTATACCTCCGTAACAACAATTTTTTAATTTTATAGAAATAGTCCACTTCTCTCAGTCGAGTTGATGAATTCAATAGTAAAAGAACACTGTCTACTCCACACAATATAATAAAAAACCTTGCAAATTAAACCATGTTTCTCCTTTTTTACTCAAAAATCTGATCACACTCTTTTGATGCGTAAAACGCCACTCACTAAATTAAAAAAAAAGTTAGTAACTTCTTATATTAAAGATGTCATTAATATTTTTCTGATGACCGCGCGCGCGGCCCCAACGCGCTCGTGGACTCTAACGCGCCAGCCGCTAACGCTGACGCTCTCAAACAAATCATTAATTTTTAACGAAGGAATCATAATAGTAATATTAAGACCTTTCGCATTACATGAAGTAAAAATTATGCAATACATATTAAATCTTTTTCAAACATTAACTGTTACTGCTTCTTCAGAACTAGAA